>JAWZYU010000012.1:75271000-76487000 GCA_038380435.1 Ryuthela nishihirai
GCATTTTGTGATCCTTAAGTCCGATAGCGGCAGCGATGACAGTGATTTGCAATTTTACTGCTAAATATCATTGAACTAAATGAAATTATTTTAACATTTAAATGATCAATACGTGTTCGGCACAAACGATCCATAACAACTTCTTCTAGAGTGATGCCAGTAATAAGTTGATCATAACCTGATTCTATTAATACATTTATATATTTTCTCTATACTTGTATTTTCTGTTCATAGTGTCAATGTTGAAGTCTCCAATCTATATTTGATATTTTTTATCGTCAAGAACGAGCCAGTTACCTATGTTCTGCAGCAATGGATTTATACCTGTGTAGAGTGATCAATGAATTGCTTGCATCTTATAGGTCAATTCCTCTTTTTTTTAATCTTTGAATGCAAAGTTTCTGCTGATATAATTTCTGTGTCTAAATTTTGTACTACCATCGTATTTCGATAGTATATTAAAATTTATCGTCTTTTTTGTGTGTTTTCATTGTAAATTCGCTGCTAATAACAAAACGAAACTCGTTAACGAACTTAACTAAAACAATAACGAACAAATATAACATTAATTGGAATTTAAAGAATGATAAACAACTAATGCTTGGATTGGAATCGGCTTGAAAGAACTTTTCGCTAGACACTACCGTTACTTGCAATACAATCGGAATCGCGTAGCTCTATAAGTTCAGAAATTCCCTTTTATGCTGCGAAAATGTGACAATGCTGCTTTAAAGCATTATGCCAACAGTGTAGCATGCAGAGTGCGACGAAGTGAGATCAGCAAAACTATTTGCTGGGCGATATACAATAATAGCACGTGTGGGCGAGTGGTTAGCGCGCTTGCTACTGATGATAGGGATCTGGGTTTGAGGCCCGGATAAGGCATGGATGTTTGTCTTCCTGCTGAGGTCCCGCCATCCTCACAGACTTTCTACTATGGCATATAAACCGACAGGCTCCTGTCAGACCTATGCAGCAAGCAACTGCTTGAGGGGGTATTTTTTTCATGCACTCTGATTGGGTAAATATTTCAGAGCGTTTAAATCATAGATTCCCAACGGGGGCGATACCGCCCCCCAGTGGGGGTGCTGGAGCCTTCCATGGGGGCGGTAGCGGATCCAGAGGCAAATGGGGGGCGTTGAGGCAGTGAAGAGGGGCGGTCAAATAAATAAATTTAATGGAATTTTCTGTGACAACCTTTTTATCTCTTCTATTCTGTGGTGTCTTCCAAAAGGTTGGGAATCACTGGTTTAAATCATTGCAGCGTTTCCAGATGCTAAAAATCTAAAAATGCAAAGATATGGAAAATGTACCTTTTATATATTATTTAAGAAATTTATTTTTACAAAAATTCGTTATACTGATCATATTTTTTGTATGGGATAAATTTTTATTTGCTTAAACTGATATTTCCGTTATACTGGTATTTGTTAAAATAAAATCTTTTTAAATAGAGATACACAGTAAATTAACCGGGATCGAAAAAAAATTCGAAATACTGAATATTTCGGCAAATTGACGTTCGTTATACTGACGGGTCGTTATACTGACGGATTCTCAAATTAGTTACTGTGGAAATGCAATGCTTTTAGACTTACTTTTTTGATTCTTAAACTGTATTTTTTTCTCGAATATACTGCTATTCGCTATAAAGTGAGCAGATTGAATTTTGATTTGGTTTTGGTTCGAAAACAGTTGTTTTAAAGTTTTTCTGGTCTATCATAGAAAAAGTATCAAAGGTTCTCTATGCAAAAATTTATTATTTACTTCGTTAGAAACTGCTTAATAAGGTATAAACGTAAGATATATTGCATTGAAATACGATAATAACTCTGAAGTACACAATAGATCAGTATACGGATGTTTAAAATTTCCCCCCCTTCCTCGTCACATCATAGAATATTTTTCAAAAGTAATAGATTCGTGGGGAAATCCTTATCCACTTCCTCGTCTCGAATCGATTTTAATATCGTCCAACATTTCGATATTTCTTTCAAAGCTTTTCATTTTCCGGTAATTTCGGTGAAATTTGACATTCCAAAGAAGACGAATTTAAATGCGGAGGTCGCAAAACTTTACTTCTTCGCTGTCATGGGCACTATAACATTATTCGAGATTTAAAGAGAAAATATACCTCATCTGGCGAATATGGGAATTTCGTTTTCAAAGAGAAGAAAGTTTTTCGTTTACCTGATTTTGCGTTCTTTGAAGTTTTATTAATTCGAAATAATGGATGATTGGAAAAAAATGCAAATGATGTTATTTTATTAGTAATTATACAACAGAAAAGTTTGAAAAGTTTTGTTTTAATTTAAAAGTTGCTTTTCTCACACCCCTCTGAGAAAAGGGAGAAGTTGTTATTGTCAGTGCCATATATGTTGATAATCTACAACCGAAATGTCAAAATTCTATCATTGAAACAACTTCCACATTCATTAAAATGTGTGTCTTTTCCGTACTTTGTGCCCTCTAATAATTAAAATAAATACCCACTCAAGCAGCTACTTGCCACAGAGATCTGACAGGAACTTGTCAGTTTATAATGACATAGTAGAAGGTCTGTGAGGATGGCAGAACCTCAGCAGAGAAAAAACTCGTACATCCATACCTTAGCAAGGGCTCGAACCCAGGTCCCTAAGAACAGTAGCCAAGGGCTCGAACCACTCGGCCACGGTACGGCTGCCCTCTAATGATAATGTAATGATAGATGTAAATTAAAACCACCTAAGGATTTGAAAAATGTGAATTATATTTCATTAGTACCAATCTAACTGAAAAGTATTTTAGAGTTATCTATTAAAACAGTTGCGTTTCCCACCTATCTGGGTGTTAGGAGAAACTATTTATTCCAATGCAAACTTCATGACTTTTATATTCCACCACCAAAATTTAAAATGTTATCTAGAATAAATAAATCTTTAAAATATTCGTTTAAAATTTTGCTATTTTTCAATTTTTTTTTACTGTTAGAGGCCACAATTATAGCTTTTAGGAGTTTCAGAAAGTGCGATTCGTAATATTTCGTTAATATCCATCCAAAAAAACCTTTTATGTCTAACAAGAAAAAAAGTTTGCTTCTACAGAGGGACAGACAGAGAGAGACAAAATGAAAGCATTGTCTCCTTTTTTTTGAGATTATGCATTTTTGAGATGTACATTGTATACAGACATAAATAAAAAATAAACATGATCTCTGTTTAAAAATATTGTAAACATATTTTCCATTTTTATTATGTATATTTTTTAGGTATATTAGTATAAAATTCAGTACGAATGTGTTATAAAAGTGACGGAGGTACAAAATTGTCGCATTTCATTGTTTAAATTTTGATAATCAGCATTAATCCTCGAAAAATTTCCAGATCTTTGTATGGATAGCATGTTCAAATAACGACTGAAAATTAATTCGTTATTTGAACATGCTATCCATACAAAGATGTTTCAAGTTTTGTAATGGCTGTTCTTTCTTTTTGTCCAAATTCATTTTACTCTGACCCACTTAGAAATTTTACATTTTTAATCCAGCAAAGAAAATTTCCTTGTACAAACAGAGTGTCGATTTCGGAGTTTAATTTAATATTTCGTAAGCAATAAAAAATTCTTAATTATGACAAAAGTTTTGACTAATTCGTAAATGGCGTGACAAAGCAAAATGAAGAGCAGATAGTGCCAAAACTACCCAAAGAGCATAAAAAGGCTAAGTGCTAAAGCAGATAGTGTGGCGGTAGAACGAATTAGAACGTGTTCAATCTAGCACAAAGGAACTAATTAATAATCCTATAAATAATTCAAATTGAGTAATTACAGTCTTCTTTTAAAAGAGTTGGAGGGGTCGATTGTCCCTTTAGTTTCCCCCTCTGACTACACCACTGGCAATAAAGTAACTTTATGCTGTAATTCTGCATCATTTCGTAATTCAAAGTGAATTGCAATTTGTATTAACTAATCCAGTTTAGTTGTCTTTATTCCTTGATTGGTTAACCCTTTCAGGACCATAAGGTTCCTAAGAGTAAATATTAGTATGTAACTGTTTATTTTAGTTTGTTTAGACGTAAAATAAATAAAAATCATGAGAAAAATACATAACAATGTGTAGTTTTTTTGGAATTTTATGGGAAATATTTTTCCCAATGGACTATAAAGGTAACACAAATTATAGTTAGGCTTATTATGCAATGTCTTTTATTTATTGGTTTATTAGAAAAAAATGTTAACTAAAATAATAGAAAATTATGAAATAAAATTACTATACAAAATCATGTGCTAATTATGATATTCTGCGAAGCAATTTCTTTTGGTAGTGAGGCAAAGATGGACATTGCACATTATTATGCGTCCTGACAGTTCTGTTTTTGTTATCTAAACTTTCCCGCTTATGTAATTGCGTTCGGCATACGTTCTATTTTGACATTCTGTATAAAAAATGCAGATAAGGTTATAATTAAATACGAAATCACCAATTTTAAAATGGGAAAAATGTTTCCCTTAGTCGTGAAAGGGTTAACATTTTTAGCACTAACCTGTTCAGTGTCGAGTTTTCTGGTCTGCGATGGCACCCACAGGCCGACTTCTTTTCTCATTTAAGCCTAACGTATAAAAGAAATACTTTTAGTTGTCCCAGATTTTCAAAAAAAAAATCACACTGGTAGGAATGTGATTTTCTATTATTCTGCTTTTTATTTCATCATCGTACTTTGTTTCGAATCGAGTTATTAATTTAGGAAAATATTTCAATTAGTTACTGACTCTTCACTTTGCTTACGGAACTATTTCAAGACACATCACTCCTGGAGAAGTGATGTATGGTCCACTAGAAATAGTTCCTTTCGAAAACTCAACATTAAAGTTTAATTATAGTCTACATTTTGCATCTGAATTTCTCTTACTGTTTTTAGTTTCTAATAATGTATTTTCCAGAGCTGTTTGAATTAATTTCAGATTTATTTATAATATTTATTTTCCAGTTCCTTTCTTTTGCTGCGATTCTTGCCAAACCAGGGGCAAATACGTATGCCCTTTGGGAAACACGGGAATAAGCCTTTCGTACTCTTTCATTACCTCCGCTAGAGGTGCTAATTAGGAGCAGCTGGCAGCAGTCTCTCTTCAACATTGCCCTGCAGGTTGCAGTGTGTTTATTCCTTTCAAATAAACCACAAGCATTCGCAGGGGAGAGGCACCTAAATCTCCTCTGGGGTTGAAGGTCAGACTCCCATGGCCAAAGAATATTTGCTGTGGCCACGGTTGACTACCAGGAATAAACATCTCAGGCGTTCTATAGATCACATTCTCCATAGATCTCATCTTCATTTATCGATTCACTTCAATAAATGGCTTTTCGAAATTCGAATATTAAACTGAGAACAAAAGTCATATTTATATTTCTTAAATGAACTCGGTTTCCTACCGAAATAATTTAATAAAATAAAATGAATTATTCGTCAAAGATCTGTTTATCACAGAGGTCTCATAGAAACTCGTCAGTGTTATATGCCACAGAAAAGATCTGGAGGAGGGCAACACATTAGCAGAAAGACAACACTAGGAAATAAACGCCCATATGTTTTCCAGAACTCGAACCCAAGTATCTTTTATTCCAAGCTTAGCACGCTAAGAGAAAAGAAAAACTTTGCTTCTCACGATTTTCGATATACAGGGTGAATCTGAAAAAGTGGGCAAAACTTTACGGGGTGGTAGAACGCAGCTATACGAGCAATATTCGTCATAGAATGTATGGTCGGAACGCAAGCGGTGAGAGTTAAAAGGTAGTTTTCCACTGTCACATTTAAAGAATGAACACAAGAAGGAGAGGAGATACTTCAGAAAACATTTTATTAACAGGAATATAATTGAGGTATATGCTCAAAGAAATTGCTCAAAAGAGCATATCCGCCATTTCGTGGTTAGTATAACCAGCCATCCTTTCGGCAATCCACGGTAGAAATGCCGTTGGGTGCGAGGACCGACCCTTTTATACAATTTCCAACGCCACCTAGCGGCTCGCCGTTTGCGTTCCGCCCATACTTTCTATGACGAATATTGCTCGTATAGCTGCGTTCTCATCATCATCATCATCATCAACCTCAAGCAGCCATGGGCTATGGAGGTCCAACCAGACCGTGCAATTTAGTTCTCCAAGCAAGTCTATCCTGAGCTACATCTACTGCATCTGGCCACTGCACACCAATTTTAACAAGGTCCTGTTTGACATTGTCTGCCCACCGCATCCTAGGTCTCCCCTTCTTTCTGAGGCCTTTAGGCACACTGTTCATAACCCTATTCGCCAATCTATAATTATTCATACGGGCAACATGGCCAAACCAACGGAGTCTCTCTATGCACAATATGCTGCTTAAAGGAGGTTGCAAACTCCTTTGCCTAACCTCATCATTAGTTACAAAGTTGAACCACCTAATGCCCAAGATACTGCGTAAGCATCTGGAATCAAAAGCATCTAGTTTCCTGTTATCTTGTTTACAAAGTGTCCAAGTTTCACTACCATAACTAACCCTAGAAAGAACCAAACTATTATACAGTCTAATTTTAGTCTTTAGGTGTATACGCCTATTTCTCCACACTCTCCATAGATTCTTAAAAGTCCGGGCAGCAATCCCTATTCGTCTGTTAATCTCATGCCGCATATCACCACTATCTGTTACATAGCTCCCAAGATAATTAAACTGTGACACCTGCTCAAGACGGCAACCATTCAGATTAACTGAATCACAGCCTGCCTGACCAATTTTAATCACTTTAGTTTTCTCTCTGTTTATAACCAAACCTACTCTACTACCAGTCTCATCAACAGCTCGAATGAAAGAGTTCATCTCATCAACATCATTTGCCAAAAGGGCTAAATCATCAGCATAATCTAAATCAGAAATTTTCATATCTCCAGCCCATTTAAGGCCAAAATCTTTCCCTTGAAGTGAATTTCGCATAACATATTCAATAACCAAACTAAAGAGAAAAGGAGACAAAATGCACCCTTGTCGAACACCAGAAGTAATGCTAAACCAATTGCTACAAGCCTTACCAACTCTCACACACGACTCAGTGTTATTATAGAGAGCTTTCATTATGTTAACTAACTTGTCTGGTATACCATATGATTTCACAATCAACCACAAATTATGACGATCAACAGAGTCGAAAGCCTTTTTGAAATCAACAAAGCTAGCAACCAAAGGTTTCTGAAACTCTAAACATTTCTCAAGAATCTGCCTAAGTGAAAATATCTGATCCACACATCCCCTACCACTTCTGAATCCACATTGCTCATCACGCAATTGACTGTCAACCAGATTCTTAATTCTATTAAGCACAATCATGGAAAGAACTTTACCTGGAACAGAGAGTAGGCTAATACCCCTATAGTTATCACAAGAACTGCGATCACCTTTTTTGAAAATAGGGATAACAATAGCTCTGGTAAAATCCTTAGGAACCATGCCTTTATCATAAAAGATATTCAGAATTTCAGTCATCCAAATGGTAACCGAAATATTTCCAGCTCTAAGCATTTCTGTAGTAATTTCATCTACCCCTGGGGATTTATGAAGCTTAAGTTTAGAAACAGCCAAAATAACTTCGGATTGTGTTATAGGGCCAACATTAAAGCCACCAATGCATCTATCATCATTGCAAACAATGGGAATAGAACTAACCGCATTGTTTAGTACATCACTGAAATGCTCAGCCCACCTAGCCATGACAGAATCCTCACTTTCTATAACCTTACCTTGTTTATCCTTCAATCCCTGTATACCTGTCCGTTTTCTACCACACAAAACATTAACTATCTGGTACAGCTCTCTGCTGTTGTGCTGTCTAACTGCTTCCTCGGCTTTGTCAGCCAAACCATCAAGCCAAAGATTCTTATCGGCAGCTAACTGATCTATTACACGTTTATTAAGTTCTCTGTAATGCTTTCTATTAGGACTAGTAGGGTATTGATTAAGGACATTCCTGCAGTTCTTTCTTTTCGAAATAAGCTCAAGTGCCTTATCACTCAAATAATTTTGCCTCTTCTGCTCCTTTTTTCCTAAAAAGTACTGCTAGTGTCCAAAAAAGCCTGTTTAAAATGATCCCATTCTTCCTCAACTTCAGTGGTAAGCATACCATGACTGTCATAATGACTAAGTAACCTATCATGGTAAGCTTTGGCTATAACTGGGTCTTTCAGAGCTTCAGTATTAAAAGCAAATTTTTTAACCCTAGCACAACACTTTTAAGTTTAAGTTGCAATACACTTTTAACTAGGTAATGGTCAGATCCAATTTCAGCTCCCCTATATGCCCTGGTATTTCTAACAGAACTAGCCCATTTGCTGTTAATTAATATATTGTTGCGGATCACAAAAATGGATAGCCACTGAGCGTGAGTATTAAAAGCTATATTTCAAAACCAAATTCAATACAAGGTAAATTGTTACAAAGGAAATATGGATGAAGTATCTTATTAACAAATCAACTATTAACATGCACAAGTCATCAATCTTCCTGCATGAGCACACATCAGCTCTGTGTATTTTACTAAATACTACCTTTTACTTGATTTACCAGGTCACCCAAAGATCTTCACTCGTAAACCAATTCTCGTCCTGTGCTGATAACTTTTCACACACTAGCCGAACAAAAAGACAGTCCGTGTAGACATTCGAAGTTAGCCATAAAAGTCCCACTTTTATACTTCCGCGTATACACAACACATCAAGTTACTTCTTGATACTTAACGATAAAAGATCCCACTTTTATCCTTCCGCGTATACACAACACATCAAGTGACTTCTTGATACTTAACGCGCACTGTCTCAGAACAGCTCACCGTCCATTTTCGAACTCCTCGACCGTTACAACACAACAACCGTTACAATACAACGACCGTTAACACTCCACTCTTCTTCTCCAAATTCTCCCAAAGTTCTTATTCGTTGGCTGAAACTTTGCTTTCGGTTGCCAGATTCTTCTGTCGTAACACTGCCCCCTTCCTAGGTCTTGTTCGTCCCGAACAATTCTGGATTCCAAAGCTTCTTCAGTTCTTCGATGAAACATGGCCAAACGATCCACGTGAACCACCTTGCACTTTGTAGCTGGACATCGACGAATGCGATATACCACGTCTGTGTCAAAATGAAAGCGAATCTCATTATGACGTAGATTTCTTTTCTGACTGAAGCCTCGTCCACAAACATAATACGTGTAAGGCCTATAGCCCTTGTGAACACGTTTATGTCTCTGCAGGGAGAAGAATCGACTAAGAGTTTTCGTGCAAAACCTGTAAAAAGTTTTCTTCTTTGTCGAAAGTTTTCTTCTTTGGATTTTTACTTCTATCAAGAGTAACAAGGAATGAAAGTCATTAGTGACATAAAATCTAGGGAGAAGTTTCATCCTCCAGTCTGACCCTTTTGTCAGTTGACTTTCACTTAATTCAGAACTGTCGTGATGAACCTTCAGCCATATTTCACCTGATTCAATTTGATCCCCAAGGTGCTTCACAATTATATCAGCTCCATAATTCTTTTTAGCGCTTCGGTCCATCTCCTCCTTCCATACTCTTGCTAGGACTGCAGCTTCTAATCCGACAACCTTACCTGTTTCTCCTGTATAAGTGAAATCAGTGATGTGTCGGGCTGCTAGCAATATTTTTTCTGTTTTATCTTCACATAGCCAGCTTGCAACATCTTCAGATACTCCTTGTTCTATTAACATGTTACGAAACTTGTTCAAAGCATTGCCGTTATGCAGAACCTTGCGGACACTTGATGCTTCATCTACCCTATTATCCACAATGTTCACCAAATGCAGAAGTTCTCCTCCTAACTCTTCGACGAGCTCTTGCAGTTCCAAGGATCCGTCACCAAGGAAACACTGAACAGCTTCCATCACTTCCAGAGAGTTGTCAACAGAGTTTTCAAGAGGTGAATCCATGTTGCTGATAACAGCTGAACAACTCAAACTCTTCATTCCACGAGCCTGTGATGCTGCAACCATTTTCTTAACTAAATCAACAGCAACATCTTCTGTACTGATGAGATCAATAGCTCCTTTTCCGAATTCAACATCATAAACCAAAGCGCACACTCCTTCAGCCAGCTTTTTGGACACAATTGAGCATCTCCTTAGAGGAACGCTATCTACGGTAGCCGTCAGATCCTTGCAGCGGTAAATCTCCTTATCTGTTGGCACCAGCTCCTCTGTCTGTCCTACGATGCAGCATCCGACGTCTTCCATCATCTGCTCGATTTTATCTTTAGTGCAGTCGACTGTGAAGCCAGGGATGAATTCCAATTTGTACAGAGTATCTCCCGTCAATTGGAGAGCACGACCGGAGATCATAGGGACCTTGAGACCTAAAGCAGCAAGTGCAGGAGCCAAGACAAGACTCACTTTGTTTCCGACACCTCCTGTGCTGTTTTCATCTACCATCCGATGGCGCCACTCGGGTCTCCAGCAAAACACATGACCCGAGGAGGTCATATTTGCTGTTTCTTCCGAATTCACTTTCTTGGAGCTCTCATTGTAATTAGCCAGGGAAATATCAGTCATGATTGCCAAATTGTTCATTCTGGAGATCAGCGACGAGTTCTGTAACATGATATTGTCCACTTTAGAGCTCTTGTAGTCGTGATAAAACTTTTCTATATCCTTATAATCTAAATGGTTATAATATCCAAATCTGCACATTGACTGTTCAGAAAAGAAATTCAGCATGGTTTCGTTGAGATTGTCTGAGGGCTTTACTTCTCTCTGATCGTAACTCTGAGGCTTAGTTTCATCCAGAAAGTTAGTCTTTGAAGTACTGTCTCTGCCTGAAGCTCTTTTACTAGCATCACCTGTTATGCTTCTAAGCCATCCTTCGGAATTCCTCTTCCTTAAATCCCCACTTTCTATAAACGATTCGAGTGTGGCTATATGCTTCGGAAAAATCTCTCCGACTTCCGCGGTAAAGTCGAATGGCACTTTGTATCTATGATGAATGGACGCCTCTTCTTTACTCGGACCACTCTGCGAAACGTAAACTCTGTTTCGTTCCCCTTCATTACCACTCGTTACTCTGCCTTTGCGATAATTGTCCATGACGCATTTTGCTGACAGCGAGGAATAGAATACCTTTCGTGTGGATCTCTCTTCAGATCGTGCCAGACTTGTATACCTAGGTATTTTGAAGTGCAAAGCGTACTGTATAGTCTCACAGCTCTCTGATCTGTGTGATTGTTCTTCACAGTTCCTAGACATGTCACCAGCGACATAGACACTCTGCCATGCATTACCAGTAGTTGCGTGGTCAAAGGCATTATCTGCGCTATCTCTACGATTCTTGATTTCCAGTAGCAGATCCACATTTTTATATGCGTTGCCTTTCTCTTTTTCTTTTCCATGTTTACAATCTAACTTAACACTATCAAGATCATCTTTTTCACTGACAAATTCAACATTTAAACTATTGCATTGTCTATTGAGTTCGGTTTTATTATCCTTGAACTGATCAATAATCTTACCAACTTGAGAAGCCACTTCAGCTCTCATCTCAGTATTTTGTGCGGCCAGGTCACCTCTTTTATTTCTCAACTCATTATTTTGTGCGGCCATTTGGGCTTTCAAATCATCTTTTTGAGAAACTATCTCAGTCCTCAACTCATTATTTCGTGCGGTCATTTCGGCTTTCAAATCAGTCATCAGCGTAGTCATATCGGCTTTGAAGCTATATATCAACTTTACTAATTCATCCATACTTCTAGTTAACGGTATTCAATTAATTAATCCCACTTCTGACACCAAATGTTGCGGATCACAAAAATGGATAGCCACTGAGCGTGAGTATTAAAAGCTATATTTCAAAACCAAATTCAATACAAGGTAAATTGTTACAAAGGAAATATGGATGAAGTATCTTATTAACAAATCAACTATTAACATGCACAAGTCATCAATCTTCCTGCATGAGCACACATCAGCTCTGTGTATTTTACTAAATACTACCTTTTACTTGATTTACCAGGTCACCCAAAGATCTTCACTCGTAAACCAATTCTCGTCCTGTGCTGATAACTTTTCACACACTAGCCGAACAAAAAGACAGTCCGTGTAGACATTCGAAGTTAGCCATAAAAGTCCCACTTTTATACTTCCGCGTATACACAACACATCAAGTTACTTCTTGATACTTAACGATAAAAGATCCCACTTTTATCCTTCCGCGTATACACAACACATCAAGTGACTTCTTGATACTTAACGCGCACTGTCTCAGAACAGCTCACCGTCCATTTTCGAACTCCTCGACCGTTACAACACAACAACCGTTACAATACAACGACCGTTAACACTCCACTCTTCTTCTCCAAATTCTCCCAAAGTTCTTATTCGTTGGCTGAAACTTTGCTTTCGGTTGCCAGATTCTTCTGTCGTAACAATATAATCAATCATATTCCTATGCAGCCCATCAGGTGAAACCCATGTGTACTTATGTATGTCGCGATGTTTGTAATATGTGTTAGTTATTCTGAAACCATTGAGTTTACTCACCTGTAGGAGACGTTGCCCATTGCCATTGCAGCTACCAATACCAAAAGGGCCAATCACCCCTCCCCAAAGGTCAGAGTCAGTACCAGCTTTGGCATTGAAGTCACCAAGAACAAGGGTAATATCTCCTTTCTTGACAGAATTCAAAATATCCTGAAGTTGTTCATAAAACCTATCCTTCTCATCCTTATCGGCATCCTCAGTGGGGGCATAACAGCAGATAACATTCAGGTCTTTAACGCTTGTCTGAAATTTTGCTGTAAGAAACCTTTCATTAATGCACTCATATCCTAGAAGAGCATCGCTAGCGTGTCTGCTGAGAAGCAGACCCACGCCTTGGTGATGCTTGTTGTCGTCCCTCCCTGAAAAGAGAAATTTAAGATTATTTTTAAGAATCTGACCTTTATCTGTCCATCTGGTCTCTTGCAAGCCGAGAATATCTAAATTATAATGGTGGAATTCTTGTGTGAGGACATCAAGAGAAAAAGCTCTGTGCAGAGTCCTCACATTCCAACTACCTATGGAGAGAAAATGGTTAGTGGGATGTTTAAAGAACTATGTTTATTGAGAGAGGGAATGCCGACAATATCAAACAGCCCCCTAATCGCAGACATGGGGCAAAGACCCGTTCCCCCTTTGCCCACTTTTTCAGATTCACCCTGTATTAGTGTACCGCATTTGATGGTAGAATTATTTTAAAGCTCAACATTTCAAATTTCTGTTTAATGAACGTAATTTAAATTTTGAAGTGACAATTGTATTGGCACTCCTTTTGACTTTTTGAAGACGGATAAAATTAGACATTAATTGTAAATTACCCACATAGCCAGAATATATATTCTGGGAAAGAATATGTGCAAAATAAAATGACATATGCAAGGGAAAAACTGATATATACTTTTTATTTAACCCTGATAAAATATATAACTATACAGCTCTGATAGAAAATAAGGAGGTGAGGAGGGGGCAAAAAATACAACTGAACCTCAAAAGGGGGGAGCAAGAGTCTGGATTTCTAATACAATATAACATTTTCCTCTCCTTTTTACAGGTCTTTGAAAAAATTATTGAAAAATGCATGAAATATAAATAGTTTCATACATTTTTTTCATCTTTTATCATTGTGTCGTCCCATGGCCGAGTGGTTAGCGCGCCTGGCTACTGATCTAACGGACCTGGGTTCGAGCCCCGGGTAAGGCATGGCTGTTTGTCTAGTTTTTCTGCTGAGGTCCTGCCATCCTCTCAGACCTTATTACTAAGGCATATAAACTGACAGGCTCCTCTCAGACCTCTGTAGCAAGCAGCTGCTTGAGGGGGTATTTATTTTTTTATCATTATTAACATTCAGAAAGGAGGGGGGGGGGGCATGCCTCCATTTCTGAATCCTAATAATAATATAACAATACACTGACAAATTCGTTTCTAAAAGCTTAAGCTTCTAATTATCCTTACTGAATGAAAACCAATTCAATTCTAAGAAAGATAACAAGAAACGTTTTTCTTCCTTGAAAAGCGTTTGACTGAAGATGCGCACCTAAGAGGAACGTACCCGAAGGGGGGCAGGATATTCGGACCTTCCCCCCCCTAATAACCGGCCATCTTATACGAAATGTCAAATTTGTCTAACTGCTTTGAAATTCAGAACAGTTCACTTCGTATAATTTTATATAACCTCGTATTTTATGTACGACACTAAAAATAGATTTAAAAAGCACTTACATAATCTCATTCTGTTTAGAATAACATTTTAGCGTTTCCTGTTCGGTGGAATATTTTAATAATTTGAAAATTATATTTCAGTAATTAACAATTGGTACGAGCTTTTTTTTTCCTTTTTAGTAATTAACCATTGTTATGAGCTTTTTTTTTCAGTAATTAACAATTGGTATGAGCTTTTTTCCTTTTTCTTTTTCAGCTCATCATTTCATGAGTTCCATGTCTACAGGACTTAAATTTCATTAGTAATGTTAAATGTTTAAGTCACAATTATTTATAACAAATTCGTTATTAATAAATTAGTTATAGTAACTAACCCATTATTATGAAAATTATGTAATATATTTTTCATAATAATGTTACTCTTCCTTCTTTGTAAAATCCTAGTAACCGAAACTAAGGCAAAAAAACAACATATTTCACTCATTTTTCAAACTATTTTCTCAAAACTACTAAATGTGAGAAGATGTAGTTACAGGGAGAACATAACTAACCCTAGAAAGAACCAAACTATTATACAGTCTAATTTTAGTCTTTAGCTGTATACGCCTATTTCTCCACACTCTCCATAGATTCTTAAAAGCCCCGGCAGCAATCCTTATTCGTCTATTAATCTCATGCCGTGTATCACCAGTATCTGTTACATAGCTCCCAAGATAATTAAACTGTGACACCTGCTCAAGACTGCAACCATTCAGATGAACTGAATCACAACCTGCCTGACCAATTTTCATCACTTTAGTTTTCTCTCTGTTTATAACCAAATCTACTCTATTACCAGTCTCATCAACAGCTCGAATGAAAGAGCTCAGCTCATCAACATCATTTGCCAAAAGGGCTAAATCATCAGCATAATCTAAATCAGAAATTTTCGTATCTCCAGCCCATTTCAGTCCAAAATCTTTCCCTTGAAGTGAATTTCGCATAACATAATCAATAACCAAACTAAAGAGAACAGGAGACAAAATGCACCCTTGTCGAACACCAGAAGTAATGCTAAACCAATTGCTACAAGCCTTACCATTGCCACCAACTCTCACACACGACTCAGTGTTATTATAGAGCGCTTTCATTATGTTAACTAACTTGTCTGGTATACCATATGATCTCACAATCAACCACAAATTATGACGATCAAGAGAGTCGAAAGCCTTTTTGAAATCAACAAAGCTAGCAACCAAAGGTTTCTGAAACTCTAAACATTTCTCAAGAATCTGCCTAAGTGAAAATATCTGATCCACACATCCCCTACCACTTCTGAATCCACATTGCTCTTCACGCAACTGACTGTCAACCAGATTCTTAATTCTATTAAATACTATCATGGAAAGAACTTTACCTGGAACAGAGAGTAGGCTGATACCCCTATAGTTATCACAAGAACTGCGATCACCTTTTTTGAAAATAGGGATAACAATAGCTCTGGTAAAATCTTTAGGAACCATGCCTTTATCATAAACGTTATTCAAAATTTCAGTCATCCAAGTGGTAACCGAAACATTCCCAGCTCTGAGCATTTCTGTAGTAATTTCATCTACCCCTGGGGATTTATGAAGTTTAAGTTTAGAGATAGCCAAACTAACTTCAGATTGTGTTATAGGGCCAACATTAAAGCTGCCAATGCATCTATCATCATTACAAACAATGGGAGTAGAACTAACCACATTGTTTAGAACATCACTGAAATGCTCAGCCCACCTAGCCATGACAGAATCCTCACCTTCTACAACCTTACCTTTTTTATCCTTCAATCCCTGTATACATGTTCGTTTTCTACCACGCAAAACATTAACTATCTGGTACAGCTCTCTGCTGTTGTGCTGCCTAACTGCTTCCTCAGCTTTGTCAGCCAAGCTATCAAGCCAAAGATTCTTATCAGTAGCTAACTGATCCTTTACACGTTTATTAAGCTCTTTGTAATCTTTTCTATTAGGACTAGTAGGGTACTAATTAAGGACATTCCTGCAGTTCCTTCTTTCTGAAATAAGCTCAAGTGCCTTATCACTTAAATAATTCTGCCTCCTCTACTCATTTTTTCCTAAAAGAGTACTGTTAGTTTCCAAAAAAGCCTGTTTAAAATGGCCCCATTCTTCCTCAACTTCAAGTTTCAGCGAATTTACATATTTTTTTTTTTGCGATTCCGCTAATTTTACAGTTTTTGTTCCTAAAATTCTGCGACTTATCATAATTTTTTTAATATTTTTGTTAATATTCTGATAAGCCACAGAAGATTACGATAAATTTCCAGCACTTAACGTTTCTTAATTATGCTATTTTTCTGAAATGCATGAAAACATATGTTTGTGAAGCTGATATGGATTTTGGTTGATCTGTTTTACAAATGAGCAGCACTTTTTTGCAAACAATGAACTAAATGATCAAGTCACAAGAACCCGAAGTCTCAGAAAACGTTCGGAGAAAGGAAACCCACTGGATAGCTGTTAGGTAACAGATGTTAACTTCCCGTCAAGACCATCCACTGCATTCTTTAACCTGCAGGAGGGTCATGGCTTAATATTTCATCCGACGGACGGCAGCCTTTCCAAGCCCATTGATGTTCCCTACTGACCGAGGGCAGGGATGGAAGTTTTGTGGAAATAAATCTGAACGTTGAACCAGATGGAACTGGAACCTTTGAACTGCGAATTATGAGTCTGGCGCTCCACCGACATGCAAATACTCAATCACAGACGGCGACTTTTAATCTTTGTTACGGGGGCAGAATAGTTATATCCATTCAAAGGGGACCATGCCCCTCCCCCTGAAAATACTCATAAGGGTGAGGGAGGTAAAACATTATTACTCATGTGCATTTTTTGTTGTTTGTATCTTTTTTATATAAATGTATAATATTAAAATGCAAATAACCTAAAAGCATCCGCTGATCCATTATTGCAATTTTTAACACAGAAATAAAGTAATGACAACATATTCTAACACAGACGTCGGCAACCTTTTTTGGCTGCGGGTCAAAATCAACCAAAATGTGACTATTAAGAAGACAGTTCGGGTCAATGGGTATTTTCATTTTAAAACAGTCCGTTAGTGAATAATAAGATAAAGTTTATTGAGAAAAGTATTACAATATGCTTTTAAACTCAAAACATAAAAAAATTATTTCTAATTATTATAAAAACAATTATAATTGTCAAGTTTTAGTTCATTAATAATTTATGAACTTTATTTATAAGAGTTCTCTTCGTTATCAATGGCTTCCTGATGCTGAATTTGTGACGTCAATTTAGTCAAGTCTGGTTCATACTTAGTCACCTTAAGACGAATACAAGCGTCTGAATTTTCGGTAGTTAATCTGCTCCTGTTCTTACTTAAAATAAATTTCTTGTGTGAAAATATTTGTTCACATTTAGAAGTAGAACCGAACGCGGACAAAATGGCAAAGCCAATTTTTTTCAAAGATGAAAACTTCGTAGGATGTTTTCACATAAATTAGGTAATTAGAAAACACGATAAATTAGGAAATTTATCGTGTTTTCTAAATCTTTCCGCAATGTCTTGAATTTGTCCGTCCACAACGTTGAACTTTTAAAATCAATCATTTCTAAACTTAAATTGTCAATTTTAAGATATTAAAAATACTGCAAATCTAAAACATTTTCCTCTATTTCGTCGGGCTTTATTATAAACGTAAACATTTCGCCGTGCTTCTTAAAACTTTGAAATCTACTTTCAAATTCACTTTTAATCTTCAAAATACAACTTTCGAACATATTTAGATTGCTTTCATCGATATTTTCTTTCTCATGTTGGCTTTTTAGTAAGGGAAAGAAAAGAAATATTTTAGTTTTTATGTCAGTTTCAAATAATATTAATCTCGAACAAAATCTCTTCCATTCCTCGTACATTTTCAAAATTGTGTGGTTATTTCCTTGGAGTCGTACGTTGAAATCATTATAATGGTTCATTACGTCTGTTAAGAACAATATATATACAGTTATTAAAAACCATTGTTTATCATTGAGCTCGAGATCATTTTCACCAATTTCGTAAAGAAATATTTGTATATCATCAAAGCACTCTACAAATCTATTAAGAACTTTGCCTCGACTTAACCATCGTACTTCAGCATGTAACAGTAAATCTCCTTATTTCGATTCAATTTCCTCCAAAAAAGCTTTGAAGCGCCTGTGTGTTAATGCAGATCGTGCTACTATTACGTTTACGATCTTAACAACCTTTTCCATTACATCCTTAAGTTGTTGTGTAGATGCCTTTGCAAATAAATTTTCTTCATGTATGATACAATGGAACGATAAAAGTGGGCGGCCAAGTTCATTTTCCATTAGTTTCACAAATCCAATATTTTTTCCTCTCATAGCCGGAGCACCATCAGTTGTTATGGAAACCAATTTACTTTTTAAATCCAATATTTTCCCATTTTTGACGGAAAATATGAATGCCTTTGGTCGTGTCATTCATTGAAGCAAGAACGCACAGTTCTTCATTGACGTTCGAACTATTTATTGATGCAAATCTAATAATAATTGCCAGCCTAGCCATACTCTTTACATCGGTACTTTCATCAAGTGCAATGCTAATTACGTCACTAGATAACAAATCATTTTTGACCTGTGCGTCAATATTTTTTGCCCTATCTTCAATGAGACGCTGAACTATTCTGGCCGACAATGGCATTTCTTTAATTTTCTCAATTATTTGTTTTTTATTTGCGAAGTCATTGAATAAGTGTTCGGAACAATTTACGAATGCGTTTTTCAAAAATTCGCCGTCTGTAAACGGTTTTCTGTTGGTACCAATACTAAAAGCTGCAATAAAGCTGGCAGATGTAGCGTAATTGTGGCTGGTAACAAATCTGTTCAAAAATTTATTTTGTTTACCACAATTTAATACACGTTTAGCAATGTATTCATATTTTTCATCATTTGGCATTTCACTCACATCTTTAGGTTTTGAAGAAAAGGTCCTGACGGTAATTATATCTGTACATAAAGTACATATCAATTTGTCACCATTTTCCATACATCCATACTTTTCAGTCTACACATCTTGAAATAATCTCTTTTTTGCTTTTTGTTTGTCCATGGTAATAAAAATAATAATTATTTCGCTTAGGTACCTGTTCTCGCGCTTCTGAACTATTGTTTATTCACGTTAAAGACGAAGTAAACGTAGACAAAAGTAGATGTGTGATCAGCAGGTGGGCAGTGCTCCTATTGGTCGGCTGCAGGTGACACGCAGTTAGAGAGCCCAGCCGACCAATAGGAGCCTGATCACGTGCTGATCACACATCTACTCTTATTTACGTCTACTTCGTCTTTAACGTGAATATACGAACAACACGCTCGTCGAGTAATGATGAGATTCTTTCGTACAATGTCGCTGTATTCCGCCTATGTTCATTTCTGCAACTTTGTAATCAAACCAAAATGTTAATCTTATTATTTATACTTTCTCAAAGTGTTTGTTTCATGTTTATGTTTTATAATTTATTTTTATATATTATACTTTATTTGCGGAACTCAAGTGGGTCACTTGAAATTATCAAATGAGTCACTTGGTGACCCGCGGGTCATAGGTTGCCGACGCCTGTTCTAACACATAATACATACAATTTTAAACAACTTCGATAACATTCGAATTTTCATTTACAGAAAAATATGCATTTATTTTTTCTCGAAGAAAAAAACAGTGGAAAATATAAGCGATTCTATTTTTCTCTATAGGATTTTTTCTGTGCTCGTATGGACAGAAATGAGAATGATTTCACCGACTGAGTTCTAAAAGATAGCATGAGCACATTTTAACCGTTAGTTTTAAATATTACAAAGCAATTGTAAAAACTATGTCGAGGGTGTGGAAAAAACTCTTTTTCTAACACTTGAGAGTTTTTATCTTACACAGATAAGTCAACATAACATTATCAGTCATGTCAAATTGGTTTCCATATGGGCTCTCCAGTTTTACGCTTAATTTTATGGGATTTTACCAAGCCTAATCAATGTGTAGTAATAATCATAAAAATTTTATCATTCCATGCGATGACGTTAATGCCATTTCTTTGCTTTGATTGCTCTTCGTCTAAATCTGAAGTTTGTCGAAATACTAAATGGAGCAGCAGAATTAAAATGAAGATGTTGAATGTATTCCTTTTCTATTTTTCATCGCCGTACCACATATATGAGTTTTCTTTGATAACAATTGTTCTGTTAACGCTGCAGAAGTGAAAAATCTCTCAACGTATAAAGTGTGCCCTTGATGTGATAGGCTATCAAGTAATATTAATACCACTCTTTCTTCATAATTCCCACAGGCTGCTTCAAATGCAGTTTTTGTTCCATAATAGATTATAAAGTTCCACACATAAAAGCATTTGAATTCACCAAGCTCTTAACTTTTGATTCCATATCTAGCTCTCTTAGACGGGATGTATAAACGAAATCGTACTCTTCCGATCCAAAGCATTAAACTTTCATCTATACATATGTTTCTATCAGTTTAGTAAGCAGTTTTAAATTTCTCATTCAAAGTACCTATACCTACTATTTTCCTCAGCAGAATTAAAATGAAGACATTAAAGCAATGCTGGAAATCCGTTTCTAGACAAAACATGATAGAAGAATGGTGTAGCAAGAACAGGATATTTCGAAAAAATACATATTTAATTCAGATTTCCTAATAACACTCATTAATATAACCACACCAAAAATATTCTAGCTATGTCACTGGATCCCACTGCTGAATGCCGAATACTACTTCACATCTTCAGAACTTTTTCATTATATCGGCATATTTGTTCTTTACAAAATTTTCTCCATTAGATTCATATCAAAGAAGTATTCAATACATTAAGTGGAGCCCACAGCCTGATGTGGAGAAAGATGAGATCTCCATTTAATGGTGTGGTCTTCCCCCATTCCCTTCAAAATGCAAGTAAGGGTAATAGAGGCAAAATGATTAAACTTATTTATATTTCATGCATTTTACATAAACAAATTTTAACAGTAAAACAGATGGAGAAATGTACCGAACTGGAAATCCAGTCTTTTGCCCCATCCCATCCCAGATTTTTTCTAGATCCAGGCATGGTGCAGACAAAGGAAACAAAATCACTTCTAATTTTTGAGTGACCAGTAAAATTTTATGGTGTTAACCCTTTTATGTCATTACTGCAGACAGTAACGTACCCAGTATTTAGTTTCGGGGGAGGGGAACTGAGAATAAGACTTAAGTAGGGTTTCCCAATTGCTAAACTATTACATCGAATAGGAAAGTTTAAAATGATATCCTATGAGGAATGATATTTTATAGTTGTTTTTCTAATCTGTTTTTAATGTTTAGTGTCGAACATTAAATATGGGACAAATAAAATTATACAAAGACAACTGTTTTGAATTTCAGAGCAGGTAGATAAGTTTGAGAATTAGTATAAGACAGTAGGAGTTTTGAGGGGGTATTCCCCTTTTGGCACGTTTCTGACTCCAGATATCCAAAGAATAAGGACTGCTGTTGGAAGTCTGTACTGTAATTCCCGTCAAAGAAGCTGTCAAAGTATTCGTACTTGTAGAAGTCGTAGACCACATTCATTATTTTTCATTTGTGAAAGATGATCATCCCTATCATATATATCGTTAGTAGCCTCTTCTGCGCTGTATGTTAGAGAAGTAACATCAGAATCCAAAGTGTGGAAATATTCGAAATTTTCGTCCTCTTTCATAAAACATCGATGATTATACGCATTCAAAATTTAATTCTTATGCCAGCTATTAAGCAGAAAAATAAAACCAAAAACTGATTTTAAAAGTTATCTAGAGAAAAAAAGGAAAAACTGGATGAACTTACAAGCGTTTATAAAAGCTTGGGGATAGGAGTTGAAGATTAAAGGTCACAAGAGCTGTGTATCTCGTGTTCAAAGGCTGTGTACGACTTGAAATAGGTGGGGATTTCGTCCCTCCAAACCTCCCACGTTAGACAACTGAGTGCAAATTAAATTACCTTCAGAACCCCGTGCCCTAAAGCGAAGGGGAGTGGGATGAGGGAGAACGCTGGGTCGTGGGTCACATGGTATATATCCTTGAGCCTTCACTTTCCTTCGTTCTCTTGGTAGAGAAACTCAATAACTTTTACAAACAATCAATTTTTAAAGCAATTAAAAGCTACATCATTTTGAAAAAAATCGGAAGGATGGCTTAGAATACAGTCTAACGTTCCGAAAAAAAAATGATTAAAACAAAATAACACGAGAAAAAAAATAGCGAAAAACGGTGCCACTGCTTGCACTCAGATGATGAGTGCGTGGCACTCAAGGGCACAAAACTTCTCCACTCAGATGCTAAGTTAGCGCCACTGAACAGGTTAAGGTATAAGATTATGGCAGGTTATTTTTCAGTAATATATTTTTAGCAATATTGGCAATGTTTCATCTTGTGGCCGTGCGATGAGCGTGATGTTTGCTACGCAAAGGGAACTGGTTTAAATCTAAAAAAAAAAAGCACTTTTGCCCTCTTTTTGCATTGTCTTAGTACTGGGTCTCTCACAAGGTTTATTTCCTCGATACGTTACACTGAAAGCTTCTGTTAGAGCACCAAGACAAGAAACCTTAAAAGAAATTTATATTTATTCAGTTTTATTCCTCTTCAGGTCTTTATTCTTTTTACTGTTCTTCAGACTGGAAAGTATACGAAACACTATAAGTAGAAAAACTTTAGTGCTCGAAAGATACTGCTCTGGGAAAGATTTTTTGCGCCATCCTATACATTTAGTTTTCTTTTTTTCGTTCGAAATGTCTCTAAGAATGACATCAACAGAGCTCGCTATCACTCCCTTACTTGTGTGGAGGTGAGTACATATAGGTCTGCTAGAGAATCGGAAAATCAGCTACACGTGGGTGACGCGTGGGCATTGACACGTGTACTAAACGCACCCTGTGGGAGCGTTTGTTGCAGTAGGACGTGACGTCTGACTCCAGCCTTGCTGAGATAACTTATCTATGTACTCATCTTCTCGGACATGTGCTGCAGGCATGACGTGATATGACAGGAAACGGAGCCGACAAGTATGGCATTCAGAAAACTCTTCTGGTAGGAATGCCAACGGAAAACAGAACAACGGATCCTGTTTCCTCGTTTTTTTTTATCACATAAAGCGTCTTTTTTTTAACCTTTGGGATATTTTTAGTGTACGAAACAGTTGGCCAAAGTTGCAAGGTCAATCTTCACTAATCTTGAAACTATGAGATTCATAGGACGCGGATAAAATCACGCTGATGTTGTTAAAGAATTTTAGATCTGGGATCATAGAATGATATCACATGATACAGTATTTGCACTTCATGACACTGCAGTCAATAATAACTGATTCCTTGGTCATTTGAGGTTAACAATACTTTGGCTTAAATTCAGTATAATTTCACTGATGGTGATTAACTGCCCTATTTACGAAAGCATTTCAGTTTGTTTATTGCAACAACTTTTGAATACTAACTGTGTCGCTGCGAGGTTTACTGTCGCCGGTGTGCGACATAATTCCGCCCTTTTAGGGTAAATTATGGATATATTCCAAAGCGCACATGCACTTTTTTTTAAAGGAATATAAATTATGTTTAAAACATGATAAACTATAATAATCAATTAGTTATTATAAGCATTATTAATATATTAAGTCTTAAAAATATCAATTTGAGTAATAAATTATTTTAATGTTGTTTAAACACATCAGAGTGCATATATCTGCAATACGAAAATATATTGTTCAAAAACTATTTTTATTCAAGACATGTAATATAGAGAATCATAAGCAATGAAGTCATAATGAATGGAAATTAAAAAGGAAATTAATAAATTTTATATAATAAAAATTGTAAATGAGAGGAATTAAGAATAAAAAAGTAATAAAAATACTCAATAATGAAATGTCAATAATCAAACATTTTTTTATTCACTATGATCTTCTCATATTTTCACGGGAGGGGGTGGTTCATTCGGTAGCACTCCAGGCTCGTAATCTACAGTTTCCAGGTTCGAGTCCCACTGGGTCAGAGTAAATTTTACTCCACAAAACTCCCAGCCCTGCCCACAGTCAATAGGGGACACCGATGGACTTGGAAAGGCCGTCGTCGGTCGGATAGGACGTTAGGCTGTGGTCCCTTTTGCGAGAGAGCCATACCCTGTGCACGTTAAAGAACACACTGGTGGGCCTTGACGGGAGGATATCATCTGTCTTCCAACAGCTGTTCAAGTGGGTCCCTACCCCCACCCTTCTCTGAGCCTTTGGGGTCCTTGTGACCTGGCTATTTAGCTCATTGTGTTAAAAAAAGTGTTGCTCAGAGGTAAAATAATCCAACCCATATCTTCATTGATATATAAGTATATAGGCATGCTATGCATGACATTAAAAGGCACCTTATCACCAGAAGTCACTTGGAAATCAGCGAATGATCTTTACCAGAATGGAAATCAATGTGTTTTAAACTGGGCTATGCAGTGCTGTTTCATTTCGAATAAATTACTGATAAGTAAAACTCTTGAGAACGGTGCACAAACGACATTCATTATCTAATATACGTATATATGGAGCATTGTGAGTGATCGATTGAGTGACTGACTGATTGACAGGGGGTCACGCTAATTCTAAAACGATAATGTAGTGATGTATATTTTAAGACCAAACAGAGGTCATATAGAGGTGAAACCATGATCTATAAGTGGTAGAAACATGAAAATTGGTGTCCTAGGGTGTTTCGGGTTGTAGATATCGAAAACGTTACGAAATTTTCGATCTGGAGTGTCTTTCGAGGTCAAAAGTCAAATTTTGTACTACTCGTGCTAGAGCTTGGCAATCGTCGTGGTCACTTTTAGTTGTAGATCTCAGGAATGTTCTGAAATTTGGATTGCGATTGGTCACTTGAGGTCAAAGGTCAGATTTCAAAACGGTGCTGCTGCTAGAGAACTACAAATTGATGTATAGGCCTATTTCAAGCCATAAATTTCACAAATCGTAATAAATGTCGGATCCAGCGTCTCGTTCAAAGTCAAATAGACATCGGAGTTAAATAAAAAAAGAAAAATCAATAGAATATACAATATAATATAGATATATAAAATAGAATAGAATATATAGAATAGAATCATCAAATAGACATCGGTCTAGAAATTAAGATTCGCCATCTGATTTCTAGTCTATTATATTATCAAAAGTACTGGGACATTTCCCTGTTATATTAATGGGAAACCACACTCTTCAACTAATAATAAGTTTTTAACTAATAATAAGTAAAAAAGTTTTTATTGGAAAACTGGAGATGAACAAAGATCTTAATCAAATTTACCCAATTGTCAATTTTCAATAATATCGTTTAATACCCAATAGTTATTAAAGCTTCAGCATAAGAGAGCAGAATTGCTGATCATAATAATTTGTTTAAAAGGTTAGGTAAGGAATTTTGAATTCGCAAAACCAATACCTTTTGTACGAAATTCTACCAAATTGTCAGATAATGTCCATATTATATCAATGAGGATCGAACTTCTAAGCCTTTTCAGAAAACATGTGACTTAAAATACAGATCTTAATTAATTCTATCTAATTCTCGATTTTCAACAATATTTCTTCACGATTTAGAGTTATCCAAGCTGGAATATTTAACAACAGCAAGTCCAGTCATAAGATTTTTATCTTAGAATTCCAGATTCTTTAACTCTACAAACAGTGATTGAATATTATCGAAAATGGAGATTTAGATAGATTTGATTTAGAACTTTGTGTTCAGTCACATTTTTCCATGCAAAGCTTAGTTTAGAAGTTATAGGTCTTCGAAGTTAGTTCCCCATTTGAATAACACGGAAATTGTCCACTGCTTCTCAAACTATCTAATGTGACGGATCGGCAGGAAACTCTGTTACTTATATCCGTTGACTGCACATGACTCTTGAACTGCTAGTCACATTTTGTCCCAAGATAAAAGGTATACAGTATATGCATTTAAGTTTCCTCGTCCCACACGGCATAACATTATCTGGAATGTTGGAACCCGAACCGGACTTATGCATTAGCTAACTAAGCTGCTACTACTTTGCAGCTGCTGTGATCTGTATAAGCAGCTATAAATAAAATTAATTGTCATAAAATATAATAATTTTAGCAAGTAATTATCATGTTTATTTTAAAATATTCCCTTCAACCATACCAATAAACATATGTTTATTTGGACGATTTTTGGGACCTCTTGCATGTTATACATCTTAGGGCCTTAGGTCTGGTTGGAACATTCGAACTGTGGTTCTATGGTATATCAGCCATTATTATGCTTCTGAAAACATATTTCTTTCCTGGCAGTTCGCTGCGGACGGGTGACTGATGGTCTCCCGTCCGCACAATTCGTCTGACTGTCACCGGTCCATGGACCACCACTTTGAGAAACACTGGTCTAAGAGATTGTATACTCAATATTCAAATGCAATGGCGTAGTCAGGAAATTCCAGTGCGGGGGGGGGAGCGGGTTGCTGTATTTGATTTTCGGGGATTGCATTAGAAAATTAAAAAAAAAAATATTTAGGACCTACAAAGTGGGGGCGGGGTATATATAGTGGGGGCGGGGTAAAAATATTTAGGACCTACAAAGTGGGGGCGGGGTAAAATTCTCTTCCTTTTTGGAACGCGAATGCTTAAATGTCATTGAAATTAAAAAAATATATTTTTGTGAATTTTTTATGAAAAAACTAAACTAAAGATAAGCTAAAGATCTAAGTCTATTCTGTCTAAATCCCGAATTTCAAAATAACTATTCAATATTTAAAGAGTTGTGGAAGTATGAACATTTATTAATAACTTCACTCTACTTTAGATATGTTTTTCAAAACTGAAGGAAATTCAAAAATCGAAAGATTTAAAAATTGATTTGTTTTGGTATAAGTTATCTTTCATGAATGCAATACGTATGCTTTCAAAATTCAGTTTCTTGCTTTATTAACTGCAACGTCGCAAGACTCTGTACTAATTGACACTTCTGAGCTTAATCACTTGTAAGTTAACTAATGTTTTAACATTTCTGATTTCCAAAATGTCTATTGTCTGGCGAATATGGAGTGCTCATCTTCAAAGTCAAATTATTTTGAATTTCCCCTTTTTGTCCCAGGAGGAGGGGTAGGCCGGGGCTTTCAGAGAAAACTACTTGATCACCCCACTCTATTACTTATTTATCAAACTTTATCAGGATTAGATTGCAACAATCGTACTTTAAAGTTTTATCATTTTCTAATTTTAGCGCTCTAAAAAGTGTAAAAATTTTAAGATCCGTAAAATGGAAATGATATTTTATTAGTACATAGAGAATCCTCAATAGCCATGGGCTACGGAGCTCCAACCAGACTGTGCAATTTAGTTCGTCAAAAATATCCTGAGTTACAGTTGCTGCGTTTGGCCATTGTATGTCAATTATAATGAGGTCCTGTTTGACAATGTTTGCCCACCGTATCCGACGTCACCTCCTTTTCTTGAGGTCTTTAGGCACAGTATTAATAACCCTATCCGTTAATCTATAATTATGCATATGAGCAAAATGGCCAAACCAAAGTAGTATCTCTCTGCACAATATGCCACTCAAAGGAGGTTGCTCACTCTTCCGCTTAATCTCATTATTACTTTCAAAGTCGAACCATAAAATGCCCAAGATACGGCGTAAACATCTGGAATGAAAGGCATCGCGTTTAATGTTATCTAGTTTGTAACAAGTCCATGTTTCGCTACAATAACAAACCTGAGAAAAGACCAAATATCGCGTAGCCTAATTTTAGTCTTTAGATGAGTACGCCTATTTCTCCACA
Source organism: Ryuthela nishihirai (assembly GCA_038380435.1). Classification (NCBI taxonomy): domain Eukaryota; kingdom Metazoa; phylum Arthropoda; class Arachnida; order Araneae; family Heptathelidae; genus Ryuthela; species Ryuthela nishihirai. The sequence goes on from JAWZYU010000012.1 coordinate 75,299,034, forward strand.
CTCTCCACAGAATCTTAAAAGTCGCAGCAGCTTTTTTCTCTTCTGTGTATTTCATGCTAGAAGTGCATTTCATCACTAGTATCTGTTTCATAGCTTCCGTGACAATTAAACCGAGACACTTGCAGAAGAATAAAACCATTCAAAATAACTGAACCACAATTGTCTAACAAATTTTTCACGAACATTATTAGTGCCTGTGATGTTAATTCTTCGTTTGTCGGTCCCTCGGTTCGATCGCTATACGCGACGGGTGAAAGAGTCTTTCGGATAGAATCAAGGGTTTATTCACAATTGCAGAGACTCGATACTGAGGCTCCTCCCCAATAAATTAGTCCAACTTCAGGCTTTACTTAAAAATAACAAAGATTTATTTAACCTTCCAACGTACTTGCTGGACGAGGACATATGCTCAATTACATGGATTACAACAACACCAGCTTACTATGCCTGTTCAGCTGTATTTACAGAGCCAATGCCGCTATTACCAGTCGGCATTTTTCCAGCTTTACAATTTTGCGTCCGTCTCCTTCCGAAACTCGACCGGCTTCATCGTTGCCAAACCCTTTCTTCCTTTCTTTTCTATGCCTCACCATCTGGGCGTCCGTTAGCCCTCAGGGACCCGGGTCACTTGTCAGCGGACGCTAGCCGTTCCCTGTACACTGCAACTGCAATTAACTTTCCAGATGTCGGGAGAGAGAGCCTCCCCGTAGCATATGACTATTTTGGCGAAATCCAAAATAAATATACACAGCCTGAACAAAAAAAAAATCCAAAAAGGCCTCTATCCTGACACCTCCCTGCCAGAAGTCAGTAGTTAGTCCTGTTAACTGCTGACTAAAAAGTCAAGTTGAATGCTGAAAATCAGAGTTCATTTTCGCATTAATCCTAGAGTTCAATGCCACAAAATACAGAGTTCTAAGTTGCTTCATGAATTCTATAAATTCTCTGCGAATTGGCACATCTTTTACACATCTATGTACACTACACTTAAATACAAAATAACTCCTAGGTATATACTGGTGCCTGAGTCTAAATATTGTCTTTCTTTGCTTCAAACAAAAAAAAACTGGTGACTGAAGTAGTTGTCCAAGAGTAAACAGTCTATAAATTAATGATCTCACTAAAAACTGTCTTTGACGAATTTATGCCGTACTGGCGGTGTTCATCGTTCACAGGTGACATCCCATGTGAAAGGCTATGCACACCTTTCATAACTACCTAGATATCACCTTCCCGTACGTACCCTCAGACTCTACAGGCTGAAAGTCGTCGACATTGGCGTCGGCCTGACCCATTGTTACCTCCAATTGCCATGTTCGCTCCCTCCCCTGCATAATTTTGATCATCGTAGACATCGAGTCTGACAGATTGCTGCTCATGTTTGGGCTGGGAGATAGGATGGCGCTGATGGGACGGTCTCCATGGAGCATACATTTCCCTGTTACTAACTGGAATTTCTCTACCTCTTTCATAGTAGCTTCCTCTATTGGCCCACGGCTCGTGGATTTTCCTCCTGAGATTACCAGTTACAGGCCTTCTCTCCTTCTTTCTAATTAACTTACCATATGCTTCCACACTCAGAAGTACCTCCTTCCGCAGCTTTGCTACTACTGCGCATAGCACTTTAATTTCTCCGCCACTCACAGTGCTATTGTCTGTACCATCAATCAAACTTAAAGGCAGCTCTTTTACCTCTGCCCTTATGGCATCACCAAACGGCCAATGCAACAACAGATGGTCTTTTACCGGGTGCTTTTCTTCTTTCAGCATCCCCTTTCTGATTACTGTCAGTTCTGCCCCCGAATCCACGACTGCTCTAGCTGTCTGGTCGCCACATCTGACTCGAACCTCTTCATAATCTACTGGGATACGTATCTCTCCCTGTCCCATTACTCGACTGCTTGGACTTGACTTTGTATGTGTCGTAACCCTTCCTATTGTTGCCTCACAAACATCTTTAGAATTCTGATCCAAGGTGCTAACTTGGTACACCTGAGTTCGGTTCTCACGGTCCCCAGTTCTCAGTGGGCAATCTTTCATCAAATGTTCGTCAGATCTACATTTATGGCACCTCCTTACTTTTGGGATATTTCTATATTCAGCTAAATTAACTGCCGATTGATACCTTCTGCTCGAGTAATTTCTCTCTGAGTCTATCCTCTGCTGGAGGGAAACAACACGTTCTGCATAATGTCTATGCCTTACCTCTTTAAAAGTTAGGACCTCTTCCGTTCCGTTTACACTGGCTAGATGGATTTCTGCCCACGTGGCTATTTCGTCTGCTTTTGCCCATGACTCTGCCTCTTTCTGTACTACGTAAGCATGGGTGTCTTGAGGAAGGCTATCACGTAATTTATCCGACACTATCAGGTCCATAAGCTCCTCAAAATTTGTCACCTTCCTACTGCGGACGTAGTAATCCCAGCTATTTCTGAGCCTCGAGGCTAATTGATTATATGACTCATTCGGTTCTTTCGTGATAGTTTCAAACTTTCTCTTGTACGCAGAGGGAGTGAGCTTAAACTCTTTTAATACGGCCTCTTTAACTTTCTTATAATGAACAAAATCCTCTGCACTTAATTTTCGAAAAATGTGATTTGCATAATTACCATCTAAAAAAGAAATGATGACTTTGCCTTGAAATTCCTCTGGCACTTCATATATCTTAAATCCCCTTTCCGCTGTCTCAAAGAGATTTATCACCTCTTCAGGGTTTTTAGGGCTTCCAGCTAACATATTTCCCAATAATTTTATATAATTAGCCAGCCGCGCATCTGCTGGATTACTAGATACTGCCACCGTTCACACATCACCCCTCTCCTCGTTTGCATTCCTCATTTGCAGTTCCAGCATTCTATACTCATGCTCTCTCTCCTTTTCTCTTTCCCTTTCTGCCGCCTCTCTCTCCTTTTCTCTTTCTCTTTCTGCCGCCTCTCTCTCCTTTTCCCTTTCTGCTGCCTCTCTCTCTTTTTCCCTTTCTGCTGCCTCTCTCTCTTCCCTTCTCAGTTGCATCTCTAACCTCATCCTCTCTAATTCAAAATCATATCCAATCCTCTCTTTAGCTCTCTGCTTTCTGGTTCCGCTCTGCAGCATATCCACATCGTTGTCATCGTCATAATCCCTCAACCCTCTCATGTCTATCGCAGCATCAGACTCTCTGTCTATTGTCACCTCCTCGCCTCCCAGATCATTCCCTGAATAACCACCCTGCGCGCTATCCCTCTCTGTGACTATGAAGCCTCGCCTTACCTCATCCCTTTCCCTATCGCGACCGCTCCTAAGCTCCATTTTAGCTCGCACAGGCCTCTGCCGTATCTAACTACTCGCCCCTAGAGTAAGAGGATACTTACCTCCGATGTGATGACAGGAACGAACCGCCTCGTCAATCTGCTACCTGAAGCACACAGTCGGAACACTCTTGGCAGTATCAGCCTTGCGTCGGTCAGCTCACAATGGATGTCGGAACTCTTCCGTCACCTTCGTCGCTACTTTCACCGCTGTTGCGTACTGTCGGACTGCGCCACTTTGTGATGTTAACTCTTCGTTTGTCGGTCCCTCGGTTCGATCGCTATACGCGACGGGTGAAAGAGTCTTTCGGATAGAATCAAGCGGTTTATTCACAATTGCAGAGACTCGATACTGAGGCTCCTCCCCAATAAATTAGTCCAACTTCAGGCTTTACTTAAAAATAACAAAGATTTATTTAACCTTCCAACGTACTTGCTGGACGAGGACATATGCTCAATTACATGGATTACAACAACACCAGCTTACTATGCCTGTTCAGCTGTATTTACAGAGCCAATGCCGCTATTACCAGTCGGCATTTTTCCAGCTTTACAATTTTGCGTCCGTCTCCTTCCGAAACTCGACCGGCTCTCCTTCATCGTTGCCAAACCCTTTCTTCCTTTCTTTTCTATGCCTCACCATCTGGGCGTCCGTTAGCCCTCAGGGACCCGGGTCACTTGTCAGCGGACGCTAGCCGTTCCCTGTACACTGCAACTGCAATTAACTTTCCAGATGTCGGGAGAGAGAGCCTCCCCGTAGCATATGACTATTTTGGCGAAATCCAAAATAAATATACACAGCCTGAACAAAAAAAAAATCCAAAAAGGCCTCTAGCCTGACAGTGCCTATTGAAATAAAAAATTATCTCGTAGAAAAAAGAATTACGTATCCACAAACATATTATGGTTAGTGATAATAATATTTTTTAAGCACGGTAAAATTTGAATGATGGCAGAAAAATGATGACCTGTTAAGAGAATATACCAGAACACTGCTCCTTATTTCTGTTATCCAAAATACGCCTCTTAAAATAGCATGTAGTACGCTGGTGTTTCGAAATTCTGAGATATATTCTTATAAATGGTATCAATGCTGCTAAACATTCTAGCTTCTGTAGCTATTGAAATAGTGAACTAGTGTTGATGAAAATTAAGGCTTGAACAGATTTGATTTACAGCATTCAAAATCATTTTATTATGAAAAACTAAGTTTTTTCATAATAAAATGATTTTGAATGCTGCAGTTCAAATCAATTTCGGAAGTTGCAAATTTTCTAAATTGGTTTCTTAAAAAATTTATTGATGTAGGGTGTAAATCATGGTCAGAGTTACGAATTGGTAGGTAAAGGTGACGCCTCACCCCTTACCTCTTCTTCTGTTCACCCTTGGAAAAAAATCCCACATAGCAACATCTCGTGATGACAATTCAATGAGCGAATGATTGACATTTACAGATGAAACGGAAATCGTGATAACAGAAGTATTATTATTATTGCCAAAACAAAAAGTGATGCAAATGACAAAATGATTAACATACCAGTAAATACAGTTAAATAATACACCGAAAAGCCAAAACATTATGATCATTTACCTAATATGATGTTGGTCGTCCACTACTGCCAAAACAGCTGTTACTGGACTGTTACATGGGCGCTACAAAATTCCTAAAGGGGTCTTTTGGTATCTGGTACCAACACGTTACTAGCAGATCCTTTAACTCTTGTAAGTTACGTGGTTGAGCTACGGCAGATCGGATAAGCAGTTCCAGCACAAACCACAGATGCTCGATTGGATTGATGTCTGGGTAATTTGCAGGCCAGGGGAATAGCTGGAAGTTTTCCTCATGTTCCGCGAACCATTCTCGAATAATCAGGGAAGTGTGGCATGGTGACTACTAGAGGGATATACCGATGCCATGAAAGCATGTACCTGGTCTGCAATGATGTTTAGGTAGGTGACGTCATAGTTTACTGCACATGATTTACTTGACCCAGGGTTTCCCAGTAGAACATTGCCCAAAACATTACCTTCCACTGGCTTGTTTTCGTCCCATGGAGCATCCTGGTGACAACACTTCCCCAAGTAAACGACTCACACGTACCAGCAGTACAACAGAAAATGAGATTCATCGGGTCAGACGACCTTTATCCAATCATTCAAGGTCCAGTTTTGATGCTCGCATGCCCATAGTTGGCGCTTTCGATGGTGAACCGAGGTTAGCATGGGCACTCTGAGGGGCTTGCAGCTACGCAGCCCCATTTTCAGCAGGTTCGATGTAGTATGTGTTGTGACACATTACTCCCGTCACCAGCATTCAAATTATGGGCGAGTTGTGCCACAGTATCCCTTCTGTTGGCTCGTACCATGTGGGATAGCCTTCGCTCAACTCTATCATCGATGAGCCATCGTCGGTCCACACATTGCCAGCAGTTCATGGTTTTTCTCTCCTCGGACCACGTTTTGAAGGTACTAGTCATGTCTGACCGTGAGTACCCCGCAAGCCTTGTCATCTCGGAAATGTTCTGACTCAGTCGTCTGGCCATTACAATTTGGCCTTTGTCAAAATCACTTAAGTCCGCTGCTTTTCCCATCTGCAGAACAAGAATAAGACTGATTAACAGATCTCGACATCAGGTGTTATTTATACCGTTTCATGACCTTCACACGAGCCGTCGTTTACTTGCAGTTGCTTCGATTTGCATAAAGATGCGCTGGTCATAATTCTTCGGTGTATATATAAATCATATTTTATTATTCGGTGTATATATAAATCATATTTTATTAGTTTTGACATACCAGAATATAAAGTAATTATACCTGAGTCGATAACTAGAAGTTCTTCCAGCAATATTTTAGACCTCTTATGTTGAAAAAGAGTATTTGAAATCTTCTCTCCGAAAAAATAAATTTAAACAGCAAGTGAATGTCGGGAATTTGATTGGAACAGAAAAATTAACAGTTTCTTTACTGTAGAATCAAAGTTTCGTCCGGATTAATATCTTTGGAAATATATGTTGCTTTAAATTAAAAACGGAATCAGAGCTATATGCCTAACACACAGACCACGTTTAAGGACCCTTATATCAACATACACAGCATGAAGATTTAATTAACATTTATTAGCTTGAAATTATTATTTAGTTAGTAATAATTAATTGAAGTTAATTTAGAAAATGAAATATAAATGTAGACAATTTTCTGATTCAAGTTTTTTCACAATATTTGAACAGGAACGTTCTTGCAATATAATACGCCTCTGCTTTAAACTTATCTTTTTAAATTCAAAAAGTCATACTTTAACTGTGTAGTAAATGTCGTTTAGTTGTTTAAATCAGTTTCAGGGTTGCTGGTTTTAGAATTAAGAATAAACTCGAGAAATTATATTTCCAGATTCCACTATTACTCTAAAAGCTTAAATGGGGCGGGGGTGGCTCAGTCGGTAGCGCGCCAGGCTCGTAATCTGTAGTTCCCAGGTTCGAGTCCCAGCTGGGTCAGCGTTGAGATTTATCTCCGCAAAATTCCCCGCCCTGCCCACGGTCAGTAGGGGACACCGATGGACTTGGAAAGGCCGCCGTCCGTCGTGATGGGACGTTAAGCCTTGGCTCCGTGTGCGGGAGAGCCATACCCTGTGCACATTAAAGAACACGCTGGATGGCCTTGAGAGGGGCTACCATCTGTCTCCCAACAGCTGCTCCAGTGGGTCCCCTCCCCCAACCTTCTCTGAGCCTTCGGGATCCATGTGACCTGGCCATTTAGCCCGTGGTGTGCAAAAAAGTGCCGCTCAGAGGTAAAACAATCCAATCCAATCTAAAAGCTTAAATAAAAAATCTGCGAATTTTCTCTTTAACTTCCCTTTCTATGTTTTACCTGCATAAATTAAGGCTGTGTAGCTAGATTATGTAGACTTACGGAATTTTCAAATGCGGAAAATGCCTTTCTGAGTCATTAACATTTATATTTCATTTCTGGTCCCATTTACTGTAGTATAGTATTTCTAAAAGGAGGAGTTTAAGAAATTTGCAGGAAATTTTGGCTTGCTAAACCAATAAGGGAGGGGCTCTATCGCCCTCTAGTTTTATATAGGAAAAACAATTTTCATTTCCATGAAGAAATATTAAAATTTTAGAATTAGTTAGTGATATCAGATTTCGTTACAAAAATTATTCTTCGTAAAAGGGAGTGAAATCATTCTTGGGTAAAACGTTAGGAAATAACATTTGGTGAAAGAAGAATTGGCTCAAAAAAGTTGGGAAACACTTATATAGAAAGATATCGAAAGAAGAAAATAATGCTTAATACACTGTTTTGATATTTTTGGTATCTCACAAAAAATGTAAAAGTTAAATAAGCAAAAAAACTTTCGGGAGAAATGAAAACAAAAACAACATTTTAAAATCGGATTCCGCTAGATTTTTTTAACTGGAATTAATTGAAGAAGTATATTTTCAGAACCAATTACAATATAAAAACAAAAATAAAATTAAACAAGAAATTAAAAAATCCACATTGTGCCTGACTATAAGTGAGAAAAGGTTTGCCTTTCTGGTAATTCTGTGCTAATAAATATTATTAGCTTAGGGTTAATTTTTTTTCAAATATCCTTATGCCTGAGTTTTGTTTCATGTCACACCAAATAAAGTAATGAGACACTAAAGACATAATTTTGAGATTTTTTAAAATTTTACTCTTTTTATGAAGTTGGAGTTCAACAAATGAATTTTTAGATATTTTCTGATTATTTTTGTAAAAAAACTCAGATTTCCTTAATTATGAAACAGGACAAAAGCAAACCGATAATTACAATAAGTAAAATAGAGCAACTGAAGATTAAACAGGGAAATTTCAAAATTTCATTATTATGCTCAAGCAGCCATGTATTACGGAAGTAAAACAAGATGTGCGATTTAGTTCCTCAAATGAATCTGCCTTGAGCTACATCTGCTGACTGGCCAATGTTGACAATCATAACATGGTCCTGTTTCACATTGTCTTCCCACCGCATCCTAGGTTTTAACGTTTTTACAATAAAATTGGAATCAGAAGGTAAAAAATGTGTTCTTTTTAATTTAAACTTTTCCTATTCTTAAAATTAGGCAAAAGAAACAAATGGAACAATGCATTTTATGCAAAAAAAAATAAGTCAAGAAAGAATATAGCAAAAACATTCGATTGGCTATTTACTTTTAAGTCACATTTGCCCTTACTCGTATTGTTCTATTTGCTATTTATCTACAAATCCGTTAACATTTGAAGATACACTGCTGTAATGTGAAATAAGAAAATTTCCAATATCTGAACCAATCTTTGAACGTATTTAAGAAAATGAGGTCTGTGTGTCAATGGAGACTGGAAGATTTTATTCCTATCCTCACTTTGTAACCACAACAAAGTTTTAACTTCATTCTTTAACATCTAACTTATGCAGAATGAGTCATTCCTCAAGATTCCAAACCCCTTTCCAAGAACAGGAAATTCACTGCTAGTAACAAGTGAGAGAACAGCTGCTGACCTTTAGAGGTCACGTAAGATTAATTGCTTCCCGCTCAGATGACTTAGCCTGCTTGGGATGGAGTCGGCTTAAGTTCTGAAAATGACCGTGCGGCTATTAACTTTCGAAAACAGTTTCGAATATGATTGAAAGTTGGATACAAATGCGCATGCCTATTAAAACGGGTTATACGAGGGGCGTTCAAAACGTTTATGACGTGCATCTGCGAAACAAAAACCATTGCACAAATCTGAACAAAAGTTTTACTGTCCTTCAAAGTACTCCCCTCAAGCATCTATGCAAAGTTTCAGATGTCTACCCCAATTTTGAGACGCTTGGTGGTACTCTTGATGGGGAATACTCCGCAGCTTGAATGAACGCATTTTGAACCGTTAAAACGTTTTTTGAGTCTTGCACCGTTAAAAAAGGCTTCCCAACAAGTAACTTTTTAAATTTTAGAAACAAAAATCGAAAGCTGAAAGATCGAGTAAATATGCAGGAGTGAGTAGCTGTTTTATTTTTCCTGCTGCAGACAGGACATAACTTTTCAAGTTTTATGAGCATTGGGTATTGGCATTGTTATGAAGAAGGAGAACCCTTGACACACCTGTTTTGGATGTTGCTCCTTCATCTCCTTAACCATTTTGGGCAAAACTTTGTTAGTGTAGTTTTGGTCATTTATATTCAGTTTTTAGGAAGATGTCTATGGCTACCACTCTTTGTGGATTGAAAATAATTGTGAATATCCTCTTTCTTGAGCGAAAGTCGTGTTAGAGAATTTGGGGACTTGATTCATTTTCTGCAACCCAAAAGTTAAGTTGAACTTTATGGGATTGTATAGTAATAAAACCACATCTCAACACCTGTGACAGTCTGTTAACCGTTTGGGATCATTAGGTTAAAGCATTGTAACATCTCCACGCACGAATTGACTCTAGCCCTTTTCTGCTGTTCTGTTAGTTTGTGGGGTACCCATTTCGTACAGATCTTTGGAACTTGAAATGTTGATGAATAATTGTTTCCACACTGCCAATAAATACATTAATATCTAAACGTATTACCTGAACGGTGATGTGTGGGTTTACCTTCATGATTTCATGAAACAGCAGCTATAGTTCTCTGGTTTATTTATGGCTTCATTCGGACTTCCTGCACGACGGAAGTCTTCGAAGCTTTGCCATTCCTCTCTGATTTGCGCATCCATCCGTAACAGTGTCATTAGAAAAGGCGTAATATCTATATACTTGTGATAAATCGGCATGATTTTTTTTCGCATGCTCCAAGCTGCATCCTCCTAAAAATGTAATATATTTTTCCCTTCTTTAGTAGGCTTCATAGCAACAACGCACAGAGTTCGCAGACCGAACTTTACACGCAGTCAGTGAAAAAAGAATTGATGATATCACCTTTGCTTTTAACACGTAACGACAAGTTTAGACAAGCTTTCAAGCAAGTCGTAGCTTGTTAACTTCGGAGGAATGAGTGAAAATCTACAGACAGATGTCAAGAACGTTTTCAGCGTCCTCCGTTGTTAACAACAACATTTATTTACTTCTATGGTCAGGAAAGAAATGAAGTATTTTTTAATAATATTTTGCATTAAAATTTAAAATTTGTATGGCTCCTTCTAGCTGCCCTTAAAATCGGACGCCGGTGTGCCACACACACACCTCGTACACACGCTTGTGGCGGCGTTCAATAGTAAAATAGTTTCGTAGGTTATGAACATTATTGCTCATAAACAGAATACGTAAAAATATGCTGGGGAGGAACTCATGCAACAACTATACAACCAACAGAATGTGCCCAAAATCATGTTGTTAAATGCACGCTACAATTCTGAAAATGTAATCATGTTGTTAAAGAATGAGTGCATGATGACTAAGATGGAAATTGTACAGCTCCGGAATCTATATGTATATCAAGTAATAAAAAATGTTAGACAAAATTGGAATAATAACCTAATCAGAATACCTAGTAGGAATACTGGTTCTTCACAAATTTTGCAATTGGTTAATATCAGAGTTCATAATAATATTACTACTAAACATTGTATTCATTTGTCAAGGAAATTTTTCAATGCTTTGCCCAATGAAATTAAAACCATAAAAAAATTAACAACACTTTCTTAAACAAGTAAAATTATGGTTGCCAACTCTTGACAATATTGAATCTTTGCTATTGGCCGAAAATCAAAATTAAAAAAAATTAAGTCTTTGACATATTGTTTAAAAACCTCTGCACTCATGATTGTGCTATCGGAAAAAAATACATATATAATATTAACATGAAAGATTTTAGTGTAAACTCTAATCTTTTGTACATCTTGTGTTTGGAGAAAAATATTTTATGAAAGATTTTATTAATATGCATAATTACACCCACAAACGAGTCATACTCTAGTGCAGTGGTTCTCAACATTTTATGCTTCACGTACCCCTTGGAAATGTGTATGTAACATACACATTTTCAGGGAAATGTGTATGTCAATGGAAATTTCCAGGGGAACGTAGTAACTGGCTACCCCTTGTATAAATAGATAAAACTATAGTTATAGTATTGTCGTACTCGGAATTTTGCAATCCCGATTTCGACGTAACAATTTGTCGCCATTTTCTTCCAGTCACCCAACCTTTCCCTGGGTAAAACAGCTGAAAAGACAACTTGAGCCGCCATGTTGAGGACGACGGACCATCTGGGCCTTTTGCACACGGCACCCCATCCAAGAAAAGCGTAAACAAGGCCATAAAAATATAATTTATCTTATTCATATTTAGTAATATAATTTTTTTTATTATTCAACTTCATATTTAGTAATATAATTTTAGTTTTATTATTCAACTTCGTTGAAACCCCCTTCGTAAAAATGAAAAGGTATTAGTTTAGTAGAACAGACAGAGCTGGTCTCGTATGCTCTGTAGGTAAAGGGTTATTAATTTGTGTTCGATAGTAGTTAGTTTGTTGAAAGTTACTTCATCCTAATTTTTGTAATAATTTGCTTTTATTCTAATTTGTATTGTAAATATACCTATTATACTCACGCTCAATGTCATCCATTTAAAAATTTATAACAATATTGTTGCGAATTTTAAGATGGATAGGCACTGAGCGTGAGTACTAATAACTATATTTTCAAACCAATTACAATACAAATTGTTACAAAAATATGGATGAAGTATTTTATAAACAAATTAACTATTATCATACATAAGTCATTAACCATTTTGTACAGAACATACAATATCAGCTCTGTCTGTTGTACTAAAATACTACCTCTTCACTTTGTTTATCATGTCACTTGAATACCTTCAGACGTAAACAATTTCTCGTCCTGTGCTAGTTCACTAAACGTTTGTTACTAACAACAGAAAACAAACACCCGCGCATACACTAATAAATATACTAATTATTTTTCACTTAACGCGTACTGACTCATACTATCAGAATGTCCTTTCAGATCTCACAACTTTAACACACTGCACTGCTATCTTTTTTCATTCTTCCGAATCGTTCTAAGTTCCAATTCGTTGGCGAAATTGAATCTCACGTAGAAGCACACACGAGTTTTCAAGTCACGTTAAGTCATGAAGTCACTGTTGCTCGTTCATCTGTCGTAACAGTATTTGAATGTAGAACAGTATTTGAAATCGTGAAGGATATTATGAACACTTGGCTACCAGATTTTTAAAACCTGTTCCACAGAATCTAAAGGAAAAGTTTTGGGATCAAATATTTGACATGGGACTTAAAGCATGGTTGCTAAATATGAATAAGATAAATTATATTTCGAAATATGAATAAGATAAATACTGACTAATTAAAAAGGGGATAGGGAGTTTTCGAATACGCGCAGCAATGGTCACCAAGAGCGGGACAAGGATGACTCAGGATCATGCCAGAGGCTGGGACATCCAATAAAAATCGAACCGCGCCAATGAACTTTGGCCACCGCTGTCAACGACGAACTTTGCTGTCCAACGAGAAGTGACAGCGGGGTCCTTTTTGAAATCAACCAGCGCGGCCAAGGGAGAAGAAAAGTTTATGTGCTAGAGTGTGGACTTGTAACAAGGAGGGAGCTCTGAGTGCAAAGAGACAATAGACCCGCGAAGATGGAAAGTGCAACAGCTAAGTAATGGCCGAAGAAGCTGTAGACAGAGCGGCAGATACCAGGAATATATGTAATCAGCTTAAGAAGGAATGCAGGCTCAAAAAAAGGGGCTTCAAGAATCACAACTGGGAAACCAGAAAAAGGAGAAGCGGGCGGGAAGACAACCTGTGGGCCACGGCAGACGAGTAGGAAAAAGGGTGAAGAAAGAGCGGACCCCACCCTCCTGATGCAGCCGGCTTGCCAATACCCACAAGCCGCCGTTGAAACCCCCTTCGCGGAATGCAAAGATCTGTGAGCAGCAGACACCAAAGTCGGCCTGAAGGTCACATATTCTATTTCATATTTAGGATCTACGGTGCTAATATCAACATTTAATGAATTGTTTGCGGGCCACAAAAATCATTGTGCGGGCCGCTAGTTGGACAGCGCTGACATAGAAGATGAAAGTAAGTACTAATTTCGAAATTTTATACATCTTTCTTTTGATACATTATTATATTGTTACGACAAATGAGCGTGCTAGTGACTTCATGACAAAACGTGACATGACCGCTCGCATATACTTCTGCGTGAAATTTATAAACAAACGATTTGAATGTAGAACCGACCGGAAAAAGAGAATGATAGAATTACAATGTTAAAAAAGTTGTGCAGATGAAAGAGGAGGTTCAGATAGTCTGAGTCAGTATACAATAAGTAAAAACAAGTATTTTTATGTAGTGTGCGCGCCGGTGGTCGTTTTGTGTTGCTAGTGTGATAAATCTAGTGATCTAATCAAAGACGAAGGATTGTTTATGCCTGAAGTGAAGGTATTCAAGAGATATGACAAACAAAAAATGAAAAGGTATTAGTTTAGTAGAACAGACAGAGCTGGTCTCATATGCTCTGTAGGTAAAGGGTTATTAATTTGTGTTCGATAGTAGTTAGTTTGTTGAAAGTTACTTCATCCTAATTTTTGTAATAATTTGCTTTTATTCTAATTTGTATCGTAAATATACCTATTATACTCACGCTCAATGTCATCCATTTAAAAATTTATAACAATATTGTTGCGAATTTTAAGATGGATAGGCACTGAGCGTGAGTACTAATAACTATATTTTCAAACCAATTACAATACAAATTGTTACAAAAATATGGATGAAGTATTTTATAAACAAATTAACTATTATCATACATAAGTCATTAACCATTTTGTACAGAACATACAATATCAGCTCTGTCTGTTGTACTAAAATACTACCTCTTCACTTTGTTTATCATGTCACTTGAATACCTTCAGACGTAAACAATTTCTCGTCCTGTGCTAGTTCACTAAACGTTTGTTACTAACAACAGAAAACAAACACCCGCGCATACACTAATAAATATACTAATTATTTTTCACTTAACGCGTACTGACTCATACTATCAGAATGTCCTTTCAGATCTCACAACTTTAACACACTGCACTGCTATCTTTTTTCATTCTTCCGAATCGTTCTAAGTTCCAATTCGTTGGCGAAATTGAATCTCACGTAGAAGCACACACGAGTTTTCAAGTCACGTTAAGTCATGAAGTCACTGTTGCTCGTTCATCTGTCGTAACAGTATTTGAATGTAGAACAGTATTTGAAATCGTGAAGGATATTATGAACACTTGGCTACCAGATTTTTAAAACCTGTTCCACAGAATCTAAAGGAAAAGTTTTGGGATCAAATATTTGACATGGGACTTAAAGCATGGTTGCTAAATATGAATAAGATAAATTCTTTGATAAAATTATCATATATTGATAATATGCATAAAGGTTGAGTTGAATAGAGGCAATATTACTGTATAGCTTTTTACTATTTACTAGTAACTTTATAACCCTGCAGCTGTTGCCAATAATTAAATTAGCGAATCAGCGATTTTACTTAAATTTCTCCACATGCAAGTTAATACTCTTGTGGAATTGTTCCTTTTTTTCACTCCTGTTATTAATATATATATTGTACTTTACACTTTCAGATAAATTTATAAAGATTTTTTATTTTGTTTCCACATTTACAGCATTATAAAATGAGTTGATATTAGAAAAGTGGAAGGAATTTTCCTTCATTTCTGCTTTTACCTTTCCTTTGCTATTGTTCTTACTATTATTTTGAAGTTTAAACTTGATGCAACAGTTCTCTATAATTAATCTATTATTGACGATGAAGGAAACAAAGCCTATCTCTGTTTCTATCAAATTAGTCAGTTTGTAACATCTGGTTATATGAGAACTATAAGACTTATTAACATAGCGTGGTTCAAACAAATTAGCATATATACTCTCATGGACAAAAACATTGGAACGCAATAAAGGAAGCCTCGAACCTACATGAAATTGAGGAGAGTGGTAGAATATTTTGTAAGATAGTAATGATTAATCGCACCATCCAATGCTTGCATATTAAAGGTGTGTTTAGGGTCACCTAATATAGGCTTCCAGCACAGCGTATGGCCCCCGTTGGAGGCGATGGATGCAGCCAGACGTAGAGGAATCGATTCCTACAGGTCCCTAATGGTGTCCTGAGGCACTTTCCGATGCTCTTCCTCCAAATGACGACACAGATTTTTCAGTTTATGTGCTGTCAAGACGTTGACCCAGAACATTCCACGGGTGTTCTATAGGAGATAAATCAAGGTACATAGGGAGCCAATGTAGGGTGTTGTGACATCCCATAGACACTGTTGGACAATGCGTTATTCTGCCGAAAAATGGCATCAGGAGAGCTTCGCAGGAAACATAGAAAATGGGGCACCAGAATGTCATCGATATATCAGCTGTCAAAGTTCCCTGTGTGAACACTAAAGGTGTTATGGAGTCATAACTGGTGGCACCCCCACACAATAACTGCGGGTGTGCAGGCACTGTGGTGCTTGTGTATATGTACATATGTGCCAGATCCTGCCACTGGCCCCGGCAATGCCAAATCCTGATGCGACCATTATTTGCACCCAAACATAAGTATGAGTCATTCAAGAAAACAATGTGATAGTATTCCTCCTCCCACGACACACGCTCGATGCACCATAGACATGCCTAGCGATGATTAGCATTCAGAGGATGCCATGCCTTTAATTCAGCTTTATTCAAGCATCTTCAGATTGTCTGTGTGGACACTGGTGCAAGCACTGTAGGTGCCACATTGCTGTGGATTGCTGTAGATGCCGCATGAGGGTCGGAGGTTGCTTGTTGGCGGATGAGGTAATATTCTCGTGGTGTGGTACATCTTCGGGGACCTGAACCATGGTAATGTGAAGTGGTACCTGTCCTTGCCTACAGCTTCAAACCGAGGTTTGCTGTGTTCATTGTGCGACTTAGATGATCAACTATGCAATGGGCAGACCATAGTGCCACATGAATCCCTACAATATGGCCCTGTTCGAACGGGCCTAGATGCTAATGCAGTCCCTTTTATTGCCTTAGTATAACTGAAATGCACGTGCAATTTCACTTTCACTGACTTACCTGCTGTCTGCTACAGTGGCTTTTATTGGGATTGCAATACAGCGGCTCTATTTACGGTTCCATGCGATGTCATGCTGTCGTCACTGGAATCCTTTGCGTAGGACCTCCAGCATTATGTGTGCTAACGATTTGGTTTCATTGTATTCATCTTTTAACGGTGTTGCAATTTTTGTGCCCATGAGTGTATGTGGGCAATTAACAGTAAATAGAAGGTATTAAATGAATTATAATGCTACTTCGAAGTTATGACGATGAAAAGTAAAATTTTACTCTCTGTAATATCTAAAATAATTTGTTTATAGTAAACAATAAATAAAATTTGTTTGTGTATTTGTCTGTCCGCTTATGCACTCGGTCCCAAGAAGAGTTAGAGGCACCAAACTTCGCACGAATGTTCCATTGACCCAGGGGAAGAATATGGGATATATGAGAAGCCGCTGGGTTCAACCAAAATTAGGACGGGCGGATTTGAATTTCTCAAAATCCCCATAGACTTAACATTAACGGTTGAAAATTAATCAAAAATTTGGCCACCAATAAATTTGAAAGGAGGAATGAATCAACTAATTTCTGATTTCGAGTGGTAAAATCATTGTTCAGTTTGTTGTGTGAAGAGCACGAGCGTCCGTGGATATTAAAGTCATTCTACTTAAGCACGAACGGAACATGACATTCTTTGTTGAAATTAAAGCTTCAAAAACTGTGAATTCTTATCGGATATTAAAATCATTAACTTATTTTGGAAAATATATAGAAGGTAATAAACGTAATATGTTAACTAATAAAAGTTTTAACATGTTATGTAATAAACAAGGTTTTTCAATAATAATAATAATATCGTATGCCATCCTCTCAGATCTTCTACTGTGGCATATAAACTGACAGGCTCCTGTCAGACCTCTGTGGCAAGCAGCTGCTTGAAGGGGTATTTATAAATTTTTTTTATTATTACCTATACATTTTTTGGACAACTCAGACCATATTTAATATTCTTCTTCTTTAAAGCTACATATGCCTGGCAAACCGCATCCCAGGGGCTCAGGTGGATAGGAAATGATTTGAAAAGGAGGATTACCTGAGAGTGGAAATTCCGTTTTTTGATTTAGAAACTTCTGACGTGGGGATGTTCATACGGTACCTCGAGTTTGTTCCATTTTTACCCATCCTTAAAAGAGAGGGAGAAAAATTAAACCGGAGTGGATTGATCAGAATGATTTTTATGCCAAATGAAAGCTTGCGACGTAGGTAGTGCCATCTGCTCTATATTTTGGAACGTTTCAGACCCTAGCAACGCCGGATAAATCTGCTAGTAGTAAATAAAGCCGAAAGGATCTAAATCAGGTCAGCCTAAATCATGATGAATTCTTTAAACAACTGTCTCTCTGCATATAAGCTCTTTTAGAGACTAATTATTTATCTTCAATGGTGCAAATCGTAAGAAAACACTCCAAAAGTTAATTAAACATATATGATATTTTTAAGTTAAAACAGTCATTCTAAAAAGTGTAGCTTTTGGCAGTTTGTGTAATTAACATTTTACTTTTCATGAAATTTCAAAAATGATTTTGAGTGAAATTATATCGAAAAATGTTTTAGCGTCTTTCACTCCTTAATGAGGAATGAATATCGTTCAAATTAAATGTAGTTATATTTAATTTAGATCTTTATCTTGTCTCTAGTTCCGTTATCTCATAAAAACACAAATATTATTTTAGAAGATACCGATAGTCGAATTTTCGAAGGGGTGAATATATTCAGGAAGAATAATATAATATAATATAGTGAATAATATATAGCGAATAAGTGAATATATTCAGGAAGACTGTATATGAGGCAACAATATCGTTGCAGAATTTTCAGAGATTTTCATTGTATATAAGAGTTTTAAAAATAATTTTGTTTCGTAGAACTTTTGCTCGATTAATAGAAATAGATTAAAAAGCTAAACGAAGAGCAAGAGTATTTAAATTCCCTAAATGGAATATAAAATATTTAAATGACGAAGAACTGTGGGTATGAAACTAAGTCGCGAAAATGCTTCAGATTGTCATTATCATAGTCAACCAAGACGTCAAACTTTGACCTACAGATATAGGTGTTCAGAAAGCTCAGTGTAGGAGTATCAAGATGCTTCAGATTAGCATTATAACAGTCAAGAAAGGCGTCCAACTTTAAAACCTCCAGATATGGGTGCTCAAAGAGCTCAGTGTAAGAGTATAAGAGGTAAAGAAAAACACATTCATTAATGTGAACGATAAATAAAAATGCAAGGTCATTTGTGAGTCGTTTGTTATGTAAGAAGATAAGCTTTGTGATTCAGCAATTTCATCGTGAGCAAATAAATGATAGGAATAAAAAACTGCTACAACAAAGAAGGAATATAAAGGCAAAATTATGTAGGTGTGTTTGAAAACAAGTTACAACAGACTTAACTAGAAATTGAAATGTTATGTTCTCTTCATTCTTAGAAATGCGTAAAATTAAAAGATAGTTTCGTATATAGTAAAAACACCTTATACAGGATGAAAATTATCCTTATAACTTTTGTCCATTCCGCTAGACAAAGTGGCTTGAAACGGTGGGTACGCAGAAAGTTGTAATTGGGAGGAGATGGGGGTTGAAACGTTTCAAAATGATATTTGGGTTTTAGCATGCTCGAGTCTGATTTTCAGGGACTGCCTTACAAAAATATTCTATTTAAGTTCTGAAGGATTATAACCCTAACGGAGGAACGGATTATATAACCCCTAACTCTTGATTGATTATATATTAATTAACAGCAAATGAGCTAGTTCTGTTAGGAATACCAGGTCATATAGGGGAGCTGACCATTATCTTGTTAAAAGTGTCTTGCAACTTAAACTTAAAAAGTATTGTGCTAGGGTTAAAAAATTTGCTTTTTATACTGAAGCTCTGAAAGACCCAGTTATAGCCAAAGCTTACCATGATAGGTTACTTAGTCATTATGACAGTCATGGTACGCTTACTGCTGAAGTTGAGGAAAAATGGGATCATTTTAAACAGGCTTTTTTGGACACTAACAGTACTCTTTTAGGAAAAAAGGAGCAGGAGAGGCAGAATTATCTGAGTGATAAGGCACTTGAGCTTATTTCGGAAAGAAAGAACTGCAGGAATGTCCTTAATCAATACCCTACTAGTCCTGAGAGAAAGCATTACAGAGAACTTAATAAACGTGTAAAAGATCAGTTAGCTGCTGCTAAGAATCTTGGCTTGATGGTTTGGCTGACAAAGCCGAGGAAACAGTTAGACAGCACAACAGCAGAGAGCTGTACCAGATAGTTAATGTTTTGTGTGGTAGAAAACTGACAGGTATACAGGGATTGAAGGATAAACAAGGTAATGTTATAGAAGGTGAGGATTCTGTCATGACTAGGTGGACTGAGCATTTCAGTGATATTCTAAACAATGCGGTTAGTTCTATTCCTATTGTTTGCAATGATGATAGATGCATTGGTGGCTTTAATGTTGGCCCTATAACACAGTCTGAAGATATTTTGACTATTTCGAAGCTTAAACTTCATAAATTCCCAGGAGTAGATAAAATTACTACGGAAATGCTTAGACCTGGGAATGTTTCGGTTACCACATGGATGATTGAAATTTTGAATGTCTTTGATGATAAAGGCATAGTTCTTAAGGATTTTACCAGAGCTATTATTATCCCATTTTTTTTAAAAAAAGGTGATCGTAATTCTTATGATAACTATAGGGGTATCAGCCTACTCTCTGTTCCAGGGAAAGTTCTTTGCATGATTGTGCTTAATAGAATTAAGAATCTGGTTGACAGTCAATTGCGTGATGAGCAATGTGGATTCAGAAGTGGTAGGGGATATGTAGATCAGATATTTTCACTCAGGGAGATTCTTGAGAAATGTTTAGAGTGTCAGAATCCTTTGGTTGTTAACTTTGTTGATTTCAAAAGGGCTTTCGACTCTGTTGATCGTCATAATTTGTGGTTGATTGTGAAATCATATGGTTACCAGACAAGTTAGTTAACATAATGAAAGCTCTCTATAGTAATACTGAGTCGTGTGTGAGAGTTGGTAAGGCTTGTAGCAATTGGTTTAGCATTACTTCTGGTTTTCGACAAGGGTGCATTTTTTCTCCTTTTTTCTTTAGCTTGGTTATTGATTATGTTATGCAAAATTCACTTCAAGGGAAAGATTTCGGCCTTAAATGGACAGGAGATACGAAAATTTCTGATTTTGATTATGCTAATGATTTAGCCCTTTTGGCAAATGATGTTGATGAGATGAACTCTTTCATTCGAGCTGTTGATGAAACTGGTAGTAGAGTAGGTGTCGTTATAAACAGAGAGAAAACTAAAGTGATGAAAATTGGCCAGGCAGGCTGTGATTCAGTTAATCTGAATGGTTGCAGTCTTGAGCAGGTGTCACAGTTTAATTATCTTGGGAGCTATGTAACAGATAATGGTGATGTACGGCATGAGATTAATAGACGGATAAGGATTATTGATGGGTCTTTTAAGAATCTATGGAGAGTGTGGAGAAATAGGTGTATACACCTAAAGACTAAAATTAGACTGTATAATAGTTTGGTTCTTTCTAGGGTTAGTTATGGTAGTGAAACTTGGACACTTTGTAAACAAGATAACAGGAAACTAGATGCTTTTGATTCCAGATGGTTACGCAGTATCTTGGGCATTAGGTGGTTCAACTTTGTAACTAATGATGAGATTAGGAAAAGGAGTTTGCAACCTCCTTTAAGCAGCATATTGTGCAGAGAGAGACTCCGTTGGTTTGGCCATGTTGCCCGTATGAATAATTATAGATTGGCGAATAGGGTTATGAACAGTGTGCCTAAAGGCCTCAGAAAGAAGGGGAGACCTAGGATGCGGTGGGCAGACAATGTCAAACAGGACCTTGTTAGAATTGGTGTGCAGTGGCCAGATGCAGTAGATGTAGCTCAGGATAGACTTGCTTGGAGAACTAAATTGCACGGTCTGGTTGGACCTCCGTAGCCCATGGCTGCTTGATGATGATGATGATGATGATGATGATGATGATGATGATGATGATGATGATGATGATGATGATGATGATGATGATGATGATGATGATGATGATGATGATGATGATGATGATGATGATGATCTCCTCTTGGGTACACTGTTGGTTTGAAAAACGGATTTATAATGCTAATGGAGAAATTCATGTTATTAATTTTAATATTAAAATTTATACTATTAATATATTAATGATACGTCAGAACACTGAATATTACTTAGCAGAGCAGTTACATTATTGGATGTGATTCATTTGGAACATTTTTGAAAATATCTAAAACATTTATTAAGCTATGTGCAGAGTGGCCTTTAAATTCTAATCGTTAATCTTTAAATCAAAATTAATCTGAATTAGGAAATTATTAGTAACGCGCGTCTTTTCTAACATAAACAAGACATTAAATTTACATTTTACATTATTTCTACTATGGCGTGTAAACAGACAGACTCCTGTCAAGTCTGACTCCTGTCTAAATGATAAGCAGCTGCTTGAGAGAGTATTTAAGTATTTATTTATTTATTTTTTTTTTACTTTTTTTACGTTTTACATAGATAAAAAATAAATTATATTTTACACACGTCATAATTTGTGGTTGATTGTGAAATCATATGTTATGTTACGTTTTAATTTACAGTATTTACGTTTACGTTACTGTTTTAAATTATGTTTTAATTACGAAAATAAAAGAAATTTCTCCTGTTAACACACAGTCATTCTTTACATTATTACAAAATTAATTCAAATAGTTATCAATAGTGAAACAAACTGGAGATTTTGGCCTTGAAATTTTCAGAGAGATGTGAAAGGATATATCATATGAAAGGATATTTCATATCTCTCCGAATATAAATAAATAAATACCTCTTCAAGTAGCTGCTTGCCATAAAGGTCTGACAGCAGCCTGGCAGTTTAATACGCCATAGTAGAAGGGATCTCTGAGGATGGCAGGTCCTCAGCAGATTTTTTGCCAACCGCACACGGTTTTTCCAGGTGGTCATCTTCCCAGTTGCGGACCGAGCCCAAAGCTGCTTAACTTCGGTGATCGGACGAGAACCAGTGTTTTCAGCTTGGTACTGCGTTGGAATAATAATTGGAAAACGATAGGAAATAAAATAATAAGCTCTAACAGGGAAAAGGATATCATTGCTGAAAAAGATGATGTTCTAAAATTCAGGAATAGTGGTGTACTTTATGTTTGTGATGTCAGTGCTCAGATAAATATTTTTATGATTTAGGTTAGGTCATAATCACATGATAAATATGTCAAATTGATCAAGGTGTGATCCACTAGGTTCTGCTCCAAGAAGATTTCGTCTAGGGCAGTAGTTATCAGGAGATATTTTCTAGTGGATACATTTTCGTAGTGTAATCAAATTTAAAGACAGAGATCCGGGAATTTTTGGAAATTTTATCTAAAGTGTTGACTTTTAATTAGGGTGATAAGATTTAAAGAAAAAGATCTGGGCACATCTAAAAATTCAGTCTGAAAGATTTATTTTCACGAAATTATTATGTTAAAAACTAACACAATCTTTTCATTTAGAACATGTTTTTTACATTATTGCACAAAATAGTAGTTTTAATATCAAGTAACACAAAATAAAACTTGAAAAACGTAGGTTATTAACAAAAATCATTGCTATTCGGTACAAAATTTATATATATATATCTCATCCTTGTTTTTCTCTGTGTATTTTTCGTACGAATGGATTTGGTGCAAAATTTTTCATTTTCTGCAAGTTTTGCCCTAAAGTTTTCACGAGACACGAAAATTTGTTTTCACTTGCAGCAAAGCTTTCACGGTATTAACGTATATACATGGTTTCTCATCCGTCCATAATTCATGCTCGAAATAATTGTTTCAGTTGGACGGAAAGGGAAATTCTCTTGCGGCAGTTTTCTTCACTGATTTCTTCGTTCACAAGCTGAGAAAGTCGCGACAGAGCGATGCCAGATTTTGCACCGTTGCCAGATATCCCACATTCGCAATGTCGTTCGAGATTCTAATCTTCGTCCCGTTATAGGTTGAGAACCAATTTATACCCAACCATTTTACCAACAAATTTTTTACCTGTGTTCAAAGTTTGGGACCTGTCGGTCAGGTATCTGCCCAACTACAAGGTGCCGAAATCTGTTAAAACAGATATAAACAACATGCAGATATAAACAGCGATCGACAACCAAAAGACACCCAATATTGTCAGCCAATAGAAGAAAGACATGCATTTTCTACTGGTGTACGCACGGATACCGCTATTATTATGATGATCATTCTAGGCTCAATTTTTCAGTCACCTGCATTGCGACAGATATTTTCTATAAATCTGCATAGTAACGCTACCGTTCTATGAGTAAAAATCTGCTTCAGCTGTACAGTCAATTTAATATTTGCAAAAGTATCTACAACCGAATTTCGGGGACATGTTTTCGTCGTGGACAGAACCTTTAATTCAGGTACTGTCCCTCGAACTGGCCACGAGAAATTTGCCGTCAACGATTATGAAACATGAAATAACACGAAAGGCTAATATTGGCTATAAGAGACCCGTAAGGTTAATTTAAAATGGTAGCTAGGTAGTCACTGGAAGGAGAGCTATGCACCAATCCCCTGTGATGATGCATAGAACCGGCCAGGCCTAGCACCTAATGTCCAACCTCGCCTTCTCGTGGTGCGGACCGTTAGTAACTTTCAAAAGAGATACTCTCTTGTGGAAGTAAACGGAAGGGGAGGGCTGCCAGATTAGTGTGGCCTACTGATCTGGACAACTATGGCTACTTTTCTTTTTTTCTACCCTGCTGAGGAGTGGTCAACCACACAGGGTCCTGCTGCTGACCATATAAACCTACTGGACTGGACAGATATATGGCTCTGAGCTTGATTATGGATCCTGATTTTGCTGCACTGGTGGGCTTCTGTGGAGGGAAAATCTTCCGCTGTGTTTTCTTTTTGTTTGTGGGTTGACAGCCCCAAGTGAATAGATCCACAGGATATGTTTATCAGCTGGTGGATAATCCTGAGCAGAAGTCATCGCAGGCACCTGAACTCTTTGCTTCTATTGGCATCGTCAAATTCTACATTGGAGGAAGTCTTCCAGTGTAGATGGCTTCAGCCTTTAGTAGTGGGGGAACGGGTCTTTGCCCCATGTCTGCGATTAGGGGGCTGTTTGATATTGTCGGCATTCCCTCTCTCAATAAACATAGTTTCTTTAAACATCCCACTAACCATTTTCTCTCCATAGGTAGTTGGAATGTGAGGACTCTGCACAGAGCTTTTTCTCTTGATGTCCTCACACAAGAATTCCACCGTTATAATTTAGATATTCTCGGCTTGCAAGAGACCAGATGGACAGATAAAGGTCAGATTCTTAAAAATAATCTTAAATTTCTTTTTTCAGGGAGGGACGACAAAAAGCATCACCAAGGCGTGGGTCTGCTTCTCAGCAGACACGCTAGTGATGCTCTTCTAGGATATGAGTGCATTAATGAAAGGTTTCTTACAGCAAAATTTCAGACAAGCGTTAAAGACTTGAATGTTATCTGCTGTTATGCCCCCACTGAGGATGCCGATGAGGATGAGAAGGATAGGTTTTATGAACAACTTCAGGATATTTTGAATTCTGTCAAGAAAGGAGATATTACCCTTGTTCTTGGTGACTTCAATGCCAAAGTTGGTACTGACTCTGACCTTTGTGGAGGAGTAATAGGCCCTTTTGGTATTGGTAGCTGCAATAGCAATGGGCAACGTCTCCTACAGGTAAGTAAACTCAATGGATTCAGAATAACTAACACTTATTACAAACACCGCGACATACATAAGTACACATGGGTTTCACCTGATGGGCTGCATAAGAATATGATTGATTACATATTAATTAACAGCAAATGGACTAGTTCTGTTAGGAATACCAGGGCATATAGGGGAGCTGAAATTGGATCTGACCATTACCTTGTTAAAAGTGTGTTGCAACTTAAACTTAAAAAGTGTTGTGCTAGAGTTAAAAAATTTACTTTTAATACTGAAGCTCTGAAAGATCCAGTTATAGCCAAAGCTTACCATGATAGGTTACTTAGTCATTATGACAGTCATGGTTTGCTTACTACTGAAGTTGAGGAAGAATGGGATCATTTTAAACAGGCTTTTTTGGACACTAACAGTACTCTTTTAGGAAAAAAGGAGCAGAAGAGGCAGAATTATCTGAGTGATGAGGCACTTGAGCTTATTTCGGAAAGAAAGAACTGCAGGAATGCCCTTAATCAATACCCTACTAGTCCTAATAGAAAGCATTACAGAGACCTTAATAAACTTGTAAAGGATCAGTTAGCTGCTGATAAAAATTTTTGGCTTGATGGTTTGGCTGACAAAGCCGAGGAAGCAGTTAGACAGCACAACAGCAGAGAGCTGTACCAGATAGTTAATGTTTTGTGTGGTAGAAAACGGACAGGCATACAAGGATTGAAGGATAAACAAGGTAAGGTTATAGAAGGGGAGGATTCTGTCATGGCTAGGTGGGCTGAGCATTTCAGTGATGTTCTAAACGATGTAGTTAGTTCTACTCCCATTGTTTGCAATGATGATAGATGCATTGGTGGCTTTAATGTTGGCCCTATAACACAATCTGAAGTTAGTTTGGCTGTTTCTAAACTTAAACTTCATAAATCCCCAGGGGTAGATGAAATTACTACGGAAATGCTTAGAGCTGGGAATGTTTCGGTTACCACTTGGATGACTGAAATTCTGAATCTCTTTTATGATAAAGGCATGGTTCCTAAGGATTTTACCAGAGCTATTGTTATCCCTATTTTCAAAAAAGGTGATCGCAGTTCTTGTGATAACTATAGGGGTATCAGCCTACTCTCTGTTCCAGGTAAAGTTCTTTCCATGATTGTGCTTAATAGAATTAAGAATCTGGTTGACAGGCAATTGCGTGATGAGCAATGTGGATTCAGAAGTGGTAGGGGATGTGTAGATCAGATATTTTCACTTAGGCAGATTCTTGAGAAATGTTTACAGTTTCAGAAACCTTTGGTTGCTAGCTTTGTTGATTTCAAAAAGGCTTTCGACTCTGTTGATCGTCATAATTTGTGGTTGATTGTGAGATCATATGGTATACCAGACAAGTTAGTTAACATTATGAAAGCTCTCTATAATAACACTGAGTCGTGTGTGAGAGTTGGTAAGGCTTGTAGCAATTGGTTTAGCATTACTTCTGGTGTTCGACAAGGGTGCATTTTGTCTCCTTTTCTCTTTAGCTTGGTTATTGATTATGTTATGCGAAATTCACTTCAAGGGAAAGATTTTGGCCTTAAATGGGCTGGAGATACGAAAATTTCTGATTTAGATTATGCTGATGATTTAGCCCTTCTGGCAAATGATGTTGATGAGATGAACTCTTTCATTCGAGCCGTTGATGAGACTGGTAGTAGAGTAGGTTTGGTTATAAACAGAGAGAAAACTAAAGTGATGAAAATTGGTCAGGCAGGCTGTGATTCAGTTAATCTGAATGGTTGCAGTCTTGAGCAGGTGTCACAGTTTAATTATCTTGGGAGCTATGTAACAGATAATGGTGATGTACGGCATGAGATTAACAGA
Source organism: Ryuthela nishihirai (assembly GCA_038380435.1). Lineage (NCBI taxonomy): Eukaryota > Metazoa > Arthropoda > Arachnida > Araneae > Heptathelidae > Ryuthela > Ryuthela nishihirai. The sequence continues at coordinate 75,326,034 of JAWZYU010000012.1, forward strand.
CGGATAGGGATTATTGACGGGTCTTTTAAGAATCTATGGAGAGTGTGGAGAAATAGGCGTATACACCTAAAGACTAAAATTAGACTGTATAATAGTTTGGTTCTTTCTAGGGTTAGTTATGGTAGTGAAACTTGGACACTTTGTAAACAAGATAACAGGAAACTAGATGCTTTTGATTCCAGATGGTTACGCAGTATCTTGGGCATTAGGTGGTTCAACTTTGTAACTAATGATGAGATTAGGAAAAGGAGTTTGCAACCTCCTTTAAGCAGCATATTGTGCAGAGAGAGACTCCGTTGGTTTGGCCATGTTGCCCGTATGAATAATTATAGATTGGCGAATAGGGTTATGAACAGTGTGCCTAAAGGCCTCAGAAAGAAGGGGAGACCTAGGATGCGGTGGGCAGACAATGTCAAACAGGACCTTGTTAGAATTGGTGTGCAGTGGCCAGATGCAGTAGATGTAGCTCAGGATAGACTTGCTTGGAGAACTAAATTGCACGGTCTGGTTGGACCTCCGTAGCCCATGGCTGCTTGAGGATGATGATGATGATGAATTTTTAAGACATAATAATCAATCATCATCAAATATGCATTGACTGTGTACGACCCTCTTTGTTCAAGGAAAGGCTTTTATAATAAAAGTGCTATAAATTTAAATGTAAACTAGTGCGGTCTGAAAATGTCTTTTTGTAAAGAATTTATACAATAAATATAAATTGGCATTAATACTATTTTTTTTATTTCAATTACAGATATTTTCTGTTGGCCGCACTTGAAAACCATTGCTCTAAGGGATCGCTCTAATCTAGCAAGTCGTCTACTCCTTAGACTGCTACTGTTTGCAATATAGCATGGTAAGTGTTATGGTTCCCCATCTTCAAAGAGAGTGGCAGCCCCAGTTGATGAGTGCTGCCCGGAAGCAGAGGGAAAGAAGTGTTGAGAGAAGTTTTTAGAGTGCTAGGTAATGACAGGAGGAGTGAGGCAATTGCATTGCAGCTACCATGTCATATACAGGGCAATAAAAGAGAAGGGTGAAGCTCTTCGATATACTGGAGTGCTGTGGGACCAAAGAGAGCAGTTCCTCATGAGAAGGTGAGAATAAGTTCCCACCGGAAGAAGAAGAACAAATGCCAGTTACGAAAGGCGATGTAAAATGTAAATATTACTTTTTTGGACTAAGAATACCTCATTGTTAACAAAGGCAGCTTCTAAGCATTCTAAGGTATTGCTCCAAGAAAAATCCATTTCTTAACATCTACTAGTGAATGGGAGGGTAATGTACTAAAATCAGAGCAGAATCACGCGAATGCAGGTATTTAACACTTTACATGAGATATATACATCTGCAACGTAACAGTGCTGCAGCAATGAGATTTTCAAACGTAAAATATGTGAAACAGACAAGATTCTAAGAAAAGGAGGGTAGGGTGGGAGCACAGGCACGTGCCCAAAATTTGGGTTCGGGGGGGGGGGAGAAATTCTGAGAATAAGATTAAAGTAGGGTTTCCCAATTGCTAAAATGTTTCAACGGACAGATTTTATAGTTAACTAGTTAATAGTAAACTAGTTAATAGTTATAGTTAATAATAATAGTTACAGTTAACTAGTTAATAGTAAACTAGATTTTATAGTTTGTTTCCGTGGCCCAGTGGTTAGCACGCTTGGCTAGTGATCTAAGGGACCTGGGTTCGAGCCCCGGATTAGGCATGGATGTGAGTGCCGTTTTTCTGCTGAGGTCCTGCCATCCTCTCAGATCTCCTACTGTGGCATATAAACTGACAGGCTCATGTCAGACCTCTGTGGCAAGCAGCTGCTTGAGGGGGTATTTATTTTTTATTATTATTTTTATCTATTTTTGGTATCGGACATAAAATATGGACCTAAAACATTAAATTATAGGCAGACAATTGTTTCAGAGAAGGAAGAGAAGGTTGAGATTTAGTATAAGACGACAGGATTTTTGCGAGGGGATTCGGATCCCCCCATGAATACGTACGTGGAGGGGTGGAGATGTACACCGAAGAGCCAAAATGTTATGACCAGCGCGTCTTTATGCAAATCTAATCAACTGCAGGTAAACAACGTGCCATGTGAAGGTCATGAAACGATATAAATAACACCTGATACTGAGCTATGTTAATCAGTGTTATTCTTGTTCTTCAGATGGGAAAGGCAGTGACCTTAAGTGAGTTTGACAAACACCAAATTGTAATGGTCAGACAACTGGGTCAGAGCATTTCCGAGACAACAAGGCTTGTGGGTGCTCACTGTCAGCTGTGGTTAGTACCGTCAAAAAGTGGTCCGAGGAGGGAAAAACGATGAACTGCTGGCAAGGTGTGGGCCGACCACGGCTCATCGATGCCAGAGGTGAGCGAAGGCTATCCTGTATGGTACGAGCCAACAGAAAGAATACTCTAGCGGAACTCGCCCGTAATTTGAATGCTTTGAATGCTGGTGTTGTCACCAGCATTCCCACAGTACATCCAACCCTACTGAAAACGGGGCTGCATAGCTGCAGACCGCTCCGAGTGCCCATCCTAACCTCGGTTCACCGCCGAAGGCGCCTTCAAATGGGCACGAGAACATAAAAATTGGACTTTGAATAATTGAAACAAGGTCATCTGATCTGATGAATCTTGTTTCTTGTTTCACCATGTGGACGGCCGGTACATGTGCGTCGTTTACATGGGGAAGGGCTGTCACCAAGCTGCACCATGGGACAAAAACAAGCTGGTGGAGGAAGTGTAATGCTTTGGGCAGTGTTGTGCTGGGGAACCCTGGGTCCAGTCATTCATGTGCAGGAAACTATGATGACTACCACTATCTAAGCATCGTTGCAGACCAGGTACATCCTTTCATGGCAACGGTATATACTATCTAGTATATGCCCAACTATCTAGTACTGTCTTATTTCAGCAAGATGATGCGCCATGCCACGCTGACCGGATTGTTCGAGAATAGTTTGCGAAACATGATGAAGACTTCCAGGTATTGTCCTGGCCTCCAAATTTCCCAGCCATCAATCCAATCGAGCATCTGGTTTGTGTTGGAACAGAATATCCGATCTGCGACGGCAAATTAAGGAGTTAAAGGGTCCGCTGGTAACGTGTTGGTACCAGATACCACAAGATACATTTAGAAATCTTGTAGCGTCCGTGCCTGGCCGGGTAAGAGCTGTTTTGGCGCTATGTGGAAGATCAACATCATATTAGGCAGGTGGTCGTAATGTTTTGGCTTTTCGGTGTATGTATTGAACCAAAACACCAACAGAACGTCTTTCAGGTATTTTACATTTATTGTTTAAGGCTCTTTGAATAACGCAATATATGTGTAATGCACAGTGTTTACTATATTTTCGCTTCCTTTCCCATTTTTAAAATTCTTCACAGTTGGTGTGTATAATCTTACAGCAGATTCAATTATAAATTTAATTTTTCTTGTTACTTTTTAATTTTTTTTTATTTCTATCCTTGGCTTTTTCAATAAATTTTCGATATAAATATTTTGCAGCATTCATTTTGTTTTTTTTTGCATATTTGTATTTTAGAATACTAAGAATCTTTGACAAGTCTTCGAACACTAACGTCAGAATAAAATCTCTTGTAAAACATTAATCATTATTGCTGTATTGATATACTAAACAGCTTAACTAGATATGAGTTCGGGCTCAATTTTCTGTATCCAAGCGGGCGGGGGTGGCTCAGTCGGTAGCGCGCCAGGCTCGTAATCTGTAGTTCCCAGGTTCGAGTCCCAGCTGGGTCAACGTTGAGATTTATCTCCGCAAAATTCCCCGCCCTGCCCACGATCAGTAGGGGACACCGATGGGCTTGGAAAGCCGCCGTCCATCGGATATGACGTTAAGCCGTGGCCCCGTGTGCGGGAGAGCCATACCCTGTGCACGTTAAAGAACACGCTGGATGGCCTTGACGGGAGGCTACTATCTGTCTCCCAACAGCTGTTCCAGTGGGTCCCCTCCCCCAACCTTCTCTGAGCCTTCGGGGTCCATGTGACCTGGCCCATGGTGTGCAAAAAAGTGCCGCTCAGAGGTAAAACAACCCAACCCGTATCCAAGCCTGACCGATTTCGACAATTGCTGAGCTAGAGTCGCCCGATTTGCGAAATTCTCTCATGCATCATCTCAGCTTATGCAAGAATGCATGTCGCTAATAATTTTTTTATTCTTATATTATTAATTAAAATCCTTTTATTTCATTATATATCATTATAAAATATTAAAAAGGTTAATGGTTATAACCATTTAAAATGTTAATGCTATTTGGAATGAAACCTTAGAAATGCTAGTAGAAACTGAAGTTTATGGTTGACATTTCAATTTGTGATATACAAATCAATAACATTTAATTTTTTAATAAAAGCAGCGCCGTTCTTTTATTAAAGATAATAAATTAAATAAATAAAAATCCCTCAAGCAGCCGTTTGCCACACAGGTCTGACAGGAGCATGTCAGTTTAATACGCCATAGTAGAGGGTCTGTGAGGATGGCGAAATCTTAGCAGAAAGACAACATAAAAGCATTCATGCGTTATCCGGGACTCGAACCTAAGTCCCGTTGATCAGTAGCCAAACGAGCTAACTACTGGCCACGGGACGACTTTATTAAAGATAGAGAACAGAAAAAAACACAGAGAATATTTACACAAACACAAAAAAAAAAATCAAAAGCCACATGGTGTTTATTTTTAAATACTAAAGGGTGATTAAAAAGTTGAAATTTTATATTTTGTTAATTGTTTTCACAAGTACAGAAATATTTGAAATTTAAATTATTTGAGCTCGAGTCCTCTCGATTTCGAAGTCGTCTGCTATTTTGAGTCCGACAAAGCCGACCCTGAACTCATCTCTGATGATAACTAGTAGCTTCGGTAACCGGTTTAAGTTGCTTTACCTCTGAGTGGCACTTTTCTGCACACATTGGGCTAAATGACCAGGTCACAAGGACCCCGACGACCCAGAGAAGGCTGGGGGAGGAAATTCACTGTACAGCAGGTGGGAGATAGATGGTAGCCTCTCATCAAGGCTCTCGTCTGGCGCACCCATCACTCTCCTGCACCCGGTCCACAGCTTAATATCCCATCCGACGGACGGCGTCCTTTCCAAGCCAATCGGTGTGCCCTACTGACAGAGGGCAGGGCTGGGAGTTTTGCGAAAATAAACCTCAACGTTGACCCAGGCGGGACACAAACCTGGAAATTACAGATTACGAGCCTGGCGCGCTACCGACTGAGCCACCCTCGCCCTTTGTGGTAACCGGAACATTCATTTTGTTGCTACGGATTTTCAATGCAGACTGAAGTTTGATTCGTAGGAGATACCATGACTCTGCATACAATTGCAACCAATTTATTCTAAAAAACAATTGTGGTAAAAATTAGAACAAAAAATGTATTTTAAATAGAATTTTATAGCAATTTTTTGCTTTACTTAATATTTTCTCTATAAATGTACGGGCGGGGTTGGCTCAGTCGGTAGCGCGCCAGGCTCGTAATCTGTAGTTCCCAGGTTCGAGTCCCAGCTGGTTCAGTGTTGAGATTTATCTCCGCAAAATTCCCCGCCCTGCCCACGGTCAGTAGGGGACACCGATGGACTTGAAAAGGTCCCCGTCCGTCGGATGGGACGTTAAGCCGTGGCCCCGTGTGCGGGAGAGTCTTACCCTGTGCACGTTAAAGAACACTCTGGATGGCCTTGACGGGAGGCTACCATCTGTCTTCCAACAGCTATTCCAGTGGCCTTCAGCTCAACCAACCTTCTCTGAGCCTTCGGGGTCCATGTGACCTGGCCATTTAGCCCATTGTGTGCAAAAAAGTGTCGCTCAGAGGTAAAACAACCCAACCCTGTAAATGTACGGAAAAAATAATATGTAGATATCAGATAGATGTTCAGTAATAGAATCTGCTTGATTGTATAAATATTATTAAATTTATTTATGTTAGTCAAACAAATATTATTTAACAAAATATTGCCCGATTTAAACACAATTTGGAAAGAAATAACACCCGATCTCCGCAGTCCAAAGAAAAAGAAAACCGAAAATTAAGCACCATAATTAAACGCATGCAGAGGTAAAATTAGGTACTACGAAGCCCTGTGGAATTAAAAATTTGCAGTACCATATACCACTTGGTTACTCATCTGAGGGACCTGGGTACGAGCCCCGGGTAAGGCATGGATGTATGTGTCATTTTTCTGCTGAGGTCCTGCCATCCTCTCAGATCTTCTACTTTGGCATATAAACAGACAGGCTCCTGTCAGACCTCTGTGGCAAGCAGCTGCTTGAGGGGGTATTTATTATTTTTTTTTACCCTAAACCAGAACTTGTAGTAATTTGTATATGACTTTATGCGCAAACTAAAGGAAGGAACTTTAAAATTTCGTTATTCTTTTATATTATCTACAGAATGCAGCTCTTTATGTTTTAATTACTTCATTTTTTTTTATTTATTTGCAATATTATTTTCACAATATATATTAATTGATTCTGTTTTTTATAACTAATGGCGACACTTCTCAAAGTGCCTAAATAAAGCTCATAATATTTTGAATTTGTGACATTTTGAAGCCTTTAATGTCACTTTGGGTAGGGTAATTAAAATTAAGCATCGTGTCTTAACTAATGTAGAATAGGTTAGGGTAGGGATTCGGTAGCACCGACAACTATTTAATGCGTTTAAAATAACCCAAATACCAATTTAATAATGGAGCAACATTAGGGAGACACATGCGCTTAATAAATATTCAATTGTCTGTTCAAAATAAACAATAGTATAATATATGTATTGTTGGATGGAGACAAATATTGTTAAATAGTTCTGTTGTAAAATTATTTTTGCCGACTTGCGGGATTCGAAACCATGTCTCTCCCCGGATTGCAGCCAAAGTGTTCTAAGACCATTCTAACGTCAGCTGCGTCTTTTTTCCACTAATGTGACGTATCAATCTCCCGTCATTGTTGTCATATTTTTTCCACAAAGCTATTTATTAATTTATTGACTTCATAGTCAACAGGTAACTCTATGGATTTACTATTTATTGACAAATATGGTTGTTGAAATTTATGAATTATGTTAAATTATGGCAGATTGGTTAGCACGCGTGGCTACTGATCTAAGGGACCTGGGTTCGAGCCCTGGGTAAGGCATGAATGTGTGTTTTGTTTTTCTGCTGAGGTCCTGCCATCCTCTCAGACCTTCTACTCTGGCATATAAACTGACAGGCTCCTGTCTAAGCTATGTGGCAAGCAGCTGCTTGAGGAAGTATTGATTTATTTTATTTATATATATATATAATATATACAGCATTTATATACATTATATATATGAATTTTATCCATTTTCATGATTAGTGTATAACATTTAGTAAGTATAAACTTCTGAAATATTTAGCCTTTCTATTTTTCTATCTGTTACACTATTCTACAAGACAAGGTGTAACATCGATATATAAAACAATTATAGTTGGATTGGATTGTTTTATCTCTGAGCGGCAATTTTTTGCACACCATGGGCTAAATGGCCAGGTCACATAGACCCCGAAGGCTCAGAGAAGGTTGTGGGAGGGGACCCACTGGAACAGCTGTTGGGAGACAGATGGTAGCCTCCCGTCAAGGCCATCCAGCGTGTTCTTTAACGTGCACAGGGTATGGCTCTCCCTCACACGGGGCCACGGCCTAACGTCCCATCCGACGGACGGCGGCCTTCTCAAGCCCATCGGTGTCCCCTACTGACCGTGGGCAGGGCGGTCAAATTTTGCGGAGATAAATCTCAACGCTGACCCAGCTGGGACTCGAACCTGGGAACTACAGATTACGAGCCTGGCGCGCTACCGACTGAGCCACCCCCGCGCCCAAAACAATTATAGTGAAACAAACAAAGGGACTATTATATATGTTTGATCGACATTTTAACCGAGATATATTAGTATTATATGTATGTCCCATACTTTTGCGGCTTCAATTTACCTTTTTTACATCATTTCAAAACAAAAACACAGGATAATGTATTCACGTATCGTCAATCGTCCATCTGCAGACAACAAACATTTTGTTTATAGAAATAAATCAAAAATTCATTTTGGTTTGGATAGGTAATGATGAAATACATTGCTCAAAAGAATTAGGGGGGAATGTGATATCGAACGTGAACACGAGTAGTTGATCACTTTGGATTTAAAATATGATTGTCAGTCAACAGTAAGATGAATCATACGTAACAAACAAAAATAAAACAAAGTAAATAAAACGAAATTTAATTGCAAATTCAACGTACTTTAAGTGAAGGACATCAACTTATGCTAGAAGGATGAACAAAAAATCCGTCGGAAATGTAATGAGCAAAAAACAAATCAAGGACTCTGGTAGAGTGTGTAGTCACCTCTAAATAACAACAAAGCACATCTGGGTAGCAACCATAAAATGAGGCTAACAAGGATTTCTTATGGAATCCTTAGCCATTCCTCCTCAAGGACATGTTCCAACTCCTGAAGATTCATGGGAGATACGCTGCATGACATTGAAATTGCCCCACCCAGTGGGAGTGAAGGGATAGGGGTGAAACGTAGCACACGCATAGCAATACATATTGGCATACCATGATTTAATTTGCAGCCACTTACAGCAGTTAGAAGATGAGATAATAATGCATCACAATGTGACTGCCTCAGTAAGGGTTGCACCGTCGTGAACGGTAATACAGGCAGCAATACGGCGTGGCATGGAGTCATACAGTCGACGGATATGGTCCTGAGAAATTGTACACCAAGCAGCGTAGAATTGCTCTCATAATTCATCGAGATTCCGCGCCGGCCGGTGAGAGGATTGCACACATCGTCCAATGTGGTCCCACAGATTTTCTATTGGGTATAAATCTGGAGATTGTGTTGGCTATGGCAATACTTGAACATGTTGCAAACATTGTCTGAAGACTCTAGCAATGCGTACACGGACATTGTCATTCTAGAAAATGGGCTGCTGCATGACTCCCAGGAAAGGTAACAAAACGGGATGTAGAACCGTACTAATGTATCATGCAGCTGTCAGTGTTCCCATCATGCAGACAAGAGGTGACCTCCTGTCATATCCAATAGCACCCCAAACCATTATGCCTGGCTGATGGGAACACGGTGTGCCAGTCGTGAACAAAACCTGGATCCGTTCTCTCACCAGGTTGTCACCATACAAGAACCCATCGATCGTCAGTACCCAGAGGGAGATGGGATTCATCACTAAACAGAAACAGTGTTCCATTCGTGACCCCAGTTCGCATGACTTTCGACACCACGCCAGACGAGCACTGCGATGGTTTATAGTCAATGGCAGTTGACATAACGGTTGTCTACAGCATATGTGGGCCTCATGCAACCTTCGGTTTACTGTTCGGGTAGCTATGGGGACATCCATGGTTGCTGACACAGACCGTCGAATATCCCCTGCAGTGAGTGTGGTGATGAACGAGCATGTCGAACAATGCACCTATCAAGTCGTACTGACATCTGTCGGACAGCACCACTCTCTCTGTGACGTACTCTAGAACCTTCATTTTGCCACTGTTCTCAACAACATCCAACAGTTCCTGCATATCGATGAATATGTGTGCAGTCACGACACAATGTGTAGTCCATCCAGCTTCACATAGGCCTATAAATCTTTCTCTCTAAAAAGCATCCAATGTCGATAAACCTGCCGAATGCGTGTACCATGCATTTTCGGCCTTCGCGGAAAATTTTCCAAGTAAAACCACCTAATCTCAACTGTTCGCACGACTTCCCCCTTCATAAACACAATACCATCCCTTTCCTTCTTGCACCTTTTATCTCTTGAGCCACACACGTCATTGGCTCCGGATTATCATCATTTAAATAAATAAATATAAAAATAAATACCCCCCTCAAGCAGCTGCTTGCCACAGAGGTCTGACAGGAGCCTGTCAGTTTATATGCCACAGTAGGAGATCTGAGAGGATGGCAGGACCTCAGCAGAAAAACGACAACATGTTTCAATTGCACACACCCACCCTTCTATTTGCATTCTTGTACGACATGTCCTTCTGGGTGGGGTACTTTCAATGTCGAGCAGTGTATGCTTGACGGATTGCAACACGTTTGCCTAGTAAGTCCCAAGCATGTTCGATAGGGTATGTCAGACAAGCATGCAGGTTAATCCATGTGTGCAATGCCCCCCTCATCAAGCATGGCGATAATTAGCAAAGCCCTATGAGAGCGAGCGTTATCGTCCATGAAGATCTACAATCTACGATTGCTGTCGCTTAGGGGGGAACAATGGGTCGCATAATCTCATTTCTCTACCTTATTACTCTCAGAGATCCATTCCTGATGATGTAGAGATCTGTAGATGATCGCCGCTAATACTGATGCCTCCCCAACCATAATTCCGTCTCCGCCAAAATAATGCCGTTCCTGAATAAAAGAGGCGTATCGTGTGCTCCTTGTTCACGCCAGGTGAGGACTTGTCGATTATGAAGCTACAAGCTGAACCGCGACTCGTCATTCACTAGAACTGACCGCCACTGGCTACTGCTCAAATCGCAATGTTCTGTATTCCATTCTCTGCGAGCGCTACGATAATGTGGAATTAGAGGAATGCATACCATTGGTCTCCGAGCATTAAGCCCTGCATGGTGAAGACGATTGCATATTGTTCCCGTGGCGTAGTGAATGCAAGTTGCAGTTCCCTAGCATTCATTCAGCGATTTCGACGGACCATTAAAGACAAATAACGGTCATCTCTTTGTGTCGTTGATGGTTTTGAAGAATGATCTTCAGTTGGCCTCTCCAAACTGTTCCTGTTTCTAAGAAAAGATTTAAAATACTTCGGGACCCTTGAAAGTCCTGTGACAAGGGCTGCTGTATCCTTCCACTCTTCCTAATGCCTTCAACGCTGTAAATTCCGGAAATCATGCTGAGATGACATCATTAACCTTCAATCACTGATAAACAACATAATTTTTTTTCATTCAGAGTGAAATGCAGAAGGAATGATCGAGTTCTGTACTTATACCCAATTTTCTCCTAACGTACGTCACGTGCATAAAAGCTTCACTAAAGATAATTTGCATATTCCCAGCTACATGATGCAGCATAACACGTCTCACCTAGACGCAGACCATTATATTCAGGTTAACAACGTTCCGATTTGCATGCGAAATAATGTCGCCATCGCATTTATCCCCTAATTGTTTTGACTATTTTGACCATTGCTTCAGACAATGCATTACAATTCATTCGCATTTACCGAATCTCCTAAAAAGCTATTAATGCGTATGGTGGAAAAAGTTGAAGTTTCCAAAATTTTTAACGAATATTGCAAACAATGTATCTATGCTAGAAATTTTGATGGTGGAATGTGAACGTCATGAAGTTTCCATTGGAAACAATAAGTTGACCCCTTAGACTTAGCGGAGATGGGAAAAAAATTTGTTTTAAGCGATAATTTCTTGTTTTTGGAGATTTATTTTTAGATTACATAGGTACTGATGAAATAGTACGAAATGAACTTTCCAAATCTCCCAAAAGATGTAATTTCGCTCTCTAACGATAAAATATATTTTAAATTCCAAAATCCCAAAAAGTCGCTTTTTTTAATTTGTAAAACAGCGTACTTTGTTTCATACGGTTTCGAATTTAAATTCTCTCTACAGACTTTTTGCGTAAATTAGGAACAAGTCTCTTCTGTCCGGAAAGATAAATAAACATAAAGGGACCGCTGATCTGCCTTTAGAACATCTAAAGATTCCTCCTTCCCTGTTCCAGAGGGACATAAACCCCTAGTTGAGATCACATTTCTCCCTTTGTCTTCTGTCACCGGTAAGTCAGCTTTCAATTATAGCAATGCCTGAAGCTTCACTGCATAGTTATTCCCGGAATTTCGGCAAACGGCTGGCACACACACATGGATGCACGAAGTCAGTAATTAGGAAGGGGACTTGGTTTCCTTTCCTACAGCCAGCTAGCATTCATCCAAGGCCATGCCTCATTTCGCCTACTGCATTTGGTTGGATATTTTAATGAAAGCATGAAATCTAAGTCTTCTGCCAAATAATTTAGTGCATAAGACAGAATTATATTTCTCATCACTGTTCGTGCACATTCAGTATCACTGGCATTTTAAAAATAACTGGTGTTATTTTATTGAATTGTCTATTATATTTATTGTATAATTCATTATATTTCAAGTATTTCAAAATATGAAAATTATTACCCATTTCAAATTAACACTATCAATCTCGACTTCTCCGATTTCAATAAAATTTGGTATGTATAAAGATACATTTACATTCTCATAGATGAGTAGAAAATTCAAATTAACTGTCTCCTTCTGCCCATTAAAGCCGTCCCGTGGCCGATTGGTTAGCGCGCTTGGCTACTGATATACGGGACCTGGGATCGAGCCCCGGGTAAGGCATGGCTGTTTGTGACGTTTTTCTGCTGAGGTCCTGCCATCCTCTCAGACCTTCTACTAATATAAACTGACAGGCTCCTGTCAGACCTCTGTGGCAAGCAGCTGTTGAGGGGGTATTTATTTATATTATATTTTTATCTGCCCATTACGTTTGAAGCTGTGAACATTGAAAATGCTGTGAAATCTTCAAATTTTTAAGAACTATACTTTCTTTCACCGATTATAACTCCCATTGTGTTAATGTCACAGTATTAAATTTGGTTTCATTTTAAAGATTTGGAAAAAATACTCGAATATGAAAACAACAAAATATTATATGTTCATTAAAAATAAATTCCAAAACACGGCCTATTACTATTATTAAAGTGACAACATCCTATGCTATTCTCAGTGAGTGACTCACATTTGCCGAAACACAAATTAAATTTTTATGAAACATTGATCAAATTATGAACATTACGGGGACAATAAAAGCAAACACAAATGGACATGATATTGTAACATAGGAACACGTGCAACAATGCAACAGGGATGGGGTGCCGCGAGACTCTCGAGATGTGCCTCGGAATGAGAGTAGCGTCACTAGCCAGTTCGAATGATGAAGAACTTAAAAAAAACAATAGATCAGCACATAATTCCGAAGAATCTGTGCAGGGCAGAAAGTTAATTGATTTTGTCTGTGCAGTTAGTCTGAAGAAAACAATTTCTATTGATATCTAAATGTTGTGTGTGTGTGGGAGATGTGAAATAGTTCAATCAGCTATAAGTAGATAAAGTGGTAAGGTTAATCAAATTTTGAGGTATATCAGCAAAGTATCTGTATCACTCATTGCATTTCTTCAAAATTGTTATGAATTACGAAATTTCATTTTGTTAGTTATTAAATCAGTTCGTTTATAGTTTGACTAAGCATATTGAATTCACGCTCGGTTAACTAATATTCAAATACAACTAAAATTTGCAGCAATATATTAACGGCGGACAAAACACTCACCATGCTATTTATTTATGCCCTTTAGTACGTCAGTCAATCAAGTCCCTGAGTTATATAATGAAGTTCTAATTGTTTGAGATCACATCCCTTCTATGATATTCACCATATGTTAAATGAGTTTTTTTTTTTTTCTGGGAACCAGTGAGTCTATGAGTCACCAAAATTTTAAACCTGAATAGTAGATAACGTTTCCGATGAGGCTGGTGAGGAATTCACGTGCTCAGATTCTTCACAGTGACATTTCTTCAGAGTTCAGTGCAGTTAGTGGGAAAAATTGAAAATACTCTTTCATATTGTACATATATTTTTGAAAATGGATTCCACTTCTCTAAAAATACATTGGTGCAATCTATTTAAAGAAACAATCACAGTAAAAAAAATTAAAGGTTTGTCTCATAATGGATGGTAGAACTAAGACCAGACATAACAATGAGAAGTAAAAATCAGTGACGAGTATTGAAAAAATATCATTATTGAAGGAAATAACTTCTGACAATGATATAGAAAAGGGAAAAGGGAGCTTTCGAGTCTTTCACCATTATTTCAACAGCATTGCTACAGAGGATAAAAATATAAAGTTATCCGTGCGTTGAAGCCGAAAGAATTTGTGCCTCGTAAATTGAAGAAACTAATGGTGAAAATCAAAATTTATATATATTTCATTCAATTGCTTTACATTTTATTGAGCTACTTTGAGAAAATTCCTTGGTTTTGTACAAACTTGCCTAATTCGAAACTTTGTAACTTATGGACATATCGTCGCTAAGATAAATATTTCCTGAGATGTCATTTGTGATCCCGAGACTGGTTGGGTTGGGTTGTTTTACCTCTGAGCGGCACTTTTTTTCACGCTATGGGCTAAATGGCCAGGTCACAGGGACCCCAAAGGCTCAGAGAATGTTGGGGGAGGAGACCCACTGGAACAGCTGTTGGGAGACAGATGGTAAGCCTCCCGTCAAGGCCATCCAACGAGTTCTTTAACGTGTACAGGGTATGGCTCTCACGCACACGGGGCCACGGCTTAACGTCCCATCCGACGGACGGCGGCCTTTCCAAGCCCATCGGTGTCCTCTACTGACCGTGGGCAGGGCGGGGAATTTTGCGGAGATAAATCTGAACGCTGCCTCAGCTGGGACTCGAACCTGAGAACTACAGATTACGAGCCTGGCGCGCTACCAACTGAGACACCCCCGCCCCATCCCGAGACTGTATTTTGGTCCATAATTTTCTTCAAATTGAAAAAAGAAGCGAGTTTTGGGATAGTCTATGATGCATTTTAAGGTCAATGACTTTAAAAGTTTATTGCAAGATAAAAAATAATTTATCTTATGAAGAAAGTTTCTTTTCCCCCCGCTTTTTGAGTCGTTATATCATTTAACATATTATCGCAAAAAAAAAAAGAAATTTCGCATGTTGGAGTTTTACAATTAATAAAAGCAAACGTCAAATTTCACCACAATCAGAAATGGTGAAGTCGAAAATGTTAATTTCTTTTGTATTGATATGATGTGAAATCACCCAACTATCTCATGTGAACTTATGAAATGTTTAGTTTATTTTAACGTGTTTAATACAGATCATTCGTAGCTAAAAATCATCTTTAGTAAATGTGCATAAATTTACAGTAAAGGGTTCGCATTTATATTTCTAGAGTTGTGGTTTCCAGCCTGTTACATGAATGGGCAGCATTAAATCATCTAGCCTTGCAACGAGGACTGAAGAGGAGAACGTAAACTCATGTAAAAGTAATAAATATAATTTTACTCATTTTATTTTTGTTACGAATTAAATGGATGAAACTGAGCGTGAGTTCAAATAAACAGATATAACAATGATAATTCTAAAACAATGTAATTTATTACAAAAGTATGGATGAAATCATTTAAACAAACTAAATTAAACCAGTGTTTATCATATATGGAAACCAATCTGCAATCTATCGAGAATAACCTTACCAAATCTTACAAACAACTAAATGTAATTATACACCAAGTGATGAACTTTTCTTACAGAAAAGTTAATATCAGCTCTCTCTACTCGACTAGCATATCACCTCTTCATTTTGATTGCCATGTCTCTTGTATAACCTTCACTTCAGCGTAAACAATCCTTCGTCTTTTCTTACTAACAAAATTCTACACTAATCGACTCTTTTAAACTCCCGCGCACTCACCACATAAAACAACATGTATTGGAATATTTTATCGTGTAGAAACTTACACTAACTACGTTTCCTTTTTGCACTCCAGCTGTGCTTCACAACAAAACTTTATTCCTTATTCTTTCAATCAATTCGTTCGATATCGTTGGTGACGTAATTCTCACGCTGAAGCATACGCGAGCGTCCATGACGCGTTTTTCATAAATTCGTTGTAGCACGTTCATCTGTCGTAACATTATTATACAATAAGAAAAAATATATTTTTAAATACATACATACATGCATAAGAAATGAATAAATAAATACCCCTCAAGCAGCTGCTTCCCACAGAAGTCTGAGAGGAGTTTGTCAGTTTATATGCTATAGTAGATGATCTGAGAAGATGGCAGGACCTCAGCAGAAAATCGACACATATATCCTTGCCTTATCAGGGGTTCGAACCCAGGTCCCTTACATCAATAGCCAAGCGCGCTAACCACTCAGCCAAGAGATGTTTTAGAAGTCTTTAGAAAATTCATGAAAAATGTATGATATATGCATCAATCTGTAATTTTTTTGCCTACATTACCTACATTAATTAATATTTTCAAAGAGGGGTCCACCGTACTGTTAAACGGAAACTATGGATAAATATTATTGAAAAATCGTATTTTCATCAAAAAATTTAAACTTAATACTTAAAAACATTCTTTTATATCTTCTAGTGTTTATTAATGTAAAAAAATATGAAAATGAAAACCGAACGTTTCCTTTAACAGGTCGTAATATTTTCGCAAATCTCTAAGGGGAAACCACGAGCGAGAAAATAAGGTGAAACTCTTTGCGTGCTGAATAAAATATAGTGAACAGTCTTGACATTAAACTTCTTTCTAACTTTAATCTATATCTAACAGCTGCTCAATGGGTATCATTACGTTTCGCTATCACGAAGCTGAATTTAACACATGGATTGATGAGCTTTGATTTGTGGTGCAATACAGTGGTTAAAAAAGAGACACAGGACACTCAGTGGAATTAATCGCGTGTGATCTTCCAAAATAAAAGCAAAATCAATACGAGATCCCTCTCTGCAGTATTTCTTCGAACGCAAAATTACTTCGGAGAAAAGGCTCTGCAGGATCACGTGTTTCTCGGTAACCTTCTCTGGCTTCAACGGAAATCGGAACTCACCCAATAACGAGCAGCGAACAACAAAAGCCAAGGTTGTCTGTCACTTTTAATGTCTCTTTACGTGCGATGCACTCATTCCCAGCGCTAGTGACGCAAGGCAGCAGCGTTCAGCTGTTCTTGTTTGTAGCAAATCGCAGCCCACGTGCAATGGAAAGGCATAAGGATAGAAGGGGGGAGGTTAAGGTGGGGGTATGAAAAACCTACGTATCGTGTGACTGACGTAGTACGTGGGCTGAGACCAAAGCTCGATGCAAGATACTCCACGATTATTGCCGAAAAAAATGATATTGCACTCTGTTGCTCTCAAATCTCAGATATTGCCTTTGTCACCCTGACTCAGTGATCAGCGTGCTTGTCAAAGGAATCGGGTTCGATTCCCGGATAAATATCGGATGTTTTCTTTCTTGTGTCGTCCTACTGTGTTTCAGTACAACGGTAATTTTATTTTAGTTTGATTAGTAGATTTCTAGCAGATCGATCAGAGCATACCGATAATCTCAATGATTTTTTTTATATAGGAGGTAAAAGTGCTATTGTGCTCGAGAAGAAAATAAATTTAATTTATAATTAAAAAAATCACAAAACATTATCTGAGGAAATGTGTTTAGTCGTGAACTGAAACTTAATTTGTAATAAAAATAATCAAGAAAATATTTTCTCTCAAGTGCCTTCTTGCAACACAGGTCTGACAGGAGGTTGTCCATTGTAACCCACCATAAAAAAGTGTGAAGAAGGCGAGATCTCAGTAGAAAGATAATACAAGAAAAAGCATTCATGCCATCTTCTCCGATATTCAAACCCTGGTTCCATTGATGCACAGCCAAGCACGATAACCAGATTGACACCAGGATATAGTTAATTCTCCACCCAGTATTTCTCAACCTGCAATACTCTTTCCCTGGTGGTATGTAAGGGAAAGTTCTCAATGGTAAAAGATTTATTTTAGCTAAAAAATATGAATTTCACTAAAAATAATAATATATGACCATTCATTTCTTGTTTTTCTTTTTTACGTAGGGGGAAGGGGGTAAAAATATTATATACTGATTCTGAAGAACTTACTGATATTGTACATTCATTGCAAAACGGTTATGCATCCTAAAACTATTTGAAAATATTGAATCAAGGAATGTGTTAAACAGGTTAAATTAGTTAGTGAGAAATATAGTTTTAACCAATTCCACTCACAAAGATATTCATTACTTTTAGGTAAGAAACGAAATGTTTTACCTCCAATGAAAACCTTCTCTTATAAAGTTACATGTCTGAACCTGATACCTAGTTCAAAATATAATTGGAATATGTTTACAACATTCAGCATTTTAAGTTGACCACTTAACGAGTTTATTAAGGTTGAAACTATGAAACCGAAACTGGTGGGATGATGATGGGATATGTATCAATCTCAGTTTTAAATCCTTGGTCTTGGCTGTTCGTTTCGGACATTGGACATTGTGAATTCCTTGTTCGATCTTTTACCCGCTGCTGCTAGTATTGTCGCAAGCCTCCAGAGGTTGGTTCAACGTAAGAATTTAGGCTGTGGTATAATCGAAAGTGGTTTGCGTTGTGTATCCCTATACCGCTCGCTAAGAATTTATGGATGCTGTATAGGGCCAGCGTGAAGATAAGGTAAACTATGAAGATTTGGCTGAAGGTCCCTCTTTCCAGCTCACAAGTAAATAAAACAAGTTAACCAAGGCACCAAAGACAAAATAATAAGTATAGTCGTAATAAATGAATGCTGAGTCCTAAAACTATGCTAATGCTGCTAAAATGTCGCTGCATTATAAAAATAATGCTTTCTACTCGAGAGACAGTCCATTAGGCTCGAGTGCGTTGGCTGATGAAGAGTTGCAAACGTGAACTATTTAACTGTCGTTGGAATAAACTAGGAAACCTGCCTAATTTTCCTTTTCCCTCGGGATTCACCTCCTATCAACAAAACACTTAGGCCTAGGGAGGTCACAAGGCTAAAACAAGTGCTGCGGAAATCTAATGCTCTTGCTCATCCTTCTTTCGGATAGCTGGTCGCTTAGCTCGGCCACTCTTTTCACTGGGTGAATAAAAATGCACTCTTAAATCACCACTTGATTCTGACAATAAGTTTAAAATTAATGTGAGGGATTTATTAAAGCTTCAAAGACACAATTGGCTAAGCCTCTGACTTCAGACAACAATCAAATAAAATATAGTTCTCAACCTTTTACGCTTCACATAACCCCTAGAAATGTGTATGTAACTGACGTATCCCTTGTATAGATAGATAAAACTATAGTTATAGCATAACAATGGTTATATTTACATTGTTACTAGATCTAGCGACGTTTGAGCTCTCACGACAAAGCACAAAAATTTTTACCGCGTACCCCATGTTGAGAACCCCTACTATAGATGACTGATGGTCACCTATACAGCCGAAAAGAAATATACGAAAATACACTGCCGTCAAATGATGTAATCAAACTTTACAACTAGTTATTTCACATACTAAGGAGAGCAAGGCATTATGACAAGGAATTAAATGGCCCTATCGACTATCCTCTTCCATAGGGTTCGAGTCACTGTGAAAGGTACTTCCAATTTCTTTGTCCAGTCTGTGGACAGGCGCTCACACAGGTCCATTGAGAGATCATCCGTTTGCTAATATATTTCTGGCAAGGTTACGGTTTCTAAAATAACCAAGCACTTCCTAATATAGGTGGGCTGTCCAACTCCTTTATACCAACAGAGGTAGAGGACAGAACTTATCCGTTCTCTAATATCCTTCTTGTCTAATTGGTATAGTTAGTTCTAATTAATGGTATAGTTGTAAAACTGGCTGCTGTCTCGCCAAAATGTGAGACACTCATATCACCTTCTATTTACGTTCTTCTGTTACAAAGAGAGAGGTGATAGTTCTAGGTAAGTGCTAGTCCATCTAGGGACCAAGAATCCAAGTCCCAGGCAGACCTGTAGTGAATTGGACTTTCCTCAATCTTCAGGGTTCTCCAACCAGTGGTGATAACTATGGAGTTAATAATGATGCTTCAATTTTCAAAAACTGACGGTAGTTTTGGTTCACTGAATGTGGCCAAATAGTTGATGAAAATAAATGGGCCTGCCTTAACGAAGGAAAGGAAGTCCTGCTTTGGAAGTTAACTAATCGGTGAGGCTCCCCAACAGCTTCAGCACTACCCCATCCTACTCGACAATCACCAGCAATGAACTTACTCCTGCTGTGGTATCTGATCTTTACTCTTGTTTACTGGGGTTTCTTTGTTCCCTTGTCCCCTAATGAAAGGGTTATGTTCAGCGTGCATTGTTCACCCTTTTTCTCCATATAATACTGAGGCCGCTCTAACTGTCCAGCGCTTTCAAACATACATTATTGGTGCTCAGGGTGCACTCAGCTTTATGTTCTTATGACCGCATGGCGCTCTCATTTCATCTCAAAGTTTCCTTTCTTTTCCCAGCAATACAATCATCTGGTGTTCCCATGACTTCCACTGTTCCCTTTATGTTTGATTGTAGCAAAAATAACTTTATTGGTGACTGTAGCTATCAGCTAAAGTTGTAGCTGAGCTTGGTGATGTTTCTTCTTCGGAGAATTACGAGCCTGACTTGACCAACTGTAGATATGGAGACGGTTAAACAGGGAGGGTAAAAATGGCTATCAGTGTGACTTGAGAATCGTACCCTGCACACCAGTTGCAGAATGATGCAATCAGTATTCAACACGATTGCTAGCAGATATGTGGACAGTAGAATAAAGCAATTATTATAATTTCCAATGGACAGCCATCGAGAGCTGTGTACAAAAGTTCAATATCTTCATAATGGACACCGCTTTTATTTTTCGCTTTCGTTTTCCAAGTCAAATATAATAGAAGGAAGATCTTATTCACATTATGGTAATTTTTTTCCTCATTTGACTTTGATTTTGTAATATGTGCATTCCTCAACAGTTCGATTGTTGGTTAATAATATTCATTGAAATGTGCTTCTCGAAAATTACTCAACCACTAAGTATATCTCTCTAAAATCCTGTGACTCTCAATCCTCAAATTGCAGGATATTAGGGTTTACTGTATTAGCAATATTGAATTAACTAAAATCTTGAACGAACTTCTCATTTTTAAAATGCAGCATGTAAAAGAGTTTACAATTACTTATTCAGCGAAGAAGAAAACTTCTTTTTTGCTTAATAACAATGTAAATCAACAACAACATTAATATCGACAACTTTTGATTTTTGTATGATTAATTTGTTAATATTATTTGGTAGGCTTAAATTTTCGTTATGTGTTGTTGCAAAATAAAAGTTAAAAGAAATAATCTTTAATTTCTGAAAAATTTTATAATAAAAATTTTATAATTTGCATTATAAAGAAAAATAATGATCTGCAAGTCATTTATTTACAGGAATTTGTTCCTATAAAATATTAATTAGAATACCAATTCCCAATCAAATTATTAGAAACTTGAATCTGAAACTACAGTTAATTTTTAGATAAAATTATTGTTCATTTTATTTAGTAAATCATTAAACTTTTCGCCTTAACCCTGATTTTAAATTTGCATTCCAAATTATTAAATTTTATTGACAAATTGCCGTTTTCCTACAGAAATATTGCATTCTTAATTTTTGTGTCGATATTAATTACTGTCATATCTTTCAATAAACACCGAAGAGCCAAAACATTATGACCAGCGCGTCTTTATGCAAATCGAAGCAACTGCAGGTAAACGAGGCGCGTGTGAAGGTCATGAAACTTATAAACAACACCTGATACTGAGCTCTGTTAATCAGTGTTATTCTTGTTCTTCATATGGGAAAGACAGCGGACGTAAGTGAGTTTGACAAAGGCCAAATTGTAATAGCCAGACGACTGGGTTAGAGCATTTCCGTGACGACAGGCTTATGGAGTGCTCACGGTCAGCTATGGTTAGTACCTTCAAAAGGTGGTTCGAGGAGGGAAAAACCACAAGCCGCCAGCAAGGTGTGGGCCGACCACGGCTCATCCATGCTAGAGGTGAGCGAAGGCTATCCCATATGTTACGAGCCAACAGGAGGAATACTGTGGCGCAACACGCCCATAATTTGAATTCTGGTGGCTGGAGTAAATGTGTCACAACACACAGTACATCGAACCCTGCTGAAAATGGAGCTGCGTAGCTGCAGGCCACTTCGAGTACTCATTTTAACCTCGGTTCACCATCAAAAGCGCTACTATGGGTATGGAGCATCAAAACTGGACCTTGAATGATTCGAAGAAGGTCGTCTGTCCTGATGAATCTCCTTTACTGTTGCACCATGTGGACGACTGGGTACGTGTGCGTCGTTTACCTGGGGAAGTGTTGGCACCAGAATGCACCATGGGACGAAAACAAGCTGGTGGAGGAAATGTAATGCTTTGGGCAATGTTCTGCTGGGATACTCTGGGTCCAGTAATACATGTGCAGAGAACTATGACGTGTACCACCTACCTAAACATCATTGCAGACCAGGTACATCCTTTCATAGCAACGGTATTATCCCTCTAGTAGTGCCTTCTTTCAGCAGAATAATGCCACACTGCCCGGATTGTTCGAGAATGGTTCGCGGAATATGAGGAAGACTTCCAGGTATTGCCCTGACCTAAACATTTTCCAGACATCAAACCAATTGAGCATCTGTGGTTTGCGTTGGTCTCAACCTGTGACTGCAGCGACTCAAACCTGTAACTTACAGGGTTGAGCCGCCGCAGTATTTTGATACCAGATTTTGGTACCAGATACCACAAGGTACCTTTAGAAATCTTGTAGCGTCCATGCCTCGCTGGGTAAGAGCTGTTTTGGACGCACGTGTAGGACCAATATCATATTAGTCAGGGTTCATAATGTTTTGGCTCTTCGCTGTATAGTTTTAATATTTCACAATTTTTGCATTGAATTTCACAGGATAAATTTTGAAGAGCTATATTGTATTACGAATTTTTTTTTATTCGTAACACATTTAATGTCTTTAGTGAATTAACCATTCAAAAAAATCAGTAAACGTTCCTTGATAAAATTTTGCATTTTAATTAACAGAATCCGTCATTAATTCAAAGGATAAACGAGTAAAAAATCACATGAATGCTGAGTGTTGTGATTATGACCCTATTAAATTTTATTACTTACACGTGAGAATTTTAATACATATTGTATCTATTTTTTAAAAATATATGTATATTATAACGAAAAAAAATTAAAAATTTTAACTTTCGACATCTATAATTATGATTTTTAACGCGTTTAAAAATATAGTGAAAAGAATGTTAAAAAGCATATTTTAATTTGTGCACTACTGAATACTATTTGAGAAACGTTTCTTGCACATCTGGAGTATTTCGGACATTTTGAAGACATTTTATTTGTTTCTGAGCAGTCAACACATCTTATTTGTCCTTGGAAGATTCTCTCTTGTGTTGATTGCTCAAGTCATTCTGTATAATATAATAATAAACAAGCAATTTAATTTAGTCTCGACTTAATCATTTGTTCAGAAATCTTTGGTGAACACTAACAAGTTGTCAGATTCATCAAAAAATAACACCTAATACTTACTACTTAAAATAGACATACTAAAAAGGTTTCGGGTTTATTTTTTAACAGAAAAATCATGGCATGATTGTAGTCACATTCAGTGGTCCAACAAGAAGAATGCAAGATGTCATCTTCTTGTTGGCCTTTGACTTGAAAAGGTCAATAGCTTGTCCAGATTAATGCAGCATGTAAAATAGTCAACATAGCTGCATTAAGAGTCCAGTACATAGCTGCATTAAGCTGCATGCATTAAGCTCACATGTTGCATTAAGAGTCCAGTACATAGCTGCATTAAAAGTCCAGTACTTTACATGCTGCATTAAGAGTTCCAACAAGAAGATGGTCCAACAAGAAGAATGCAAGATGCCATCTTCTTGTTGGCCTTTGACTTGAATAGGTCAATAACTTGTCCAGATTAATGCAGCATGTAAAAGAGTCAACATAGCTGCGTTAAGAGTCCAGTACATAGCTGCATTAAGCTGCATGCTGCATTAAGAGTCCAGATTAATGTAGCATGTAAAGTCTATGTCAACATAGCTTGTCCAGATTGTCTACTTCATCTTTTGTCATGTTGAAATAAGGGATGATATCAGGTTTTCACTGGGGCAAGGGTGGCTCAGTCGGTAGCGCGCCAGGCTCGTAATCTGAAGTTCCTAGGTTCCAGTCCTACTTGGGCCAGCTTTGAGATTTATCTCCGCATTATTCTCGATCATTAGGTAATACCGATGGGGTTAGAAAGGCCGTTGGCTGGAAAGTAAACCTGTCTGCAAGAGAGCCATACCCTGTGTCCGTTAAAGAACACGCTGGATGGCCTTGACGAGAGGCTACCATCTGTCTCCTATCGGCCGTCTACTGGATCACCTTCCTCCAACCTTCTCTAGGTCCTTGTGACCTGGCCATTGTGTGGAGAAAAAATGCCGCTCAGAGGTGAAAAACAACCCTATCTGTGTGATTCTTCTCAGCAATTCCATTATTATGATGCAAAGACAATATAAGGTCTCAGCTTTAGATTGTTGGGCACACAAGACATACGTGTTTATTTTTTGGTAAAACCATGTTATGAAGATCCAATATCTCTTTGACGTATTAGGTTTGAAGCTAGGAGGTATTTATATTTTTGTTTTTCCTTCTAGTGTGATATTTTTATTCAATAGTGTGTTTAAAACTTCAAGGAAGTAGACAAATTATACGATGTAATAAGTTATTCTTTCAATTGATCCGAAAGTGACTCTAAATCAAAACCAAAATCGGGAAAGAGCTCCACCAATTATGGAAAGATTCGGTTACAAATTTTATTAAATATTTATAAAATATTAAAAAAAACACTAACTGTTACGTGGGATCGTATTGATTTCAAAACATAAAGTTTATATTTTAAATCAAAAAATATCTTTTTACAAAATATAATTTTAGCAATGTTTAGAATTTTTAAAAACGTGGTTAAAAATTATTAAAACCCAGAAATAAATCTGTTTAAAAACATGATAAAAATAAAATCATTGAGTTCATAATAACCTCAAGCAGACTTTGCAGAATTAATATGTATATAGTATATGGGAAATTAATATCATATACATATATATATATGGATGGCTGACGTCAATCATTTACAATCTCGAAATTGTAGCGAAATTTTGAA
Organism: Ryuthela nishihirai; assembly: GCA_038380435.1. Lineage (NCBI taxonomy): Eukaryota > Metazoa > Arthropoda > Arachnida > Araneae > Heptathelidae > Ryuthela > Ryuthela nishihirai. Next base: position 75,350,976 of record JAWZYU010000012.1, read on the forward strand.
TGTGATGGGTTCTTCGAGTGGAAATATCGATTTACCGGTATTAGAGTACTAAACATTAGTGCCTGGGGATATTTGGAGTTCTAGCTCTCAGAAATTATGCCAAATTTTGGATGCAATGGTTTCTTCGAGGTCAAATACTAAATTCGGCATACCGGTGCTGGAGAGCTAAAAATTGGTGAAGAGGGCTATTTCGGGCATTGAAATTCAGAAATAAGAGGAATATTCAGATCCGATGTCGCATTCAAGGTTAAATAAGGGTTGGAGTGACGTGTTGAAAAACAAGAGCCGAATAAAACTTCGGCACCTTTTGATTTCTAGCATTTAATATAATTATTATCAGTATATCTTAATGTATATAGATGATAGCGAGTGACTGAATGAGTGAGAGGGAGGATAAATCTAATTCAAAAAATAATGCGGAAGTGGTCGAGCTCTGAAAATCTGCGTTTAGAGGTAATTCGGGTCGTAAATCTTAACAAGATGAATTTTAGATCAAACGCAGCACTCTAGTTTAAATAGAGGTCACATTGCAATCTGACTATGATCCACGGGTGCTATAAATGCCAAAATTAGTGCCTACGAATAATATATAACGTGGATATCAGGAAAGTGAGGGATCCTGCTGATAATATTGTTATGACAAATGAACTAGCAACGAGCAACAATGAAACCGTGATGTGCTGTATCATTTTGATGTTCGTGTGTGCTTCAGCATGTGAATTACGTCAGTAGTCGTTTGGAACAGGAAGAACAAGAATTATAACGACGTTTTAAGAGGAATGTTTAAGAATCACTTTGCCCTAAGTGAATTAGCATAAAATTAATGTTAAAAAAAGTATCTCAAAATACTTAGAGATTAGGCCAAGGACGGACGTGAAATGTTATTCGAGCAGGTAGAGATGATCTCACTTCTCTGTAGGAAGAGTTCGTCGTCTGATGCGTGGTGATCAACGTCTGAAACGAATTGGTTTTGAAAGCCAGTATAATTTAGCTGAAGTTTTGGAGTATTTGATGGCTGAAATTCTGGAAGGAAATCATTTGATGTGTGGTTATTTTTGGTTTGTTTAAACAATTGTTAAGAATTTACAGGTTTATTTGCAAATATGATTGTGCTACTTATTAACCCATTAATTCCCAGTGTCCTATTTTGAAGACAGTATACATAAATTGTTATAAGTCAATCATGAATTATTTTGTTATGATGATGATAATTGTATGTCAATTATTATTTTTAATCAATATTGTGCTTAAGCAAAATTAAAAATAATAAATTCTACTTTATGTGACTTATTGAATATAGAGTCGCATTTTAAATAAATGCATACAAATATATCTGTGATAATATATATTTTAGAGTGTGGCGTTAATTTTTTTGTCATTATTTAAAGTTAGCAATCTTCTCTTTTAGCTATCTGCATTGTTAGCTAGCGCTATGTCAATCATCTACTTTATTTTACGTTGTTGTGAATCTTGGTATCCTCAAAATAGGACGCTGGGACTTGCTGCTATCATTTCAGCAATGTGCAAGTCTGTTCATGTTCATGCATGTTTGAACGAGATATTCTGACAATACAGTTGTATTTTCTTCTCGGTCGTATTTAGCAGTCTGAGAAGTGATGTGTTAGGAGAATCAAAACATATTTTGTGTGTGTTAGTAGTGCTGAAAATATTTCTCTGCAAACTAAGGTAAGAAGCATTCATTGTATTAATAGTTGTGGTAGCAACTTACGGTTACAAAATAATTAGGGCGCCCATGTGGGTTTTCTAAGGGGGGCTGATGGGGATCCCAGCTTCCAGAGGGGTGTGAATCCCCTGGAAAATATTTCAGTAATTTGACCTCGTGACAGAAATTTTAGAGCATTTAAAGATAATTCCGAGTGAATAAATCAACCTAAAAATGTAAATTTTGCAATGCCTTGCCCACTAATGGGTGCCCTTGTCTACAAGTTACTAATTTTATTTTATTAGGCCATCATGACCTATAGAAGAGTTCGTTACCTCACAGTAGATGAAACAGAAGAAATCGTAAATAGTGTTTCATTCTATGAAACCGTGTCAGATGATCAGGATCATATTGATGTCACTGTATGTCCTCCTGAGGTAGACTACTTGACTAATGAAGAAGAGGGACCGAATGATGCTGTTGGAACTGTTGAAGTCTGCGATGTGGCAGGGTCTGTTGAGATACATTATGTAGCTTCAGAAATAAGCAATGAAACTGAGCACGATATTTTACTTCCAACTTGTCTTCTCAACTTTCTAAAAATAAGCCAAAGAAGAGACGTCTTTCTGAAGAGTAACTGGCTGAGGGTTCATCCAATCTACACAAATTCTTCCTTGTCTCCCAAAGAAATGTTTGAAGAACTGATAAATGAAAGTATATATGAATTCACTGTGAAAGAAACTGTAAGGTATGCAGCAAGTGTAAAGAATCAGCAAGATTTTGTTCTCACAGCTGATGAAGCAAAAGTGTTTATTGGCTTTCTCCTCTTTGCTGGATATCATACACTTCCAGCAGAACGACTATATTGGTCAGAGGATGAAGATGTTGGCATACCAATTGTACAAAAAGCCATGTCCAGAAATAATATCACTTTCAAGATCACGACTTAGCAAGTGAAAATAAACATGATAGTGGATTCAAAATTAGACCTCTCTTGAAAATGATAAATGAAGTCTATCAAAAATTTGGAATTTTTAAAGAAAACTTGTCTATAGATGAAATGATTTTGAAATATTATGGCAGGAGTGGTTTGAAACAGTTTATTAGCGGTAAGCCGATTAGATTTGGCTTCAAATTGTGGTCTCTGTGTGGAGCAAGCGGATACTGTTTTAAATTTCATTTGTAGTGTGGAAAAGATTCTACAGATACAGAAAGGGATGATTTGTTATTGGGATCAAGAGTAGTGCTAAACATGCTGGATTGTGTTCAAGAGCAAAGGAACCTCTGCGTTTACTTTGATAACTTCTTTGCAAGTTGTGATCTTCTGATTCACCTTAGAAACCTGGGTTATCACGCAACTGGAACAGTCAGAGAGAACCGTGTTGGTGATTGTCCACTGAGGAGCAGCAAGGAACTGTAAAAGAAAGCTCGTGGGGCTTTTGACTATCAGTTTGATCGGAATGGTGAAATTTTGTTCGTTAGATGGAACGACAACAAATGTGTCACTATTGGCACAAATTTTGACAAAGTTGAACCTCTGGGAATGGCTACTCGGTTCAGCAGGCAGGCAAAACAGGAGACACAAGTACCACAACCTACTGTTCTCAAGTCAAATAATGCGAACGTGGGAGGAGTTGACCACCATAACTGGTTAGTAGGAAAATATGTAACAGGTGTCAGAGGGAAGAAATGGTACTGGGTCTTATTTCCACGAATGATAGAAATGTCTCTTGTAAATGCTTGGCTCCTCTATCGGCTTTTACATGGGCCAAATGCACTGGACCTTTTGAGGTTCAGACGTACCGTTGCAGTTACATACTTAAACTGGACACTGGAAGAAATCTACCTGGACGTCCAATGGCTTCCCCGTCCACCATCAGAGTGGTACCAGATGTTAGGTTTGATGGGATAGGCCATGTCATTGCTCGACGAGACGCACAAAGAAGATGCGCACAAGTTGGGTGCAAAGGAAAACCAAGGTCATATTGTGTAAAATGTAATGTTGCGCTGTGTATGGGGTGTTTTGTACCATTTCACAAAAAGCAATTTGTTTGGACTCAAGTACAGTGTAATACATTCTATTGGTACTGTTAGATACCAGCGTCCTATTTTGAGGATGGTCATTATTTGCACATGTACATACATTTTCATGAAATTGTTCTATTTATTGTCATACATATGGTATAGACTTTAGAAATAAAGAAAAAAATTTTAAAATCTAAGAAGAGAAATAATCTGGGATTTAATGGGTTAAAGTTTATTAATCTGGGATTAATGGTTAAATAAGTATTGTAAAAAGTCTTATTTTATGCTTTGAGTAAGGACTGTTAGAATTTTAAAGAAACGACAATTTGTAGAAATAGTGATAAGGTCAAATATTCTTTGATGGTTAATTTTCATACTGATGAAGATAAATATTTGTGTTAGTTGAATGTATTTTATATTTGTGTTTTTATTCATAATTTTGTAATAAATTAGTTCATTTATAAAATCTTGTCGCTAAATATTCTTTTGACTCACTTCAAGAGTTTTCCTATTAAAACTTATAACAATATTGTTGTTCTGAAACAGAATAAAAGCTTTGAGATCTGATTTAGTGTTTCAAAGACAAATTGGAAGATATAACATTATCCGATGGACACGAAATCACCAGGCGTTTAATAGATGTCGTTTTTAAACGCTATGACAATAAGAAATGAAGTATCCACAATTTGGGATTAATGTATATCCTATGTTAAGCAGCTATTTACGAGAATTATTGAGTAAATAATGATTTACTATACTCTGTATCATATAAAGAATGAAGCAGTAATTACTCTTCAAAGAGATTCTTCTCCATTCGTCGCTTAGTACTCTTCACCACGAAAGCTAACGAAAAGAAGTGGAGAATGTATCAATCCTCACTCGTTAACGAATTTCAACAATAAGTGTTTTACACCGCGAATGTGCAATTGTTAAGGAATTATTCCTCATCATGCACTTTATAATATTCCGAAATTAAAAAAAAACAAGCATCATTATGAATTGCTCATTTTGATAAACTGTACATAATAATAAATTATATTAGAAAAAGTACTTATTTCTTGCATGAAACATGGATTATTTGCTGTGGCAGAGAATTGAACCTGCGAGTTGTTCTTGCTGGAACTCATGTGGGTATGGCATCATTTGATTCGTTGTTGCCGTTTTCGATGTTCAGATTTGACACTCCATTTCTTATGTGAAATACAGTATAGAGCTATTTACTAGAACTAAGAAATATTATGCGAACACCATTAATTGAAAAATCTTCTAGTTTTATTATGTCCTGATCATTTTAATACACACTGTACTATTGAAAAGCAGTAATTATGGACGCAAAATTCCCCGCTCTGCCCATAGTCAGTAGGGGACACCGTTGGGCTTGGAAAGGCCGCCGTCCGTCGGATGGGACGTTAAGCCTTGGTCCCGTGTGCGGGAGAGCTATACGCTGTGCACGTTAAAGAACACGCTGGATGGTCTTGACGAGAGGCTACCATCTGTCTCCCAACAGTTGTTCCAGTGGGTCCCCTCCCTCAACCTTCTCTGAGCCTTCGGGGTCCATGTGACCTGGCCATTTAGCCCATGGTGTGCAAAAAAGTGCCGCTCAGAGGTAAAACAACCCAACCCAACTACAGTAATTAGGGAAAGTGACACCTGTACTACTTTTCAATAGTACTTCAGGAACAATATAATGTCAAGATCATAATTTCTTTTTGGTTCTATAACTGAAGTTTTCATCTAGTAGCCTACTTAAGTTGGGGTTTATACATCACATCTGCTATATTTTAGACAATTTTTCTGTTTTCTCAAGAAATTCTCGTAAGTAGTAAGAGTTAGGACCACCAAATATTTTCATCACGTTTCAATTTACGCAACGTAAGGATTTAGACTATATAAAAGTAATTTCTTCCCACAAAAAAAGGATTAATATGTAATGATCAGCAAGAGTAACGAGTTCTTAATAAAATGCCGTTATTTTCAAACTGGTACAAATCTTTGTGCTCTATGCCGTAAATGGCCTAGTGGTTAGGAAGCTGGCGAATGTTCCAGCAACGCAAACTTTGTATGCTGTGTTAGCTCTAACTGAGGGAGTGGTCAGCAGTGACTTCGGTCTTAATAGGGCATGTCCTTGTATGAGAAGGCCTTTGAAAACTAGGAGTAGCTTCTGGAATTCTTCTCTGTCCTATATGTTGCAAATGAAAAAAACATGCATGTTGATCCAACAATCAGGCATTTTTCAAGGATAATCGCCGATTATCCTTGAACACACGTATGATTTAATTAACTGTTAAAGTGATTACACGTATGAATTAATTGACTGTTTAAGAGACTGATGTCATTTCAATAGTTTTGTAACAGTTTATGTTTAGACTTTAGTATTCTTCTTAACTTCCCAAACATTTGAATGCTAGGTCATAATTTTCACAAGGATTTTTATTATTTTTCTTTATTATGATTTTCGTTTTTGCTACAATTTCTATATAAAAAGTAGTCATAATTATTAATGGGTTACGTTGATTTTCCTAATGCTTGACTCCAGCTGACTTTAGACGATCTTGACGGTGTTACTACGCTTTACGTTTTTTGAACAAAATGTTGATTATGATGATATTCGAGGGATAGTATTCATTACTTTCCCCCAAAACAAGAGGGGGAAGGGAGAATTTCGCAAATGATTACAGATCTTAATAAGTTTTATATGAAATGAAAGGTACTGACGTGTGAAATATTTTAGGCTAACTCAGCTTATGTCTCCCGCTTTCTGATGCACAAAAGAAGTGAAAAAAAACTCATACAGTCTGTCTTATTCGGTTTTATGTAAAACGGAAGATTTCTACGTTGATCGTGTTATTTATTCTATACTAAAACCCAAACTATACCGGGGCGGAGTGGTCCAGTCGGTGGTAGCGCGCCAGGCTAGTAATCTGCAGTTCCCAGTTCGAGTCACGTCTGCTCCAGCGTTGAGATTTATCTCCGCAAAAACTCCCTCCCTGTCCTCTGTCAGCAGAGGACACCGATGGGCTTGGAAAGGCTGCTGTCTCGTGGACGGGAAATAAAGCTGTGACCCCTTGTGTTCTGGGAAGTCTGTGCAGGTTAAAGCCAATCTGGATGTCCTTGACGGGAGGCTGCCATCTGTTTCCCAACAACTACTGTCCAGTGGGTCACCTCCCCCAACCTTCTCGGGTCTTTGTGACCTGGAAATTTAGCCCATTGTGGACCAAAAAAGTGCCCCTCAGAGGTAACCCAGAAATACCGAGTCTTAAATAAATTTATTCGTATTACACGGAAAACATGTATTATTTAAATTAATACATGTTTAATTAATTTAATGATAAAGATTAGAAGAAAAATTTTAATGCTTAAATCTATCAGTGTTTTGCAGAAAGCATACACAGTCGTATCAGAATAAAATGACCACCTACCATACATGTATTATGGTAGGTGGTCATATTATTCTGATACGACTGTGTATATTGTTATGAATTAAAAGGATAGAAACTGATCGTGAGTTCAAAATTAGTATTTAGTAACAATAATTCTAAAATAATGTAATTTATTACAAATGTATGAATGAAAACATATATATATAAATTCAACTCAACTAACATAAATCTATATCAGTATGAAAATAAATCTTCAGAAGAACTTAGCATCATATTACAATTCATACAAAGAGTTGTTTCCTCTATAATTCTTACTATCTACACTCAAAGCGTAAAATAAGGCTTTTTACATCATTTAATAAGTGGAACAATCACATTTGTGAACAAACCTGCAATCTATCGAGAATAACTTTACCAGTTCCTAAACAACTAAATTATTATACACCAAATGACTTCTTTCTAAGGTTTAAGGTAGTCATCAAGTACTCCAAACTGCAGCTAAGTATACTGGTTTCTTATAACCAGTTCTTTTCAACTGTTGATCACCATGCAGAAGACAATAGATTTCTTTCTTTTTCTTTCTCGTTCACTAACAAGATTCACACTAATAAACTTATTTAACCTCCCGCGAACACACAAAATAAAATCGTTTCTTCTTTGTACTATAGTGCACAGACTAAAACAAACTACGTTTTCCTTCACACAAATTCTTCCTAATTACAACTCCCTTATTCCTAATGTTTTTTAAGTTCGTTCGAAGTGGTAAATGACGTAATTCGCACGCTGAAACACATGCGAGCATCAAAATAATACACCAAAACACAAGTTCATTGTAGCACGTTCATCTGTTGTAACAATATCATAAAAACCGTCAACTAAGACAACTTCAGAAAATCGGAGTGAAGAATGGCAACCCACTTCCTGTACGATGGCCTTGAAAAAAAACGCCGACAGTCTGATGGACGTTAAACGTTGGGTTGTCTTACCTCTGTGCGGCACTATTTTGAGTACTATGGGCTAAATGGCAGAATCACAAGGATCTGAGAGCACAGAGGAGGTTGGGGGGAGACGGGACCCACCGGACAGCTGTTAGGAGACAGATGGAAGCCACCGTCAAGGTAATTCAGTTTGTTCTTTACGTGTACAAGGTATGACTCTTTCATACATGGGATACGCTTAATGTCCCATCCGACGACGGCGGCCTTTTCAATCCCATAGTTTTCTTGAAAATTCTCAGGGTATAGCTTTACTGCACTGGGAGCCACCGTTTAACGAGGGGAGGGTGTGGACCAGTCAGTAGCGGCCAGTCTCATAATGTGCAGTTCCTAGGTTCCAGTGCCAGCTGGGGCAATTGATTTATCTCCGTGACACACTCCGCCCTACCCTTGGTCCGTAAAGGACACTGGAAGTATTTCTTCCTCTCAACAACTATCCAGCGGATTTCCTCCTCTGAGTATTTGGGACTCCTGCGAATTGTCCATTTAGCCCGTTGTGTGTGCATAAAGTGTCGCTCAGAGGTTAAACAACGCAAACCAACCAACTGTTCTCCCATTAGATTTTCTAGGTACGCCACTGTTCGCATCATTTAATTCACTATATTACTTATGCAGCGAAAGATGAACAAAGACAACAGGAATCAAGCGCATAAATTATCTGTTCACCCGCCGGTCAAGCATCGACACAAATTCAGCTCCCAGCACTACTCAAAGACGTAGAATGCACCACGTTGATTGCAGGTCAGAAACCGATAAAATCATTAACAAACTTCGTCAAATGTTTCATAAGTGACAAACTCAGTTATTCATTTCCTGGAGTAATGGCATTAATAAGTTACATGACTACATTAATAGACGAATCCAGCACACTTATCGGAACACTTTTAATCATCATCTTCTAAATCAAATAACTGAAATCAATAGAATTATCATGCTGCAACTTTAACGACCATTCAGTCATTAACACCAAAATATTTATAGGAACAAACAACACACTCTCTTAATTCCAGTGCCGGCAACCGTCTCTTCTCTCTACAAATTCATCGACTGCTAACACTCCTGACAAAGGTATCTGGGTAATACACAACCAATCAGTACAAAGCTCTACGCAACATCGCATGACTCAGGATTCGAATACGGCGAAGATACTGCGGAATTACGTTACAGTGTAAATTGCTCCTAGCAATAGATCAGAGCATCGTTCCAGTAATCTGTTAAACTCATTAAGTCTCACTGACACAAAATGCATAAAATAATTCATATGTAAAATAGAGAGTTTATTTGTCTATCTGTCTGACTGTATGTTCAACATATCCTCCAAGAAGATCAGAGCTAGGACCACCATACTTCGTCCAGAACTTCACCTCATCGTGAGTTCGTCGTTCAATACATGGATGGCTTCATTACTGTTTAGTTCTTTTCCATGGCACACCATGCTTATTGAAGCCCATTGCAATTATGCCTGATATGTCTCTATCAAAGTGTATACTATGTCGATAATAAATTAACCTGTATATACAGTATATAATTTTATATATATAATTAGCATCGCTTACAAATACATTTGTATACCACTTTCAAACAGGGATCGTAGTCTAGTCAGGCTGTACAGAGAGCCTTTTTCTATGACTCCTTGTCAAATGTACTAATAACACTGCATTCTGTGTGAAATCTTACTAATTTTTAATTACAATGTTATCTGTAATAAAAAGTGTATGATTTGAAAATGTTTTTGTAAATGTTTGAGTCACTTTTTTGTTCCATAATACTACTACTCTGTAATGAAATTTGACCGAATAAATTATTATTATTATAACTTAGTGTACTGTAAGCAGTGGTGTACCTGAAAATCTCGTTCGCTCCCCCCCGCAATAAATATTCCTGGGGGATTCCTGATTGTTTCATTTAATGTGACCATAATATACTCAAATTTTAAACTTTGTGAATACGTACGTAATAAATATTTGACAATATATTTCGGATATGGTAACGTATAAATCGACATTTTGTAATGAATTATTTGTACAACTTTCGTAATAAAAATCAGTTGTTTCGGAAAAGGTATAAAAAAATTTTTCATTAAAAGCTTATATGGTTTCAAGTAAATTATCTTGAATATGATTCGTTTTCCCCTCTATTGCAAAAAATGATATAAGAGCAAAAAAAGGAATAAAGACAATTAAAAAAATAGTCATAATATTTTAAATGTTTATAGCTTTAATAATTAAACACGCTGGAAATTTCTTTAACACTTAAATAAGCAATTAGTAACTGTAAAATTTAATTTTATTGTTAACTAAGTAATTAGCAACTTCTAACTGTAATTTAGTAACGGTTAACGTTAAATTAAACAGGTATAGAGATACAATACTTTAAAATTGCTTCTCTGAGCTTTGAAATGGCTGTTTATTTGAAGACCAAGTTGATTTACTATCTAATGCAACAGATGTGTTCAAACAGCTGGTTCTCGGAAATGCCCCAGTTGAAAGCTCCAACACGAAAGTTTCAGTTCCAAGAGCTGGACGATTTATATAAAATTGCTTAAGGGCGATAGGAGAAATTGTTTAGATCTGAGTTAAATGATTTTAAAACATCCTTGGGATTTACTTTTTGGTTATGTCCAAGATTTGAATACCAAAATCCAAAGTATTGAAAAAAAATGAAATATTTATTGGCAATCAATACTAAATTGGTGAATGAAAATAAAGTTTCAAAGGAGCAGATTGGCGAAACGAAGATCGTGATAAATGAAATGCAACAATAAGCAAGAATTAATAACTTTAGAAATTAATGGTTTGTCAAAAGTGAAAGAAGAAAGCATGGGTACAATAACTGATAGGTTGGTGAGTGTATTATGCGTTTCGAAAGGAGATATTGTTCATATCCACAGACTACAGACAAATAAGAAATCTGGAATTAAACCTATTATTATCAATTAAGTAATTAGTCAATTAAGAAATGTCAAAGGCAAATTATTAGAGGCCGCCAAGAAATTGAAGAGAATTACAGCTCATCAGATTGATTTGACGAAACAAAAGAAAATCAGTGGAGAGATTAAGTATGTCTGAGTCCGGGATGGTAAGATTTTCGCAAGAAAGGATGATACTTACAAAGTCAAACGTATAAGAACACAAAATGAATTACAGCCAATTCTGTTTCTACGGGATAGGTTCCCGAAAAAACCGTGCAAAAAAAAAATACGTAAAAAAATAGTGCATATGAAAAAATAGACGATTGGTTCCAGATGTGAGAACCCAATACAAGTAATAAGTTGTTTTCAAACAAATCATATCAAAATCTTTAATTAAATCTTTATTTGGTTGGAATGTTCGTCTTACGTAGTAAGTTTTTAATGTGGCAATTATACCCTGGTCTCGTGGTTGTATTAAGGATGTCGTATTAGGCGGCAGAAACAAAACTGCACATTTGGGTGATACAAAACAGGATGTCCAGGCGCATTGTCTATAATCAATATAACTTATAGATCTTAAATTCTATAAGTTATATATATACTTAAATAATATATATGTTACCGCTAAAGTGTAGAAATCAGTTAATGTGCACATTACCTAGCTAATCTGCAGATTAACTAGGGTGATCCGTTAAAGTGCGGAAAATTGTTTCATTTCTCAAATTACCTAGGTAATCTGCAAATTACCTAGATAATCTGCACATTACCTACTAGGCACTCGTTAAAGTTAAAATAAGATCTTTGCTAGAACAACAGGAACGTTTCTGTACGCTTAAATTAACATAATGTTATTTATCTATTTTTCGATATCTAAAGAATCAAGTTTATACAATCAAACAATCAACAAATTAGTTGATATGTTACCGTTAAAGTGTATAATTCAGTTATTTCATAGAATACCTAGTTATTTCATGAAATAACTGATCAAATCAGTTAAAGCGTGTAATAAATTAATAATTCCACACTTTAACTAGTTATTCTATGAAATAACTAGGTATGCTATGAAATAACTAATGATAGACAATTAAAGTGTAAAATAAACAATCTGACTGAATTATACAGCATACAAAATGTTATTTATATAGACGCAATAAAATCATTTGTTATAACAGGGATTACTAAAATGGCATTTGGAATTGCCTTAATGTGCGAAGGACAAGTAAGAACGAATCCATAAAATGGTGAATCTCTTGAATATGAATCTTCGTGTCACGTTATTAAGTCGTCCGCATTATAAAAAAAGCCCCGGATGAGCGGAGGCCAAGTGAGAACGAATCAGTAAAGTGATTCATTCTTGAGAATGATGACTTTAGTGATTCATTCAAGAATGAATCACTTTAGTGATTCATTCTTGAGAATGAATCACTAAAGTGATTCGTTCTCACTTGGCCTGCTCATTTTGGGGACGTTTTTTATAATTCGGACGACTGATTCATGTTGACAGAGGGATGACCTGGTTTCAACTCTACTCTCGGACACTAGAAATAGTCTTTTTTTTTTTACTTTTGAACTTTAACGATACGGAAGCCGTTAATGTGCACATTACCTAGGTAAAATGCGGAAAACTCTTGATTCCGCACTTTAACGGAGCAAATCAGTTAATCTGCAGATTAAATAGGTAATGTGCACATTAACGGCTTTCGAGCTTTAGCGGTAACATATATAACTTAATTCTAGATTATTTTCCTTCAAATATCGTTTAACGTCTGGAAAAAAAATTATAGAACCATTCATTAAAAATTTCTTTTTTAGCCCAGACTTTTTTGTTTGCCATCCAATACACTGGCAATTTATTCAAATCTACACCTTTCGTTGACCGTGATCTTAGGGATCGACTGATGAGCAGCGGTACCTGGTGCAAGCCAACCTATACTTGCAGAAAAATTCATAATTTTTGTTTAACTGAGCTGATGTGGTAGGTTCCATTTCTTGTATCTGATTATATATTCGTAATGCCATCTGTTTGATGGTATTTCCGTCTAGAGGTATTCTTCTTTGCGAGTTATCTTTTATCCACATTACTAGTCCATTTCTATCTTCACTTTTACATTATCTCTCGTGTACCATGACGACTTAGCGCTCAATTATGTTCCAGAAAGCACAGATTTTCAAATAGCCTCTTCATTTTTCTTGATGTTTCTTACGGTAGCTTCGTTCAAACCAAAATATTTCCTGTGGATGTTGAACCTTCTTCCAGTTGCAAGACGATCTAATATTTGGATCTTAGTATCCAAAAAGATAGCTTTCCTTTTCTGTTTTTGTATAGTTGAATTATCAGACATCGGGGTAAGGCTTGCAAAAAATATTTGAATTGTAGTAAATAGATGACGAAAAATTTTAAATTACCTATCAGCCAAATTTAATAAATTTATATTACGCATACAAAACTTCAAAAAACAAATAATTTTCGATTTCTTCTATTAAACATCTAAACACTTCTAACTTTAAACACGAAATGAGAGACCAAGATAACGTATGCATTGAAGATGAAATTGAAAATTCCCGGAACTCAATGTTGCCACTTTACTCCGAATGAAGTAGGTTTTTTTGCAAATTTTCCGTAAAATAGAGAACAAAATAGAGAAAACTTGCTGTGCAATTATGTTAGTGCAGTTTTTATTTTGGGGATTTTAGTGCACAAAATGTGTATTAATAGTACATTTTCAAAGTCCATTTCCATCTTCACTTTTACATTATCTCTCGAAAAATCTACTTCGAAAAATGCGACCATAAAATCGGCATATTTGTTATAAATGTAAATTCTAGGAATTTTTTCTTGAATAGGAATATTTTTTTCAGACTTAAATTCAAAAGGAGGTTTTTTTTTTAAAGGCGCCGTTTGAACCGTGTTAGATGAAAATAAATCGTGTAAAAAGAGAACTGGTGTTTTTTTCTAAACCGTGTTAAATCAAAATCGTGTAAAAAATCCATCTAAAATAGAATTGGGTGTATTAGTTTTTAATGATACTAAAATGATATTGTTTCTTCTGTAGACATTATGTACTTGTGATAAATTGCAATTCCTTGATCTGTTTATTGAATGTTTTGAAAATAACTATAAATTTGTCGCGAATTGATATCAATTTTTATCATTTAATACATGCTTTTTTTTTTGCAATTTGACTATTTTATGTTGATGTTTGTGGAAATGTATTACTTTGATATGTTTCATACGTGTCGGATTATAAACGCTGCAGTGGAGTATTGATATTGTTATAAATTTTAATAGGAAAATCTCGAGCGTGAGTTCAATAGAATAATTAGTAACAATTATTCTAAAATAAGGTAATTTATTACAAAAGTATCAGTGAAGCATTTATATAAACTAAATTCAACCAACACAAATCTTTATCTACATCAATATGAAACTAAACCATCTAAAAGAATACTTTATCGTACCACTATTATTATAAATAGCAGATTTTAAAATTCTCACAGCCTCCACTCAAAGCATGAAAGAAGAATTTTACAACACTGAATTATCTTTGCGAATATATCTGTAAATTACTAAGATTAACCTTACCAACTCTTTTTACAAATAAAAATAACCACGCATCAAATAATTCAGTTCCATAATTTCTGCCATCAAGTACTCCAAAACTTTAATTAAGTATACTGGGCTCTCAGAAACAATTCTTTTCAGTCGTTGATCTCCATGCATCAGACGATAAACTCTTCCTAGAGAGAAGTTGAGAACAGTTCTTCTTGCTCGACTAACAAATCACCTTTACGGCCATATCTTCAAATGTCTTGAGTGACTTTCCTAAGATTAATTTAATGCTAAATTACTTAGAGAAAAAAAAGGATCTATACACACTCCACTATTACTGACAAGTTTCTCTATTATTCCTCTTTTACAACGTTAATGTTTAAGTTTTTACTGTTCCAAAACGGCTACTGACGTAATTCACATGCCGAATCACACGCGAGTATCAAAATGATAAATAACATCACGCTTTCATTGTTGTTCGTTCATCTTTTATAACAATATACACCAAAAATATTTTTCAGTTTGTTAATATTGACATTGTTGTACATAATGTTCAAACAATAGTTGTTTTCCATGGTATTTTAGATATTTGCATTTTAAAGTTTATCGTGCTCACGATGGGTTAATTGTTGAATTTCTGTTGGATTTAGATAACGCATTGAGTTCGTTGAATTATAATATTTTTGGTGATTTAAATTTAAACCTGTATGGTAAAGAAAATACAGTTAATGATTATAAAAATATATTGTATTCTTATGTTTATTTTATCGTATATAAATGATGCCACTTAGAGCAGCAAATAATTCAGTTAACTGTATAGACTAAGGGTTCTCAACATGGGGTACGCGGTAAAACTTTTAGGGGTACGCCGTAAAACTTTTAGGGGTACGCCGTGAGAGCTGAAGTTGCTAGATCTAGTAACAAAGTAAAAATAACCATTGTTACACTATAACTATGGTTTGATCTATCTATACAAGGTGTACGCTAGCTACATACACATTTCCAGGGGGTATGTGAAGCCTAAAAGGTTGAGAACCACTGGCATAGACCATATTTTTTTAGGAACCGAAAAGTTGGAAACATATTCTTCAATTTTTTTTAGTAATTTTTCTGACCATCATTTAATCTTTTTAAAAGTATCGATATGTAATAAAGACTAACATAAATATTGTTTATAATTATAAAATCAATTATACCACGAATTAAAAAAAATTATTATGCCAATGCTGCATTGGTTCATCCACGCGTTGGTAATAACAAAATAAATGTTCACAACCTTTGGATAACTGTTGAATTAAGAGATAAGATGAAAAAATTTGAAAGAAAAATTACATATTAAACACAAGAAACACCCGTATAACCTAGTGTTTAAAAATAAATATTAAAATTTTAGTTTTAAACTAATTATTTAAACTACTTAAAAATAAAAATAAAAAGGGACATGGAAATTATTAATTGTTTTAATGATAAGAAAAGGAATGGAAGTTGATTAAAAATATAATTGGTGAGGATCATAAAGATCATAAGTTTCCTCCTAGGGAATACACGAGAAAAATGTTAAATCATGTGAATAATAAATTTACTAATTACGGTGCTGTTGATTTTAATGTAATGGATAATACTAATTACTTAAACAAATTACCATTGATCAACAAATTAATTATGAATTGATACTTGTTAGATTTTTAAGTTGTGTTTTTATATCTGACAAAGGTGCGTGAATTCGTAATAAACAGAGAGTAAATCAACTGATTTAATAACTAAGACAACAAACTTACATAAATAACATTAATTTTTTTAATTATTTTCTTGAAACACCAATTGAAAATCGAATACAGCATTTGATAACCGAATTACCAATCCTATTTCACTGGTTAAACAATACTTGTGAAATAAATAACCTTAACTACGATAAATAAAGATACACTGTTGTACTAAAGATACTATTCGTACCACTCAAACATCGATAATTTATCTCAGAGCACAACACAAAACGAAAACGTCTTTTTTACACACCTCAAAACCCTCTCCTCCTTTTCTTCACATTATTTTTAAATGAACGTGTCCGACCCGTTCATTACTTAATTCGTACTCCGTATTGTATCTCGAATGTCTCATAGTACCACAATCTAGTTTTCGTTGTTGCACGTGCAGAGTCTATTTCAGTATTTATTTACATTGTGAGGAGGAAGTAAAGAGGATTGTTAATGTTTTAGAAAAGGTTAAAAAAATGGTTATGACTACTTAGCCGTTCAAAATTGGTAATTATAGTAAAATATAAATGACATTTTTTGAGAAGTGTCATTAATAAATCACTTGAAGGTGGCAATTTTATTAATACCCTAAAAACTGAATTAGTGTTGCCTGTTTTTAAAGGTGGCAATAAAAATAAATTTAGCAATTATAGACCAATTTCTATTTTATTGAAAATCAGTAAACTTACTGATGAATGAAATGAAAAGTATGTTAAATATTTATTTAAACTCGGTGAAATTTTATCTTCTCACCAAATTAGTGTCGATTAGTTTTAATACAGAGACTGCTCTATTAGAGTATATTAAAACTGTTTATAATGGTATTAATAATGCAAAATGCATTGCAGCTGTATATTTCAGGATATTTCAAAGTAATTTGATTGTGAACAACATGAACTGTTGCTGTCAAAAATGGATCGTTATGAAATTAGAGAAATTGGCAAAAAGTGATTTTGTTCCTATTTACCTTACACAAAACAGTCTGTAATGGAATCAGAATTGAACTGAAATGAGTACCACAGGTTTCAGTATTGGACCCTACTTTGTTTTAAATTTATGTTAATGATCTACGTAAATGCAATCTTTTGGGTAAACTTTTGTCTTTTGCTGACGATGCTTTTATAATTTACAATGCAGAAATTTTGAATACTCTAGAAAATCATATTAATCAGTGTCAATCTAGAGGCCATTTTAAATATTTTTTTGTGTTTTGTACATTATTTTGTATTTCACCAAAGAGTCATAGTTTATGTGGGGAGGCCTCCGTCCAGCAACTGGAATGTTAATCGATGTAGCAGTGTCAGGGGGATGGAAGTCACCCACTGCTGGTGTCCGCTGACAAGTGACCCTGAGCAGGGGGTCAGCGACCTTTCCACATGGCCGAGAGTTCGGGGAAAGGGGAGGCTGGCAACGAAAAACGGAGAAGAGAAGGGGAGAGGCCTAAGAGTGAGGACGTAGGAGTTTTGGCTCGTGGATGCTGACAGGAAATAACGGCATTGAGCTCTGTGAAAACCAGCTGAATAAGCATAGTAAGCTGCTGATATAATGCCATGTAACTGAACATATGTCCTTGTCTATCAATCATATTTATGCATTAAATAAATATTTATTGTATTTAAGTAAAGGCTGGAGTTGAACCATTTTATTGGGGAGGAGCCTCAGTATTGAGTCCCTGCAATTGAAAATAAAATCTTCGAATTTATTTGAAAGACCCTTTCACCCGTCACGTATTCCGATCGGACCAGAGGGACATTCCGAAAGGTCCCAATAGAGAGGCAACCGAGGAAGAAATATCACAATCAGGATGTGCAATTATTAGATAAATGTTTTTTTTTTTTTTATAATGGTTTAAATTAATTTAGGGAAAACATGTTATATGTATTTTAATTTATCGAAAAGAAAGGATAAATCTCTTAACATACGATGACATGATTTACTTTGCGTTGATTATTTAAATTGTAAATGTAACATAATTAGAAAAGTGAAATCGCTAAAATATTTAGGGTTATATGTTAATAGCAACTTAAAATGGAAGTCACATGTTTTTTATTTTTGGTAAATAGATTAATATATATGTCTTTAATAAAACATATTATGTGAAAAAGTTTGTTAATTATGCCTTTTCAAAATCTTTGTATTTTTCATGGCTTGGTTCTGCTTTGAAATATGGAATTATATGTTGGGGTGGTGATTACTATAATGCTTTCATTAATTAGATTGGAAAATAAAATGATCCTTGCAATTTCTTTAATAATTTATTCTCCTTTAGAGATCTATGCACTTATTAGATATTTTGTCTTTGCATTAATTATATTTATTTAATTGTTTGCTATTTGCTAAAAAAAATATTAGTATATTTCGTATAAAAATGGTTGCTTATAGATTGAGTTCTACTGGAAATACTTTAATTGTTCTTAGGCTAATAAAGAAAATGCTCATAAATCATTTGAATTTCTAGTACGGAGTAATCATACTGTTCTGCGTAGGGTGTTTAAAAAGTTCTAGAACATTTCCCGCGCTTAGGTGTGCGTCAGAAGTACTGTGCCTTCAATGAAAAAAATAAATGTCCAATTCACTAAGCAGAGGACGACATACTGTTTATTCACATTCACACACGTATATACATATTCCCAAGAACCAAACTATTATACAGTGTAATTTTCGTCTTCAGGTGTATACGCCCATTTATCCACATTCTCCATAGATTCTTAAAAGTTCCAGCAGCAATCCCATTCGTCTGTTAATCTCATGCCGCATATCACCAGCATCTGTAGGCCTTAGCTGTGCTCAGTACGTTGTTGGATGAAATTGCTTTATCGATGTTTTCTTGGAGACTTTCTCTAATCAGCTTCTTTATAATTAAATACTACTTTGCTTTTGCAGGCATTCACTTAATGAGGTTTCCCATAAAGAAATTGCTTCACAGACCACAAAACTCGTCGTGAGAATATCCTAATCCCTGACTACACAATCTAGTTGACACAGAAACGAACCTTGCTCATTTAGAGTTTCCGTGAAATAGCTACGTCACTTTGACGCGCTAAGTAAGTTTTATTTTCCCCTTCGCAAGCAACTCTCATTCTGTTTTGTTCTTCGCATCACCCCGTCGCTCCTCTTAGTGATTCACACCCTAGCACTCGGCTAGTGACGTAGATGCCATATAGCCACTTAGTATGTTCGACTGTATGAGCATATGGTGCATAACCCAGCTTAGTCCCCAAGGACAATTAACGAGCAACATTCCTGTTTAAGACACTTCTGAAAATGCACTTATAACATAGATATATACAATAACAATAAATAATAGAATAAAAAATAAATTCTTCTCGTGATCAGTAGAGGGACACGACACTGATCACGAAAAGAATTTATTTTACGAACTAATTTGTTGTAGACTAATTAAGCATAAAAAGGTAGCTAACCAGTTGCTGACTAAGTTTTACAGTAGTGATGACGTCATTGCTGTCATCTCTTGAGAAAAGGAGAATAGTAATAAAAGAATAATCTGGTTGCTGATTACATACGTATTCCATTTTTTATGGTAAAAACTTCGAATTATATCAGGGTCCATTTACTGGCGCTAAAAACGGTGTCAGATTTGCTATTTTTTATTTATAAAATAAAATTCGAAATAAATACTAAAATACAGAACTTTTGCATAGCTATATGCACTTCCATTTTTCATTACACACAAAATACTACAATACTCCAAAAAATTCTCTAATATCTCCATGTCGAGTATTTACTTAACATTGTCAACCTTAATCTCTGTTGAAAGTTACACGAAAGATAATACATAAATAAAAAACATCCAGGATATCGAACCATGACAAGGTATGAATATATGAGTCAGCACAGATACGCTAACTTCTCGAAGATTAGTAGAGCCTAAATTTCGTTTCTACGGATGTCATGCATTCTGCCTACAAAGTTACGAAAAGGCTAGCCTTCAACAGACACTTCTGTATTATATTCTGAAAAGATACATTTTTCATTCGTGCACTGTTAATGAAATAAACGATGAACAGTTTTGTGCGTGGTGAAAATGGCAAATTATCAGAGAAGTGACTGATGCAGTCTTTTTGTCACAGAGATGATGCTAATATGTGGAATAAACTCTTTAAATAATTCTGGGCAATATGAGGACAGCATGCAATGTCAGAGGCTGATATTCTTTTCAGCTCAATAGACATGTTAATAAACACAACAATATGTATAATATGAATATAAACTAGGTCTCATTGCCCGAAACCATTACGAAATTGATACACAGATGTTCGGGTGGTATCTATAATTGGATCAGAGATAAATAAATCCTTGGACTTACATACATTCATAGACGCAATTGCTAATAAGAATATCTATTTGAAATTACTACAAAATATGTTATTGTAACTTTTGTAGAACATGCAGCTTACAATTTTGAACTAAGTTTCATTTTTAAACAAGACGGGACTCATTCCATTACATTTCTGTTCCCAATAATATTTGGAGGAAATTCTTCTTGGGTAATGGATCAAATTGAACAGTTGACTGATTTCTTTATTCTTTTCTTATTAGTCCACTATAAATGATTTTGTAGGCCCTAAATGTCCACATAATCAATGAAGAATTGAAAAATAGTATCTGCATTGTACGCGAGAAAATTGGAAATGATACGTTAGTACGTGTGCGTATCCACCTCACTCTTGTCAGAAAAACTCATGTAGGACAATTGTTTTAACATCTACTATGGCATCATTTATGCAATATCTTGAATACAGCCATTTTTTTTTTATTTTGCGTCATATTTCTTCCAAGTACAAAAAATACTGTTTAGTAGGATAGCAGCAGGTGTCAACTCAGCCATCTGTTGAAAATGCACTACAAAGCAAGCTAGTGCAACGTTAAATGATACCAACTCCTGGAAACACTTCTGTTTACGTAAACAAGCTAACATTCTCAACAGATGGCTACTCACTGAGTCATTGTGCAACTGTAACTAACAAGAGTTCTAGTAAACTGAGCACCAACTGGGTTACGGCGAATTCTTTACAGTTCTTTGTATTGCATTGCTGCCTAAAAACATTTGTCATGCATTTCTTCGAGAAGGAAAAGGGAGCTCTCAGGAGCGGCAGATATACAACGAAACAATACGAACTGCATAATACTTCAAATTAATATTCTGGTGGTTCTAAACCAATAGTTCAGAAAGGAGGCGCTGCTGCACTCTAGATTGATGCAGTCAATCAAAATTCAAATCAAAAGATTGATGCAGTCAATCAAAGCTAGGGTTCATTTTGAGTTTTTCTGTGGAAAGAGATTAAATGGGATATAGAATTATTTTTAGAATAACATAGTAATGCATGTTTCATTTCGAAAGAAAAACCTAGGAAATTCATCGTCAAAAAATACTAATAAATTTGTATACGTGGTAAATATTTTTTCAAGTAGTTTTATACAAAAAATATTATTTGATTTCCATGAATATGGCATTGTAAAATAACACTGGTTTAAGGTTCAGCTGAAACCATTTACGAACCGCTCTTCCAAACTGAAATTCACATTTAGACTGTTTGAACCATGGGAAAGACCAACGAAGAATGAAGATTATTAATGAATTTAACAAAAATCAAAATCTTCTTATGGCGAAGAAATAGATTCATATATTTTCTTTGTAAAAGTCCTTTAAATTATTAGCTTTTAATATCGACAAATATCATGAGACATTAGTACAAAACGTGACTCAGTGTGTTTATTTATTTATTAAACGTTACAGATATTTGAGAGGTCCTTATACAGGCCTTCTCATCATACATTTTTTTTTAAATATTTAACTATAATACTTTTTTAGTTAATTTTCATTTTACTCTTTCTGCTTTTGTTTATTTATTTATTTATTTATTAGATTCTGTTCCATAAATCTGTAGAGATTAGAAATTCAAATAAAATTTTATAAATTTTAATTTTAGAATAAAAATTTTTCTGGTTCAAAATTAAATCAATTCTAATCTCCTGAAACTCATGTTCCTCTAGTGATTTAAAGAATTTTTTCCTTCGAATTGTGTTGTTTATACAGTTAAGTAAAATATGATGAATTGTTTCGGGTATGTTGCAATTTTTGCAGTTTGGAGAGTTTGGAAGTTTAAGATAAAATTTTGTTGGATTTGGCATTGCTGTATTTGTTCTAATTCTATAGAGGACAATTAATTGTCTTCTTCTAAACGGTAGATTTTGAATATAATTAATATTTTTTGAAAGAACGTATCTAAAGTTGTTATTTTTTAATGATGCTTCAATTTGAAAGAATTGTTCGGTCAATTTAAATTCTATTTTTTAATATCTTTTTTTATAACGTTATAAAAATTGAAGCAGTTGCTAATTTTGTTAAGTTTATGAGCATTTTTTGCTAATCTATCAACAAATTCATTTTTAATGATCCCTATATGACTAAGGATCCATAGAATTGTAATTTGATTGTTTTTGAATTGTTTGTTAAATGTATTAAATGTTAACAGTTTGTAAATATATATATTATAGTCTGATTGGTATAATTCTTGTTGTAATGTTTGTATGGCTCCTTTGGAGTCCACAAAAACTGCAATTTTACAATTATTTAAGTTATTTAAAATCCAATTAAATGCTTCTATTATTGCTATTAATTCTGCATGTATTATTGAAGTATTTTGAGATAATTTAAAACTGTAGAAAATTTATCTTGAAGAACAAAAAATGCAGCTGCAGAGGATCCACTATCTGGTAGTACAGATCCATATTAATGCTGCTTCAGATGGAATATTCTTTTTGGATGTTATTAGAGGAATTTCACTAAACGTTTCGGATTTTTCATAACACCAATCAGGTATTAGATCTGGCAAGTGTCCTTTTAATAATCTTCCTAAATTTATATTAGAAAATTCATGTATAATTATATCATTTTGTAGATTTTTAATTAAGGGATTATTATTAAAGTTTTTGTAAAAGGGATGGTTAGGAAGTTTATAATGTAATCTAAGAATATATTTTAGAAGTAGAATTTTTTGTCGAATTTCAAAGGGTGGAATTGCCATTTCTGCTATAATAGAAATTGTTGGACTAAATTTTGGTACTCCAAGTGCAATTTTAATGCACTGGTTTTGAATTGAGTTTAATTTTTTTAAATTTGTATTTAAAGCACCTTGAATAAATTCAAGTCCAATTCGATTTCAGAACGTATTTAAATTTTTATAAAGTGTAATTAGATAGAATTGATTTGTTCCTCCATTTTTAAAGGGAAAGAATTTAAAAAATTAATTAAAGACCAGAATTATAACTTTTTTTCCCAAATGAGAGTTCCAGTTCAATCTGGAGTCAACGTTGATTCCTAAAATTTTCCCTGATAGAGTAAAGGAAATTTTTCTTTATTAATTTGTAAAGTAAAAGTAGGAATAACTTTTCGCCTTTTAAAGAAGGGGATACAAAATGATTTTTTAACATTAATTTTTAAGTGCCATTTTTGGCATAGTCTTGTAGTAAATTTATTTGTGTTTGTTAATTCCTTTGTAAACGTTTTTCATTTTTATTTGTTGACCAAAAAATAAGGTCGTCAGCGAACCCTGTAAATGTAATATCGTTTAAAAATATGTTTTTAATATCATGAATGTAAAAATTAAAAAGGGTTGGTGACAATATGGATCCCTGGGATAAACCTTGCGTAATAACATATGTTTTTGATAGTAAATCTCCAATTTTGACTTGTAATGTTCTATGTAGTAGAAATTTAGAGAGGAAAAGTATAAAGTTTGAGCTTAGTTGATATTTAATAATTTTAATAAAAGTTCATGGATCCAAATTGAATCAAAGGCTTGTGAAAAGTCTATTGAAACAGCCAGTAAAGTTTGTTTAGAATTATTAGCAACATTAACATCATTAAGTAAAAGAGAAATATTTTCTTTTGCTGAACATTTTTTGCGAAATCCAAAGAATGTTGATGGAAAAAATTCTCCGTATTCCAGAAATCAATTAAGACGTTTAAATAGGATTCTCTCAAATAATTCAAAAGGATTTGATAGCAATGAAATTGATCTAGAAGAATTTAGGTTAATGACTTCTTTTCCATGTTTTTGAATAAATATGATTAAAATATGTTTCCATGAGAGTGGGAGTTCATGAGTTTTCCAAATAAAATTGGAAATATCTAAAAGCTTATTTTTCCAATTTTGGGGAAGGTTGTTTAAAATTTGTTTGAAATTGAATCTGCCCCTGGTGCAGATTTTAAATTAATTTTTTAAAGGCAAAATTAAATTCATTTATTGTAAACGGTTGATCCAATGTTGTATAAGATGGTTTAAATTTTTAATTTTGTAATTAAGTTTTTTTCTTTATTTGTGAATTTTACATTTTGTATAATTTTTAGGTCTTCGACAAATAAATCAGTTGTTGACCTAAAGCAATTTTATTTGTAATAGCAATCTGTGAAAGAGGTAATTTTTGAGTTTTAATTGAATTAATTTTTTTAAAAATTTTCTATAAATTATTTTTTGAGGGAGAATCTGCCGCTGTGTTTTCTTTTTGCTTCTGGGTTGCCAGCCCTAAGTGAGCAGAGGCATTGGATACCTTATATGAGCTGGTGGATAATCCTAATCAGAGGCCATCGCAGGTACCTGAACCTCATTTAGCTAGTTGGTCATCGTCAAGACTAAACTGGAATAATGTGTCTCAGGCAGACCATATGGCTCTTGAAAAAGTCCACTTGAAAAGGTGGTGCCTGAAGTTCCTACCACCATCGGTGACTTCAGCCTTTAGCGGAGGAGGAACGGGTCTTTGCCCCATGCCTGCGATCAGGGGGCTGTTTGATATTGTTGGTCCTACCAATCTCAATAAACCTAGTTTCTTTAAAAATCCTACCAATCATTTTATCTCTGCAGGAATGTGGAACGTGAAGACATTATATAGAGATTATTCTCTTAATGTCCTCACACAGGAATTCCAGCGCTATAATCTAGATATTCTAGGCTTGCAAGAGACTAGATGGACAGGTAAAAGTGAGATATTTAAAAATAACTTCAAATTTCTCTTTACAGGGAGGGAGAATGGAAAGCATCACTAAGGCGAGGGTCTGCTTCTCAGCAGACATGCTAGTGATGCTCTTCTAGGATATGAGTGATTTAATGAAAGGTTTCTTACAGCAAAATTTCAGACAAGCGTTAAAGACTTGAATGTTATCTGCTGTTATGCCTCCACTGAGGATGCCGTTGAGGATGAGAAGGATAGGTTTTATGGACAACTTCAGGATATTTTGAATTGTGTCAAGAAAGGAGATATTACCCTTGTTCTTGGTGACTACAATGCCAACGTTGGTACTGACTCTGACCTTTGGGGAGGAGTAATAGGCCCTTTTAGTATTGGTAGCTGCAATGGCAATGGGCAACGTCTCCTACAGGTAAGTAATCTCAATATATTCAGAATAACTAACCCTTATTACAAACACCGCGACATACATAAGTACACATGGGTTTCACCCGATGGGCTGCATAACAACAAATTCGCTATCCAACATAAAAAATCCAAACTAAAATTCGCTATCCAACATAAAAAAATCTAAAATTCGCTATCCATAAAATTGCATAACAATATGATTGATTATATATTAATTAACAGCAAATGGGCTAGTTCTGTTAGGAATACCTAGTCATATAAGGGAGCTGAAATTGGATCTGACCATTACCTTGTTAAAAGTGTCTTGCAACTTAAACTTAAAAAGTGTTGTGCTAGGGTTAAAAAATTTACTTTTAATACTGAAGCTCTGAAAGATCCAGTTACAGCCAAAGCTTTCCATGATAGGTTACTTAGTCATTATGACAGTCATGGTATGCTTACTACTGAAGTTGAGGAAGAATGGGATCATTTTAAACAGGCTTTTTTGGACACTAACAGTACTCTTTTAAGAAAAAAGGAGCAGAGGAGACAGAATTATCTGAGTGATAAGGCACTTGAGCTTATTTCGGAAAGAAAGAACTGCAGGAATGTCCTTACTCAATACCCTACTAATAGAAAGCATTACAGAGAGCTTAATAAACGTGTAAAGGATCAGTTAGCTACTGATAAGAATCTTTGGCTTGATGGCTTTGCTGACAAAGCTGAGGAAGCAGTTAGGCAGCACAACAGCAGAGAGCTGTACCAGATAGTTAATGTTTTATGTGGTAGAAAACGGACAGTCATACAAGGATTGAACTTTGATCTTTTTGACTTTTTTGAGCGACTGTACCTGCGATGGCCTCTAATCAAAATAATTATAGCTGATTAATATATTATGAGAGAGTGAGACTATTAATTGTAGCTATTATTATTAACGAGTGAAGGAGGGAGGGGCTAAAGTGAAGTATAACGCTAATTATTACTGTGATGTAGAAATGCTAATTATTACTGTGATGTAGAAATGGTAGATCTCTGAAAATTTTCACCTAGCAATAATTCAGATCATCGATCTCGGAAAAAAATCTAAAATTCGCTATCCAACATACGATTCTGGGTCAAATAGAGGTCAAATCTAAACCGTGATCTAACACACTCGAAGAATGAAAATTGACGCTTAGGGATACTTCGTGCCGCACACCTCAGAATCGTGCTTTCATTCCTACCCGTTCCTCAAGAACAGAAGTCAAATTACGATGATGTCTGCTAAACAGGTGAAAACTGGTGCTAAAGGTAATTCGGATCATGGATGGTAGGAAACATAAATATTCAGATCGGATGTCATGGTTGAATAGTCAGAGTGATGGCCGAGAGAAATGAAGAGGCGATGATTAAATTATATGCATCTGATTGGATGTGAGAGAAAGTAGGATAAGACTAATAACTCATTATAATGTAGATGTGGTAGAGCTATAAAAATTTGTATCTTAGGGTATTCCTAGTCATCAATCACGGGAAAATAATTGAGGTCTAACGTCCTTCAAGGTCAAAATTTGATCTTACAAAACTACATGACTTGAGAGATGAGAAATGCTTCCTAGGAGTAATTCGTGTCTGACACTCATACAAAACCACAAAATTTCAAATCTGAAGACAGTCAGCGTAAAAGATAGAGGTCAGCGTGACGGCTGAGATACCAAAAAACACCGAAGTAGGTGGTAATTGTTTTCTGGTAAAATATATCCACAGTTGATGGCACATATTAGTTACTTTGTGCAGAGGTCAAACCATCTTATGGTAACTCTAGAATTAATATAAAGGGAAGGGAATGAAAAAGACTGAATTTCCATTTCAGCACAAAAACTTCCCCCTCCTTTTCAGAGGTCTTGAAAACTATTCTTGAAAAAATGCGTAAAATATGCATAAGTTTAAGAATTTTTTACCTATCAGATTATCCTTACTAGCATTCTCAAGGGGTCATTGGTACATGACCAGTGAGATCCGGCCATGTTTGTGTGTAAAGTCGCTCAAAAAATATCCGAACACTATGGTTGATTACAGAATTCAGGAAAAGTATCTGGCAACGATTATTTTAGAAAATAGTGATCTGGCATTCTTCGTGTACTGTACACGAAGGTTGCCAGATCACTAATTTCTAAAAAAATGGTTGCCAGAAATTTTTTCTGAATTCTGTAATCAACCATAGTGTTCGGATATTTTTTTGAGCGACTGCACTGTACGTGAGGAACTTGGAGAAGAGCATGTGCTACAGCACATGCTCTTTTACAATGCATGCGCTACAGCAACAATAGAGAGACGACATTAATGCGAGATGGGTTGGGTTGCTTTACCTCTGAGCGCCAGTTTTTCACACAATGAGCTAAATGACCAGGGCATAAGGATCACAAGAATGTTGAGAAAAGGTTTCCCACTGGACAGCTGGTAACGAGAGATGAAATTTCGCACGTTATTGGAATACTTTAAAGAGGGTCAAGACACGGACGCACTGCCCCCTCTCTCTCTCTATGCAATACGAACTGCAATCAGCAGATTGTGGCTGTGATATAGAAACACAGCCGACTTATGGGAATGCTATATTGAACATTCACACTAATTGCCTCCAGCCTGGTGAAACAATCACGCAGCTTGATTACAATTTGCTCTTGAGTATGTCACCTGGGCATCAGTAGTCATTTATACTGCTCAGCGATGAGTCCAAGTTATGTTTACCACCTGATATTAAATGTACAGGTCTACCCTCTCGATCTCCAGCAAACCCAGGAGTGCATCCATATGGTGGAGGTTCTGTGATGACGTAGTGAGGGATATGTCGAAGAACGCACATCAATCTCATTTTTATCCAGAGTAGGTTAAATAGTGTCACCTACAAGGAACGAATTATTTTTCCTGCTCTTTACCTGTTGGCAGAGACAATTGGTTCTGTATTCTGATTTATGTAGGATAATGCACGCCACCACACTTCTGGGCTGGCACAAAATGCATTGAAGGAGAATGGGATCTGAGAACAATCATGTACTGATCTATTGATGCTGAACCCATGGTTCTGTATTCTGATTTATGTAGGATAATGCACGCCACCACACTTCTGGGCTGGCACAAAATGTACTGAAGGAGAATGGGATCTGAGAACAATCATGTACTGATCTATTGATGCTGAAACCATGGAATATATGTGGGGTATAATGTAGGGTAGAAGAGCGGTGGATTCTAATCAAAGAGATCCGTGGTCGAATCCCGTATAATGCATGATGTCTCTTTACTAATATTTTCTGTGAGGTCCCAACTTTCTTAACATATCTTCTCTAGGGAATACTACTACTGAATGCCCAGGTGACATACTCCTGGGCTTGTTGGAGATCGAAAGGGTAGACCTGTACATTTAATAACAGGTGGACTTGGACTCATCGCTGAGCAGTATAAATGACTACTGATGCCCAGGTGACATACTCAAGAGCAAATTGTAATCAAGCTGCGTGATTGTTTCACCAATATATTATTTATATTGACAGGTACTGTCAGACCTTTGTGGCAAGCAGTGGCGGCTCGCGTATAGGCACAGTGGAACTGCAGCACTCCCAATTTCAACTTGATATTATCGATAACATTTAATATAATGAGTCCTTTTTGCTTTAATTCTTTCTTTATACTTGTACAATATATAATCCTTAAGCTTAATGTCAGTAGCCATCCTCCAGTTTATGAAAAAGATACAAAAATCTTTGTATGGAACTGTGTACTTGCGGCGAGGTGTTTGATACTTGCGGCGAGGTGTTTGACTGTTGTGCGCATGCGCACATAGGAAGCTACACGTGAGGCTGCAATGGAGAGAAAGCACTGTCGTTCCCGCAGTGCCGACCCTGGCGTGCTGCTTGAAGGTAGTTTTTTTTACTCCGCGTGTGTTGTGCTTAAAAATCATGTACCATATTCTTGAATGTGATAAAGTGTAGAATTAGATTATTATCCTGCTTCCAGCTATTCTATTTGATTCATTTTTTTCGCGCAAATTAAAACAAGAAGAATGGATTTGATTTTTAAATGAATAGATTAAGCTTGAACTGTAACAATTTAGGTTAAAGTAAGTAAAAAATGTTTGATTTCGTTCTTTTAGGATTTTATCAAGTTTCTGAATAAATTTACTTTTTATACATGTTTGTTTCCTTTTACACAATTTTAAAACAAAGGCTAAAAATTTTCTGGAGCAGCACCCCCACTAATTTTAGCTACGAGCCGCCACTGGTGGCAAGTAATTGAGTAACAGAAAATTTACTTTTAGATCATTTCGAAAAAAAAAAGGAAACGATTGTCTGTTGACATTTTTTTATAGATAAATATATTTTTTGGGGTTGGATAAGTAGCGATGATATATTGCTAATTGCATTTTCCGATTTATCCACTTGTTCGAATTTCCACTCTTAAAAGGTGCAAAAATCGGAAAATGGCAAACTTCATTCCCTGAAAACGAACCACTTTATATTCACCAGAGGGAATATGTTATTCTTCTAAATACAGTGAAATGTTAGTATAACGAAATCCAGAATAATGAAATATTCAGTACGGTATAACGAATTTTTACTTCTGACCCTGCACAATTTACTGTGTATCTCTATGCAAAAATATTTCATTTTAACGAATACCAGTATAACAAAAATATCGGGTTTACCGAAATAAAAAATATTTTTCGATATAAAAAATAAAGACCAGTATAATTAAATTTAAAAAAGCAAAATACTTAAACAATATGTAAATGTTCATTTTAGTATCTAACAACGCTGTGAAATATCTCACCAATCACGTGCTATTTTATATCGCACGACACGGATTTTTTCTTATCTCACTGCGTCTAACATATGTTCTACATCCGCCGGCATAATGCTTTAAAGGGTGTTGCTACATTATCTTAGCATAAAAGGTGATTTTCAAATTTCGATATCTACGCGATTATGATTGTATTGCATTACTAATAATAATGGTATCGATCTGTAAATGATAACAAGGCATACACTGGAAGGAGAGCTGTGTACCAATCCCTAGTGATGATGCACAGAAACGATCGGGCCTAGCATCTGGGGCGGGGGTGGCTCAGTCGGTAGCGCGCCAGGCTCGTAATCTGTAGTTCCCAGGTTCGAGTCCCAGCTGGGTCAGCGTTGAGATTTATCTCCGCAAAAATTCCCCGCCCTGCCCACGTTCAGTAGGGGACACCGATGGGCTTGCAAAGGCCGCCGTCCGTCGGATGGGACGTTAAGCCGTGGCCCGTGTGCAGGAGAGCCATACCCTGTGCACGTTAAAGAACACGCTGGATGGAAAAACGTAAAATGCACGTAAAAGAACACGCTGGATGGCCTTGACGGGAGGCTACCATCTGTCTCCCAACAGCTGAGGTTGAGGGATGGAGCCCAGTGGGTCCCCTCCCTCAACCTTCTCTGAGCCTTCGTGGTCCATGTGACCTGGCCATTTAGCCCATGGTGTGCAAAAAAGTGCCGCTCAGAGGTAAAACAACCCAACCCAAGTCTAGCACCTAATGCCCGACCTCACCTTATCGTCGTGCTTACTAATTTTAAAAGAGATATTCTCTTTTGGAAGAGAACGAAAGAGAGTAGTAGATCTGTCACTTGTGCGTAAATCGATCTTTGACACTTCAGCCAGAGAAAGTCTTCTTATCATGCCGTTAGTTCCACGCCCCTCTCTCAGAAAGGTCCATCGAATTTGTTGATAGTGTCAAGCCCTTCTCTCAGAAAGAACTCTCGAGTTTGTTGATATTGCCACGACCCCGTGAAGATAGGTCACCGCACCGATTTTCTCGTCCGCTCGACATCTTGTTTCATCGTCCCAAAAACATGAGAGGTAAACAACTCCTCCCAATTCAGCCCTGTTGCATCATCTCGCAAAACCCATGGGAATTTTAAAACGAAAAAGAAGAAAAAACTTTGAACGTTCAAAACATATGTTATGTACTACAAAAGTTTTAAAAGTTGAAAATTTTAAAATCATAAAATAAAAAAATATATTATTATGTAGTACAAAATTAAAAATATTCAAAACATTATTATATAGTACAAAATGCTGCCACCCTATTCTGCTTGAGATCCAGTTTGGTTTCAGGCGGAATCGATCTACCGAACACCAGATTCTTAGGGTGGTGCAGAAAGTCGCCGAATCCCTTAACAAAAAGGAGTTCGTTGCAGCTGTCTTACTGGACGTGGCCAAAGCCTTTGACTGTATCTAGTTGGACGGCCTTTTACACAAGCTTATACAAGGCGAAGTGCCATCTGGACTCATCTGCTTGATCCAATCATATCTCTCCAATAGGACATTTCAAGTCCAAATTAAATTTGCCATGCCTACAAAGTGAGTCATCTCTGCAGGTGTGCCTCAGAGATCCCTTTTGGGGCCTACACTCTTCTCTTTATACTTATACGATTTACCTTCCTTTGATCGTATTCATCTTGCACTTTACGCAGATGACCTAGCCATACTATCTCCCTCCCTCGGTCCTGCTATCGCTGTGAAGAGGCTGCAGCGTAGCTTGACCGAGCTGGGCACATGGCACAAAAAATGGAAGATAAAGATTAACTCTGACAAGAGTTCTGCCATTTTTTTACTGGAAAGCGTATTATGAATCCCACTTGCCTCCATTTACAAGATATTCCCATTGATTGGAGTGATTCGGTCAAATACCTTGGGGTTGTTATGCATAATAGGTTAGTGGGACTATCACATAAATAATATAATCTCCAAAGTCAATTCATTGAGGGGCCAGCTAGGCCCACTCCTTAGGAGAAATTCCATTTTAATGATTGATTATAAGCTTTTACTTTATGATATGATCATCAGACCGGTGATTCTCTATGCTTCACCCATATGGGCGAATACTACACCCACCAATATCCGTAAGATTCAGGTCTTACAGAACAAGATTTTGGAGAACTGCTGTCGATGCCCCCTGGTTTGTCACTAACAGACAACTTCATAAAGACCTGGGCATCGACCATATATATACACACATATAGAACGCACCTTAAAAAGATTTTTGAGGCTGTAAGCAATAATTCCATTGAGATTATTTCTTCTCTGATTCTTTACGATGATACTGTTTTGAACAAGTACAAGAGGCCTAAAACGGTAACGTTCTTTGAGGAGACCTACCCGTTTTAGGTTTCTTATACAATTTTACTGCTATTTTTAGCTTTTCTTATATTTGCCCTTAGGGACCCACCTAAGGGTGGTTTACTTATATATTTTGTCCTTACTCATGCCAGGTAGGCATATCTTTATGATGTAGATGGTTAGTGGTAAAATTATTACCCGGTACATCGAATATGATTATACGATATACGATCTATGATAACAGCCTTCTGTTTCATCATTTCAATGATCTGCATTTGAAAAATGCGAATTATATTTTAATAGTATCAAACAAATTAAAAAGAGTTTTCTAATTATCATTTTCATTGTCTCCAATGGAAGCTTCATGACGTTCTCATTCCACCACCAAAATTTCATATTTCTATCGTTAATACATCATCGTTGCAATATTCGTTTGAAATTTTCAAATTTTCAATCTTTTTCATCGTTAGGGTTCGCCATTATAGTGTTTGAAGATTCGGAAAGTGCGAATCATAATATTTTATGAATTCCTATCTGATCCTAAAAAAATACTTTTTCATTATTTCCTAAATACAACCAATTACCTGCTAAAACAAAACATTGTCTTTTCCCACCCACTCCGGGTCTAAGAGGTCAGTTCATTGTTGCCAATGGAAACATCATAGTGATCACATTCCACCACCAAGATTTAAAATTTTAGCTTAAATACATCATTTGCATTATTTGCTTGAAATTTTGGAATTTGAAAGATTTTCCACTGTTAAAGGGCACAATTATAATCTTCGGAAGATTTCAAAAATCTGAATCAAAATATTTTATCAATTCCTATTTAACCCAAAAAGAGTTTTTCAATTATCTGCTAAAACTCAAATGGTGTGTTTTCCCACCCGCTCTGGGTCTCAGGAGTCAACTAATTATTGACAATTGAAACTCCGTGAGCTTCACATTCCACCGTCAAAATTTCAAATTTCTAGAATAAATACGTCATTTGCAATATTCTTTTGAAATTTTGGAATTTTCAAGTTTCCACCGCTAGGAAGCTTAATTATAGGTTTAGAGAGATTTGGAAAGTGCACGTCGTAATATTTCGTCAATACCTATCCAACATAAAAAGAATTTTTAATTTATCTCTGTAAGCAGAAAAGTTCGATATCTACAGGACAGGCAGATCAGAAAGCTAAACTATAATTTAAAAATGATCTTTCAAAACTACATGACTAGTTATAATAATAATACTATATAATAATACTACATAACTAGTTAGTTTTGTTTTAAACGAGATAAAAATGATGTAAAATGGAAAAGTGAAAACAAAACTGAGATTTTTTTGTCTCAATACTTGTAGTCGTAATGACAATGGACAACTCCCCTACAGATAAGTATACTTAATGGTTTGAGAATAACTAAACACTTATTACAATAACCTATACATACATAAGTACACATGGGTTTCACCAGGTGGGTTGCATAAGAATATGATTGATTATTTATTAATTAACACCAAATGGGCTAGTTTATTAGGAATACCAGGTCTTATAAGAGAGCTCAAATTGGATCCGACCATTATCTTGTTAAAATTCTCTTGCAACTTAAACTTAAGAAGCGTTGCTCTGAAAATCCTCATTATAGCTAAAGCCCTACTATTGATAGGTCGCAGACCTATTGATTTTAATAATTTTTATTTCTTTTTATTTTTTTATCCTGATGCAACCACTTAGTGTCTAACGGAGACGCCTTCGGAGGTTAATGGGTGCAAGACCTCGTTTGTGAATATCATTCGGAGTTCGGTTTCATCATCATTCCATTTAAAGGAATTTGCTTTGCTTGGGAAAAATCACGATCAGAGAAATGTGGAGTAGGTGCTTCATGAAAATTTATTCCTAATGCACATTACAATAGCCTAGCAGAATACAGTTCTCGTTGTGGAGAAACTTAAAACATGGTATAGTTATTTTAATTTAACTTATTCTACTTGTTCTCACTTTCACTTTTAATTTTGATTGTTGTTTGAAATTAAATTTATTTAAGTGGAGTGAGTACTTAATCAATTAATTGTAATGTTATCCCGTCCACCTTTATAAGCCAGTGGTGGAACTTTGTTAATTCTGAAATTTAAATAAATTTAAATTTTTTGGTTATTGTTCAAACAAAATTGGTATCTTGGTCAATAATTTGAAATCTCGACTCGTCGCAACTACAGTTAGAGAATACGGGACTGCGTATTGCTAGCTTGTAGATTGTTCCTGGTTCGAATCTAAATTCTTCTTTCGGCCACTCTTTCAGAAATATTTGTTAGAAGGCATTATTTTCGAAATCAGATCATCAAGCTATTGACATGCAGTTCTAGATAAGATAATTATTTCAGTAAACGCGGAACATTTTAAGTTCATACCGCATGTCTCGAAGGGAAAAAGTTGCGGGTGACACTATGACAGGTTACTTAGCCATTATGACAGTCATGGTTTGCTTACTACTGAAGTTGAGGAAGAATGGGACCATTTTAAACAGGCTTTTCTTCAAACAAACCATATTCTTTTAGATAAACAAGAGCAGGGGAGGCAAAATTATTTGAGTGTTAAGGCACTTGAGATTATTTCAGAAAAAAACAACCGCAGGAATGTCTTTCATCAATACCCTACTAGTCATAATAGAAAGCATTACAGAGAGCCTAATAAACGTGTAAAGGATCAGTTAGCAGCTTTGGCTTACAAAGCCGAAGAAGCAGTTAGAAGCACAACAGCAAGTAGTTGTTTCAGATAGTTAATCTTTTGAATAGGAAGAGTCAGATAGGTAACAGGGATTGAGGGATAAACATGATAAAATGTTTGAAGATGAGGATTTTGTGACGGCTAGGTGGGCTGAACATTTCAGAGATGTTCTAAACAATGAGGTTTGTTTTACTCCATTGTTTGTAATGACGATAAGTGCATTACTGGACCACATTCTGAAATCACTTTGGCTACCTCTAAATTTCAACAGCATAAATTCGCAGGTGTGGAAAAAATAACCACTTAAATCCTTAGAGCTGGGGACATTTTTGTGTTATCACACGTCTGACTGAAATTTCGAATATTTTTCATGATAACGGTGTTGTTCCTAAGGATTTTACTAGAGCTGTTATCATCCCTGTTTTCAAAAAAGGAATCGTACTTCTTGTGATAATTATAGGGAAATTATTCCACTTTCAGTTCCAGGTAAAGTTTTTGCATGTTTATGCTCGGGGCCGGCTCTTGATAATAACACCTAATCAAGTGTGAGAGTTGGTGAGGCTTGTAACAATTGGATTAGCATTGCTATTAGAGTTAGACAAGGGTGCAAGGGTCACTGCAAGGGAAAGATTTTGGCCTTAAATGGACTGGAGATACGAAAATTTCTGATTTAGATTATGCTGATGATTTAGTCCTTTTGGGAAAATGATGATGAGATGAATCCTTTCATTAGGGTTGTTGATGAGAGTGATAAAAGAGTAGGTTTGGTGATAGAGAGAGAGACAACTAAGGTGATGAAAATTGGTCAAGAAAATCGTCCTTCATTTGCTCTGAACAATTGTGCCTCAGTTTAATTATCTCGGGAGATATTTGATAGATACTGGAGATGTGCAGCATGAGGTAAACAGAAGAAGAAATGCTTGGACTTTTAAGAATCTATGGAGAGTGTGGAAAACTAAATGTACACGCCTAAATGATGTAATTAGTTTGTATAATAGTTTGGTTCTTTATACCTTTAGTTATGGTAGCGGCCCTTTGTAAGCAGATTAACAGGAAACGTGATGCCTTTGATTCTAGATGTTTCCGCAGTATCTTGAACATTAGACGGTTTCATTTTGCCAGTAATGATGAAGTTAGAAGGAGTCCGCAACCTCATTTAAGCAGCATATTGTGCAAAAAGAGACTGCGTTGGTTTGAACATGTTGCTCGTGTGCATAAGCGCAGATTGGCAAATAGGATTATGAATAGTATGCCTGTAGCCTCAGGAAATGGGGGAAATCTATGAGGATGCCATGGCAGACAATATTAAACAGGAATTTGCTAGAATTGGCGTACAATTGACCAAGTGCAGCAGCTGTAATTCAGGACAGATATGTCTGGAGAACAAAATTATGCAGTCTGGTAGAACCTCCGTAGCTCATCTCTGCATGAGGATTTTGTAGGTGTGTAGCGAGCGAAAAGTTCTTTCAGAGCAACTATCCAATCCATGCGTTTGATTATTACCATTCGGTCAATTTACGTTGTTTTTTATATCTGTTCGTTGTTATTATTGTTTGAATTATAAAAAAAAATAAAATAAATACCACCTCAAGCAGCTGCTGGCCACAGAAGTCTGACAGGAGCCTGTCAGTTTATATGCCATAGTAGAAGGTCTGACCTCAACAGAAAAATGACACAAACAGCCATGCCTTACCCGGGGCTCGAACCCAGGTCCTTTAGATCAGTAGCCAAGCCTGCTAACCACTCGGCCACGGGACGGGTTCGCTAATTAATTTAGTTTCGTTAGTAGCAATAACTGTGGCGCGTAGTCTTCGTAGTTTGGTAATGACACAGAATGATATTACGGACAAGTGTTGGAGACAGGCACGTACCCAGGATTTAGTTTTGGGGGGAGGGGGGATCCGAAAATTCAGTTTAGTGGAGTTCCGAGAATTTAGCTATTTAGTTTAGGAGGGGCCCCTATAATTTAGTTTCGGATAATAGACTTTTAGTTCTGAGAATAAAATTTGAGAAGGCTTTCCCAATTACTAAAATATTCCGTCGTACAGGAAAAGTTAAGATAATGTTCTATATGGAATAAAATGTTACAGTTATTTTTTGGGCCATGAACACATGAATGAAAAGTCTGGAGAGTATTGAACGTCAAATGATTGCTGACCCGTGTCTGTTGAGATATTAATAGATTCTATCAATTTGCACTTTGACAATTGTGTCTCTCTAAATTTACCTCATTTTTTTTCTCATATTTTCCTGCGTAATATTCCTCACCTTCTTGAAGCGCTTCCATTGCATGTCGTCGTTGGGTATGTGCATTTGATAAAAAATTCACTATAAAGGAATATTAGTCTCGGCTTTAACGTATGAAAGAGAGACTTTGGTTTTGACAGGGGGGATGCAGAGGAGGAGCCGAATGATTGCTGGTGGGATGCAGCGGTACCTTGGAGACGCCAGTGAAAGAATGAGGATGTAAGGAAATGGGAGGTTAAAAACAGGATGTGGTTGACAGCCTGGAATGGATGAGTTCAGACGATTCGAATAGCTTATCCATATAAAGACAGACATTTCAGCAGACACAACTAGCAAAATATGTCTGAGTCATAATATTTACAGTCCAGTTTGATGGTAGGAATGGAATTGGTTGGTGTTCTGTGTAAAGGTACCATAGTATTATTATAAATGAAAAATATACACAGAATGTAGATGCAACTAGGTCAGATTTCTAACAGATTTTCATTTCTAAACTGTATTAGGGATGGGTGTTCGTATTGTTTTCTGCTGAGGTCCTGCCATCCTCTCAGATCTTCTACTGTGGCATATAAACTGACAGGCTCCTGTCAGACCTCTTGTGGCAAGCAGCTGCTTGAGGGGGTATTTATTTATTTTTTTTTTATTAGGGAAAATAAAATCTTTTCACGCATTAGCTCTGGAGTGGAAATGGCGAGACGACTTAGTAGATGAAATGATATTAGTAAAATTATGCAAATTCATAGAAATTCGCAAATGTATTTCTTCTTTATGCAGTTACAGGAGCATCTTATCTGAGAGACTTGTGGCAGCTAGAGTAGCTCTGTAGTTTACAAGGCTCCCACAGTTATATAAAACACACAAATACATATTTTAGTGATGTGATAAATACCCTCTGTTTTAATAAGTTTATCTTACATGAAAATAATTTTAAGGTTTTCACATCCATCGGAGAATGCAGAGAGCTACGTAGATTTCATTCGAATGATACGAAGAAATTTACGAAGGTGTCAGAAACAGAAATAGGGAAGGCTCTTGAAAAATTTCCGTTGCAACCACATAAGGAACGAAACATTTTCTTGCATGAGAGCAAAATAAGTAAGTCTTCTGTGAACAAGTATGAAGTTTGTCATTTTCCAACTCTAGTACCATTAAATGGTAGAAATTTAAACTGCACTGAAGAGCCAAAACTTTATGACCAGCGCGTATTTATGCAAATCGTAGCAACTGCAAGTAAACGACTGGGCGTGTGAATCTCATGAAACGGTATAAATAACACCTGATGCTGAGCTCTGTTAATCAGTGTTATTCTTATTCTTCAGATGGGAAAGGCAACAGCCTTAAATGAGTTTGACAAAAGCCAAATTGTAATGACCAGACGACTGGATCAGAACGTTTCCGAGACGGCAAGATTTGTGGGGTGCTCATGATCAGACTTGGTTAATACTTTCAAAAAGAGTCCGATGAGAGAAAAACCACGAACCGCTGCCAAGGTGTGAACCGACCACGACTCGTCAATGCAAGAGGTGAGCAAAGGCTATACTGTATGGTATGAGCCAACAGAATGGATACTGTGGTGCAACTCACCTGTAATTTGAATGCTGGTGATGGGTTGTGTTGGGTTGTTTTACCTCTGAGCGGCACTTTTTGCACACCATGGGCTAAATGGCCAGATAACATGGACCCCAAAGGAACAGAGAAGGTTGGGGGAGGGGACCCACTGGAACAGCTGTTGGGAGACAGATGGAAGCCTCCCATCAAGGCCATCCAGCGTGTTCTTTAACGTGCACAGGGTATGGCTCTCCCGCACACGGGGCTACGGCTTAACGTCCCATCCGACGGACGGCGGCCTTTCCAAGCCCATCGGTGTCCCCTACTGACCGTGGACAGGACGGGGAGTTTAGCGGAGATAAATCTCAACGTTAACCCAGCTGGGACTCGAACCTGGGAACTACATATTACGAGCCTGGCGCGCTACCGACTGAGCCACCCCCGCCCCTCTGGTGATGGGAGTAATATATCACAACACACAGTACATCGAACTGTGCTGAAAATGGGGCTGCGTAGCTGTAGGTCTCTCCGAGTCCCCATGCTAACCTCGGTTCACCATCAAAAGCGCCTACAATGGCACGCGAGCACCAAAAGTAGACCTTGAATGATTG
This sequence comes from Ryuthela nishihirai, assembly GCA_038380435.1. Classification (NCBI taxonomy): domain Eukaryota; kingdom Metazoa; phylum Arthropoda; class Arachnida; order Araneae; family Heptathelidae; genus Ryuthela; species Ryuthela nishihirai. The sequence goes on from JAWZYU010000012.1 coordinate 75,390,865, forward strand.
GAAGAAGGAGTCTGGTCTAATGAATCTCGTTTACTGTTGCACCATTTGGACGGCCGGGTATGTGTGCTTCCTTTACCTGAGGAAGCGTTGGCACCAGGATGTACCATGGGACGAAAACAAGCTGGTGGAGGAAATGTAATGTTTTGGGCACTGTTATGCTTGGAAACCCTGGGTTCAGTCATTCATGTGCGGGAAACTATGATGTCTACCACGTACCTAAACATCATCAGGTAACATCACCAGGTACATCCTTTCATGGCAATGGTAAATACCTCTAGCGGTGCCTTCTTTCAACAGAATAATGCGCCATGCCACATTGTGCTGATTGTTCGAGAATGGTTCGCAGAACATGAGAAATACTTCCAGGTATTCCCCTGGCCTCCAAATTCCCCAGACATCAATCCAATCGAGCATTTGTGTAGGAACAGCATATCAGATTTGCGGCGGTTCAACCACCGTAACTTACAAGAGTTAAAGAATCTCTGGCAACGTTCTGATACCAGGTACCAGAAGACACTTTTAGAAATCTTGTAGCGTCGATGCCTTGCCGGGTAAGAGCTGTTTTGGTCGCACGTAGAGGACCAACATCATATTTGGCAAGTGGTCATAATGTTTTGACTCTTTGGTGTATAATAGATGATTTAGAAAATGTGAACAGAAATATCTTATTAGCTGCGATCCAACCATACAAGATTTTACCATTTATATTTTAAAAGAAAGAAAAAGTTTAGCTTAACCCACCCCCTCGGTGTAAGAGAGTATTCATTCGCTTCGTCTATATCCCCTTGACCACATTCTACTATATAAATTTAAAATTCCCATCACGAATAATTCATTTTCAATGTAATTCTAATGTTCTGACATTTTCCAAATTTCAGAACCTCTAGCTTCGGAAATCCAAGCTATTGGAATACTAGAAAAAATGCGAATCCTATTATTTCATTAGTATCCAATTTCTCCGAAAAGAACTTTTTGGTTATCTTGGAAGACAAAAAATGTTGAATATCTACAGACGGACAAACGGAAGCAGAAGGATAAACAGAAGAATAGGTACAGTCGCTTAAAAATATCCGAACACTAAGGTTGATTGCAGAATTCAGAAAAAATATCTGGCAACGATTTTTTTTAGAAATTAGTGGTGACACGAAGGTTGCCAGATCAGTAATTTCTAAAGAAATCGTTGCCAGATTTTTTTTCTGAATTCTGTAATCAACCATATGGTTTGGATATTTTTTGAGCGACTGTAGATGGAAGACGCAGTGAAAATATTAGCTTTTATTTTGAAAAGAGCTAAAAAGGATAATATTCGGAAATTCATTTCAGTCCTTCTCTTTCAAGACTTTCCATTGTAGTTTGTAGTCCATAAGCCTCCTGCAATCCTTTCCATTGTTATTAAGTTTTATGCTAATCTTCAAGTAAAATGTGAAAATTTTCCCTGTCATGCTCCATGTATTATTGATCTTTTTCCTTTGCGTTTTTACCTCTTGATTCATCCCAAGATGACAGCTGATCATCTTTGATCCTGTCTTCTGTCCAGATGACCTATCCAATTTCATCTGTGCTTCACTGAATAAAACATCAAGCATCCTGTTAATAATCTCATCCATTTAATATATTTTTGTCTTTTATTTTTTTTCAGAAAATGAATATTTCAATCATTTGAAGTTTGTGTGGCATCTGTTTTGCTAGTGCTCATAATAAAAGTCCGTAATAAAGAACTAATAAATAACACTAATTAAATAATTTTCTTTCCAATCACAGTAGAAAGTCGCGTCCCAAAGATGATTTCAACTTTCCATAATCGCCCCATGTGAGTTACGTTTTTCTAATTTAAGAGTTTTAATTTTTTCCCATAGATATTAGATTTTAAGATAATAAATTTTTTGTGACTCTATTCGATTTTCGAAAAAACAAAAGGAGCAAAATTTATTTTCTTTCTACCCTCATGGCTTTAAAATGGAAACACAAATTTCCAAATTTTAAAAGAGTTCCTAAAGTTGATTGTTGAAATTTAATAAGAATAAGCAAAAACTCTTTGTGATAAATATTACAACTTATTCTATAAGTTTATATTTTGTTGACCCTCCTTCCTACAGTAATTTTATAACTCTAAGTAGAATGGGTCTAGTAAAAACCATGAGTGAAACATCCCGCTCATTAATACTTTAGGATGACTGTGAAGGTAACTCCAATAAGCTCACCGGACAAAAAATTAGTCACCCCTGTCTGAATGTCACCTACTAGCGCGTAACGCCTCCGTACGACCGAAGAACATCCGAAATCCTGTCTGGCATGGATGTCACCAGTGTGTGGATGTAGTGCACAGCAATATTCATCCACTCTTCCAGCAACAAATGCCGCAGTTCGGCCAGATTGGTCGGATGGCTCGGACGGTTCTTCACTCGTTGTCCCAAATAGTCCCATAGATTTTTTATGGGATTCAAATCCGGGATTTGGCGGGCCAGTTCAAAGGCTTCAGTTCAAACCTTTTATCCTACAGCAATTATATAAATATAATGTAATAATTAAAAACTTTTTTGACAAAACTTACAAACTAAAAATTTAACATAACAAAAATACAAGACTTCAAAACCAAGGTTATTACAAATTGCCAAATTTTCGAAATAATTACGGGAAACATACCTCCGAATATCAAATACCACGTATATTTAATGCTATTCCAAAAGAATTACTAAATATAGATTCTTTTAGAAGACTTAAAATGGAATTAAAAAATTATTTGGTATTTTCTAGTTAGCTGATTATTAGTGTTGTGTTTTGTGGATTTTTTTGATGTACACCATTTTTGTGGCTGAATGACCTATGTTTAATATAATTTATTCATTTTCCTGCAGATAAGCTATTTAGCTTTGCGTGTCAAATTGTAAATGTATTTGTATTCTTTACTCTTATGAATGAAAATTATATTCTTAGAACAAAATGCTCGTCGTGCCAATCCGACCCATTTCCAGCCCTGTGCACGCGAAAATCTGTCTTTGAAGACTGGGATATCCTTCTGGTGTTCACTGTGGAGATGCTGCACAAAAGGAAACATGTGGTCATCCAGTAGCTCCATATAGCCCTTCTGGTTTAAGCGTGACGTCACCGCAACCAAAAGGACCCATTTACTCGTACGTGAAACACCCCCAGAACATCACAGAGCCTCCTTCAGCTTGAACAGAACCGTGCACACAGTCCACATGGAAGTCTTCATGCAGCTTACGATATATCTGTCGCCTCGCATCATTCGAGTACAAGCAAAAACATGATTCATCCGACAAGATCACATTCCAACAGTTGACAGTCCAGTCTTTATGAGGCCACGCCCATTGAAGCCATGCAGCCTTGTGCAGAGATGTTAGCATGGGTCTCTTCCGTGGTACTCTGCTCCAGATATCCATGTCATGTAGTTCCCTTCGGAGTGTTCATTCGGAAACAGTTTGTTGTAGGCCTACATTGACTGACTGGAGCAATTCCTGCCTCGTCGCAAAGCGGTTTGTCCTAACAGTGCGTGACACACTGAGGCAATCCCTATTGGTGAGCCACAGTCTTTCTGCCGCAGTTCTGGCGATGATTAGCGGTGGACTGCGATGTACGCCACTGCTGGAAGATCCTTTGAACAGTACGTTTCGACACACCTGCAAAGGCAGCAACTTCTTGTACACTATGCCCTTTGGTTGAGCCAAATGCAATAACACCTTTCTGCCACTCATTCACATCTTTTGCGCGACCCATGTTTCATGGAGCGACTAACATACAAATGGCACACAACCACTTCTTGTTACTCTATGAACCTTGTAGCGCACTGCACAACTATTTGTAGGACGCGTTTATTACTGGTGCGCCCTCTGTTGCTGTCGAATGGACGTAACCTTCTTACGGCGGGAGATGACTAATTTTTTGTTCGGTGAGCATATATTTATGTTTAAAATCTACTTACATTTATTTATACCACCTAACCACAGTACATATAGCTAGCACATCATTCAGGTTCCTGGTATTATTATATACATAGGTATTAGAAAGAAAAATGGAAGCAGTTCTATGCTGTCTAACACAAAATCACATTCAGAGCTCAGTAACTTCTTCAATATGATTTTTTAATGAAAAATACGCCTGTGGATAAATTAATCATCTAAATAAAATCTACCGAAATCTCGATTTTAAACAATATTTGTTCAGTATTCAAAGAGCTGTGAACACTAAAATAATTAACAGGCTGCAGAAAATTGACCCCATAATTTAATTAAGGCATTAAAATAAACACTCTAGTAGAGTTGGGTTGGGTTGTTTTACCTCTGAGCGACACTCAGAGGTAAAACACACTATGGGCTAATTTTGCACACTATGGGCTAAATGGCCAGGTCACATGGACTCCGAAGGCTCAGAGAAGGTTGGGGGAGGGGACCCACTGGAACAGCTGTTGGGAGACAGATGGTAGCCTCCCGTCAAGGCCATCCAGCGTGTTCTTTAACGTGCACAGGGTATGGCTCTCCCGCACACAGGGCCACGGCTTAACGTCCCATCCGACGGACGGCGGCCTTTGCAAGCCCATCGGTGTCCCCTACTGACCGTGGGCAGGGCGGGGAATTTTGCGGAGATAAATCTCAACGCTGACCCAGCTGGGACTCGAACCTGGGAACTACAGATTACGAGCCTGGCGCGCTACCGACTGAGCCACCCCCGCCCCTCTCTAGTAAAGTACCGGGTACATTTTGCACTCTGTATTCTGCTAGAGTCAACTGCGATCTCTGATCTCTTAACCTGTTTTAACGTTATAATTAAATTTTGATGCCGTTTTTTTTGTGTAGCCTGTAAAATATTCCGTCGTTTATAACACTTTGAATACTGAACAAATATTATTTAAAATCGATAATAAGATAGATTTGATTGAGATATCTTTAATTTATCTTTAGGAATATATTTTTCATTAAATACTGTATTGAAGAAGTTATTGAGCTCTGAATATGATTTCTCTATTGAGATAACAGGAAACCGTTTCCAGTTTTGGCCAACACCTGTCTATTAACATACTATCCTATAAATGTCTTTATTTTTGGAGAATTATTATTATGCATTCACTTGGAACTTTTACCCAAGGGATGGGGCCAGCCAGTCAAATCGCTGTCTTCACGATGCTGTCTCTAAATCCTCTAACAGTAGGGCAAACTCTGACAAAACATTTCGTTTTCTAAAATGATAGTTAACCTCTAGATCCGATCCTGATCCTCACTATCTTTTAATGCGAACTCTTGTCGCACCCATTGTTCTAGAGTCATTTCTTTCGACCACATCAAATCAGATAAATGGATCAGTATATTGGTCCGCTTTCAATACTGTTGCTCTGAAGTGCTTACTATTTCTAGAAGGAGTTTTAGTTTTTTGTTTACCACTCCGGGTATCAGATGATTGTCCTTTAGGAGTCATGATGCAGAGCAATCATATCTCACAGGTTAAAAAAATCTGAATCATTAGAGAATGGATGCCGTAACAGAGGAATGCCAGATATATTCACGCAGTTCATTGTATCATTCCACTGTTTTTGCGTCCTCAGCGAACTATGCGGCATCAGAATGTTTTATGTTATTTTTGTTGTTTATTTGTTAGTCTTTAAGAGATAACAACGTCATTTCCATACAAAATATCTTCGTATTTCTAATCTTTCTTCCTTCCACCCATCCATGCTAATGCTTTTGTGAGTGAATAACACAATTTTAGGTCTAATACAGAGGTTTCCAAACTGATTTGTCCTACCGACACCTTTTCAGAAAAAAAATATTATTCAGCGCCCCCCTGGAAATCTACCATCTTTAAGCGAACAAACAGAAAGATGCACATATTCCTGCCGATCCATTCTGGACTTCCCGACAATGCTCGACACGCTCACCTCCAACACTTGCTTGATAAGACCTGTCGGCGGACTTGACCACTGATCGGTTATAACTTGCATTTTATGTTTTTACTTGGAAAATAAAGTAATCACAACGACTTTAACTCTATTTTACACAACAGATGAAACATGTACGAAAGGTTTTTCAAAAATTTCTGTCTTTCCTTCTTTCTTTATGCTTCTACCGCCCCCACTTGCACCCGAGGCTACTAATGATCCCCTGGATCGTTCCAGTGCCCCCCAGGGGGCGGTATCGCCCACTTTGGAAAGCATTGGTCTAATACATTTTAGTGGCAATTCTTCTGTACTTTAAGAAAGGCCAGTTAAGCTGAAAAGGCCTGTTTCAGATATTGGAGGTATTAACATGATAGATTTGAAGTACCTTGCACGTAGAATAATTCCAATTAAAAAAATTCATTTAAATCTGTTATAAGGGAATTTATATTGAGGCATTAGTAAGTATGTTGTTCTTAAAACAAATCCCAGGACAAACGTTTAAACTGGTTAAACCATAATCCGCATAACGATATACAGAAGGTTCCAAGCTTTTGCGAGTGAGCTCATGATAGGATTTAGGTTGGGTTGTTTTTCCTCTGATCGGCACTTTTTTGCACACAATGGGCTAAATGGCCAGGTCACAAGGACCCCGAAGACTCAGAGAAGGTTGGGGGAGGGGACCCACTGGAACAGCTGTTGGGAGACAGATGGTAGCCTCCCTTCAAGGCCATCCAATGTGTTCTTTAACGTGCACAGGGTATGGCTCTCCCATACACGGGAGCACGGCTTAACGTCCCATCCGACGGACGGCGGCCTTTCCAAGCCCATCGGTGTTCCCTACTGACCGTGGGCAGGGAGTTTTGTGGAGATAAATCTCAATACTGACCCAGCTGGGACTTGAACCTGGGAACTGCAGATTACGAGCCTGGCGCGCTACAGACTGAGCCACCCCCGCCCCCTCATGATAGGATATTAAACGAAAATTTGCACAAAATCATGCATGGAAGAGCGGAAACGATGTATTTTGAGATTCACGCAGGTTCTCAGAAATGGACGTGAAAGGATGAAGGATTAAAAGTTTTCCTTTAAATGCTTTTTTAAGCAAAATTATTATACGATAAAACCCAAAAATAATATCAGTTACCTATTATTGGGGTAATATCATATTTTAGAATAAGCAATATCAATTTCCTATTTAAAAATAAGTAGAATAAATTTTCAATAAAAGACAAATTCTAGTAAAGGTTCTGAATCGAAATTTTTTTATTTTGTGTGTTTCACTTATGAAGAATGTAACGCTATACTAACATCAAAAATCAGTGATTTCACCAGATAATTTTAGAATTAGTGCTTACAGAGAAAATAAACCTTGATCAATTTTGCTTTTATGCTAATTTCTCTTCGGTATTAATAAGAATAAGGGAGATATAACGTTATTTTCCTCATGCAGCACGATAGATTAGCAAATCGATCTGCGAACTGTCCGCCTGATGTTTAACCTTTGATAACCCGCCGACCCCTGTTTTGATTGATCCCACGGGTTCGCACATAGTCTGTATTCTTCCCTTGGGTGAAGGGAGCGTTCAAGCAAAGTTTGGTACCTCTAATTCTTCTGGGGGCCGAGTGGATAAAAGGACAGACACACCAACGAAACACACAAACATCCTTTCTTCTTTATATATTAGATCTGAAGCATCGTTTGTTTCATCAGCAACCCTACGTTGAAATCAAACGATTCAGATTTATTCTTTGAAACTTAATCATTATTAAATTTTACTCGACTTCCTTTGATCAAGGCCGTGAGTCCTTTACCTCTCAATCAGATATCAAAAGAAAACAACAAGATTGATTTTTGCTTCTAACAATTGCGGATTTCTTCCTAAAGCCAAATTCAATTAAGACTCTATTTATCCAATATAAGAAGCGTGGAAACAATTACCAACCATTTAGTTCAAATTTAATTATGTTGCACATAATTATCTTTTTGCCACATTTCCCCAGTAAATTTAGTTAACACTAATTCTGCATGATTTCCTTTCGCAGCTGTTTTTACCGGTTATTCCTCGTACCTCGTTTTTCCATTGCCCATTAAATAGCCACCTGCTTTAGCGCATTGGCACATGTTCCATAAATATAAACATCCCAGAACGGACCAATCAGCGAGGAAAAAGTAAGGCCTAATTTAAGAGGAGGAAAAGAGAGTACTGTCTGCTCCCCCCCCCCCCCCACCTAATGCATCATGGATAGTTTTAACACTTAAAACGGAGGCAAAAAAATAAATGCATACACTGAGCATTTTTACAAGAATATTTATGAAAGATCCTACATTAAAAGAAAAATTCTTGACCATTACGATCCGTTTCGTTGCGCACATGCGTATTATTTGTAAAACATTTTTCGGACACTGTACACCAGTGGATCTCAAAGTGGGCCACACGGGAAAAAACGAACATTAAGGGGTCACAGTAAGTTATTGAGCTGACTACCCGAACTCAACTGTCAGAATAAAACATTAAGAATGAGATGTAAAAATCATATTTGTCAAGGATGCTCCCATCCAGTCTTTCACGCCTCTTTACTGTAGGCTGTATTAGATGAGAGCCATCTGTGACCCATATGACCTGCGGAACTCTAACCGCGCATCGTAGAATATCTCTTACAACGTGAAGGAAGGGGGGGGAGTAGAGTCCATCGGAAAAGAAAGGGATTCTTCTCTCCTGACCGTTGAAAGGGGTCGGAAGTAAAGTGGACTGCTCTGCTCTGAGAGCCAGCATATTTGAAGGACTTTTTAATACAGTCGGGTCCACATTATGGGAGTATGTGACTGAATATTGTCGGGGGAGCAGTGGATTAAGGCTGCGCCCTTTTTAAATATCTATGTAGGTAATGTGAAGTGTTGTTCATTAAACGTAATATTTAATCAAGAGGTGCGGAGTTGATGGGTTTATTATTGAATACGATAACTACTGTGTGATTAAGGTCCAGTAAAGACATTCGGATAACAAATCTCTCAAATAAAGAAGATAGATCTTGACAATATTTATTATTATTTTAATGACAAACTTATTTTATAACTTTTAACAAGGCTCCCTGGAACACTGCGTTTTTTTTTTTTTTTTTTCGTTTTTTAGGACACGTAGCAATAAACAATGAAAAACTTGCAAGTTTACATCAGCCACAAGAATTACACTGAATTACACTCAGCTTACAAGAATTACACGAAAAAAAAACGCAGTATTCCAGGGAGCCTTGTTAAAAGTTATAAAATAACTTTGTCAATAATAATAAATATTGTCAAGTAATTAATTTTATTAATAATTTAATGATTATTGAATAAAGTTCCAATTTTCAGAATGTTTGTTGTTTGTAGATCTTGTCCTGCTACTGCATATACTATGTCTTGAAGAATTTTCTTTGCAACTTAGAAATAAAGTGCCGATTATTAGAATACATATGATGGAAAATTAATATTATAAATGAACGTTACAGATGGTAAAGTACCTTTTTACCAACCAACAGCGGCTATGAGGGGAGGGGGCAGAGAGGTAAATGAACCTTAGAATGGGACTATGAGCAGAAAACGGTTGGGGACCACTGCTGTACACTTCTGTTTCGTGTACCCAACGGGTCTTGAAGGGTTGTATATATCATCTAATAAACATTATTTAGTGTATAATATATACATATTAGGATTTGGGTTGGGTTGTTTTAGCTCTGAGTGGCACTTTTTTGCACACCATGGGCTAAATGGCCAGGTCACATGGACCCCGAAGGCTCAGAGAAGATTGGGGGAGGGGACCGCTGGAACAGCTGTTGGGAGACAGATGGTAACCCGTCAAGACCCGTCAGCGTGTACTTTAACGTGCACAGGGTATGACTTTCCCGCACACGGGGCCACGGCTTAACGTCCCATCCGACGGACGGAGGCCTTTCCAAGCCCATCGGTGTCCCCTACTGACCGTGGGCAGGGCGGGGAATTTTGCGGAGATAAATCTCAACGCTGACCCAGCTGGGACTCGAACCTGGGAAGTACAGATTACGAGCCTGGCACGCTACCGACTGAGCCACCCCCGCTCCTACATATTAGGAAACGTTGTATATATTATCTAAGGCAGTCCCCAGAAATCAGGGATTCAATCATGTCAACGCCCCCTCACAGATCCATTGGTACTCTCTGTACGCCACATATTAGATCTGGTTCGAATGATATCGACCAGGTGATGTGGACGAAAACCGATGGCTGAAGGAAATTCGTATAAGAAAGACGTTGCAAGTTTAATCAGTTTCGTCTCCTACTGTAATCCAGCATTTATCTCGAGCATAAAAAATGACTGCTGATAGAGGAAACAGTAGCTTAAGGATAACGAGATGAAGAATGAAATAAACAACATGGTAAATGTATTTAAATTGATTTAGGTATAGATTGAAGCAATGTATTAATGAGGGAACACTTTTTTTTGTGTGTAAAAGAACCTACCACTGGATGCAAAGTCAGGTTTTCTGACCATTAAACAAATTAGAGCTAATACACTGTGGAACAACAGAATATAAGTTATATAAAGATTTTTTTTAAAGTATTTCAGGGCGATCTCCAAGAAAGGAAGAGGGCATGATCCTAGCACACTGGAAAATTTCGTCACTTAAAAAAAGTTTAAAAAACACTACGGCCCTATGTTTCGAGAACATAATACCAGAGCATTGTTCTGGTAGCCTTCAATTAACTTCGTATCCTCAAACTCCGAAAGAGTTTTTCTTGTTGGATTGTTTCATTTCTGAGCAGCACTTTCTTTTGCACACAATGGGATAAATGACCATATCACATGGACCCCAATGGCTCAGAGAAGTTTGTCGAAGGGGGATACACTGGACGACTGTTAGGAGGCAGATGGTAGATTCCGACACGGCCATCCAGTGTGTTCTTTAACGTGTGTGCACGGTATGTCTCTCCTGCACATGGACCATGGTTTAACATCTCATCCCACGGACGGCAACTTTCAAGCCCAACGGTGTTCCCGTTCTCAAGAGGGCAAAAAAGATAGTAATAGGGAGATAAACCTGGAGGCAAAGACGTCAATAACCTTCCTACTCAGCCAGCCTCTACCTCTTTTCGTTGCTGTTATGGATGAAGATAAGAGACATAATGAATAATAAAATTTGTCATCTCCCTTTCAGATCACATAAATGATGGAAGGTTACTTTACGAAGTCTCTCTTTTGGTTTCTCATGCATCAACAAGAATTAATCAAGAACTGCATATCCATCACTAGCTTAGAGCAACAACTACAACTAATGGTGCAACATTACTTTCGGTACACCCTTAGAATTTGCACAAAATTTAAAATAAGAAATTTACCTTTCCATTGCACAAAATTTCTCGCCCATGTACACTGTTTTTCAAGGCAAAATGGAGTCTCATGGTTAAATTTAGTTTTAAAGCTGTTTACAAATATAAGTTATTTTATTATAACATTTCATAAAACTGTTCAGATAGATATTTTTATAGATGACGTCTTAATAATATTGCTACAACTGGGCCATTCTTGACACTAGACATATCACCCCTTGGGGGCGCTGTGGTTCCAGCCACGCTGCAACAATGCAATAATATTGAGATCTGAAAAATCGTAGAACTTTCCACAAATGAAATTGCATATAGCTTAGCCCAAATTGGAAGAAGAGGTTCGCCGATAATATGTCATATGCTCCGAAATTTTTAATTTAATAGTAGTGTTTCGCTAAGCAATAAATATTTTATAATATTAGTTCTGTGATTAGTGATATTGCATTAGTTTTGGCAAGAATTCAGCTCTTAGAAAATGTTTTCAAGGCAGAATTTCATTTTGTTAGACAGAATTACCTGATACTTTGCAGCTGTAAATGTAAATAACTTAGATTTCTCAATTAAGCTTATGATAAATTTCATGGCAATTATATCCGTTTAGTTTATGATCATTATTACGAAATTACTTCAATACATGGTATTGAATTTATACTCAGATCTAGATATATTTAGACACAGAAAACACTGAGTTTTGGGCTCCATTTTCATCTTTGATTGCAAAACCAGCAATGATTTAGGCGATATCGAGTTACATTTTTCTCTTGGTAATCCTTTTCATTTGTTTCTGAATAAAGTTTAAAGAAGTAAATATTCGTTTTGAGCTATTTTTGCAATAAACACAATAAATCCACGAAAAGTAGGGGTTATTAATCCAATAGCGTTCATGTCATCAAGAGAAAATAATTTAGACAAACATTTTATGTTTTTAAAACAAATCTAATGACCAAATTACGTTTGTCTAACATTTCTTGTTGTTGCAGTTAGTTGCAATAGAAGTTTTAAAACGCATCAAAATTTGCAGCATTTAAAAAATGGAAATGTTTCTCAAAGAGTTAAATTTTAAAAACTAAATTAGAAGCATAATAGAGTGATGGATTTTAACGTTTTCTAGTAACAGATAAATTACATTTGCATCAATATTACCTTTTCTATTAATTAATGTGACTGACTCTTGAATGATAAAATCCAGTTTATAATGATGTATAATAAATCTGACATCACACATATTGATTCGCAAATAAGGCAATTATTAATCCATCTCTAATAACGTTATTACTAAAGCATTTCGAAAGCAGGTTTACGTGAAATGCGTTCATGAAAAGACCACAATCGTAGGAGTCAAAAGACGATAACAAAGCCGCTGCCACAGGAAACCGCTGTACATGTGTAACCTTGACTTGACAACGATCTAGATGGACGGAATGATAACGAGGAAGTGAAAAGAACAGATCGGAAGCGAACCAACGCTGATACAGAAAAGAAGGAAAATCCTGAGCGACCAAAAGGAGTTGACAATGAAAGGGGAAAAACGTCAAATTTCACCTCGTGTGCGTGTCTCGGTAAATTGCGTATCAGATTGGATACATAAAAAAAGGATTTTCAGAAACTTAATGACACTCTTGATATGCTGTATAATCGCGGGTGATTTAGTGAGGAAAAGTCCTTTATGATGCTATTACTGGGGCCACGCGCTAGTAACATCCACATCATGCTTGTAATAGGTGCAGAATTACAAGTCATTATTGCAAAACAGCAGCGCCTTACTCGCGTTGAAAAACGCCTCAGAAACGTTGAAACGTGATTGCCTAAGACTGAATACATAAAAGTGTTGCTGTGTAATAAAAGTGAAAATTGTGTTCATTATTTTATTACCGGAGATTTATGATCATAGACCTCCGCTCCGAGAGGAAAAGATCGAGGTGAGTGTGTAGGGAGGGGGAAAAGAACTTCCACCCATGAATACACGTTTTCTTAAAGTTCATTTCATTTATGTGATCATTTCTTATTGGGCTTTCTAGGGAAAAAAATCAAACTTCCAACGGTGTCTGAATTAGGAAAGAATTGGGTCAGAACGTGAGCAATCAACTGCACGACTCGGTGTCATTGAAAGAGGTCTGGGGTTATGTTTCTGGAAATGCTGGTAATTACAGTTTTTTTCACAAGTTAAGGAATAGATTTGTTCCTTTTTTTTCGCTATTATAATGCGTTATTTATTACATTTTTCTACAGAATTTTCACTATATTTGTATTGTTTTCGTGAAAGGGTGTAAGATTATTTTTCTAGCTGTTATTAGTTATTTTTCCAATATACACAATAAAATCTACGAAGAATAGGAGTAATTAATCCAATAGTGTAAATGTCGTTAACAGAAAAAAAAATTCTTTTTTTTTATTTTCAAGCAAGTATTTTTTATTTTTTTTATTTAAAATACTTTGATTTAAACAATAAAAAAGGAAATGAATACAAGGAATCAGTAAAGACAGTATTAGCTTTTTGGCTGATCACCCTACAAGTTTCTGCTCTACCAAGGATTAAATAAAGATTTCATCGTAATACTTCAATTAAAAATAGAAGATTGTCTGAAATTTCAGAAACGTTTTTAATTACAGATTTAATTATTAATAGAAAAAGTCACTTCTATTATTTCAGAAGAAAAAAATTCAATTCTAACATAATTCTTAAATCAGTGTTTAATTTTAAAGTATTATTTTTTTGAGTGAGAATAACTCAAAGAGTGTAAGTTGAAATATTTAGGTATGTTTTCATTTCAGGAATATTCGTCATTTACCCATGCTAAACCAATTACCGATGTTTGAGAGGTACTTATCTGTATTAAAATTATTACATTACTTTTAAAATCTTGTAATTAAATGCAGGAAATAAAATAAAAAAATTCGAAACTGCGGTAAAACGAAAAAAAAAATCGGAATTTTATCAATTAGAAAGCTTTTTGTGCTTCAATCATTAAAATATTTGAAATAAATTCGAGTAAATAAGAAGCTAAAAGTATATCATGCTACAAGAGGCTTTCAAAAAATTCGCGAAATGCATCTACAGAAGAAAAAACTTTACGCTTACCTTAGGAAAAGGTTTTATTATCCTTCAACATACTCCCCTCCAGCATCTAGGCAAATTTTCAGACGTCTCTGCCAATTCTGGAACGCTTAATGGTACCCTGTTCTGGAATACTCCGCAACTCTGATAGAACACTTTTGGCAAGGTCTTGCACTATTGAAAAAAACTTCTCAGCAAGTTCCTTTTTAATTGGGGGCGGGGGTGGCTCAGTCGGTAGCGCGCCAGGCTCGTAATCTGTAGTTCCCAGGTTCGAGTCCCAGCTGGGTCAGCGTTGAGATTTATCTCCGCAAAATTCCCCGCCCTGCCCACGGTCAGTAGGGGACACCGATGGGCTTGGAAAGGCCGCCGTCCGTCGGATGGGACGTTAAGCCTTTGCCCCTTGTGCGGGAGAGCCATAACCTGTGCACGTTAAAGAACACGCTGGATGGCCTTGACGGGAGGCTACCATCTGTCTCCCAACAGCTGTTCCCGTGGGTCCCCTCCCCCAACCTTCTCTGAGCCTTCGGGGTCCATGTGACCTGGCCATTTAGCCCATGGTGTGCAAAAAAGTGCCGCTCAGAGGTAAAACAACCGAACCCAAATCCTTTTTAATTTTTGAAAACAACCAAAGTCCGCATGGTGCAAGATCGGTTGATATTCAGGATGTGGTACCAGTTTGATTTTTTTCCCACTCCAGATAGGCCGTAACTTGCCGAATTTTGTAAGCACTGTCATTGTCATGAAGAAGGAGAACCCTTGACACGCCTGCTGTTGGATGCTGCTCCTTCAACTCCTTAACCATTTTAGGTAAAACAAGGTTGCTGTAGTATTGGCCACTTATAATCATTTTTTCAGCTGAGGTGTCCACGGTAATCATTCCTTGGAATTGAAAAAAAAATTCTGAACATCCTCTTCCTTGAGCGAAAACTTGTCGGAGGATTTCGAGAAGAAGTTCATCTTCCGTAATATAACATAGTTGGCAATGTTTCTGAGAGTTAAATAGTAATAAAACCACGCCTCATCACCTGTGACAATGTCTGTTAACAGTTTGGGACCACTAGGTTCAAACATTGCCAGCATCTTTTGCACGGGTCGACTCTAGCCCTATTTCGCCGTCCTTCATTTGGCATAGATATTCCGAAACTTCAAATGTTGATGAAAATTATTTCCATACTGACATTTAAACTTATTTTGTGAACGGTGATGTGTGGGTTTTCTTTAATGAGTTCGCGAACAACAGCGATGGTTCTCTCGTACACGTCCTCCTTTCGGTCTTCTTGTACGAGGGAGGTCTTCGAAGTTCTGCCGTCCTTCTCTGAATTTCTGCAACCATCCCGTAACAGTGCCATATGAACAGGCATGATCCCCATATACTTGTGATATATCGGCATGGATTTTTTTTTGAGTCGTCCCTAAGCTGCATCCCTGTGAAAAAAATACTACCACTTCAATGAAAATGTGGTGTTGTTAACAGACTGCAATGCAGCCTTGTTGGCCTTGGAAAATGATATTTATAATAATTATTTTAAGATCATACTAGATATTTTCAAAATATACACTAAATATGTTAAAAAAGGCAATCATATTATTCTTCAATGGTTGCCTAGTCATTATGGAGTGGCATGCAATGAGGATGTGGATAAAATAGCTAAGGATGCTATTAATTTACAAACATCTACAACGTTACCTTCATTTTCATTTGTCTTAAAAAGAAAAATAAAGAAAAAGAAATTCAAGAACTAAATACATATTTCAAATTTTATGCTCCAATTAATAGCAACTTTAGATATTATCTTGATAAAAATACTTCTTTTTTTAGCAATTTGATTTCAGTAGACAAGATATTAGTAAAATCATCAGGCTGCGTGTAGGTACTGCTGCACTTAATAACTACTTTTTTATAATTAAGAAGGGCCAGTCCGATTTGTGTAACATCTGTCCATCTAGGTTTTACGTGGGTTACAAGTGCAATCTAACTGAATATACACTACAAAATATTTTGAATCCCGATAATTCTTCTAAATTAGTTATCTTCCAACTATTAATTGGTTTTCTTCGAGAATCAATGCTATATAATAGAATATAAGCATAAATTTGGACTTCGATTTCGATTTTATGGCTAAAGGATAAAAGTATCTGATTCAGCCAAAGAACATTTTTTAACTTTCTGTCGTTATGTATATCATCATCATCATCATCATCATCATCATCATCCTCAAGCAGCCATGGGCTACGGAGGTCCAACCAGACCGTGCAATTTAGTTCTCCAAGCAAGTCTATCCTGAACTACATCTACTTCATCTGGCCACTGCACACCAATTCTAACAAGGTCCTGTTTGACATTGTCTGCCCACCGCATCCTAGGTCTCCCCTTCTTTCTGAGGCCTTTAGGCACACTGTTCATAACCCTATTCGCCAATATATAATTATTCATACGGGCAACATGGCCAAACCAACGGAGTCTCTCTCTGCACAATATGCTGCTTAAAGGAGGCTGCAAACTCCTTTGCCTAATCTCATCATTAGTTACAAAGTTGAACCACCTAATGCCCAAGATACTGCGTAAGCATCTGGAATCAAAAGCATCTAGTTTCCTGCTCCGCAAAATTCCCCGCCCTGCCCACGGTCAGTAGGGGACACCGATGGGCTCGGAAACGCCGCCGTCCGTCGGATGGGACGTTAAGCCGTGGCCCCGTGTGCGGGAGAGCCATACCCTGTGCACGTTAAAGAACACGCTGGATGGCCTTGACGGGAGGCTACCATCTGTCTCCCAACAGCTGTTCCAGTGGGACCCCTCCCCCAACCTTCTCTGAGCCTTCGGGGTCCATGTGACCTGGCCATTTAGCCCATGGTGTGCAAAAAAAGTGCCGCTCAGAGGTAAAACAACCCAACCCATCTAGTTTCCTGTTATCTTGTTTACAAAGTGTCCATGTTTCACTACCATAACTAACCCTAGAAAGAACCAAACTATTACACAGTCTAATTTTAGTCTTTAGGTGTATACGCTTATTTCTCCACACTCTCCATAGATTCTTAAAAGTCCCGGCAGCAATCCCTATTCGTCTGTTACCAATTCTCATCACCATTATCTGTTACATAGCTCCCAAGATAATTAAACTGTGACACCTGCTCAAGACTGCAGCCATTCAGATTAATTGAATCACAGCCTGCCTGACCAATTTTCATCACTTTAGTTTTCTCTCAGTTTATAACCAAACCTACTCTACTACCAGTCTCATCAACAGCTCGAATGAAAGAGTTCATCTCATCAACATCATTTGCCAAAAGGGCTAAATCATCAGCATAATCGAAATCAGAAATTTTCGTATCTCCAATCCATTTAAGGCCAAAATCTTTCCGTTGAAGTGAATTTCGCATAACATAATCAATAACCAAGCTAAAGAGAAAAGGAGACAAAATTCACCCTTGTCGAACACCAGAAGTAATGCTAAACCAATTGCTACAAGCCTTACCAAATCTCACACACGACTCAGTGTTATTATAGAGAGCTTTCATTACGTTAACTAACTTGTCTGGTATACCATATGATTTCACAATCGACCACAAATTATGACGATCAACAGAGTCGAAAGCCTTTTTGAAATCAACAAAGCTGGCAACCAAACGTTTCTGAAACTCTAAACATTTCTCAAGAATCTGCCTAAGTGAAAATATCTGATCTACACATCCCTTACCACTTCTGAATCCACATTGCTCATCACGCAATTGACTGTCAACCAGATTCTTAATTCTATTAAGCACAATCATGGAAAGAACTTTACATGGAACAGAGAGTAGGCTGATACCCCTATAGTTATCACAAGAACTGCGATCACCTTTTTTGAAAATAGGGATAACAATAGCTCTGGTAAAATCCTTAGGAACCATGCCTTTATCATAAAAGATATTCAGAATTTCAGTCATCCAAGTGGTAACCGAAACATTTCCAGCTCTAAGCATTTCCGTAGTAATTTCATCTACCCCTGGGGATTTATGAAGTTTAAATTTAGAAACAGCCAAAATAACTTCAGATTGTGTTATAGGGCCAACATTAAAGCCACCAATGCATCTATCATCATTGCAAACAATGGGAGTAGAACTAACTACATTGTTTAGAATATCACTGAAATGCTCAGCCCACCTAGCCATGACAGAATCCTCACCTTCTATAACCTTACCTTGTTTATCCTTCAATCCTTGTATGCCTGTCCGTTTTCTACCACACAAAACATTAACTATCTGGTACAGCTCTCTGCTGTTGTGCTGTCTAACTGCTTCCTCAGCTTTGTCAGCCAAACCATCAAGCCAAAGATTCTTATCAGCAGCTAACTGATCCTTTACAAGTTTATTAAGGTCTCTGTAATGCTTTCTATTAGGACAAGTAGGGTATTGATTAAGGGCATTCCTGCAGTTCTTTCTTTCCGAAATAAGCTCAAGTGCCTTATCACTCAGATTATTCCGTCTCTTCTGCTCCTTTTTTCCTAAAAGAGTACTGTTAGTGTCCAAAAAAGCCTGTTAAAAATGATCCCATTCTTCCTCAACTTCAGTAGTAAGCAAACCATGACTGTCATAATGACTAAGTAACCTATCATGGTAAGCTTTGGCTATAACTGGATCTTTCAGAGCTTCAGTATTAAAATTAAATTTTTCAACTCTAGCACAACACTTTTTAAGTTTAAGTTGCAACACACGTTTAACAAGGTAATGGTCAGATCCAATTTCAGATCCCCTATATGCCCTGGTATTCCTAACAGAACTAGCAGATTTGCTGTTAATTAATATGTAATCAATCATATTCTTATGCAGCCCATCAGGTGAAACCCATGTGTACTTATGTATGTCGCGGTGTTTGTAATAAGTGTTAGTTATTCTGAATCCATTGAGTTTACTTACCTGTAGAAGACGTTGCCCATTGACATTGCAGCTACCAATACCAAAAGGGCCTATTACTCCTCCCCAAAGGTCAGAGTCAGTACCAACTTTGGCATTGAAGTCACCAAGAACAAGGGTAATATCTCCTTTCTTGACAGAATTCAAAATATCCTGAAGTTGTTCATAAAACCTATCCTTCTCATCCTCATCGGCATCCTCAGTGGGGGCATAACAGCAGATAACATTCAAGTCTTTAACGCTTGTCTGAAATTTTGCTGTAAGAAACCTTTCATTAATGCACTCATATCCTAGAAGAGCATCGCTAGCGTGTCTGCTGAGAAGCAGACCCACGCCTTGGTGATGTTTATTGTCGCCCCTCCCTGAAAAGAGAAATTTAAGATTATTTTTAAGAATCTGACCTTTATCGCAGGCACCTTATATCGCAGGCACCTGAACTCTTTGATTCTATTGGCATCGTCAAATTCTACATTGGAGGAAGTCTTCCAGTGTAGATGGCTTCAGCCTTTAGTAGTGGGGGAACGGGTCTTTGCCCCATGTCTGCGATTAGGGGGCTGTTTGATATTGTCGGCATTCCCTCTCTCAATAAACATAGTTTCTTTAAACATCCCACTAACCATTTTCTCTCCATAGGTAGTTGGAATGTGAGGACTCTGCACAGAGCTTTTTCTCTTGATGTCCTCACACAAGAATTCCACCATTATAATTTAGATATTCTCGGCTTGCAAGAGACCAGATGGACCGATAAAGGTCAGATAAAGGTTATGTATATGCTACGGCTAAAGTGCAGAAATCAGTTATTCTACAGATTATCTAGGTATTGTGCAGATTAACTAGGGTGATCCGTTAACGTGTGGAAAATTGTTTCATTGCTCAAAATACCTAGGTAATCTGCAAATTACCTGGATAATCTGCACATTACCTACTAGGCACTCGTTAAAGTGAAAATAAGATCTTTGCTGGAACAACAGGAACGTTTCTGTAAGCTTAAATTAACATAATGTTATTTATCTAGTGTCCGAGAGTAGAGTTGAAACTAGGGTCATCCCTCTGTCAACATGAATCAGTCGTCCGAATTATAAAAAATAAAAAAAAAATAAATAAATACCCCCTCAAGCAGCTGCTTGCCAACGCCCCCAAAATGAGCAGGCCAAGTGAGAACGAATCATTTTAGTGATTCGTTATCAAGAATGAATCACTTTACCGATTCGTTCTCACTTGGCCTCCGCTCATCCGGGGCGTTTTTTATAATGTGGACGAGTGAATCACGTGACACGAAGATTCGTATTCAAGAGATTCACCACTATGAGAGAAACAAACTTTTGAACTTTAACGATACGGAAGCCGTTAATGTGCACATTACCTAGGTAAAATGCGGAGAACTCTTGATTCCGCATGTTAACGGAGCAAATCTGCAGATTAGCTAGGTAATGTGCACATTAACGGCTTTCGAGCTTTAGCGGTAACATATATATAAGAATTTTCTTTCTTGGTACATTTTTGTCATATATACAGGATTTTTTTACATTGTGTATTTTTCTAAGTATTTTTGTAATGTCATTATTGCATTAACATTTTCTATGTTTCTTTTTAATTGCTTTGGAGTAGAAGTGTTCAACTAAACACCCCAGAGGCGTGTAATGTTAAATAAATAAATAAATAAACATCAGCATAATCTACATCAGAAAATTTCAGATATTCAGACCATTTAAGGCCAAAATATTTCCCTTCCAGTGATTTTCGCATAACATAATCAACAGGTCTGTAAATGATAGCTAGGCATAAACTGGAAGGAGAGTTGTGTACCAGTCCCCAGTGATGATGCACAGAACCAGCCAGGTCTAACACCTAATGTCCGACCCCGCCTTCTCGTGGTGCAGGCCGTTAGTACCTTTCAAGAGATTTTCTCGTTTTGAAGGGAACCGAAGCAGTGGGCTGCCAGTTCAGTATGGCCTACTGATCTGGTTATCTATGGCCACTTTCTTATTTGTTTCCAACCCTGCTGAGGAGTGGTCAACTTCACACGGTCCAAGTGCTGATCATTTATACCTACTAGACTGGACTTGTTTATGAATTTAAGTTTGATTATGGATCCTGGACTTGCTGCACTGGTGGGCCTCTGTTGAGGGAGAATCTGCTGCTGTGTTTTCTGTTCGCTTCTGGATTGCCAGTCCTAAGTGAACAGAGGCATTGGATACCTTATATCAGCTGGTGGATAATCCTGATCAGAGGCCATCGCAAGGTACCTGAACTTCACTTAGCTAGTTGGTCATCGTCAAAACTAAACTGGAGTAATGTGTCTCAGGCAGACCATATGGTTCTTGAAAAAGTCCATTTGAAAAGGTGGTGCCTGAAGTTCCTACCAGCATCGGTGACTTCAGCCTTTAGCGGAGGAGGAACAGGTCTTTGCCCCATGCCTGCGATCAGGGAGCTGTTTGATATTGTTGGTCCTACCAATCTCAATAAACCTAGTTTCTTTAAAAATCCTACTAATCATTTTCTCTCTGCAGGAACTTGTAACGTGAGGACATTATATAGAGATTATTCTCTTAATGTCCTCACACAGGAATTCCAGCGCTATAACCTAGATATTCTAGGCTTGCAAGCGACTAGATGGACAGGTGAAAGTGAGATATTTAAAAAATAACTTCAATTTCTCTTTACAGGGATGGAGGATGGAAAGCATCACCAAGGCGTGGGTCTGCTTCTCAGCAGACATGCTAGTAATGCTCTTCTACGATATGAGTGCATTAATGAAAGGTTTCTTACAGCTACAAAGCTTGTAATGCTTGCGGGGTTTAAGTCGAGTTTTAAACCTTGCAGGTTAAGCGGGGTTTTAGTCCAACGCAAGCATTAAAGACTTGAATGTTGTCTGCTGTTATGCCCCCACTGAGGATGCCGATGAGGATGAGAAGGATAGGTGTACGGACAACTTCAGGATATTTTGAATTCTGTCAAGAAAGGACATATTACCCTTGTTCTAGGTGACTTCAATGCCGAAGTTGGTACTTACTCTGACCTTTAGGGGAGGGGTGATAAGCCCTTTTGGTATTGGTAGCGGCAATGGCAATGGGCAACGTCTACTACAGGAAATGCTGGACCTTCCTGCCAAACTTCCTCACATAAGTCTTCCCTGCGTCATTCCATTTTCTGTTGAGATCTCTACCTGTCATAGAATTCAATTTAGAATTTCGCATCATTTTCCTTTTCTTAATATTTATTGATTAACGTTTGGAATTTTAATTTAACACTTTCCAGGCTTGCTATAGTATCCCAAATGCTTGGCCGCCCTTTTCCAAATTTCTATGTTTCTCCTTGTCTTTTTGATAGTACATTTTGCAATAATTATTCTTTGATAATGATGGTCATAATATTTGTATAGTATCGGGTTGATACCTGTCCAGTTTTAAGACAAAAATTTGATGCCTTGTCTCAGAACACCAGTTTGGTCATAAGTGCTGAGGATTCGAATTTTCGTCTCTACTAGTTTCGATTTGTCATCTCTTCAGGTTTGCGTCAAAGTCCACAGAGTTTCGTACGACTCTCCTGTTGGTCCCTTCTTTGAAACTGGGGCTACTTGCGACTTGGAATTAATTATCTAGGTAAGATAGTAAGGCCCTGCTATTCGCATCTCCTTCTTTGCTTCCTTTCATTTTGATTGCAGCTGCTTCGAAAATTTTGCGATACCGCAAATAGTGAATAACGCATTCCGTTAACACTAATCATTCATTAACATTTGTATTCCTCAGGAAATAAATTCATTTTAACATTATATACCAAAACGTGCTTAAGATAGTTCATTGCTCTCTACGTATAGGGTACCTGATACTGTGTGAAAATGAAAGCCTTGTTATTGTAATCTGTAGATTAATATATGAAGAAAGCAAAACCGGAAAACAGATACTCAGATATCCTAGTATGGGCAAGTAAGCTAACACATATAATGATGCGAATTTCTTAATGTTCATGTGTGTGTTGTTCCTGAGATGAAAGTGAATCTCCGAACTTCTGTTACCGTCGGAATGCAGCATTATGTTAGACGATAACGATGATCGACGTATCCGCCGTGTCAAGATAAAGCATCTTTGACATTAGTAAGCATTCTCTTCTGAAGGATCAGTCGACAAAACGAGAATATGATGCTCTATGCCAAAGACAATAATGGAAATATCTGCAATGCGGAGTAGCATTCTTAGTAAGAAAAATATGTTTGCTTGGTTTCATCCAAAATGCACGTTACAAGATTTTTCCACTGCAACCATGAGGGCGGGAGTGACTCAGTTGGTAGCGCGCCAGGCTCGTAATCTGCAGTTCCCAGATTCGAGTACCACTTGGGCCAGTGTTGAGATTTATCCCTTCAAAACTGCCCACCCTGCCCTCGGTCAGTAGGAGACAGCGATGGTTCGGAAAGACCACCGTCCATTAGATAAGACGTTAAGCCTTAGTCCTGTGTGCGGGACAGCCACGCATTGTGTACCTTAAAGGACATGCTCAATGGCCTTGACCCGAGGCTACCATATGTCTTCTAATAGTTATACAGCGGATCTCTTTCCCCTAACATTATCTTAGCCCTCGGGGCCCTTGTGACCTGTCTATTTAATCCATTGTGTGAAAAAAAAAGTGCCGCTCAGAGGTAAAACACCCATGCAGCGCACATGCAACCGCACCCATGCAGCGACATATTACTGATCCTCAAATCTGAATTTTTTTCCACATCTCACAGCACAGTTATCACTTTATTATTTATTATCACAGATTTCTGCCAATATACTCGGTTTGGTTGCATTGTTTTATTATTGAGCTAATTTGCAAAGTGGTGTAAATGTAAAAGTCATTAGAACTTCACACTCAGGTAAAGGTAGGGAATTAGATTCACCTATAGAGTTATTAAAGGGAGATAATAATACCCATTTAAGGATACACACAGCGTATTCCTTATAGAATCATATCTTAATCTCCATCAGAGAGAGAGAGCCTTTCAGCATTTGTAGATACTCCGGAAAAAATATCTCTGTCCTAGAGATAAAAAAATACTTTTTGTCATTGTGATCACCAAATGTATTTTGGTATATAAATTCACCTTTACATTACCAATTGGCTGATCGTAATACTTAAAGAGCAAAAGAAAAAGCAAGTCACCGATAAATAATTAAGCGAAACCTGCATTTGTAAAAGAGTTACGAAGGATATAACAGCAAGCTTCATTTAGCAAGAAATGCCAACACGTGTTCTTGATCATGATGTAACTCTGAGAGTTGTGCGAAACGAACAGTAATCACCTGATAAATATTCATTGGGTCAATAAAATTTATTACGTGCATAAGCGTTACACAATGTTTCAAAATGATCATCAGAAAATTTAAAGCTGATTCATCATCAACATACAGTACAAATATATTCGCACATGTACGTTAGTGTGACTCAGCAACAATATTGTTATGAATTTAAGGGATGGAAACTGAGCGTGAGTTCAAAAATAATAATTAGTAACAATTATTCTAAAATAATGTAATTTATTACAAAAGCATGAATGAAAACATTTATATAAACTTAAATTCAACCAACACAAATCTTCATCAGTATAAAAATAATTCTTCAGAAGAACTTATCACCTTATTACTATTTCTACGAAGAGTTGTTTCCTCTGCAATTCTTACTATCTACATTCAAAACATAAAATAAGGCTTCTACATCATTTAATAAGTGGCACAATCATATTTGTGAACAAACCTGCAATATATCGAGAATAACTTTACCAATTCCTAAACTACTAAATAATTACACACCAAATGACTTCCTTCTAAGGTTTTAGTCATCACGTACTCCTAAACTGCAGCTAAGTATACTGGTTTCTCAGAACCAATACTTTTCAAACGTTGATCACCATGCAGAAGAGGATAAATTTATTTATTTCTCGATCACTAACAAGATTCACACTAATAAATTTATTTATTCTCCCGCGAACACACCAAATAAAAACATTTCTTCTTTATACTATAGTGCACACACTAAAACAAACTGCGTTTTCCGTCACACAAATTATTTCTAATTACAACTCCCTTATTCCTTGATTTTTTTGAGTTAAGTTCGTTCAAAGTGGTTAGTGACATAATTCGCACTCCGAAGCAAATGAGAGCATCAAAATGATATATCAAATCACAAGTTCATTGTAGCAAGTTCTGCTGTCGTAAACCTAAGTGTTAACGTGTACCAATTACTAATAAAAGTGTGCGTATTATATCTTCAGGTGTTCCATGTGCGGTGAAGAATACGTCAGATCTATAATGGAACAAACAATTTTGAATTGTAATTGAGCTCACTGTAAAAATTTGTTTTGAGCGCTGAGACTAGGCTTTTGTTGCTCTGTGTAACACTTTATGACTAACAACCATCTTGTTAGCTGTGTGTTTTTAGATTTTATTAAGGAGGAAGCCTAGTTGCACTGGATACAGTAATAAGAAGCCAAAAGGAAAATCAAGACAGTGTAATCTAGTTATAGGTTTTTCTTATATTAAGAATACGTCGTGTGCTTAATTTGTGGTAAGTTATTGATTAATAATTGAGATGAAGCTCTGTTGTTGAGTTTTTCTTGGGGTGCTGAACCTCAACTAAGACGTTTTTCACTTATAACTATTTGGTTTGACTGTCGCATAAAAATGGTTACTATTCTATGTTGTCTTTGTTGATAAGGGTTAATCAATTTGTGTTTTTATACGAATGTAGTTTGGTTTTTAATTTATTTAGCAAATCATTCAAATTATCATATTTGTTGTAAACACATCTGTTCTATCTAAAAATAAGTTCATTTGACATCAATTGATTATTTCAGACCTACGCAGTACTGCCATAAACTTCTTACTGAAGTTATGCAACAGTTTGATCATAGAGGATAGAAGATTTTATCGGTAAGAAAAAAATGTTGTATTGGTAAGGACAGGTCGGTTCGAAGTTTATTACGTAATGGAAATTGCCACACCCACCAATAAGATTCAACAATAATACTGGGCATATTCCTTTATGGAAGTATAAAAAGTTTATGATAATGATTTCATGAGTAAGGGAAAAACATTCCTTAACATTCAGTGGAAGTATAACCTAACAAGAGATGCCGTTTGCTTTGGTGGCAATGCAGGTTTGAAATCGACTCCTCATGCTAAGCATGAGATTGCTAAATTATAATGCTAGAGACAGTAATTCGTATTAACATTTAGGGACAGATTAAATCTCAGATAGGCTTCTACGACGGTAGGTATGAAACGACATAAAAATCCTTCCTAGAACAGTTCAGAGAAGTGGTATTGGATTTGAAGTCTAGGGATTTTGTTGCCCACTCCATTTGGGCTATTATTTTTTCACTTTGAAATTATTATGGCACTAAATGATGTTCTTCCAGGACGAGCATTATTATCCATTAACAAGGAGTCTGAAATAAATCTCCTGCAAACTAGGAAACAAGGATCGAGGAACTCATCTGGATACTTTATAGTCGTGAGATTCTCCTAAGAACACCTAGCAGTCTATGCCACCATTGACAGTAAATATCTGATCACACCTTCAAAACTCCTCCTCCGTAACTGTTTCGTTCCCTGATGATATTGGGTAGGATCTAGTTCGCTGTTTTATTCAAGTGACTGTTTGTAGAAAATATGTTTGAAGGCTGAATCATACGATTCATCTGTTGAGAGCACATTCATCCGTTGCTCATGGATTCAGTCGAGATGTCAATACTAATTCAAACGAAATTCGCTTTGTAAGAGGATGAAGGCAAACATAGAGAGTATGAACTCGGATATAGATATCTTATGAAGCTGTTTGTAGATAATGTAACGAGATATGCACCTTTTCTGTGGTTGCATCAACTTCTGAAGCAAGTTGGTGAAGTGTGAAATCTTTATTAGAAGAACAGTTAGAGCCATACAACGATCTCGTACTTACTCTAAGGAGAGGGTCGAGGTGGGTCAGTCGGTAGCTGGCCAGGGTCGTAATCTGCAGTTCCCAGGTTCGAGTCCTATATGGACCAGCTTTAAAATTTATCTCCGCAAACTCCTCTCCCAACCCTCCGTCAGTAGGGGACACTGATGTGCTTTGGAAAGCGTGCCGTCCTTCGGATGGGATGTTAAGCTGTGACACCGCGAATTTTAAAGTACACAGTGAATGGCCTTGACGGGAGGCTACCATCCGTCTCCTAACAGCTGTCCAGTGGTTCTCCAACCCCCAACCTTCTTTGAGTCTTCGGGGTCCTTGTAACCTGACCATTTAGCCCATTGAGTGCAAAACAACCGCTCAGAGGTAAAACAACCCAACAATAATAACGGTAAGGACCAACGATGTCTTGAAGTGATGCTAAAATGTCCTTAGACAGATCTTTTAGAGATGTTTTGATGCTTTACAATTGGTCTCACTTGGCCACCTGACTTTGGCCTGCATCCAGTTTCGCTGTTGCTCCCAAGCTGAAAGAATCATCGAAACGGTTTCTTTATGACATTGTTAAAACGATCGTTATCTCGGATTCCACAGCTCGAGACCAAAAAAAGAAACAAAGATAATTCCCAAGACTGGTTGTCACTCTGTAATTCCTTATTTGCATGTTTGGCGCTATTTTACAGAAAATGTTTAAAGTATGAGATACAACTAGATCTGTTTCGTATTTGACGTAAATTTTTCGTTTCGAACTATCCAACCCTTCCTCTTCCACATAGATCTGGCCTTTGTGATTAATCGACTGATGCAGATTAATCTGCAAAATATTATTTTTTTAAGGTGCTCTGTGATATCTTAGATCTAAACATATGATTTGCTCATTTCTGCAGTTCGATAAATATATTAAGCCGTATAGCAATTTAAATTGAGATAAAAATATATTTTTTTACTTACGTGGGAATAAAATAAGTTTCTTTTCACTAATCTCATCTAATTTTGAACAAGTGAAGTCTTTTTGAGTCTGATGCATCATGTTGCTCTTTTTCTGGTCTATATCTTAAAATCCTTGCAGTAAGCTTTGCTTTCATATAATGGGGCAGGGGTGGCTCAGTCGGAATTTCTTCCCTTCTTTTGTTGCAATAATCTGCAAACTTGAGAAATATTTCTTGAATCTGATACTGTGTTTCTTTTAAAAGTACATATCTCAAAAGAAATGTTGTTTGTTCAATATGAGAAGAATCTGCTGTGGAATCTACTATTACTGCAAAGTACTTTGCAGATTGCCTCTCAAGCAAAATGTGCTGTTTCACAAGATTCGAGCATTCTGCAATAAATTCATTTTGTAAGTCAGGGGACAGATAATGAACTTAAAGCCGTTCACTCCTTTTCTGTGACTCCTCTACACTTATCACATGTTCCTGAAGGATGGGGTCCTACATGGAAAGCAGTTTAATGAGTCCTAAAAAGTTCCCATTGTTTGAATCACCAATTCGATGGGATGAAGCAGTAAATGCTAGACTACGTTCTCCCAAGAAGAGTACAACATCGATGATACGGTTTAAAAGGTTGTACCATTTCACAGTTTCAGTTTTGATTGACGTTTCTGAGATGATGTCAACTCCCGTCCCAGACACCAGGCGCCTTTCTAGTTCTCGCCAAGCTAGGTAGCATTCTCTGTGACTATTGCCTTTTTCATGTTTTGCAATCCTGTAGGAAAGTTTCCGCCACTTCCCGTTAGAATCCCAGCCTACAGCAGATATCAGTGCAGACTTGAACGCAGAAGTGCTAGTCTTGACTGTCTAGGGGCGGGGGTGGCTGAGTCTGTAGCGCGCCAGGCTCGTAATCTGTAGTTCCCAGGTTCGAGTTCCAGCTGGGTCAGCATTGAGATTTGCCTCCGCGAAATTCCCCGCCCTGCCCACGGTTAGTAGGGGACACTGATGGGCTTGGATAAGGTCGCCGTCCGTCGTATGGGACGTTACGCCGTGGCCCCTTGTGCGGGAGAGCCATACTGTGTGCACATTAAAAAACACGCTGGATGGCCTTGAAGGGAGGCTACCATCTGTCTCCCAACAGTTATTCCAGTGGTTCCTCTCCCCCAACTTTCTCTGAGCCCTCGGGGTCCATGTGACCATGGTCATTTAGCTCATGGTGTGCAAAAAAGTTCCGCTCAGAGGTAAAACAACCCAACTCAAAAACCTTCATATCATCATCATCATCATCATCATCATCATCATCATCATCATCATCATCATCATCATCATCATCATCATCATCATCATCATCAAGCAGCCATGGGCTACGGAGGTCCAACCAGACCATGTAATTTAGTTCTCCAAGCAAGTCTGTCCTGAGCTACATCTACTGCATCTGGCCACTGCACACCAATTCTAACAAGGTCCTGTTTGACATTGTCTGCCCACCGCATCCTAGGTCTCCCCTTCTTTCTGAGGCCTTTAGGCACACTGTTCATAACCCTATTCGCCAATCTCTAATTATTCATACGGGCAACATGGCCAAACCAACGGAGTCTCTCTCTGCACAATATGCTGCTTAAAGGAGGTTGCAGACTCTTTGACTAACCTCATCATTAGTTACAAAGGTGAACCACCTAATGCCCAAGATACTGCGTAAGCATCTAGAATCAAAAGCATCTAGTTTCCTGTTATCTTGTTTACACAGCATCCAAGTTTCACTACCATAACTAACCTTAGAAAGAAACAAACTATTATACAGTTTAATTTTAGTCTTTAGATGTATACGCCTATTTCTCCACACTCTCCATAGATTCCTAAAAGTCCCGGCAGCAATCCCTATTCGTCTGTTAATCTCATGCCGCACATCACCATTATCTGTTACATAGCTCCCAAGATAATTAAACTGTGACATCTGCTCGAGACTGCAACCATTCAGATTAAGTGAATCACAGCCTGCCTGACCAATTTTCATCACTTTAGTTTTCTCTCTGTTTATAACCAAATCTTCTTTACTACCAGTCTCATCAACAGCTCGAATGAAAGAGTTCATCTCATCAACATCATTTGCCAAATGGGCTAAATCATCAGCATAATCTAAATCAGAAATTTTCGTATCTCCAGCCCATTTAAGGCCAAAATCTTTCCCATTGAAGTGAATTTCGCATAACATAATCAATAACCAAGCTAAAGAGAAAAGGAGACAAAATCCACCCTTGTCGAACACCAGAAGTAATGCTAAACCAATTGCTACAAGCCTTACCAAATCTCACACACGACTCAGTGTTATTATAGAGAGCTTTCATTACGTTAACTAACTTGTCTGGTATACCATATGATTTCACAATCGACCACAAATTATGACGATCAACAGAGTCGAAAGCCTTTTTGAAATCAACAAAGCTGGCAACCAAAGGTTTCTGAAACTCTAAACATTTCTCAAGAATCTGCCTAAGTGAAAATATCTGATCTTCATATCCCCTACCACTTCTGAATCCACATTGCTCATCACGCAATTGACTGTCAACCAGATTCCTAATTCTATTAAGCACAATCATGGAAAGAACTTTACCTGGAACAGAGAGTAGGCTGATACCCCTATAGTTATCACAAGAACTGCGATCACCTTTTTGAAAATAGGGATAATAATAGCTCTGGTAAAATCTTTAGGAATCATGCCTTTATCATAAAAGATATTCAAAATTTCCGTCATCCAAGCGGTAACTGAAACATTCCCAGCTCTAAGCATTTCTGTAGTAATTTCATCTACCCCTGGGGATTTATGTAGTTTAAGTTTATAAACAGCCAAAATAACTTCAGATTGTGTTATAGGGCGAACATTAAAGCCACCAATGCATCTATCATCATTGTAAACAATGGGAATAGAACTAACACATTGTTTAGAACATCACTGAAATGCTCAGCCCACCTAGCCATGACAGAATCCTCACCTTCTATAACCTTACCTTGTTTATTCTTCAATCCCTGTATACCTGTCCATTTTCTACCACACAAAACGTTAACTATCTGGTACAGGTCTCTGCTGTTGTGCTGTCTAACTGCTTCCTTGGCTTTGTCAGCCATACTATCAAGCCAAAGATTCTTATCAGCAGCTAACTGATCTTTTACACGTTTATTAAGTTCTCTGCAATGCTTTTTATTAGGACTAGTAGGGTATTGATTAAGGACATTCCTACAGTTCTTTCTTTCCGAAATAAGCTCAAGTGCCTTATCACTCAGATTATTCCGTCTCTTCTGCTCCTTTTTTCCTAAAAGAGTACTGTTAGTGTCCAAAAAAGCCTGTTAAAATGATCCCATTCTTCCTCAACTTCAGTAGTAAGCATACCATGACTGTCATAATGACTAAGTAACCTATCATGGTAAACTTTGGCTATAACTGGATCTTTCAGAGCTTCAGTATTAAAAGTAAATTTTTTAACCCTAGCACAACACTTTTTAAGTTTAAGTTGCAACACACTTTTAACAAGGTAATGGTCAGATCCAATTTCAGCTCCCCTATATGCCCTGGTATTCCTAACAGGACTAGCCCATTTGCTGTTAATTGATATATAATCAATCATTCTCTTATGCAGCCCATCGGGTGAAACCCATGTGTACTTATGTATGTCGGGGTGTTTCTAATAAGTGTTAGTTATTCTGAATCCATTGAGATTACTTACCTGTAGGAGACGTTGCCCATTGCCATTGCAGCTACCAATACCAAAAGGGCCTATTACTCCTCTCCAAAGGTCGGAGTCAGTACTAACTTTGGCATTGAAGTCACCAAGAACAAGGGTAATATCTCCTTTCTTGACAGAATTCAAAATATTCTGAAGTTGTCCATAAAACCTATCCTTCTCATCCTCATCGGCATCCTCAGTGGGGGCATAACAGCAGATAATATTCAATTCTTTAACTTTTGTCTGAAATTTTGCTGTAAGAAACCTTTCATTAATGCACTCATATCCTAGAAGAGCATCACCAGCGTGTCTGCTGAGAAGCAGACCCACGCTTTGGTGATGCTTATTTTCGTCCCTCCCTGAAAAGAGAAATTTAAGATTATTTTTAAGAATCTGACCTTTATCTGTCCATCAGGTCTCTTGCATGCTGAGAATATCTAAATTATAATGGTGGAATTCTTGTATGAGGACATCAAGAGAAAAATCTCTGTGCAGAGTCCTCACATTCCAACTACCTATGGCGAGAAAATGGTTAGTGGAATGTTTAAAGAAACTATGTTTATTGATAGAGAGAATGCCGACAATATCAAACAGCCCCTAATCGCCGACATGGGGCAAAGACCCGTTCCCCCACCACTAAAGGCTGAAGCCATCTACACTGGAAGACTTCCTCCAATGTAGAATTTGACGATGCCAATAGTAGCAAAGAGTTCAGGTACCTGCGATGACCTCTGCTCAGGATTATCCATCAGCTGATAAACATATCCTATGAATCTATTCACTTGGAGCTGTCAACCCACAAACAAACAGAAAACACAGCGGGAGATTTTCCCTCCACAGAAGCCCACCAGTGCAGCAAAATCAGGATCCATAATCAAGCTCAGAGCCATATATCTGTCCAGTCCAGTGGGTTTATATGGTCAGCACCAGGACCCTGTGTGGTTGACCACTCCTCAGCAGGGAAGAGAAAAAAATAAAAGTAGCCATAGTTGTCCAGATCAGTAGGCCACACTAATCTGGCAGCCCTCCCCTTCCGTTTACTTCCACAAGAGAGTATCTCTTTTGATAGGTACTAACGGTCTGCACCACGAGAAGACGTGGTCGGACATTATGTGCTAGGCCTGGCCGTTTCTATGCATCATCACAGGGGATTGGTGCATAGAGCTCCTTCCAGTGACTACCTAGCTACCATTTGCAGACCATAATACATTATGAAAAAGAGTGATTCTCAAATCTGGTGAGTCATGAAATGTCATCAGTCTACGTGACGATGCAAGTAAATTTTGTTTGCTAAAAGTGCCACGGAGGAGCTAATTTTTTAAAGAATGTATTATATTCATTGCAAAACTAATTCATTGAATTGGAATTATATTGGTTGTTTGGGAAAATATGGATTTTCACAGTAAGCCTTTTACAGAATCAAAGTATTTCAATTTTTTTCAGTAATAAAGTATCACAGAAAAATATCCTGTAGACAAGAAACAGTTCAAATAATTAGTTGAAAAAATTATTTGCCTTGAGTGGTATCATAACCTCAGTAGTTAGAGCAACTATCGTGTAATCAATTGGCTGTGAGTTTGTATCCCACTCACATCGAAGTTCATTTTTCCAACAAATTGTTCAACTGTTTCTTGATTAGAGGATATTTCATATTCTTTTCTAGTAATGGGTATACAATGACTGGGCGAAAAAGAAAGGCAAAATCGTTCATTATTTACTATTATCGTGACACAAAACAAAAATATGTAAAGGAGGAGGTCACATATGTCACTGTCGCGTGATACTTGAGGTGTCTTAAATAGAAGACTACAATCAAAATAGAAGATGGAAGTCTTTAATAGAAAGACTAAATTCTAGTCTTTAATAGAAAGACTACAGTCAAAATTGACGCCGCGGTGGACTCGAACAGTTACGTATGACCCAAACAAATGAAAAAAAAAAAATATATCCACCGTGGATATTTTTTTGCACCGGTTTATTCTATTTGTGTTACCAAATGCTTGCCAGTAAGGACTAAAACGCTTTTAAATTATCCAAAAAGATTAGAACCAGCTCAGTGTTTGAATGAACATGAATGCATATTTAATAACCCGTGGTACTTCATCCACTTCGTGTTTTAAATTTCGATGACTTTTAACTCATTTATCAAATGGTACACATTTAGATTTTTAAAAACTCAGTTCAAAAATGATATGCTATGAATTTGCTTTAGATTATCACTCTGAATATTGGTGCAATGTATGCCTTCACACACTCTTCCTGTTTATCTAAAATTAATTTTTTTAAATATGATAATGATTATTTAAATATGAAATATGAATTTTAATATTATATGAAATACACACACACACACGTTTATGAAGCATATAAATACCGATACTAAAAGATGCTAATCCTCTTCCTAATCACAAATCCTTAGGCATCCCATTTTCCACATAAGTCTGATTGCCAGTGTCGTTATAAGCTACGGAGAAAATCTGTGACGAAGAGCGGACTTTAATAAAGCAGACATCCTTTGGAGCAGAAAGAACGCATCCTTGCGTTGTAAGAGATTTGAACCCAGGTTCCTTTTTACCACAGCCAAACTCACTAACCACTCTGCCAATGGAGTTCCGTCTCTGAAATTTACAGAAATGACGCTCATATACCTCAACATATTTATTTTTCCTAAAAATTAAAGTATCAAGACTAACCGTACCGAAGTATGCAACAAAAAAACTCCGCAATATTCTTAACGAGAATTGAATATTTTAACTACGGTTATCTGTGAACCTTACCTTACTCTAAACACCCGAAATTCTTTCAGTAGCAAACAGGATTTAGCACATCCTGTGAGTCAGTCACATTTTTGTTACTTCCTTTCCTTGTGCACATTAAATCCCTTATTTTGCGCTACTCCTATATTTCTATTGCTTGACATTTCAAACGAATTACAGTTCTTAATTCATCGACGACTTATTGATTCACTCTAATTATTTGCTGTTATTTCAAGCAATTTCCGTTTGCGAATAATGCTTTCATTATTTCATGTTTTTGCAATGCTTAATAAAACAAATTTTTGTTTTTTGTTTTTCGTTGATCTTTCATCATTTTAATATGTTAAAATTTTGTAATGAAATTATTCAGTTATCTAATTTAATCTTGCTTTATTTTTCTACTATATTTAATTAAATTATTTCATTGATTTAATTTTATGGTTAAAACTTTCTTGTTTTCTTACGTGTATTAATAATCTTCAGCCCTCGACCGTTTAATAAAATCAATTATTCCACCCCAAATATATATAGAAGTTGTGCATGCATGATTTACAACAACGTTTTTCTCAGGAGCATTTTTTCATTAGGGAAACTTGGCAAATTTAACAAAAAAAAGCCACAGTGGCTAGTGAAATTTATACGAGCATTATGCTATATAAATTTGACGTACAAAGTTGCAGTACTTTTCATCATTTAGAGTTTTACACTTGTATACAAAATAATGGTCTTGTAGTTGCGATAGGAATATAATGCTGTTTGCATTATATTCCTATCGCTAAATGCTGTTTGCCACATCCTAAAAGGGCCGATAGTCATCATTTTTACCGCTGTTGGTCAATTTTGGATATGGGAATTTTAAAAGAGGGATACGGCGAAATAAATCTATTCTATGACCTCCCCCCCTCATAACAAAATACCCGAAATAACCCTCTTGTCAAAGCGGAGGGTAGCATGCCTGCTTTTTTTCGGTAGTTTTTCAACAACTGGTGTTTTCATCTTCAGAACTAGTGGGATGCCGTAGTATTGGGTCGCACATAATTTCCACCACTGCTGATGGTTTTTGTCTTAGTCAAAACCATGTCCCTCACTGCTGTTATGTTTGTGTGTGATGATAGCATAGTAGAGTTCGCAACAAAACAGTAACGCTCTATATTGAAGTAGCTAGACATGTTTGGACAAGTTTGAGGTTGATTCTCGTAAACAAGTTCTGTAATAAAACCGTATACATCTCGCTTCTGACTTGATTGAACATGTTTGCACACTCGTATAACACAGTTTGTGACAATAGCTCAATGGCATAACATTACTCCGACTCAGACATACTTTTAAGACCTGGCAGAAAACCAGACTGGCTTAGGCTCAGACATAGCTTAGACTATAGCTCTTAGCTTAGGCTAAGACAAAAACCATTAGCAGTGGTGGAAATTATGTGCGACCCAATACTACGGCATCCCACTAGTTCTGAAGATGAAAACAATACCAGCTCAGACACAATTTCATACCTCAGCATATTCGAAATTTTTTATTTAGTGATTCCGCTGATGAAGGAACGAATGAGTCGAACGCTGCACTATATTAAACGCAAGTCCCACTGTCCAAAACAGTTTCAATCACAGAAGAGAGAGCAGCGGTAGACAATACCTGAGGTAGTTTATTTCAACTGCAGTGGATTATCAAGCCGTTGCAAAGGATTGTACAACTGCTTGAATTATTATTCACATTATCATGAACGATCTTGAAAGACTGGCTGGACAGAACAAGCCAAAAGAAGCAACAGGACCAACGTTTTAAGCTAAACAAAACGAAAAAAAATCTCGACCAACTCTTGACATCTGTTCGTTCATCAGTCAATGTTCTGGATTGTAAAAATGTGTACTGGGAACCAAGCTGGCAGACAGACTGAGGACTTGGTCTATTCCCATTGAAGAACTAGATTTTTATTCCTTTGGTGCTAGTAGCATTATAGTCTATAGATTATAGTCTCATGAGGTATATAATTCTGCTAGCATCAAAGTTAGGGTGAAGATGAATACGAAGACAAAATAATCGATTTATACACAAGACCTATTTCTAAGACGTCTACAGGGAGCAACATAGCTATAAATTCGCGAAGATTTCTGCGTGTTGCAGTTAGTATCTATAAAACTGTAAACATTACTTTGGGTGTTAAAATTTGTAACGTACATTTTTCTACTGTAAAATTCTAACAAAATGATATTTATCCCGTAAGAACTGGGGAACTAAATTTTTTTACTGCATTTCATCCCGTCTTTACTGTAATATTGGTGCAAGGTTTATAAAACATTGATAAAAACTGGTCCATTTGTGAACTTGGTAAAAATGGGTCTACCCAGTTTTACCAAGTTCAATTCTGATGTTTGCTGAGTGGCTGAAAGGGCAACAAACAAGCAGGTTGTAATAATAAATCGCTTGAGGAGGAGGATCCAAGAGACTGTGAAAACATCGCAGGCACATCTTTATGACATGACATCATTTGCTCTGGTACTAATCATCCTGCATCCAAGATCCAAATAGGTGAAAGACTAAAGGAGTTTCCTAACATTGTAAAATTCAACATTACTAAACTTGGCTTGGATCCGTCCCAGCCATCTGAAAGGTTATGTCAGCTCTCGAAGTTAAGCAGCTTGGTTTTGGGTTAAAACCTATTAGTTCCTTACCACAATTCAGTTGATGGGTGATACATTTCTCTGATTTTGGTCTAAATCGGCAGTCTCTTTAGTATTTGTATGAGTTATCCATGGTAAAAGGTTCACATATTGCTCTTTCTTGACTTATTTTCAACAACTTACCTGTTTTGTTACAGTCCATTACTCTAATAGGAATCTCTCCTTGATCTTCATATATTGAAAAGAGTCCTTGCTACTGGGAAGCCATGAGTCAAACGTCATTTTCCAGGGGTATCGGCGATCGTTATTCAGAAGGTCCTAGAAGTCTCTGCCCGATATCCTAGGGCTACGACATTACTTCATGCTGAAATTTCGGTGTCTTCCGTCACCAATACTGTGGTCACAGTTGATAAATAGTCAGATGTCAGGCTCAGAAAATTAATCTTTTCTATCTTGTAGATCCGTAAATTGTCACTGGGTATGATACTAAATCCATGTCATTTTAGGAAGTCAAGGCCTAAAATTGTCTAGGATAGCTTTGGCTAGTTTTTGAGAGTCGTTAGTTTTCTCTGGAGTTTCTTCAGCAGTTACAATTCTTTCTGTATGCGCGGATCTTCTTGGAGGACTGCCTAGCACACTCAAAGTTCATAACATGCATGCACCACATCTGACATTAATGGTTCACATTATGTCTTAACATGAACTTAAAGATTGTTCAGCTTCAAGTTCAGTGACAGTATCAACAAACGGTTGTTGAGCCAAACTATGTTGAACAATAACAGGATAGTGATTATAGGCCAACCCATCCAACCGTTCAATATTACTGGCTACTTCTTGCAAAGCCTCACCACCTTTCTCTACTCGGTATTTAAACTGGTAAACATAGTACTGATTCATATTAATATCACCAAATCTTAGCTCTTATTTTGCAGACACTAAATTGTGATAATAAAGTCGTATCTTTTATGGAATAGTTCGCAAAACCTCTGCAGTAGAATTACTTGTAAATGCTGCTAAGAAACTGGCCTCAGCAATCTCATTCCGCACACTGTCTTTAGAGACAACTTCAAACTGGGTTTAGAACACTGTCCAGGACGACTGACCATCAAAAGTAAACGCATGATGGTACCTTTTTCCAATAGTTGTATGTATAACTTTATCAATAACATTTCACTTTGAGCTAGAACAAGATCACAGGTGATGATCTTGTTCTAGCTCAACCGTAAACTTGCTGTTATCACTCAGTTCTAACAGCCTGAATATCTGACGTTGATAATCTACCTTAACACTATCTATCTTAGCATTAAAGTCGCATGTGATTTCACTAAGTTTATTTATTGCACCATCGATTTCATTCTTAATCAAATTCATCCTTAAACAATCATACTGTTTATAATATCAGCATTTATTTCCTTATACTGACTACTCATTCAGTTCTTATTTCTCTGGCAGATCTCAAAAACTAGCCAAAGCTGTCCTTGATTACACATCTCAGTTATTTTATTGTTCAAATCACTATTTTGACCAGATAACCCCGAGAGGGAACCACCTTGTCATGGTGTGTGTGTGCGTGTGTGTGTGTGTGTGGGGGGGGGGGGGGGGGGGGGGGGGGCTTGAGGGCCAGTGTGAAGTTGAGGTCCTGGAATTGGGGGGTACCTTGGTCGGATGGGATCCCGATGGAACAGCTGGGTCTCAGTGAAGTTGAGGGCTCCACTGACAGGTAGTTGGGGAGGTACCTGGTTGGATGGGGCCCCGACGGAGGGACCTGGTAAGGCCGGACTAAGAGTTCCCACCGCGGGATCTAAAGCAACTTGGATATGTATATCCTTGTTTGTGGCTAACTGGAGCACAGATTAAATTTAGGTTTTGACAGATGGATGAACTTTACTTCTATAGTACTGTTCGCCTTAGGTAGTCGTGGGGCGAGCTGCCTCTATATAGTGTTGTCTTGACCTCGACGCAGGTAGTGCAGATTTGGCATTATCTTTATAGATGTAGTGCAGTCCATGTATTGCGGAGCCTATGGGTTTTGTCATCATTATTAATTTTCTGTTCTCAGTATCCTCGTCTGGAGCGACCCAGGACGCAGAGAAGATACCAGGTTTTGCCGAAGGCGGACTCTACTCTTATAGTACTGTCAAGCCTGACGCTGGATAGAAATAAACATGGCACTGTCCCGTATAGATGTAGTGCAGTCTCTGAATTGCGGAGCATCTGGGTTTTGTCATTCATTATTTACTGTCTTTAGTGTCCCCCCCCTTAGAGGGAACCACCTTGTCGTGGAGAGGGGGCTTGAATGCCTTAATGAAGTGGTGGGCTATATTGACCAGACTTACTCCTATCAGGAAGGCCAAAACAGAAAGGCCAGACGAAGAGTTTCCCATCTATGCAGGCATTCACAGAGGCAAGCACAGATTTGTGCGTGGTTGTCAGTTGATTTAAGTCAACGTAGCCCATAGGGCTTAAGTCCAATTATGGGATGAGATGGACTTTGTATCCTGTGGCTGAGGAACAGGTTTTGGAATGTACTCTCAGCGCGCAGGCAAGAACTCATTAAAGGAGCGCCGAAAACCAAAACCGAAGTGTGATGTTTGCAAAATGGAGAATCAGGAACACGGCGCCAAATACGATCTTGGCCACAATGCGATGGACAGCAGCTGTCCATCGTACATTAGAGAGATGAAGTTGCTGAAAAATCGCACCGACTATGGACAGTAGGAGTCCAGACGGTGGAAGTGGGGCAAGCTAAAAATTTCGTCAAATTAACTTAAACGGGACACAGGCTGCATTGGTCCTACTCAGTCAAGAGATAAAAGACGAAGGAGTCGATGTTACTCTAGTGCAAGAACCCTACTGCACAGAGAACATAATAAAGGGACCAGCAGACTATTTTGCACCAAAAAAGCCAAGCGAAAAGCTGAAATTGTCGTTTACAACCCCAATGTGAATGCTGCAATGGCATATCACTCCACCACAGTGATGGTAGTGGAGATTGTCTATGGGAGTATAAATATGCATGCCATCTCCATTTGCTGTCCACCGAGTCGTAATATCGAAGACTCGTTGTCTGAGCTACAAAATGTTCTAGAGGGTGGTGACTTTAATGCAAAGCACTCTCTTTTGGCTCGAAGAGATAAGATGTCAGAGGAGATAGGATTGTAAATTTTTAACAATCCTGCTGATATAATATTACTAAATGAACACTATACACCAGCTACCTTTGTTGGCCCCAGAAGCCAAAGCTGGATAGACTTGACTCTAGCTGTACCCTGGTGGACATGAGAGTTCGGTATCAAAAGAAAGCGTGCCCAAGCTCTTAGTAGGAGATAATAAAGGTGCCGCAATGGGGATAGAAGTTCCAGAGAAGAGATATACAAGAAGGCACAGTCGGAGTATAGGCTCGTCATCCATCAAGCTCAATAGGCCTCTTGGCAAAAGTATTGTAGTGAGGTGACTGCACAGAACCCTTTCACTCTGCAGTATAAGCTGGCAGCAGGGAAAGACCTAACTCCTATGGACATCGAGTATGTCTGCAAGAGGATGGGTCCAGGACCACCTCTTTTAGCGAAACTATACAGGCGCTGCCAACGGCGTTACCAAACTGAAAACACCGGTTCTCGTCCGATCACCGAAGTTAAGCAGCTTTGGGCGCGGTCCGTACCTGGGAGAATAACCACCTGGGATCACCATGTGCTAGTTGGCAAAGAAATCTGCTGAGTACCGCCATCCTCACACATCTTCTACTGCTGAGTACACACCATCCTCACAGATCTTCTACTATGGCGTATTAAACTCAGAGGTTCCTGTCAGACATCTGTGGCAAGCAGCTGCTTGAGGAGGTATTTATTTATTATTTATACAACGCTACTTGAGGGATTATTCCCCGCCGATGACAGGAGCTATGATGATGCCCAACATCAACTCCAGAGAGAGGTTAATACGGTTCCAACGAATACGGAAGATGACGTTCCGTTCGTGGAAGAGGAGGTAGGAGAGGTGATAAGTGCAATTGCCATGGATAAAGCCGCTTGCATTGATGGTCCGACAGTGGAAATTTTGATGCAGTTGTTCAGTGAACACTTTGATCTGTTCACGCAGCTTTCTAACGACTGTCTTAGTCTGAGAAGCTTCTCAAAGGCCTGCAAAGGGACCAAACCAGTCCTTTTTAATAAAGCGGGTAGAGACCTGGCAGATGTCAGATCCTATAGACCTATATGTCTGTTGCCGGTGATGGGAAAGATTTTAGACAAGCTGCTCACAAATTGAATGTACCAGCACTGTACTAAGAAAGGTTTCCTGAACAACAAATAGACAATATGTATTTAGGACAGACCAGTCCAACACTGCCGCTATCAAAGAAGTGGTGGACACAATCAAGAAAAGAAAAACAAAACAAAAATAAGAAGTACAAAGAAACAAACTGCACACCTCCCTCATCGCCTTGGATGTGATGGGCACATTTGATAATATCTGGTCCCGAAGGACTCGTCCCCCTATAACACAAGGTTTGTCCTTAATTCTAAAAAGTCAGTATGTGTGATTATAGGCCAACCTATCCAACCGTTTAATATTACTGGCTACTTCTTGCAAAGGCTCACCACTTTTCTGTACTCGGTATTTAAACTGGTAAACATAGTAACTGGTAAACAATTATTATTTGCTGTGGCGGATTTTAATTCATTAATTTGAGTCACTATTTCGGGTTCGTGTCAGTCATAAATCGTACCAATTGCTTCATACTTCTAGTTAAAGGCATTTAATAACTTTCACTACTGACAACAGTTGTTGCGAAGTTTCACCATAATGTTTATTTGATCAGTACTATGTAGTGGGTTCCAATTAAAAAAAACTGATATTCAGTAAACTTATTTAATATATAAAACAATTAGTTTCACAAGAAATATGAACAATTAAATAATTCTCTCAATAATCAAACTGACTAACTGTAATCATGACTAATTATTAATTGATATTTTCCATTGGTTGATTGCTTTCTTCGATCTTCAGATTTTCCGTTCTATTCTTTATCTGGAGCGGAGTATACCTTACATTATTTGACGTACAGTCGCTCAAAAAAGTATCCGAACACTATGGTTGATATCAGAATTCAATAAAAATATCTGGCAACGTTTCTTTAGAAATTAGTGATCTGGCAACCTTCGTGTCACGTGACACAAAGATTGCCAGATCACTAATTTCTAAAAAAAATCGTTGGCAGATATTTTTTCTGAATTTTGTAATCAATCACAGTGTTCGGATACTTTTTGAGCGATTGTACACAAACGACCTCCTTACTTACTTAGCATAATATAATTTGATGTTTTAACCATGCCGTCAGTGTCTGCTAGTGTTGTCGTACAATTTTCCAACAGAATTCTACATAAGATTCTCTTCACTTCCTAAAACCAATGACCAGAAACGAAATCCCCAGTAACATATATGTGAAAGCACTAATAGGTATTGCCACCATGTCAAAGCAACATTGAAAACCACTGTTTCGATAAATATACAAACCAACTAAGAATGCATAACTAATTCAACATTTCAAAACTAACTGTTCGTTCCATTATAGATATGATCAGTGCCGGATCTCTAAAACAAATGGGAAAATGATACAGTGGAATGGAAATCCAGCCTCTCACTCCATCCCCCTTATTTTTTTTTCTCTAGATCCGGATATGATATGATTATTCTTCACAACACGTGGATACTTCCTGATATAATGAGCACGCTTCTTATGAGCAGTAAGAATAATGAGCAGTTGTTGCACGTTAACACGTAATTTCAATATCTTCATATATTCAATAATTTAAGAATAAAATTCTGATATTCTGCTTTAGAAACAAGGATGGTGATTTAATCAAGTTCATAAATTAAAGGAAGCCATAATGATTGGATCTAGAGATTTATCTCTAGATTCAATCTTTACGGTTCGTGAACTTCAAAGTTAGATATGGAATCATATTAAACTGTGGTTTGGCCATCTTCGTAAATGATGTTCACGAGACGAACTCTTCATCAGAGCTGTTAATGAAGCAGGTAAGAGTGAAAGCTTATTAATAAATGTAGAGAAAACTAAGCCGATGAAAACTGGTCGGATGAGTGATGCATCGGCTCATAAGAATAGTTGTAGCTCTTTAGGAAATTTCTCAATTTAATTATCTTGGAATGGGTAACAGATACTGGCAATATATGATCTGAGGTAAACTGGAAAATATGGATTTATGACGGAACGTTTAAGATCTTTTGGAAAGTGTGGAAAAATAGTCACATATAAAGATTAATTGTAAGTTGTGTAAGAGTTTGGTGCTCTCTATTGTTTATTGTAGAAAAACCTGGGCTTTTCAAAACAAGATAATAGGAAGCCTGATGATTTTGATTCAAAATGCTTACTCAGCATATTTAGTGATTTGATTATGTAAATATTACTACGGTTATCGTAGTGATAAATAACATTAATTTTTAACGACCAACAGCTGATATCACACATTACATTGATAAAAATGAAAGAAAAAACCATACCTTTGCCCATAAAACGTAAATTAGTGAAATGTTCTTGTTGAACCTCCGTAACTTATAGCTACCTGAAACTGCAAAGTTTAAAGGTTAAAACTTAGAAAAGGTCGTACAGCCCTGGTTTAAACCGCGATTCCTCAGAAAAGTGGTTCTCAAATGTTTTAAGCCCCAAACCATTTTGTCAAATTTTTCGCAGTTTATATATAAATAAAAATAAAATAAAAATAAATACCACCTCAAGCAGCTGCTTGCCACAGAGGCCTGACAGGATGGATGTCAGTTTATAGGCCACAGTAGAAGGTCTGAGAGGATGGCAGGACCTCAGTAGAAAAACGACACATACATCCATGCCTTACCTGGGGCTCGGACCCAGGTCCCATAGCGGCCTATAAAAAAATCACCTTTCGTCAGCTGACCGGAGATTGGAAAATAATGCTATAGCCGAGTCTGATCTAAGAACTCAGCAGCAGACTTCTACTGAAAACAAAATTTTTATGCTATCTCGATTTCATTCATTTGGAATACCTTACTAAAACTCTGTATCGCACTTATCATCTGTCTTGAAGAATTTCAGTAATTACTGTTATCATCTGATAAAAAAGCATAGTTGTTGTAATTGGTGATTTAAATATAGATATACTGGAAATGATCATTATACAAAAGATGGTTATAAAAGTTTCGTAAATGCATCGATCGTGGAAAGTCCTCTACTTGTTCAGACCAGATTTTTATTAACAGCAAAAGCGAAACTTGGTTAAAGAGTGATAATATCAAAATGGCAGTTACTGATCATTATCCCATTGCCTTAATTTCGAAAAAACTTTTGTTATGAAAATAACATTAGTATTCAGGGAGAAAATTATTCAGAGCCTATATATAGACTACGATTGACTCGTAGTCTTTTTATTACAGGAAGAACAGGCAATTTTAATTACATTTAGAACAGGCTTTTAAATGAATATTCCTGGTTCGAGCGAGAACTTAGCTCTTAATGATGTATATGTAGCCTATAGTAAACTTTTAA
Source organism: Ryuthela nishihirai (assembly GCA_038380435.1). Taxonomy (NCBI): domain Eukaryota; kingdom Metazoa; phylum Arthropoda; class Arachnida; order Araneae; family Heptathelidae; genus Ryuthela; species Ryuthela nishihirai. The sequence continues at coordinate 75,435,532 of JAWZYU010000012.1, forward strand.
CCACATTTAATCTTGGAATTAAAAATTCAACTATGGATAGAGGAAGTCATAACAATCTGAATCAACAAAGCCCTGGATTACCGCCGAAATTCTAAATTTATTTAAACAAAGATGTAAGTTATATAAAAACACAAAAATACCCTTTAAATGAAGCTTACGAAGTAACTTTAGAAATGTTCGGAATCAAATGAATTATAAAATTCGGTATGCATAAAAGAGTTTTCTTAAAATTCAATTTCAAAATTGTTATGGTAATGTATTAAAAAAGTGTAAATTGATAGGTAAGATAACAAACCAGATGAAGGTACAAAACAAATATCCAGAATTAAAACGTTCTTCTAATTTCAAGTGAAAATGCTAAATTATTGACAAACGAATTTAATGAACACTTAGCAAATATATCAGTAAATCTGTCAAAAAATTCTTTACGGATTGTAATTAGAAATTTTTTTTTTGTATTTCAGATCACTCACTGCTAAATATCTAATGTGTTACAAATGCTGGCAGCCTAATTTCAGTGTTAAAGTAAAAAAAGCGTTAATTAATTTTTATAAATTATTTGTTGTTTTTGTATATCTTCCGTTTTTCCATTGCGTAAAGTTGAGTGTCAATATTTCCAAAATTATGTTCTTAAATAACTTGTATGGTTCACCTATAAGGGCTTAGATGCCCTTGGGTTAATAAGAATTACAAATATATAATGCATGTAGCATTATTAATTTATTAAACTAATGAAGAATAATGATGATGTTGCAATTATATTTTTTAATATTGAAAGCAATTAAGCATTTCCTGTAACTAAGTTAAAAAGTAGTAATCTTTTCAACTTGCATTAATTTCTGAAACAAATGAACTTAAAAACCCAGGGTATTCTCATCAATGACAAATGGAAATTTTCTCCTAAATTTCTATAGTAGGGGTTCTCAACGTGGGTACGCGGTAAAAAAGTTGGCGTTTGGGTACACCGTGAGAGCTCAAAAGTCGCTAGTTCTAGTAACAAAGTCGCTAAGTTGTCACCACTGCTGCTGATTACACAACACTGCTGCTGGTTGTTCATCTTTAACTGCTTTAAAAATAAATATAGGAACAGGCTGGATGTTGAAGATGACTTGCGACTCTACCTAAGCAGGATAACCCCAACCATTGATGTACAAGCGTAAACAAGCGCAACCATTTCACTAATTACCCAGTAAAATGTTTATAATTTTATACGATTTGTTAAATTGTTTATGTCATTTTTTTGTTTATCGATATATGTAGTTTATGAATACAAAATCTGATTTGTGTATATATGTTTTATTTTATTCCCATTGTTATACATTAACTATAGTTTTATCTATCTATATAAGGGGTACGCCAGTTACATACACATTTCCAGGGGATACGTGAAGCATAAAAGGTTGAGAATCACTTTACTGTAGAATTTAAATGAAACAATTTTTATAAATATTAACCAATTAAAAAGATATGACTTCAGCATATGACCTTTGCTCCCCCTCCCTTTCTATAAAAACTATGTCAATAATCATGGGCGGAAGGGTGAGGGGGCGCCCCTCTCCCTTGAGAATGTTAATAAATATAATGTAGGGGGAAAAAAAGCTTGTTCATGTTTCACTCATTTTTAGAGAATTTTTTAAAGACCTCTGAAACGGAAGGGAAAATGTTGTACTGCAACGATAATCCAGTTTCTTGGCTCCCTTTAGCTTTTTTAGGCTCGATATTGCGTCACTTGCCCCCACCTTAATTTTTCCCCTAGATCCTGGCCAGGACACAATCCATTCTTTTATTTTTACGTTACTCCGGCAGAAATCGTTAGGACGGCCCTTATAAGGCTCACGTTCGAAGGCTTCTGACATCGGAGATGACCAAGAAATCTTGTATGTCAGAAGCACTTCCTGCAGTGAATCCGAGAGGGTTAATGACGATTTAATATTTCACAAGTTGCTGCGCATTTGCCTTGACCTAACGACGCATTTCTCATTGGTTTACAACATATCACAAAACTACTTGACAGCAGCGCATTAATAATTAATTCCGAACAAAAAGTACATACTAAGTCCACAGAAAAACGATACTTTCGCTGCGAGTTAGTTTAGTCCTGTTAACGTTAAGTGGCAAGAGGTAAAAGGAAACGGTGATTCAGCAAGAAAAGAAATATGCAGGAACCTTCAACTAAGAGTATTTAAAAAACTTTCAAGGGCATGACAGCAGATATTTCGATCAGCGTTGCATGAAAAGGTAGAAATGATATTTCCAGGCAAACATCATTGGAATCTTAACATAAGCAACAAATAACAGCCATATCTTTGTTCTTTGGCGGAAAAGAAAACATCTGAAAAAAATCAAGTTATAAAATCGTACGGTTTATCAGTCAGAAGAGTGGAGAACATTGTTACGATATCGAATGAGAAATATTTTAAGATTCTTCTACAAATAATAAAAAAATCTGTTGTAAAAAAAAGGAAAAATCTACTAAACGAATTCTTGCCTTTATAAACGCTCATTAATGACTTGAAAATTTAATTAACTATGATAGCTCTCTATCATTATGCTAACTAACGTTTTCAGGTGTTTTATCAAACCTCATGATCAAATGCAAATTGTGTAATCAGGAAGATCAAATTCAGCATTTTTAAAATGTACGTGGCTAATGACAGATTTTAAATTCTAAGCATTTTCCAAGAACATTTTGCCACCTCAATGGCGCAGTGGCATCGTGCAGGTTCACGAGGACACTGCAGTTGCTGGTATCTGGGTTCCAGTCACGGGAGAGCATGGTTGTGTGGATGTGTTTGTATATTGCATGAGAAACCAGAAAAAACCTAGTTAAGCTTCAAGAATATATCTATCCTTTGTGTAGGACAGGATATATCATGGAGCTCTATCACTTCTGAAACTTCACTGTTCAGCTGAAATTTCCTATCAGCAATACGTTTACTTCTTTTAAGCACGCAATATCCAAAAAGAACTTATGAATAGTTGAAACTTTGTGCCGCAGCGAAAAACAGAAACATAAAGTATGTTGATGTCTTTCTCATAAGGACTACCCTCAATTTTTTTTGTGGAAAATAGGAAAAACTATACCATTAATGAAATCCTTAGCAACAACGCTTTAAAAATTTCTTGCAGTTTTGCTCGGGAACAATTTTATGCAGGAGAGAATTTAATGATGTAGATGAAAAAACCTAAAGTAATATTCTGATTTAAGTCGAAAGAAAACAGACATTCCTGTCGTAGTTTAATTTCTTATATGACAATTAGTTTTGCTTCAAAATTGTAATTATTTTGTGAAGAAAGTACAATGTCGTCAACAAGAAACATGTCAGCAGTCATTGACAGAAATATCAAAATATAATGTATGCTTTATGTACGACACACATAAACTTAAAAATAACTGCAGATGGGAGAATTTTCATGGGACTGCTTACCCTTATGATAAGCTTCATAATAACGTAACGAAATGAACTTTTAATCGAAAACCGTCTAGTGTGTCTCCGAAGTAAGCTAGTTAATTATCCACCTCAGTGGCGGCTCATCATTAGGGGCCAGAAGGGCTGGCCCACCAACATTTCTGTAATATATATATACTAAAACATTGAACTCTGAATTGGAATAAATAATAAAAATAATACTTTACTTGTATATTTGTTCTCTAAAATATCTTGCCTGTTTGATTTCATTTCAATAAGAATTTAGTGAAGTAATGTACTCGAAACTGTCTTGCGCGCCTTAATTATCAGCGCGAAATATTGCGAGAAAGCTTTAAGTCCCCCCCCCCCATCCCATAGGCTACATTCTCGACCCCCCAACTCTGAAACTAAATCCTGGGATATATGTGCCTGACTAAGCCACAAAATATATATGAAAACTACATTACACGTACATATAAACTGAATGGACAAATTATTGTATACACCTACCTAATAACCTGTTGCTCCACCTTTTGCCTCACAACAGCAGACAGACGTCTTGGCAAGAACTCAATGAGGTGTTGAAAACACGCAGATGGTGTTGCACCCCATGAAGCAAGGATCGCCTGTCATAGAGCATCGCCAGTTGCAGGTGGGGGTTGGCAGGCTCGAACAGATCTTTCCAATTCGTCCCACAAATTCTCAATGAGGTTGAGGTCCGGCGATTAAGGGGGCCATCATTCGAGTGTCATAAATTCACTTGAATGCTCCTAGAGCCAATTGGTCGCCACTCGGAAAGTATGTGTGTGGCGTTGTCCTGTTGAAAGATGGCGTCATGATGTGGAAAAAGAATCATTATGAATGGGTATAGATGGTCGGTGAAGATATTCACATACCGGTGACGGAGGTCTCGATGGGTACAAGGGGCTCTAAGGAAGCCTATATAAATGGGATACCTGGGAGCTCCTCGTACCCGTCCCAACTGGAAACGGTACAAGGAAGCCCAAACTGCTACACCGCCTGCACTGTCTATATGACCCCAAATTGGTAAGTTGTGTCCATCGCTTCCTTTGGTTTACACTATGCACGCACCCTCCCATCGGTGTGATAGAGTTGAAACCGTGATTCGTCAGATCAGGTGATGTGTTTCGATTCCTCCACACTTCAGTTGCGATAGGCCTTGAAAACTGCAACCTAATTTTTCGGTGCCTTGCAGTCAGCAAGGGGACATAATATGAGCGTCGACTACCATAGCCTGTTTTTTCCATGGTACGATGGATAGTCTTTGTGCATAAGCTTGTGGGACATGCCCTCATTCAATTCTGACGTCATCTGCTCCACAGTAGCTGAGCAAAACTTTGTAACAATGCTGGACAATCTGCGCTCACCTCCAGATTGCACATTTATGTCCACATTTCCCCCACTTGCTGGAAGTTTTGTCGCATTTTACGTAGTTTCGGTATACACGTGCGATGGTCCTATACGGAATTCCCAACAGTTTAGCAGTTGCAGTGCTTCCTCACACCTACTATCTGGCCATGGTTAAATTCATTTACGTCGCTGCCTTTAATCCCCATGATTACTTTTCCGTTCGTTTAATACCTTGATTCGTCAGATTAGTTTTCCTAGACTGGTTTCCAATGCGCAGAGACCTGCTCTATTTTTAGGCAATTGCCAGTTTCAGCATTCCTCGTGACTAGACACGATACTTTTGCTTTGCATATTGTTATCAGAGTGTATATAATAATTTGTCCATTCAGTGCATATGTTCTTTTCAATCCACTCGATATTCCTTTTTTCGCTGAGGACAGAATTGGGGTTAACGAAGGAAATCGCCGCCGTTGCGCACTACCATTTAAGCCATCACTACCCCTGCCTAATTGATTTTTCTATATATAATGTTATGCTGACTCCATCTATTTAGAAGCTCTCGAATCGCCACTGATTCCTCTTATAACAAGAAACGTAATAAGGGTTGATTACGTTACATGGCACTGTTTTGACAGTGCCATGTAACGTAATCAATAATGTGTTTTGAGAGGACATTTACTATTATATACCTTTAGGCCACCATCGGTCATGCTTGATCTGGTGTTCCTGTTGTGCAACAATTGCCCAACACTGTACCTTCCACCACGGCCGGAGTGAACTTTTGCAGGACCGGGTTCCAAAATTTTGTGGAGCCAAAAAAAAAACGCATTTATATGTATTTCTAAATTTTATAATAATAAATTATTTATTATAAGTACAAAATGCGGTACATATCTACATACAACTTATAGGAACATCGAGTATATTATAAATATTACATAATTTTTCTCGCCTTTTTCAAAATCTTTAATTACGTCATCAAAATTGACCGATTTTTTGACAGAAATGTTGTTTCTTACGATGAGCTTGTCGTGGACCACGGGACCGGGGACCGGGGAACGCACTGAACTCGCCCTCGCGTCGTCCCTGCCTTCCACTGCAGTAAGCTTCTGCGAAGCACTGTCATATCTAATTGGTCCCATTCCTCATTACAAGCCAGTTTCAAAGTCTTAGAAGCCCGTTTAAAGAATCTAAATGCAGAATGATCCTAGAATGGAACATTAGGTGACTTCATAAGAATGCCCTCGAATGATAGAGGGCGAATTCAGATTCCCTCTGCCATACCTTTAAGATATTAAAGATGCGAAACTTTGTCTTGATGCAACCATACGATGTTGTTGTCTGTACTATACAAAGCAGGCAATTCGTCCCGGTAGTCAGGTGGGGCGGGGGTGGCTCAGTCGGTAGCACGCCAGGCTCGTAATCTGTAGTTCCCACGTTCGAGTCCCAGCTGGGTCAGCGCTGAGATTTATCTCCGCAAAATTCCCCGCCGTGCCCACGGTCAGTAGGGGACACCGATGGGCTTGGAAAGGCCGCAGTCCGTCGAATGGGACGTTAAGCCGTATCACTGTGTGCGGGAGATCACCTGTGCACGTTAAAGAACACGCTGGATGGCCTTGACGGGAGGCTACCATCTGTCTCTCAACAGCTGTTCCAGTGGGTCCCCTCCCCCAACCTTCTCTGAGCCTTCGGGGTCCATGTGACCTGGCCATTTAGCCCATGGTGTGCAAAAAAGCGCCGCTCAGAGGTGAAACAACCCAACGCGGTAGTCAGGTACGTTAACCACTAGACCCTACCTAGTTTAGTGGCTAGCATACCTGACTGCTAAGACCAGGGGAGTACATATCCTCGATTAAGTGTTTGTATGTTTTATGAGAAACCAGGACAAGCCTACTATAGCTTCTAGGTTATCTCCGTCCTTTGTGTAGGGAAGTACCTTTTTCCTTTTAAAATAATTTATCATTTATTTATTTATTTTTATTTGCTCCAGGACTTTTGTCTGATAGTATAGGGAATTCACTTTGGCTTTCTTCTGTTCCACCTTATGTATTTGTAACTTCCCCTTGTAGCTGTACCCAATAATGATCAAGAAACCTTCGGGAAACATTCATCCCATTTTCTATACCACTTGTGAACGACTGTTTGGTCGATTGGACGGGAATATATTGACTGAAAACGTTTCAGTTGTCTAGGTAAAAGTATTCCTCGTCAAATATGGTCACATTTTTCCACTTATTGCCCTTCAGATAATGCTCCTACAGCTTGCGGCATTTAATACGCAATTGCATTAGCAGGAAGCAACTTATGGATACGGGACTTATCCATGAGCTGTAAGAGAATATCGTCTCAGATATTAAGGACAATCAACTGGGACATTTTTATGGCTTTGGCGATCGTTCTCTGCGCGGTCCAATTGCAGGGTTTTGTCCACTGACCATTGTTCAGACCTTCTTGATAACATCTGCTGTGCAGCAGGGAATTTATGCTTTTTTGACGTACCAGCAACCGCTTACGGGGATCCGTCTCGTATTCGATGCTTCATCACATAGACACCCTTTCGGGAAATGCTAAATACTCTGGCACCGCAAATTGCACATCTTTACAATTTGTGATTCGGATTAATGACCATTGGAAAAGGCAATGAAGGTATCCTTCCCAAAAACCTTTCGATCTTCGGTAGCATATCTCATGCTTTATGCTCACAAAACGGTAAGCGTGTAACTATTGATCCACATACATTGTGATAAATATGAGGTACGCTCAAAATTATTGAGGGGGATTTCACTTAAAGTATTACTTTCTTGAATCACGCATATGATTTTCCCACATATTGTGTTTCTCAAAACACGACCATTAATTTGCGGACACCAGTATTTTAGAAATACAGACCTGAGAAACACCGGGAAATTTTGCGACTAATTACATTAGAAAGTTTGCACAGAGTGATTACACGTTGTTATCCATTTAATATTGCTACGACAGGTGAACGTACTGCAATGTACTTTTTTTTTTTGTCACCAACTACTTCGAACGAACTTAAAAAAGAATAAGCGAATTGTTGTATTAAGAGAAATTAGAGTGCGACGGAAAACGTAGTTTGTCTTTGTCTGTACACTAAAGTATAAAAAGGAAATTATTTTATTTAATGTGTTCGCGGGAGGTTAAATACGTTTATTAGTGTTGATCCTGTTAGCGGACTGGTTAGAAAAAGGAGGATGCTTAGTACACTTAAAGATGTGGCTGAGGATGCTGTATGTTATTCGAACAAGCAGAGCTGATCTCAACTTTTCTGTAGGCAGAGTTCACCAATCGATGAATGGTGATATTTAGTTTGTTTAGGAATTAGTAAGGTTATTCTTTATAGATTGCAGGTTTGTTCACAGATATGATTGTGCCACTTATCGACTATTGCAAGAGCCTCATTTCCTCTTTGTAGGTATAGTAAAAAGGTGCTTTGTTCTTCTGAAGGTTTATTTTTATACTGATGAAGATTTGTGTTGGTTGACTTTAGTTTATATAAATGTTTTTAATTAATACTTTTGTAATAAATTACATTATTTTAGAATAATAATTGTTAAATACTATTTTTGAACTCATGCTCAGTTTCTTCATAATAATTGTTGTCAGGAGCGGGATAATTCATTGAATGCCTTTCACTAGAGGTATGGATAGGTTAGAAAACCTAACTGAATTAAGAAGTGATATAGCTAGGCAATATAACGACATGAGAGCTGAAATAGTAAAATAGCAGCTCAAAGACGTAAAATAACTAGCCAGTGTAATGACATTAAGACCGAACTGAACAGACAATGTGATTGTCTAAAGGTTGAAATTAATGATGTAAAGTGTAACGTAAATGAAATTACTTGTGAGTTTAACGCAAAACTTGATATTGTTAAGATAGATTATAAGCATCAAATTGATAGTGTAAAAACTGATTATGAATTCCAGTTTAAGGTTTTAAGAAATGAAATATTACCCTATTTTTGTGATAATAGTAATCTTAGTGACAATACTGTGTTTACACATCATGCTAAAGGTGAAACTAACCCTTCCACATACGATGCCCAGTCATCTTGGATAGCCAAGATTAAATTGGCCTCCACCACAGGATGTTCATCAACTTCGTAGCTTTATTGGACTTTGCACATATTACAGAAGATTTGTTAGGGGTTCTCCAACATCACAAGGCCATTACATCGTCTGAAAGAGGAGGACCAGCGGTTCATGTGGACCAGTGAATGTGAAGTGACCTTCCAACAGTTGAAGCAGGCTCTTTCCACAGCACAAGTGTTAGCATATCCACAAGCTGGAAAACAGTTCATAATAGATACTGACACAAGTAACACAGGAGTTGGTGCTGACTTTCACATCAACAAGACGGACAAGAAAGAGTTTTTGCGTATTTTAGCAAAACTTTATCTAAACCAGAAATGAATTATTGTGTCCCACGTAAAGAAATGTTAGCAATAGTAAAAGCAATAGAACATTTTCATCATTATCTCTATGGTCAGATATTTCTTGTTCGTACTGATCCTGCTGCACTCAGGTGGCTACTAAACTTTAAAACCCTGAAGGACAAATTGCTAGGAAAATACAGCGTTTACAAGAGTACAAATTCTCCATTGAACATCGTAGTGGCAAACTACATAGGAATGCAGATGCCCTTTCCAGACGTCCATGTATTGACAACTGTAAGCACTGGTATAATTCAGAGTTGAAATATGGTACTAAAGATCTAATGTCCATAAGACAACGACACAAGAAAACAGCGATACTCTTAATATCGGAGGCCCAATAAAAATTAGAAAGACCCAACTAGATGATGAAGATATAAGGCCAGTAATAAATCGGATTAAAAAATTTGATGTAAAACCCAATTTGCGAAAAATCTCGAGGTATAGCCTAACTACCAAAAGTTATTGGGCATAGTTGAACTCCTTAGAAGGGAAAGATGGTGTATTATACAGAAGATGGGAGAATCCCACTGGACGACTGATCCGTTGGCAGATAATCCTTCCTCGCTTCCGAGTGGCACTAGTGATGAAAGACCTGAATGACAGTGCCACTGGGGGACATTTCGGTGTTAATAAGACATTAGAGAAAGCCAGAGAACGATTTCATTGGCTGAAAAGTAGGACAGAATTTGAAAGATGGTGTACGCAATGTGTGGCCTGTGCAGCAAAGAAAGGTCCTAAGACTAGGAGTCCGGATAAGCCGCAGACGTATAACGTTGGTACCCCTTTTGAAGAATAGCCATTGAGGTAATGGGTCCGTTTCCCAAGACTGGTGATGGAAATAACTATTTATTAGTGGTAATGGATTATTTCACGAAGTGGCCTGAAGTCTATCCCATCCAAGATCAGGAGGCAACAACAGTTGCAGAGAAGACAGGAAATAACTTGATTAGTAGGTATGGAGTATCTTTGCAACTCCACTCAGACCAAGGAAGGAATTTTGAATCCACTGTGTTTAAAGGCATCTGTCAACTATTAGACATTTAGAAAACCAGAACATCTCCCCTACACTCTCAGTCGGATGGTATGGTTGAGATATTCAATAGGACAATTGCACAACATCTAGCATTGTTTGTCGATGAACATCAACGTGACTGGGATCGCCATATACCACTCTTTTTGTTGGCGTACAGAACAGCAGTGCACGAGATAACTGGACAGACACCTTCCATGATGCTCTTTGGAAGAGAATTACGTCTTTCTTATGACCTATTATATGTTCGGCTTGATACAATGCCTGTGTCCACTCCATAATACGTACAGGAATTACAACAACAACTAGAAGAAATCCACCACTCAGTCAGACATAACATCAACTTGACAAGCGAGAGAACCAAAACGAGATACGACAGTAAAACACATGGAACTGTTTTCAATCAAGGGGATCTTGTCTGGCTGTAGAATCCACATAGAAAGAAGAGACTTTCTCCAAAACTTCAGAAACCTTGGGAAGGCCCATATATGGTAAAGAGGATTAATGACGTGTGGTTATCACGTTTGGCTATTGATCTACGGGACCTGGGTTCAAGCCCTGGGTAAGGCATGGATGTGTGTGCTGTTTTTCTGCTGAGGTCCCGCCATCCTCACAGACCTTCTACTATGGCGTATTAAACTGACAGGCTCCTGTCAGACCTCTGTGGCAAGAGCTGCTTGAGGGGGTATTTATTTTTATTATGTTTTATATTGAATTCGCCGACGTCCAACTACAAAGTGCAAGATGGTTCACGTAGATTGTTTGTCCCCGTTTCATCGAAGAACTGAAGAAGCTTCAGAATCCAGAACTGTTCAGGACGAACAAGACTTAAGTGTTACGATAGATGAACGTGCTACATTGAGCCCGTGATATGATGTTACGTCTTGATGCTCGCATGTGCTTCAGCGTGAGAATTATGTCACCAACTACTTCGAATGAACTTAAAAAAGAATAAGATAATTGTTATATTAAGAGAAATTAGACTGTGAAGGAAAACGTAGTTTGACTTTGTCTGTACACTAAACTATAAAATAAGAAATTATTTTATTTAGTGTGTTCGCGGGAGGTTAAATAAGTTTATTAGTGTTGATTTTGTTAGCGGACTGGTAAGAAAAAGAAGGGTGTTTAGGACACTTAAAGATGTGGCTGAGGAGGTTATATGTTATTCGAACAAGCAGAACGATCTCAACTTTTCTGTAGGAAGAGTTCATCAATTGATGCATAGTTATATTTAGTTTGTTTAGGAATAGGTAAAGTTATTCTTAACAGATTGCAGGTTTGTTCACAGATATAATTGTGCCACTTATCGACTGTTGTAAAAGCGTTATTTTCTTTTGCAAGAATAGTAAAAAGGTGCTTTGTTCTTCTAAAGGTGTATTTTTTTTATCGAACCCTTAATCTCATCCATTTTATTTCACCCATTAATGGGACTTGAATTTTTTTGTGACAACTGGCTAAACCACATTTATATGGGGCCCAAAGTGCTCAGCTGCGATGAGATCAAAGCTGACAAGAATAAGCATGCAGTCTTAGCGGTTTCAACGCGTCGTTATTTCCTGTTATATGATTGATATGCCTTCAAGAGTTAGCGTCTCCCTTAAGAGCAGATTTACAGAAATAATAATGAATCTGTGATATACTGAAGGTAACAAGGCATTTAAATAAGATAGGTCATATTTCAACAGAAAATTTCACACAGAAAAGTTGAGAAATAATTTATACTAATTTCGAAAAAAAAATTAGTTATTTTATTTTTAACAGATAAACATATTTAATAAATCGAAAGAGCTATGCATTACATGCTTGGGTTCAAGGCGGATATGACATAGTTTTATAGCCATTTTGGCAATCGAAATATTTCCTCACACAGTGTGTTTCCGTTTCAATAAAGAAAAGCATATGTTCTCTTCACTTTCTCTAGTGAATCCGGGTTGAAGCTTTTTATAACACCGAATTTACCTTTGATCTGATTAGACTAGAAAAATATTTACGAACAGCAGCATCGGGGTTCATATCAGCATTGTTGCTATGCAACGGGAACGAATTCGGAATAGATTTGAATGAGTACGTAGCCCAATTAATCTCTTCAACCGAGAACGTTATCGTACTTCCTGCTAAAATGCAAGTCACTATTGAGAAAGAGGTTACAGATTTTCAAAGATTACATCTAAAATATACTCATGAAACAAAGATTAGACTAAATTGTGTCAGCAGCTGTAAATATAGTGGGAGAGATAACATACACCTTTAGGCGACACTGGTTTCTTATATTTGGGTACTCAAGTGAAAATACTGATTTTTGAGGATCTTGATTAGCGTTTCTTTCGGCTTAGATTTATTCATTGGTAACGGAAGTGGTGTCCTGTTTAAAGGTTGATCTATTATGTTTCATTCTCCAAGTGAGATACTTTTCTTTATAGAGATTTAAGGTCATCACAAGTCATCATATGGTGTATATGCAATGTAAGCTTACAACGATGAATATAATGAAACAGTATTACGTAAACAAGAAACATTCCCAAACAGTTTAACAGTCCGGGAAGGTTTCTACGTATGCACCAAAACGTCAGAGCCTATAGTCTCGAAGCATATAGTGGAGTCTGTGTTGTTTACCACTTGAATGATATCAGTTTATAGCAGAAAGGGTACATGGAACATTAAGGACCCGAATTTGACAATCGGAATTAATACCAACGAAAAAAAAATATCATTCTTAAATGGGCTACATTCGAAGTACAGAAGATGACTTTCACCTGCAGATTACTGCGCTTTAAGAGATGTGCAGAAATTCTGTTTGCGATTCATTTCCACCAGAGGGAAACACGAGGAATGAAACTAGCACCATTTGTTGCGCGTCCACATTTTGTCAAAACAGTTTACAACTTCTTTGGATCATTTCAAAACACCTGATATATTTCTGAGAAATATTTTACATTTTTAACAAATATTTTTGGCATCATTTTACTTAAAAAGTAATTGAAAACGGGTTTGAGTTGTTTTACCTCTAAGCGGCACTTTTTTTTTGCACACTGTGGTCTAAATTGGCAGGTCACAAACACCTCAGGAGCTCAGAGAAGGTTGCAGAAGATGATCCACTGGAGAGCTGTTAGAAGAGAGATGGAAACCTCCCGTCAAGGCTGTCCAGGTGTTTTTTTAACGTGCACAGGGTATAATTCTCCTATAACACGGGGGGGCGGGAGCGGGCTCAGTCGGTAGCGCGTCAGACTCGTAATCTGCAGTTTCCAGGTTCGAGTCCTAGCTAGGTCATCATTGATATTTATCTCCGGAAAATTTTCCACCCCGCCCACCGTGAATAGCGGGCACCGATGGGCTTGGAAAGACTGCTGTCTGTCGGAAGTGAAATAAAGCTGTACACCCCTGGTGTTCCGGGAAGCCTGTTGTGCACGTTAAAAAACAATCTGGATGGCCTTGACTGGTGGTTGCCATCTGTCAATACCTATTTAAAACAAAAAAATTGATCTCTATAAGCCAAAAAGTTCGATGTCTACAGAAAAAAACTTTTCTTTTGAAAACGAAGTAATATAAATATGCAATACTTCCAATCAGGCCCGGATTTAGAAAAAAAATCGAAGTTGGGGGGAGAGACAGCAAGAAACACAATCGAGCCGGGAAATGGCAAAATGGTGTGTGTGTGTGTGTCGCTACAAGAGACTCTATTTCAAATGCAATTTACTTGCCAGAAATCTGTAATGGATATTAAATATATTCTTTTTAACCAATACTTCATTTAATAAAATGTTTTTAGATAATCTTCTATCTCTCGTTAAACTTCTGATATTTTTGTATACTCCAGTTTTGTTTCAGATGTTTTAATACTGCAAAACCATATAATTTTCTTAAAGGCATAAAATCTAAAATACTGAAATTTTCTCTAACACTTTTTCTTCTTGCTTTCTTTAGTGTACATCTGATAAGATGATTTTGTACACATTGCTAAGGTTTCATATTTTTATCGTATACTATAACCACTTAAGGCAATATATCATAATTAATACATGATTTAATGCAGCATTTGTAAATTAACTTTTAATGCGTTAGGTCCTTAAATTGCATCCTCAAGTTCCTAATGTAATAAATACGTGATGTTATTTAATTAATTTTCATGCATACATGATTTGTGTGTTCGCTCCACGCCATTTGTTTCCTATCTAAATGAATTCCCATGTCACAGAAGTGGTCTACTACCTGGATCGGAACATATTTGCAATCGAACTATTACAGTCGTTACTGTGATAAATAATTTTCTACTTAAAATAATGTAAATCTTTGTTTCTAATTCTTATATTCATATATTTCATTTTAATAACGTTTAATATCAATTTATCATTTGGAAAAATCTGCGAATTGCAAACAAATCTGAATTTATGTCTTAGACTATTTTATTTTCCTTTCCAGAGTATGTAACAGAAGTATCATCAGCAAATGTTACGTTTTTACAGATAATTGTTAAGTTATACAAAAATGAAAAAAAAAATCCCCTCAAGCAACTACATCATTGAAATATATATATATAGGGTGTCTCAAAAATATTGGTACAAACTTTTAGAGGAGGTAGATAGCATCTAAAGAAATGAGAATTGCATAGGAACCCATAACCGGAAACGTCATGGGAAAGTGGTAGCAGAGGTACAAGATCTGAAAGGACACAAGACAGTGATTAATGGGAAAATATTTATTGGACATAATTATTACAAATGGCGTACTAGATGATGCATTTCATAATGTTACAACAGATGCTCGAAGTTTCCACCATGAGACGCGATACATGCGTGACACCGACGGAGCATTGATTGCCGGACACGGTCGAACACACCTGGAGTTTCTTTGATAGTAGCAGCAGCGCAGACGAGCCTTGCCACGAGATACATGTCAGACTCCACAGGCGATTCATACACGGTAGCTTTGAGGGGCCCCCACAGAAAGAAATCAACGCTCGTTAAATCAGGTGAGCGTGGGGGCCAGGCAACTGTTCCAGCACGCCCAATCCATTGTTGCCCAAAAGACATGTTCATATGCGCACGAACACACCATCCATAATGGGGAGGCGCCCCACCATGTTGAAACCACATGTTGCATCTCCCATTTGCTGGAAAATGGGCAAGTAAGCCTGGTAGAACCTGTTCCAGAAATCCAGATACTTCGCGGAGGTCATGCGGGATGGTAAAAGGTATGGCCCGACTAAGCAGTCGCCGACCAAACCTTCCCACACATTTCTGCGAAACGATGTTGTGCCGCATGGGTGCGCACACCGTGGGAGTTCTAGTGAGCCCACAAATGCGCATTGTGCTGATTGAATACGCCATCCCGAGTGAACTGGCCTCATCAGTAAACAAAACATAAGCTGGGAAATTCACATCTTGGGCACTTTTTTGGAGATACCATTGCGCAAAACGTACCGTGCAGGATGATCTGCGGGGAGAAGTAACTGAACCCTTTGGAGATGAAAGGAGTGTAAGGACTCGCCGTGCAAAACACGCTGTACACTGCAATGAGACACTCCTAAGGCAGAGGCAACGACACGTGTGCTGGTACTAGGATTAGTCTCCACGGCATCCAACACACTTTCTTCCATGGCGGGAGTACGAGTCGATCGTGGACTACCCTCACTTCTGCTACCTCTTAATGACCCATAATCGCACAAATTTTAATGCGCACGCACAAACAAACGGTGGCCCGGTACATGTCTGTGTGGGAAGCGTTCTTGATACGTTCGTTGAGCGACTCATCCATTGCCCTCAGCTATTCCATACACTAAGTGCATGTCTGCCAGCTCCCTGTTTGAATACCTTTGCATGCTCTTCGTAAGCCGACTACCGCTCGAATGAGGAAATCCGAAATTTCCCCTCTAGCGCACTGATGAACAGCGCCGCCTATTGACTTACGGTGACGTTTCCGGTTATGGTTCCTATGCAATTCTCATTCCTTTAGATGTTATCTACCTCCCCTAAAAGTTTGTACCTATATTTTTGAGACACCCTATATATATATATATTAGAAAGAATATTGGGCCCAAAACTGACGCTTGTGGTACATTATATTTAATTTCATCTTCTTCGCCTGTCCATTTATCAATTCTTTCTTTTTCTTTCCTTTCAGTTAAGTGACTAGTAAACCACATTAGAATTTTTCACTGAACCTTACATTTTCAATTTTTTGCTGCTTTTACAACTTCCGGAAATCTTGTTGTAAAGAAAGATTTATTAAATAAGACGAAACCTGTTTAATTTCTGAAAAAATTGTTTTAAAATGTAAATTGTAATACTATCAATCACTGCAGATCGCTATTCTTTAAAGTCTTAACAACACCCTCAATCTGTTGGTGAAACACATAATCAGTTAAAAATGCATTTTGAACTGATGAAGAATATTTGTAGGTAACGGTATTCGTGAAGTTTTTCTTCATTAATGTGCTAATAATTTCAGTTAATATCACTTAAATTTATTTACTAGACCGTTGGCATTTAACTACGGAAAATATTTTGTCATTGTCAATAATTTAAAAGGGTAATTATTTTTTTGAAATGGATATATCATATATTCCATCTCTTGTCTTCCAATATTTCCCAGAATCGCCATTATTATTGAAAAATGGGGTTCTATAATATGCATTTTTACTATTGGAATAATAGGTGTTAATTTATTTTTATATGCTTTACACTCATTTATTTCCTCTTGTGCCATAATATTTCTGTTTTATCTTTTACATTTTTCTCTTTTTGGGTTAAATTTTGTTGGTGTTAAGTGAAATAATAAGTCCGTCAGTTATCCATGGCTTCAGTCTCCTTCGTTTTCTATAACTGACCATAACTGTTTATGCATCAATAATTTACCTTAATTCCCACATAAATTCCTTAATGCATCATTAGCATTGAATAACTTTATGTTGACCCAGTTTTTTCTCTAACAACATTTTACTTTAATGTAACATAATTCCATTTTTCGATCTCAAAATATTTTTAATAGTTCAAAGTCTGAAGTCAAACCACCATAAAACAGTTAGTAACAGCCAACACTAGCTTGATAATGTAAGTTTTTAAATGCTTATAATGAACGTTTCTAGCAAATATGTGATCTAAGCAAGCTCCTGAATCATATCTAGTAATATTCTCATGACAAGAAATTAAACGATTTGCAGTGATCAAATTTACATATTATAAAATAGAAGAATTTTTATTTATGATATCAATATTGAAATGATGTGCTAATATCACATACCTATCATCTGTGTGAGCTAATTCAGGTTCTAACTCATTATTAAAAACTTTAACTGAAAATTCATTCATTCCATATAGTGACCATAGATAGATTGTTATCTTATAGTATATAAATGGAATGCGCAATACATTAGCGGTAATGAAATCCTTATCTACATGCTTTGCAAATACATTATCTGTAATATACACAATAACAGCACCTGATTAACTCTAAAACTGTATCTTCACAAACACACAGCTTGTTCTAACCTAATCAGTATTTCAAATCTCAAAAGTTTCTTAAATGAAAGTAATGAAAACATAACTCTCTTTTCTGGAGGTCATTTACCGAAGAGTTTCCTCAAGATCTTGTCAAGGATCGTCATCACAAAAAAAACATTTTTGGTAAGAGATGAGATACTGCAGCAAAAATAGCTCCTTGCTAAAGCACACCAGTTTACTTTAGCTGGGCTTCCAAGCAAACATTTCTTTAAACCTGTATCTGGAGAGTTAAACTCCGTTAGCCAGTTAACCCTTAAATCGTCAAGTCTGATACTTTCAGCTCTGTAGACCAACCGTGTTTGCATCACTTTCTTCCCACAGTCTTTTCGTCACAAAATCGTTCTCTTCTGGTAAAGAATAAAAGTAAATGGCGATGAAATGTAGCCACGTTTCACTCCGGTAAAAAT
Organism: Ryuthela nishihirai; assembly: GCA_038380435.1. Classification (NCBI taxonomy): domain Eukaryota; kingdom Metazoa; phylum Arthropoda; class Arachnida; order Araneae; family Heptathelidae; genus Ryuthela; species Ryuthela nishihirai. Next base: position 75,453,706 of record JAWZYU010000012.1, read on the forward strand.
TGCGAGCATTATTGCAAGCTCTACTCACTCCAACGTAGCCCTAACTCTCTCTGGAGAGCAATTGTTATATCAATAAACTTCCGAGCTGCATCAACCATAAATTTTGTTTACGAACGAAATCTATAATGTCTCTCGTGGAATCTACACAGGTTTTGGAACCTAAGTGCTATTAAAGTAGAGAAGAAAGTCAGATAACTGAATATTAATTATCTAAAGCATAGATTTTCATTATTATTATTTCATGGAATGTCTTTTTCGGCTAGTATAAAAGTTTACAAACTGATCTTTTGTTGAGTCGTTAAGGATAGCCAAGTTTTACGAAAAAAGAAATTTTATAAATATATTTGTTCTTAATTTTTTCTCCGTGTAGGATTGACTACCAGAGATGTAATGCAAAATGAAACAGTCTTTCAAAGCTGCTAAAATTAATTGTATATTGTTTACTTTGTTCATATTTGGCGTCACTTCTTGCAGCTGAAACTTCATGTTAGAGTACGGATGACTCAACATTAGTGAATTTTAAGACCGTTTTACGAACTTTTGTTCTGAACTGAGTGATTCTGTTCCGAGATGATTTGGTTGGTTATGCGGAGACTGGAAATTTCAGAGAACTAAGATCTGATATTAAATATTACTGCTGTAAAACATGAAATTTTTTTATTCCAACTATGAATTTGTTTTTCAAGACATTGCTGGATAGTTTTACCTCTGTGAATAATTTAGTTTGCCAGATACATTCTCCAGATACAGGTTTAAAGAAAAGTTTGCTTGGAAGCCTTAATCTGATGGCACCTTTTGCGTACAATTGAATAAATGGCCAGGTCACAAGGACCCCAAGGTTCGGTATGGGAATAAAATCTTTGAACAACCATTAGGATCTGAAGGGAATGGTCCCCTTCAGATAGGGCCACGACTTAACGTCCCATCCGAAGGTCGGCGTCGTTTCCAAGCCCTTCGGTGTCTCCTTTCTAATCACACGTAGGGTGTGTGCGTGTATGGGGGGGGGGGGTAGCAGAGATCGATCTCAATGCTGGTGCAGTTGGGACTCGAAAATGGGAACATCAGATTAGAAGCGTAACGCGCTATCGACCATGTCAACCACCGTCCCTCAAAGCACTGTGGAGTATTTTATTCATTCCTTTAAAATGAGTACTTTTCTAAAATTAATTATTTTGATTCAAAAATGGCCAGGTCACATGGACCCCGAAGGCTAAGAGAAGGTTGGGGAAGGGGACCCACTGGAACAGCTGTTATGGTAATAGATGGTAGCCTCCCGTCAAGGCCATCCAGCGTGTTCTTTCAGCGGAGATAAATCTCAAAGCTGACCCAGCTGGGACTCGAACCTGTGAACTACAGATTACGAGTCTGGCGCGCTACCGACTAAGCTACCCCCGCCCCAAACGTTTTAGATGAACGGCGGCATAGAAAACTAAAATGAAAGCAATAATAAGATATAAAAAATCAATAACCTAGGTATAACCAATGCAAATCATAAATCTAACGTGAAACATAAACAATATCATTTTATTAAAATTTATTATTTTAATGAGAATTCGTTTCGCCGAGATTAAACTTCTTGTCCTCTATACGTCTTTTTCTCTTTTGCAAATTTAATTTATTTGTCATCAGTAGTTCGTGGTCGCACAAAAAGCGGTTGAAGTCATGAAGTCCAGACCATCCGCAGTTAGTTACTAAAACTAACTCCCTATTTTATCTCAAATAAGATTTTGCATAAATATTATTTTGCTCAGCTTTCTGAACTTGGTATTAATATATATTAATCTACCAACAGTTAACTTGTTGTGTGTCTCGCAGAATGATCATAATTCCTCCTGCAGATATTAGGAATTAAGGAGGTTGAAACTATTTCTGAGTTTTCCTCTTCACATGTGTTTCCTCAGCAAAGGGCTCTATTTTTCTACCATTCGCATGCACTTATATCAAGACCTCTATTTATAGTAATTTTGAATATAATGTCTCCCAACGGCAAATTTATTTCCTTGAAATATTACCAATTGATGGAGTGAGTTGTTCTTTATTGCGTTTTCTTTTGTTCAAAGATCTTTAAGTTTTGCAAGACTGACAAATCTCTGTTGTTTTAAACAAAATTTGAAAAAAAAATCGTAATTTCAAGGAATTCAAAACGAAAATTTACGTAAGCATTCTTTAGAAATCTCGCGTAGAACTTGGAAGTATTCATCCTTTGACTAAAATTGTGAGAATGAGAGTTATGTTCTTGTTTGAACGAGTGGAGCATTTTTTCTCGAACTTAGTTACTGATTCCAAATTTTCCTCAGAAGGGGAGAATTTTAAAAATTATGGTTAGACACTAACAAATTAAAAAAAAAAAATGGGAAATGAAGACCATTCAACACTGGCACAGACAATTTTATTTATTCAAAATTGATAATAACTATCTTAGCCATTTGTTTCTGTGACAATTTTTTTTCAATTGAAAAGAGAGTATTATTTCGGATGATCAGAGATCCATTTTCAGCGGATTACCAGACAGTAGTCGTGAAAACTCTTTAGGAGGGGAGAGGAAAATTTCCTCCCCCTTCCCCTGCGTATTCGCTGGATGCTCTCTGCAGCTAGGTTTCCTACTTTTTTCCGAGGGGCGTGTCCGAAATGACGTCATCGCTGTTCGTTCGCTGGATGCTTTCTGTTACAAGGTTGCCCTCCAATGGCGTCCTAACTTGGGTTGGTGAAGAGTTCGACATCCTAGGTTGGGGCTATGAATTTTATTGGTTACTTTTTAGGAGGGGCGTGGCTAAAGTCCTTTCCCCCACGTGTTCACTGGAAGCTTGAGGGAACGTGACTACAGATTTTATTCTGCCGTGTTGTTTCCCCCATTTCCCCCACAGTGGCGTCCTACCTTGGGATGGTGAAGAGTTCGACAACCTAGGATGGGGCTACGAATTTTATTGGTTGACTGTTTAGGAGGGGCGTGTCCGAAATGCCATCATCGCTGTGTGTTTCTCGCTGGATGCTTTCTGTTGCTAGGTTGGCCCCTAATTCTTTCCCTCCAGTGGCGTCCTAACTTGGGTTTGTGAAAAGTCCGACATCCTAGGATGGGGCTACGAATTTGTTGGTTTTTCTCCCCTCACTGCCGCTGAAGAGATGGCCTTGACCGCTTCACACAGATGTGCGATAGCATCAGTGAAAATGTCGTAACTCATGACTATATTGAAAGGTAGGCTAACAGTCCAGCCTCTATCGCTCTTATTGTTTCTTGAGTGCCATTCCTATTCTGTTGGGAAGCAGCATTATGCTTAGGAAACGTAACAGACAACGCTCTTCAAGGAAGCGTGTCTCTGAATACTCGCTGTGGACGAATTGCTTCGAGGGACGGTTCTGTTGGCAAAATAATTATAGGTGACGCGTTACCTGCTACTTAGACAGGTAAGCCTAATAATAGCGAGGCCGACAATGCTCTTCAGGGTGTCTGCAGTAAGGGTTACGTTGTTCAAGTCGTAAACATGACAATAAAGGTGATAGAAGCCACGATGTAACAGTCAAGGAGGTCTCTCTGAATAGCCTGGTCACCCACGTTTAAAAAATGTTCCGTTGACGCTAAAGGGGTGTGATAGAAAGCTTGTTCTAAGAGGGATGAAACATTATCCACTATGGGAGTTGCTTTGAGGAAGATTCTGCTGTGATAATAGGCCGAACGCGACGACTGTTACTTAGCTACGAGAGCGTGCCATTCGGGGGCCAGGGGGGGGGGGAAGAATGCTAAGACGCGGCTACACCCGCGTACACTTGCAAACAAACATCAACAAACTTCAAAAATCGATTTAAAATATCAGACAAGGAGATTTGTATAACTCATGGAGAAAAATATTTTTTATTAAATACGAATAATTTGAAGCAAAGTTATAGAATAAAAGTGAAATATATTGATGCAATTTACGAAAAATTAACTCGTAATCAGAATTTTAGAGCGATTAATAGGTTTCAGAATAGGTCTTATGGTTCACATAATGCTTCAAAAGAGGACAAAGGTCATAGCTAAAATGCAAAAGATGGAAACATTAAACAGAAAAAGATAAATTACAAAAAAAGTAAAAAGTTCAAAGGAGTCTTTTGGAAAACATATCCTCCTGGAAGGTACACAAAATAAAAACACCTTTCAAGATTAAAAGCAGGACGCTCAAGTAAAATATGTTTAATGGGATCATGCTCAGGACCCCGACGTAATAAACGAATGACTGGAAAGAACTACCTCCTAGCGAAAACATGACGGAACGTATAATAACCAAAGGAATAAATGTTTTTTCAAAGTAAATAGACAATTTTTAAAGTGTAAAATAAAAAACTCCTCAGTAGACAAAGTGCATTTGTGGATATATTTGGAAAACATAAAGTATTTTAATGTAACAGTGCCAGCTTATTTAACACTGACATATAATAAACCCGTTAACAATATGACAATAAGTATATTTAGACCATATAATCATGCAAGGCATAATCACTATAACAAATTTTCTACATTTTGCTAGAGTATCCATTTCATAATTATCTTTTAAAAATATTTCTTTCATTCTTTATGGCTTATTGTTATGTTTCTTTCATTCTTATGTTATGAGGTTTGACAATGATCTCAAAACGTATTGTTAATGGTGTTAATCAAACTGATTTTTTCCCCAATGTCTCATACATTGGACAATAGAGGGCTCTACATTTTGAAAGATTAATTGATTTTTCCGCCAGAATCATTCCTCATGAGCGAATAGGGGTAAATTCATGTTACAAAGGGGAGACAAATAGGTTGTAACACACCACCTCAGGAGCTAAAAAATCTTTCTCAAATAGTATAACTTTGATGTAGGTTCCTGTATCGAAGACGGAGTTCTTTCTCTGCAACGCACCACCCCATGGGCTAAAACATCTTTCTCAACAGCAGTATAACTTTCCTGCAATGCTCCACCCCATGGGCTAAAAGAATCTTTCTCAAACCCATTCACAAAGTGTTTTTTCACGGATCGCTCTCTTGATAGCTTTCAATGTGCCAATAGAGTGCACACGTCTTTATACGAAATCGTTCATTTGGGTTGTTTTACCTCTGAGCGGCACTTTTTTGCACACAATGGGCTAATGGCCAGGTCACATGGACCCCGTAGGCTCAGAGAAGGTTGGGGGAGGGGACCCACTGGAACAGCTGTTGGGAGACAGATGGTAGCCTCCCGTCAAGGCCATCCAGCGTGTTCTTTAACGTGCACAGGGTATGGCTCTCCCGCACACGGGGCCACGGCTTAACGTCCCATCCGACGGACGGCGGCCTTTCCAAGCCCATCGGTGTCCCCTACTGACCGTGGGCAGGGCGGGGAATTTTGCGGAGATAAGTCTCAACGCTGACCCAGCTGGGACTCGAACCTGGGAACTACAGATTACGAGCCTGGCGCGCTACCGACTGAGCCACCCCCGCCCCACGAAATCGTTCATAATATTACCTATAAAATTGAACTGAAAAAAGCGAAGGTTCTCTGGTTAAATATTTAGACGCTAATACACTCTCTGATCAATCAAACGTTACCAAGGAAATTAATATACTGGCAGATATAAATTACCTGTAGATGCTCGAGTTCTACTAACAGCTCAATCAGGAAAAGACATAATTATTCGATGTAACGATTTTGTAAAACAATCAAGGACTCTGATACAGAAAGCTCTACCCGAGTTGTAATTGCTGCACTTTATACTGTAAATAAATTAAACTGTTATCCATGAGCATAAGTAAAATTTTCTAATCAGAGAACTGTAAATTGCTAATATCGAGAGTACAGAAAATAGTCAAAGTTTAAAACATATTGCGTAAAAGGAGGAAAAGGGGTCTTTTTACCTCTCACACCGTAGGAAAACGGTCATCCCATTTTTGATGAGCACCAAACAATGTGGTTTCATCTAGATTCTAGATTGTCGAAATAATCGGCAGCCTTAAATAATACTTCCTTACTAAATAACGTTTAAAGATATTTTGTCAATAGCTTCATTAACCAACTTTTCTCCTCCATATTAAAATTGAAGACTAGAAAAATTTTAGGTTTTGCAAAGTGTGTGGACCATGCGTTCCGCAATGGTTCCACCGCGAGACTTTGCACCTCACTCGGTGGCTACTGCGAGGCATTTACGCTGACAGGGCCGCGGGGGCCTTGGTAGGGTGCAGCCTGCCTTTCAAACGTTTGATGGCAATGGGGGATGCGCCTAATGGAAGTCTGATGCGAAACTCTCTCCCTTCTTACACTATGGTTCTCGCATAACGAAAAACTTGGAAGAACATAAGATACTCATTGTCGCTAGTATATTACTTCCGAGAAGAAAAGTGCAAATACACATAGGTGTTAACTTCCTCTTTACGAAAGCTGACTTGAAAAGGCTTCCACTTGAAAATCGCAATGCACCTTCATGACAGGAATCGTGCGCACTATTTTTCGAAAACCCTTAGAATCGCATCTTATCAAAAAGTTTAGACATCGGAAATTGGACGTTTTCACCAGAACAGGGGCTTGTGCCAAGGGTGGAGTGATCTCCGAGATGGAGCTCTATCCTGCATTATGCCACCGCAGGGGTTAAAGGATCTTTCTAAAAAACCTATCCCGTGTAACTTTAACGGCGCACTTTCCTGCAATACACCGCCCCATGTGTACCTCAAACCCACCCTCAACGTGTTTTTCTAAGATGTGTAATTTGGACGACGCGCATTCCTACCATACGCACCCCAGGGGTGCTTCAAATCCATCCAGAGCATGTTTTTCTAGGAGGCGTTATGGGTTCAACAACTGTTCACCCACAAAACCGACTTCCATATTCTTATGTGGTAGTGTGAACTGAAAAAGCTGTCAAAATCCATATTGGGATATTCACTGTCTGGTGATTTAAATCAAACCGTCATAAATACAAACACGCTATATTCAACCTCTGATGATTTAAATCATATATACACACACTGTATTCACTCTCTGATGAGTAAGTTGTCTCGTACGCCTATAGATGTCTGTATAATGCACGGTCATCAAAGGGTGAACTATAAGATTTTACGGCTGAGGTCTTGCCCTCTGGCTGGGCTCTCAGTTTAAAAGATCTGTATGATTGTCTGTGTGTTTGACTGAGGACTCATGGTTTTTTACTAGGCGTATTAAAGCCACAATAGTCACCCAAGTGCCTCGACAGGGGAGGATTTCAAAAACTCAAGTCCTGAATGTTTCACCTAGAATTATGCGGCTTTTCACTCTAGATAACCCGTTATTTTCTAAGACAAAAATATTCTGATATAAATCAGGAATGGTGAAATTTCTTTGAACTCTACTGAGCGATATCACTTCTTTAAATTCAGAAACTATATTGATCGTCCATATTTTCTACTTCCATCGTTTTCCGGATTACCCCTGTTCATTTTAATATTACTCTCTGTCGACCCACCGCTAATTTTACTCTGTTTGTCATTTTGTTTATATGTATTATACAATTCCTGTAAATATATTTGTGCTATCCTCAAATGAACTGTGACATCAAGCCACTTGGACATTTAATATCCAGAATTACCTTACATCTTGCATGGAATAAATTATTAAGTCTGGTAGTTACGATTAAACCGTGTACTAGTGTGCAAATAACTCATGGTGAGATATATACGCTCTCAATCTTAACTGGTTATTCTATCACAAATCATTTTAGGTAATGCAGGATTACCGGGATCTAATGTTTATGTGGATGAATTTATGGTATTTACAGGTTAGAAAATGCACCACCATACTTAAAAAAAATCTTGTTTTCGCACTGGGATGCAAAATGATGATTATTTTCTTGGCAAAGGACTGAAAGTATGCTCCCTGCAATTGGTCAAGATTCGAGTCAAGGTGGAAAATAGCGTCTTCTACTCTCGAATGTCGGAACATTTCAAAAATTATGAGCAACATTTCAAAATTGCGAGGTCTCATTTTTAGAAGCAATGCTAATTAGACGACCCTGTTTTCTAATTTAACCACTTTATTTTTCTGGCTTCATATACTGAATCTTTGCTATTTACCAGATGCAGTGTTTGAAAACCGTAAGGATTGCACTATGGGTAAAATTGATTTAGAATAGTAATTATGGGGTAAATTTCGAATCCAAAACAATGTTACTTTTATACGATATGTTCCTGCAAGAGAAATAAAAGTTCCTTGGAATAAGAATCTTACATTTTCTTCCAACATGAACAAAAAATAAATATAATACACAAAATATTTCGTACAAGTGAAATATGTTATAACCCACTAGAGTATGACTCATTTGTAATTTTACATACAATATTTTACTCAAGATATGCAAGAGTTCGCAGTAAAATCCTATAACACAATTTTACCCATAGTGCAATCCTTACGGTTTTCAAACACTACATCTGGTCAATAGCAAAGATTAAGTATAAGAAGCCAGACAAATAAAGTGGTTAAATTAGAAAACAGTATCGTCTAATTAGCATTGTTTCTAAAAATGAGACCTCGCAATTTTGAAATGTTGCTCATAATTTTTGAAATGTTCCAAAATTCGAGACTAGAAGACGCTATTTTCCACCTTGACTCGAATCTTGATCAATTGCAGGGTGCATACTTTCAGTCCTTTGCCAAGAAAATAATCATCATTTTGCATCCCAGTGCGAAAACAAGATTTTTTTTAAGTATGGTGGTGCATTTTCTAACCTGTAAATACCATAAATTCATCCACATAAACATTAGATCCCGGTAATCCTGCATTACCTAAAATGATTTGTGATAGAATAACCAGTTAAGATTGAGAGCGTATATATCTCACCATGAGTTATTTGCACACTAGTACACGGTTTAATCGTAACTACCAGACTTAATAATTTATTCCATGCAAGGGGTAAGGTAATTCTGGATATTAAATGTCCAAGTGGCTTGATGTCACAGTTCATTTGAGGATAGTACAAATATATTTACAGGAATTGTATAATACATATAAACAAAATGACAAACAGAGTAAAATTAGCGTTGGGTCGAGAGAGAGTAATATTAAAATGAACAGGGGTAATCCGGACAATGATGGAAGTAGAAAATATGGACGGTCAATATAGTTTCTGAATTTAAAGAAGTGATATCGCTCAGTAGAGTTCAAAGAAATTTCACCATTCCTGATTTATATCAGAATATTTTTGTCTTAGAAAATAACGGGTTATCTAGAGTGAAAAGCCGCATAATTCTAGGTGAAACATTCAGGACTTGAGTTTTTGAAATCCTCCCCTGTCGAGGCACTTGGGTGACTATTGTGGCTTTAATACGCCTAGTAAAAAACCATGAGTCCTCAGTCAAACACACAGACAATCATACCGATCTTTTAAACTGAAAGCCCAGCCAGAGGGCAAGACCTCAGCCGTAAAATCTTATAGTTCACCCTTTGATGACCGTGCATTTTACAGACATCTATAGGCGTACGAGACAACTTACTCATCAGAGAATGAATACGGTGTGTGTATATATGATTTAAATCATCAGAGGTTGAATATAGCGTGTTTGTATTTATGACGGTTTGATTTAAATCACCAGACAGTGAATATCCCAATATGGATTTTGACAGCTTTTTCAGTTCACACTACCACATAAGAATATGGAAGTCAGTTTCGTGGGTGAACAGTTCTTGAACCCATGACACTTCCTAGAAAAACACGTTGTGGATTGGTTTGAGGCTCTCCTGGGGTGCTGTAATGTAGGAATGCATGTCATCAAAGTTACACATCTTAGATAAACACGTTGCGGATGGGTTTGAGGTACCATCTCGGAGATCACTCGATCCTTGGCACAAGCCCCTGTTGTGGTGAAAACGTCCCATCTTTGATGTCTAAACTTTTTGATAAGATGCGATTCTAAGGGTTTTCGAAAAATAGCGCGTACGATTCCCGTCGGGAAGGTGCATTGCGATTTTCAAGTGGAAGCCTTTTCAAGTCAGCTTTCGTAAAGAGGAAGTTAACGCCTATGTGTATTTGCACTTTTCTTCTCGGAAGTAATATACTAGCGACAATGAGTTATTCCATGCAAGGGTTATATTCTTCCAAGCTTTTCGCTGTGCGAGAACCATAGTCTAAGAAGGGAGAGAGTTTCGCATCAGACTTCCATTAGGCGCATCCCCCATTGCCATCAAACGTTTGAAAGGCAGGCTGCACCCTACCAAGGCCCCCGCGGCCCTGTCAGCGTAAATGCCTCGCAGTAGCCATCGAGCGAGGTACAAAGTATCGCAGTGGAACCGCATGGTCCACGCACTCCACAAAACCTAAAATTTTTCAAGTGGTTCAATTTTAATATGGAGGAGAAAAGTTGGTTAATGAAGCTAGTGACAAAATGGCTTTAAACGTTATTTAGTAAGGAAGTATAATTTAAGGCTGCCAATTATTTCGACAATCTAGATGAAACCACTTTGTTTGGTACTCATCAAAAATGGGATGACCGTTTTCCTACGGTGTGAGAGGTAAAAAGGACCCCGTGTCCTCCTTTTTTGCGCAATATGTTTTAAACTTTGACTATTTTCTGTACTCTCGATATTAGCAATTTACAATTCTCTGATTAGAAAATTTTACTTATGCTCGTGGATAACAGTTTTATTTATTTACAGTATAAAGTGCAGCAATTACACCTCGGGTAGAGCTTTCTGTATCATATTCCTCGATTGTTTTAGAAAATCGTTACATCGAATAATTATGTCTTTTCCTGATTGAGCTGTTAGTAGAACTCGAGCATCTACAGGTAATTTATATCTGCCAGTATATTAATTTCCTTGGTAACGTTTGATTGATCAGAGAGTGTATTAGCGTCTAAATATTTAACCAGAGAACCTTCGCATTTTTCAGTTCAATTTTATAGGTAATATTATGAACGATTTCGTATAAAGACGTGTGCACTCTATTGGCACATTGAAAGCTATCAAGAGAGCGATCCGTGAAAAAACACTTTGTGAATGGGTTTGAGAAAGATTCTTTTAGCCCATGGGGTGGAGCATTGCAGGAAAGTTATACTGCTGTTGAGAAAGATGTTTTAGCCCATGGGGTGGCGCGTTGCAGAGAAAGAACTCCGTCTTCGATACAGGTACCTACATCAAAGTTATATTGTCTGAGAAAGATTTTTTAGCCCCTGAGGTGGTGTGTTACAACCTATTTGTCTCCCCTTTGTAACATGAATTTACCCCTATTCGCTCATGAGGAATGATTCTTTCGGAAAAATCAATTAATCTTTCAAAATGTAGACCCCTCTATTGTCCAATGTACAGTCGCTCAAAAAAGTATCCGAACACTACGGTTGATTACAAAATTCAGAAAAAATATCTGGCAACGATTTTTTAGAAATTAGTGATCAGGCAACCTTCGTGTCACGTGACACGAAGGTTGCCAGATCACTAATTTCTAAAAAATCGTTGCCAGATATTTTTTCTGAATTTCGTAATCAACCGTAGTGTTCGGATACTTTTTTGAGCGACTGTACGTGACAATGGGGAAAAATCAGTTTGATTACACCATAAACAATACGTTTTGAGATCATTGTCAAACCTCATAACATAAGAATGAAAGAAACATGACAAAAGCCATAAAGAATGAAAGAAATCTTTTTAAAAATTAATTATTAAATGGATACTCGTGCAAAATGTAGAAAATTTGTTATAGTGATTATGCCTTGCATGATTATAGGGTCTAAATATACTTTTTGTCATATTGTTAACGGATTTATTATATGTCAGTGTTAAAAAGCTGGCACTGTCACTTTAAAATACTTTATGTTTTCTTAATATATCCACAAATGCGCTTTGTCTACTGAGGAGGTTTGTATTTTACACTTTAAAAATTGTCTATTTACTTTGAAAAAACATTTATTCCTTTGATTATTATAAGTTCCGTCATGATTTCGCTAGGAGGTAGTACTTTTCAGTCATTCGTTTATTATGTCGGGGTCTTGAGCATGACCCCATTAAACACATTTTACTTGAGCGTCCTGCTTTTAATCTTGAAAGGTGTTTTTATTTTGTGTACCTTCCAGAAGGATATGTTTTCCCAAAGACTCCTTTTAACTTTTTACTTTTTTTGTATTTTATCTTTTTCTGTTTAATGTTTCCATCTTTTGCATTTTAGCTATGACCTTTGTCCTCTTTTGAAGCATTATGTGAACCATAAGACCTATTCTGAAAACTATTAATCGCTCTAAAATTCTGATTACGAGTTAATTTTTTGCAAATTGCGTCAATATATTTCACTTTTATTCTATAACTTTGCTTCAAATTATTCGTATTTAATAAAAATATTTTTCTCCATGAGTTATACAAATCTCCTTGTCTGATGTTTTAAATCGATTTTTGAAGTTTGTTGATGTTTGTTTGCAAGTGTACGCGGGTGTAGGCGCGTCTTAGCATTCTTCCCCCCCCCCCCCTGGCCCCCGAATGGCACGCTCTCCTAGCTAAGTAACAGTCGCCGTGCTCGGCTTATTGTCACAGCAGGATCTCCCTGAAAGCAACTCTCACAGTGGATAATGTTTCATCCCTCTTAGAACAAGCTTTCTATCACACCCCTTTAGCGCCAACAGAACCTTTTTTAAAACGTGGGTGACCAGGCTATTCACAGAGACAACTCCTCCTTGACTGTTACGTCATGGCTTCTATCACCTTTATTGTCATGTTTACGACTTGAACAACGTAACCCTTACTGCAGACACCCCGAAGAGCATTGTCGGCCTCGCTATTATTAGGCTTACCTGTCTAAGTAGCAGGTAACGCATCAACTATAATTACTTTGCCAACAGAACCGTCCCTTGAAGCAATTCGTCCACAGCCAGTATTCAGAGACACGCTTCCTTCAAGAGCATTGTCTTACGTTTCCTAAGTAAAATGCTGCTTCCCAACAGAATAGGAATTGCACTCAAGAAACAATAAGAGCGATAGAGGCTGGACCGTTAGCCTACCTTTCAATATAGTCATGAGTTACGACATTTTCACTGATGCTATCACACATTTGTGTGAAGTGGTCGTGGGAAGCCCATCTCTTCAGCGGCAGTAAGGGGGAGAAAAACTAATAAATTCATAGCCCCATCCTAGGATGTCGAACTTTTCACAGACCCAAGTTAGGACGCCACTGGAGGGAAAGAATTAGGGGCCAACCTAGCAACAGAAAGCATCCAGCGAGAAACACACAGCGATGACGGCATTTCGGACACGCCCCTCCTAAACAGTCAACCAATAAAATTCGTAGCCCCATCCTAGGATGTCGAACTCTCCACCGACCCAAGTTAGGATGCTATTGGAGGGAACGAAATAGGGGACAACCTAGGAACGGAAGGCATCCAGCGAGAAACACACAGCGATGACGGCATTTCGGATATGCCCCTCCTAAACAGTCAACCAATGAAATTCGTACCCCATCCTAGGATGTCGAAATGCTCACTGTCCCGAGTTAGGACGCCACTGTTCGGAAAATGGGGGAAACAACACGGCAGAAAAAAATCTCTAATCACGTTCCCTCAAGCTTTTAGCAAACACACGAGGGAAAGAACTTTAGCCACGCCCTTCCTAAAAAGTAACCAATAAAATTCGTAGCCCCAACCTAGGATGCCGAACTCTTCACTGACCCAAGTTAGGACGCCACTGGAGGGCAACCTAGTAACAGAAATCATCCAGCTAACGAACAGCGATGATGTCATTTCGGACACGCCCCCTCCTGAAAAAGGACACCTAGCAGCAGAAAGCATCCAGCGAACACGCTGGGGAAGGGGGGAAGTAAATTTTCCCCTCCCCTCCTAAAGAGTTGCCACGACTACTCGATATAGTTCTATAATTTACAACTCTATTGATCACAGACATTTCAACATTGCTCCCGTGGCCGAGTGGTTAGCGCGCTTGGCTACTGATCTACGGGACCTGGGTTCGAGCCCCGGGTAAGGCATGGATGTTCGTGTTATTTTCTGCTGAGGTCCTGCCATCCTCTCAGATCTTCTACTGTGGCATATAAACTGACAGGCTCTTGTCAGACCTCTGTGTCAAGCAGCTGCTTGAGGGGGTATTTATTTATTATTATTTATAAGTAAGAAATATTAGTAAGAGAATTCATTCTGCAGGGTGTACGATTTTAAACGCAACCCAACACTGTGGACATATATTTTCAAAGTTACCGGGATATAGAAGTAATAAACATGTTTAAGTACAGCTACAACAGATGCTGGAAATGTCCGTCACCACCTAGAAAAAAATCATCTACTGTTTTTACAGTGTTTATTGAAACTTTTCGAAGAGTTTGCTTATTTGTTCAATGTTATTTTTAATTTCCTCCATGCTTCCTACGTTATCGAGTTAGACTCTTTCTTTAAGATATCCACACAGAAAAAAGTAACGTGGTGGCCTAAGACCACTAGTGACAATGAGCTCACCAAAGAAATCCTGCAAGAAAGCCAGTGATGTGTTCGCAAATATGGGCTGTAGTCCCATCATGCTGAAACCTAATATTGTTTCTAGGTTTTACCTAAAACACAAAGATTTATATGCTTTTTTACATTATTTAAATAGCTCTGCTCTTTGCTTTGGGAATGGTACACTCTGTACTTGAAAGTTTAGAATATGTTTGTTGTCAGATTACAAAAAATGAGCATTTTTCTTTTGCAGTGGACGAAAGCACCGATATTACAATGTAAAGGGAAATACTGTCTTGGGGAAATTTAATAATACCAACGGATACAGAAAGAATAGTTAATATATATTACACATATTTTGCATGAGTATTTTTAAAATGCCAATAGAAGAGAGATGAAAAGAAATATATTGCACTGTTTCGTGAAAATAATTTCTGAGAAAAATAACCAGAAAACAAAATTGTTTTGTCCCCCCTCCCCTCCAGTTAAATTATTCTTATTATACTTGGCCCTCTCTATTCCGTTAGAAATCGATTCCGGCCAGCAACTATGTTTGAATTTGGGCACCTCCTGCTTTTCAGGGATAGCGAGCGCAAGTCGATGTTGCATGAACGAATGTCTCTAGTACATGATTGACAGTTTCATCGACAGTATCCTCACTTTCTGAATGCCTGCGCGGCCCATAGAGATGCGCATACTGCTTATTGAATAAAGACTAGTATATATCACATTTCTGTCCCTTATACACGTGATTTCTGAAGATTCTTTCATTAACTTCTTGATATTGAGATTTTTGCGTTGTACGCCATCTACATATATATTTCTATGTTGTATTGGCATTACTAAATCGTAAATATGAGAACTAAACAAGCGACTCAGATTCCCAGAAGCACACCCATGATATAGCTCAGTTAAGGCTTTTATATGGTTCCAGTAGGAGAATACCACGCACTTTAAAATTTTGAAATGTTTAATATGTGGAAAATAATTGTTATGGCTCTGTGACCTCTGTGCTTTGGGACAGAGTACTGTGTGCAAAACATAAAATGTAATCTGGGGGATCGTATACTCACTTCTGTCCTTTTTGGCTGAAGTATCGTAAGTTTATGAATAAAATATTGTATTTTCTACTTTGGGCAATCAAATTAATTGATCATAGTATTACATTTGTGCACTTTTCTGGAAAGAACTGAAAACGAATATTTATTTTTAATTTATTACTGAAAGGAATAAAAAAACTGAATCCGGAAAGAACGTATTTATTTTCGGGAGAAAAATATCGAAATCTTCTTTCTACTTTTTTTTTCAGAAATATATTTGGAAAGTACAGGATTTCGAACAGCTCTGTATTTGAGATTTTGTGCTGTACATGCAAATGATCACATTGAATGCGGTATCTGTAGGAGATAAAAGACATTTTGTTTCGTGTTCTGTGATCTGTTGCAAATAGTTACAGAAGACATACACAATTTCATAAGCAGCCAGTTTGAGTGAATCCAAATCGCAACTGGAGTATCCATATAGCTATGCAATGGGCAGCATGTCCTTTTCAGAGAAAACTGCCTGTTTTGTCTGATTAGAAACGACCACTGCATCTTCACATAACAAGAGCACAAGCCAAACCCCTCTGCCATTGATGAAGGACACACCACGGACGTGTCAGGTATCTTCTAAGTAGTCAGTTACTGGTTCTCTGTGCTACGTGCTATTGACAGTCTGAATGCCTGGCAATAGGTATTCGTTATCATAGAGATTGTTCTACTACCGTTCCTGGAATTTGGACTGGTTAACCGCATGCAATTACCATGTCCAGGAACTGTCTACAACACCTCCACACTGTGGTATGGCCAGATATTTTCCCAGACCTTGTCCACAATCGAACATATTTTGGACATTATAAGTTGACGTCTCCAAGCCCATCGTGAATCAGCACAGAATATAACATTCTCTGTGATTTGAGGAATAACGGCACATCACTATTCCTCGAGTATCATATCAGATATTTGTATAACTCTATGACCCGATGTTCTGCTGCATGTGTTGCCATCTATGATGACTACACCGTTTACTTATGGTATACATTATTGCACGAATAAATTATTCTATTTATATTAAAATATTATCATCATCTCATGACTGTTTGACCACCAATCCTGCGTCTAATTTGCATAGGCATTACATCCATTGCTTGTAAGTTGTGAAATTTTATGGACAGAGGCATTTTACGAAGAGAAAGGGAAAATTTTCAATGGTTGTAAGAAAGTAAATAATTCTTTGTGCTTACGGAATGACTGAATCAGTTTTCCGAAAACTAACTAAAGAAAGAAATAATTAATTAAAAACCTGAACGTTATAGTGTTTTGCAAGAAAGTGTGGCAAATCTATGGATAAAAATATGAAGTGTGGTGAAAGAGGTAATATAGAAAGTTTTGGTAAATGTTTGCAAATATTAGAAGAATAGACGTTCTAGAAATAAATAGCTCGAAAAAGTATGTGCGTGTATGTAAATTAGAATATGGAGAAATCCACTGAAGAAAACTTGAGAAAAATTAGAATAAAAACTATAGTCTCAGTGTTGTGCAGGATTTAAAAACAATTAAATGCAAATGACATATTGCAAAGCTGTAAAATACTAATGGAAAAGATAAAAGCTCAATTACTGAGGGTAAATAATAAAAGAAAGCTCTTGAATGATAAAAGAATAAAGCAGAAATAAACAGAATTGTTACTACCGATCTGGGTAATGAACTGAGTGGCATAAAGATCATTCAATCCATTACCCACATATGGGAGTTATCCACTTTTCATTTGAACTACTTTCATGAAATATTAAATGAATAAATTCCCCTAGTGTAGGTGCTTTTCTCCGATGTTTGAGAGAAGCCTCAGTTTAATACGCCATACAGAAAATCTGTGAGGAAGGCGAGATCTCAGCAGGATGGCAGCAACAAACATACGTGCCTTACTCAGTTCTCGAACTCAGTCCCTCTGATCAGTAATCCAAGATTGCTCATATAAGAGCCAGATAAGAGCCCTCGGCTGGGAATTTCCTAGTGTAAAATTAATTTCGATTTTATTTTTCCTTTCAATTGTTACGTATTATTGCAGATGTCTTAAAAAAGAGAGTATTTATGATATATATATATAATATTGAATATCATATTTAGTAGTAAATAATGTTGAGAGATATACAATTGTTTTTACCTAATATCCATGATTAGATGTGTTGAGCATTTCAGAGATGTTCTAAATAATGTGAATATTTCTACTCCCATTGTTTGTAATTAGGATAGATGCATTACCAGCTTCAGAGATGGCCTATATCACATTACGAAGTCGCTTTGGCTATCTGTAAATTAATATTGCATAAATCTACAGGGGTGGATGAAATGACCACTGAAATGCTTAGAGCTGAGAACATTTGTGTTGTCACATGGCTAACTGAAATTTTGAACATTTTTTAAGATAAAGGTGTTGTTCCTAAGAATTTTACTAGAGCTATTATTGTCCCGTTTTTTAAGAAAGGTGATCGTAGTTCACCTTTCTTATAGTAGTTCGGTATAAACAGAAGAATAGGGATTGCCGCTGGGACTTTTAAGAATCTACGGAGAGTGTGAAAAAATAGGCATGTGCACCTAAAGACTAAAATTAGGCTGTATAATAGTTTGGTTCTTTCTAAGAATAGTTATGGTAGCGAAACATGGATCCTTTGTAAGCAGGATAACAAGAAACTTGATGCCTTTGATTCTAGTTGCTTGCGCAGTATCTTAGGCATTAGGTGGTTCAACTTTGTACGTAATGCTGAGGTTAGAAGAAGGAGTCATCAACCTCCTTTGAGCAACATATTGTGCAGAGAGAGAGAGAGACCCCATTGGTTTGGCCATGTTGCCCGTATGCATAGCTGCAGATTGGCAAACAGGATTATGAAGAGTGTACTTAAGGGTTTCAGAAAAAGGGGTGAGACCTAGGATTGCGATGGGCAGACAATGTCAAACAGGACCTTGCTAGAATTGTCCTAGAATGGCCAAATGAAGCAGCTGTAGCTCAGGACAGACACGTCTGGACAGGAAAATTATACAGTCTGGTTGGACCTCCGTAGCCCATGGCTGCATGAGAATTTTGTATGTTGGAATGTATGTATGTATGTATGTATGTATGTGATATCCAGGTCTGTGTTACATATAAATTTTGCTTTAAAAGAACATGGATGGACGCAGGCCCTGATCTAGAAAATAATAGGGGTGGAAAGCAACTCAATCTAGATAGTAAAGTGGGGGGGGGGGAGCGGCTGCATTTCCATTGCAGTGTAACATTTTTCCCTTTGTTTCAGAGGTGCACAAAAAATGTCTTGAAAAATGCTTGAAATATGTTAAAAAAAAAGTTAAATAATTTTGTCCTTCATTACACACTAGCATTCTCAAAGAGGAGGAGGAGGGCATGGCACACTTGAGCATCCCCCCATAGATCCTGCCTTGGATCGATATGAAGGAGATTTATTCAAGAGAAAATGTACTGGCATAAACAATGGTTTTAATAATGTCGATTTCATATCTGTAGCAGCTACATAGCATTTAATTGCTGTTCCTGTTACAGATCATACGAGACATCATTCGCCGTCTTTTGGTTCCTATTGATTTCATGACCATCACCCCAGTCCCTATTTGACCTTGTACGTCATGCCCACCCAGAATTGTCTTGAGTAATAAAACATCACAGAAAGTGCCCTGTTGACAAGAAACACTTGAAATAATTTTGCTGAAAAAATTTGGTTTCGTCCTCAGTGGGACTCGAAATTGTTGAAGAAAACGGTTAGTCTTGAATCTGGCATGTTTCTAGGAGATGTGGGTTCGAATCCCACTCAGGACGAAACCAGATTTTTGCAGCAAAATTATTGCAACTGATTTATCTTCACTTTTCTGAGATCTACAACCCGAATAAAATTGGTAAACCAATTTCGGTCTTCTAGCGCATGTAGATCAATTTTCACCTCTCACCTGAGCGGCCCAGTCGGATCCGAAATTTCGTAACGTTTCTAAGATGTGTAACACAAAATACCGCTAGACAGCAATTTTCTCGCTTCAAGACACACAGATCAAAATATTACCAAAATCTGACCTTTTTTTTACCTTGAACGACATATCGAATGGTAAATATAGTATCATCGAGATGCAGATAAATGAAGTTGATCAAATGGAATATGAATACTTCGAAAAAACTCACATTTAAGAAGTTTATAAAAAAATAGTTCAAAAATGCCTATTTTTCAATTAATTCAAAATCAGAATTCTTTATGCTAGGGACATAAAATATGAATCGTAGTTCCGTAAAACAATTGCGGTCATTTTAGTGACGTCAGCAGAGAAACGATTTTTGTTGTTTAAAATAATTATCGGCATTGGAGTTTAATATTTCTGAACAGAGAGCTTGTTATTTCCGAAAGTAATATTTTGTCAAAGCCGTTTCAAGATTAACGATTTAACTGTCATTGTTCACATCAAAGTTGATTTACTCGAGGTACCCCTGACTGTCAGGACTAATAATCCCTTTGAAATTCTCATTAACGAGATTATGGACTCTGTTGAAATTATTCTTTTATTATCGATGAACTAGAAGATTGTTCTCTTATTATGAAATCTTGTTGGTATTTTTCTATCACCATTGGAATGCAGAAGGAAAATATTTCTGTTTTCTCTCTAATCAGTGTCAAGGTATCTGAGAGAAAAACCAAACATGGAATTTAATGAGTGTAGATTGAAATTCCGATGCTCTTGATTTTGACAAGGTGAAATATTGACAATTATGGCAAGCGCGGAGTGAAAAAAAGGTTTTGCGCTGTGTATCGACCCGGGATCTCATAGGAGAATGATTATTTTCATATAAATAATAATTCTTATTTGTGTATTAACACAAGTTTATTTTTAATGCACAAGTTCCACGGAATTGGAGAAAAATTATTTCAAGCTTTAAGTTGGAACTATCGATAGAATACGTATCGAAATCTTGTAAAAAGATTCAAATCGAGTTTTTTTTTTTTATCGTAGCCTGGGACCACTCTGCTATAGCTGCCTTCCCGGAAAAAGTGCCGCCCCTGGTCATGGCAGTCTTAATATTAGGAATTTCGGAAGTTTATCATATTATCAAGGTATCAGAAAGGTTTTGTTATTTTAAAACACAACGTTCAACTCTATTTCTGTGATCCAGTCAACCGTTTCTTTCTGTAAGTAGGATATCTTGAACAAGGTTTGACTATCATGTTCAATGCTCCTTCGAAAGTAGGATGAGTAATAAGTCTTTATCTCAGATTTCTGTTATCAGAGTTAGGTATGTTGCATCACGAATCAGTCATGCTGGATTATCGTATAATGCATGATATTAAAGTCTGGCTTTCAATTTCTTCTTGTCTTGGTTGTATCACTTGAAAACAGCTGAACTTTATGTTTTTCAAGAAAAAGAAAAGGGTTGCTTTTCTAAAATATCCGAAATTTTCTTGATTTTTGTTGCTTGTGAGAGAAAGGGAATATAGAACAGAAATCTTGCTTTCGATTTATGAGAGAAAAAAGTTAAAAATTTCCTCTTAGCAAAGTTTGTCATGAGCGCACAAGAAAAAAAACGGCTTAAACGTAGCACATACTGTATGTGCTAGCACATTTCCAGTTAGCATTTATTAATAATAATTAATAAACAATCAGATTATATTTAGGCATAAACTAGCCAAATATTTAAATAAGAGGGATTAATTTAAAAATTTGTTTTACGTAATTGA
Source organism: Ryuthela nishihirai (assembly GCA_038380435.1). Lineage (NCBI taxonomy): Eukaryota > Metazoa > Arthropoda > Arachnida > Araneae > Heptathelidae > Ryuthela > Ryuthela nishihirai. Next base: position 75,474,835 of record JAWZYU010000012.1, read on the forward strand.
GTGGTAAATTTTAAGCTATTCCATATATATTGTTTATTTATTTGTTTGTATGTAACTTATTTAATTACCTGGACGGGTTTGTTACACCTCTTGGTAATCTTTCAAAGAGAGCAAAATTATTATTTTTTTCTTTTTTAGCGTTTAGTTTTCATTTTCTTCTTATGTTTCCATTCCAAATGTGTTTGTAAATTTTTGAAGTAATGTTTTTGTAAGTGAATATGGAAATCATTGTTTCATTCATTTGTAACTATATTAACAAGAAGATGTTACACTCAAGGCTCCTTAGTCCGGTAATCTGTGCTCCGGGATCATCCGTAATGAGGTATTATTTATAAGAAAATCTAAAAGAGAATGTTACTGCTGTATTTGATAAATAAACTTATGAGCTCGGGATAATATTTATGTAGATTATATTTTTGTTTCAACAACAATAATTTTAATTTTAATTAATCAGTGCACCGAAAAGCAACATTGCAATACCTTACTATAACACTAAAACCTACTTGAAATGCTGAATGATAAAAAAGGGTGCAAGCACTGTTCTAATGACTTTTCAATCAATTATCAACCGCATAGGGTCCTGGTGCTGACCATATGTACCAACCTCAATGACTCTGAGCTTGGTTATGGATCGCACTGACGGACTGAGGGACTTCTGAGTGTTGAGGGAAAATCTTCCGCTGTGTTTTCTGTTTGTTTGTGGGTTGACAGCCCCAAGTGAATAGATTCACAGAAGCATTTTATTAACTGGTGGATAATTCTGATCAGAGGCCATTGCAGGTACCTTAACCTTTGCTTCTACGGGCATCGTCAAACCTACATTTAAGGAAGTATTATCAGTGCAGATTGGCTTTAGCTTTAGTAGTGGGGGGAACAGTTCTTTACCCCATTCCTACGATTAGGGGCTGAACTCTTGCTTACGCAGGCATCGTCAAAACCTACATTGGAGGACGTCCTATTAGTATAGATGGCTTCAGCCTTTAGTAGAGGAAGGATCAGGGCTTTGCCCTATTCCTGCGATTGGGGAGCTGTATGATTTTGCTGGCACTTCCTCTCTCAATAGACATAGTTTCTTTAAGCATCTTAATTTTAAACATACTAACTATTTTTCTTCCACAGGTTGTTGGAATGTGAGGTGTTTGCACAGAGATTATAAAGGTCCTCCACAAGAATTCTGCCGTTATAACCGAGATATCATCGGCTTGCAAGAGACAGATGATAAAGGTTAGATACTAAAAATAATTCAAATCTCTCGTTTCAGGGAAGGAAGATGGAAAGCATTTTCATGGCGCTGGTTTGCTTCTCAGCAGACACGCTAGTAATGCTCTTTAATAAATATCCCCCCCAAGCAGCTGCTTGCCACAATGGTCTGACAGAAGCCTGTCAGTTTATGCACCATAATAGAAGGTCTGTGAGGATGGCGGAATCTCAACAGAATAACGATAATAACATCTATGCCTTATCCCGGGGCTCGAACCCAGGTCCCTTCGATGAACATCCAAACGCGCTAAGCACTCGGCCACCGATGCATTATGAATGCATTAATGAAAGGTTTCTCACAGCTAAATTTAAAACACGCATTAAAGACTTGAATAATACCTGTTGTTATTCCTCCAATGAGGACGCCGATGAGGATGACAAAGATTGGTTTTACGGACAAATCCAGGATATTTTTAAATCTGTCAAGAAAGCAGATAATGCCCTTGTTCTAAGTGATTTCAATGCTAAAGCTGATACTGACTCTGATCTTTTGGAAGGGGTGATAAGTCGGTTTGGTATTGGTAGCTGCAATGTCAATGGACAACGTCTCCTGCATCTAGGAAAATGTAATGTTTTGAGAATAACACTTATTATAAACACCACGACATACAAAATACACATGATTTTCACCAAATGGGCCGCACAAGAATATGATTGATGATACATTAATTAAAAGCAAAAGGGCTAGTTCTGTTACGAATACCAGGCCATGTAAGGGAGCTGAAATTGGAACTGACCATTACCTTGTTAAAAGTGTATTGAAACTTAAACTTAAGAAGTGTTCTGCTAAGGTTAAAAAAGTTACCTTTAACATTGAATCTCTGAAAGATCCAGTTATAGACAAAGCTTAGCATAATAGGTTACTTAGTCGTTATGACAGTCATATATGTCTTACTAATGTAGTTGAGGAAGAATGGGATCATTTTAAATAAGATTTTCTTGAAGCAAACAATACTGTTTTGGGTAAAAGAAGCAGAGAAGACAAAATTAATTTAGTGATGGTGAATACTCCCATTGTTTGTAACGATACCAGATGCATTATTGGCTTTAATATCACAGTCTGAAGTTATTTTGGCTATTTGTAAAATAAACTACCTAAATCCCCAGGGGGTAGACTCCGAAATTACCATTGAAATGCTTCGAGCCGGGAATGTTCCTCTTATCACATGGTTACCGAAATTCTGAATATCTTTTATGATAAAGGCATTGTTCCTAAGGCTTTTACCAGAGCTATTATTATATCTATTTATAAAAAAGGTGATCGCAATTCTTGTCAAAACTATAGAGATGTCAACTTACTTTCTGTTCCAGTTAAAGTTCTTTTGAATGATTGTGCATTATAGAATTAAAAATCTGGTTCATGGACATTTGCGTGATGAGCAGTGTGGATTCAGAAGTGGTCGAGGATGTGTAGATCAGACTTTTTCACTTAGGTCGATTCTTGAGAAATGTTTAGAGTTTCAGAAACCTGTGGTTACTAGCATGTTGATTTCAAAAAGGCTTTTGACTTTGTTGACCGTCATAATTTGTGGTTGATCGTGAAATCATATGACATTCCACACATGATAGTTAACATAGTCAAAGCTTTTTATAATAACACGTCGTGTGTGAGAATTGGTAAGGCTTATAGCAATTATTTAGCTTTGTTTTTAGTGTTCGACAAGGGTGCATTTTGTTTCCTTTTCTCTTTAGTTTGTTTATTGATTATGTTATGTAGAGTTCATTGCAAGGGGAAGATTTTGGGCTTATATGGTCTAGAGATCTCAAAATTTCTGATTTAGATTATACTGATGTTTTGGTCTTTTTGGTACATGGTGTGGTAACTTTTTGGTAACTCTTTAATTTGGGCTGTTGATGAGACTAGTGGTAGAGTAGATTTGGTGATAAATAGAGAGGAAACTGAAGTGATGAAAATTGGTCAGGCAGGTTGTGGTTCAGTTAATCTGAATGGTTGCACCTTTGAGCAAGTATCTCAGTTTAATCATCTTGGGAGCTATGTAACGGATACTAGGGGTGTGTGGCATGAGATTAACAGACGAATAAGGATTTCTGCCCTATTCGTTATAAAGGACAGAATATTATATAACAGACTTTTAAGAATCTATGGAGAGTGTGGAGAAATAGGCGTATACACCTAAAGACTAAAAGTAGGCTATATAATAGTTTGGTTCTTCTATGGTAAGTTATAGCAGTGGAAATTTGATCCTTTGTAAACAAGTTAGCATTAAACTTGATGCATTTGATTCTAGATACTTACGCAACATCAGGTATTAGGAAGTTCAACTTTGTAAGTAACGATGAGGTTAGGAAAAGAAGTCAGCAACTCCTTTGAGCATCATGTTGTGCAGGGAGAGACTCTGTTTTTTTGCAACGTTGCCCATATGGATAATTATATATTAGCGAATAGGGTTATGAACAGTGTGAGCATTGTCATCCCATTATACATTTCCCTTTAGAAAAGTGCTTTCCCCCTATGACGTCACCGCCTAGACTTTGACCCCTATGTCGTAGCTGCCCACATTGCCTTCTCAAATTAAACTTTGACACCTATGTCGCAACTGTCATGGGATATGGCACCTGGTCGCGCTCCTTATTAATATTCATAATTCATAATTAATATTTCATATTTGACACCCCCTTATTAAAAACCCGTGGCGCCATCTGGTGTCTATGTTGAGTACTATTTTTAGAAAAAACCTCGTTTTTAGCCGCAACCCTGGTTGACCTATATTTAAACCCCTTCTCGATTTTTCTTAATTTCCCCTGGTTGACCCAGATATATTTTAAACCCCCTTCTCGATTTTTCTTGATTTCAGACCCCCTGGTTGACCCACCTATATTTTAAGCTCCCCTTCTCTGATAGTCTCGATTTTTCTTGATTTCGGACCCCTTGGTTAACTTGTATTTTAAGCCCTCTCTCTAAAGACCCCCTGGACGACCTATATTTTAAGCCCCCTCTTGATAGACCGACCCTCTGGTTGATCCATCGCATGGTGAATCAGTTTTTCCGCATTTAATCGGTGTCATCCAACGTTTGTACTATTTTTAGTGCATCTCCTGTATTTAATAAAAATTGCTTCCAAAGCCGTGATTTGAACCCGCTACTTCGGTGTCGATAGCCGGACTTATCGCACTCGACTATGGCTTGTACTTGATGATGTGGCTTAGATGTGTGTCGAACGGGGTATAGCCCATCGTTATAAATTACGTATCTCTTTATTATAGATTGAGTTTTATATTTCCTGTATTAACCTAGTACGTTTTTACAACCTTCGTATTTATTTCTTTATAACTAGCTTTTTCTACGTATTTCTTATAATCTCCGTGTACGTAATTTCTTATAATCTCCGTGTACGTAATTTCTTATAATCTCCGTTATAATCTCCATTTTCTACGTATTTCTTCTATCTCCGTGACTAGAAGAAGGACAAATCTACAGTTTTAAAAGACTGTCCCACAGAAAATACCAATGGGCAAAAAATTAATATAATGAAAAAAATCTTAAAAACTTATTCGTCATTATGTAAAAAGGGGAAATATGGTAACCTATAACTATGGTACGTCTCATGTATTTAAAAAAAAAAAAATCCTTCCGACATCGTGATTTGATCTCTTTACCTCGGTGTCGACAGCCAGACGTTATCGCACTCGACTCTGACTTGTACTTGATGATGTGGCTTAGATGTGTGTCAAACGGGTATAACGGTATAAATTACATATCTCTTTATTATAGCTTGAGTTTTATATTTCATGTATTAACCTAGTACATTTTTACAGCCTTCGTATTCTTTATAACTAGCTTTTTCTACGTATTTCTTATAATGAACCCTGATAGTCCTTTCACATTAATATAGGTTTTTTTATGATCACTGTATTTTAACTCCGTTTCAGTAACACTTATTTCTTTTAACTCCGTTTCAGTAACACTTATTTCTTTTAATTCCGTGACTGTTGGTTGTCGGATTTTTACTAGAAGCAGGACTATCCAGCACTAACTGTTTTAAAAAACTGTCCAACAGAAAATGCCGACGGGTAAAAAATTAATAAAAGGAAAATATCTGATTTAAAAACTTATTCGTCATTATGTAAAAAGGGGTAATATGGTGGCCTGTATGGGTGTCATAAAAGTACCGCTTTAGAACAAGTGTTCAGCACCGGATCACGTTTTACTGACGGATGCTTAAGTCCTGCATTATTAAAAAATATTAAATTGGGAATCACAAGGGGACAACGATTTACTGATGGATTACCTTTGACGATCCTCTTCGATAAACTCGTTAATCATCAAAAAATCCTCCTTTCTTACCCGTCAGATATCTGTGTTTCCTCGTAGTAATGCTACTCCGAAGAAAAATCAGCTAAAACAGTTTTAAAAATCGTCTCTCCCACCATTTGCGTGCGAACGTATGCCTCATCACGCTGATGAAATCGGGTAAAAAATAACTTTTTTTTCTATGAGGTACAATGTTATAGAAAGTAAGAATGCTAAAACGTTGTTAAAAGTTGTTAAAACGTTGCTAAGTAAGAAAAAAAAAAGTTGCGGTTACCCTTGCGTAAAAAAACTTTAGTTCCATCACGAATGAATGTTAATGGAGTAGGGGACATTAGTTTTAGCAAATACCACAACTATAAAAAATAATACATTGTCTTACTCGAGCATATCCTCTCAACTTACCTGCGCTAATCCACGGAAATTTTATTTGCAACTGGACTGATAATCAAAATTTAGCAAATACTTCAACTATAAAAATAATACATTGTCTCACTCGAGCGTACCCTCTCAACTTACCTGCACTAATCCACGGAAATTTTATTTGCAACTGGACTGATAATCAAAATTTAGCAAATACTTCAACTGTAAAAATAATACATTGTCTCACTCGAGCGTACCCTCTCAACTTACCTGCACTAATCCACTGAAATTTTATTTGCAACTGGACTGATTGTCAAAATTTAGCAAATACTTCTTCGAATCCGCCTAACTATGCTCTGACATATATGTTTTGATCGGGCTTGAAAATTCTGTACTTATGTCGATGTTCTCATATAGAGCTTACAAGAAGCGACCTTCTCTACCGTTTCGACCCTGTTACAAAATTTTCTACTCTCATTGTCATGTGATCTAGTGAAATGGCAGACACACAATAGCAACAAGCTGGCTAACTGGTGACGTACAAAGGTCACGGAACACTCGCCCGCCCCACTAACGCTGACCTATGGGACAGCGGTGGAAACAGATAAAAGAATGCTTCGGCTTAATTTGAGAAGAACAGTCGCTCCGTGTTTTATCTCTTGGACAAAATTAAATAATTACTCGTTTCCTGCCGAAATACAGAAGGAATTCTGCCAATAGACGCACTTAAAAATAAGAATCTATGAAATTCAAAGCGAGATTGTTGTTTTCCATATTATTGGGATTGCAATTAATACCGATTCCTTGCAGATGGCTGTCCTTTAGGTTATGAAATATAACTGGAATCTTATTAAAACACTTAAAATTGAGATGACACACATTATGACCGGCTCCTCGAACAAGTGCTAAATCTATGTGGCAGATACTATGAAATTGATATCTGTCATGTTTACACAGATCCAGCCTTCATACCCGAAGATGACAAATATAATTGATGAACTACAATGATTCTAAATGCTTGTTGCTTGCCGTTCTAAAACGATTCACTGAAATTCCCCCTCGTATGCCTCGCGAAAAGGTACATTGTAGTTCATTAATTATATTTGTCATCTTCGGGTATGAAGGCTGGATCTGTGTAAACATGACAGATATCAATTTGATAATATCTGCCACATAGATTTAGCACTTGTTCGAGGAGCCGGTCATAATGTGTGTCATCTCAATTTTAAGTGTTTTCATAAGATTCCAGTTATATTTCATAACCTAAAGGACAGCCATCTGCAAGGAATCGGTATTAATTGCAATCCCAATAATATGAAAAACAACAATCTCCCTTTGAATTTCATAGATTCTTATTTTTAAGTGCATCTATCGGCAGAAGAATTCCTTCTGTATTTCGGCAGGAAACGAATAATTATTTAATTTTGTCCGAAAGATAAAACACTTAGCGACTGTTCTTCTCAAAGTAAGCCGAAGCATTCTTTTATCTGTTTCCACCGCTGTCCCATAGGTCAGCAGCATTAGTGGGGCGGGCGAGTGTTCCGTGACCTTTGTACGTCATCAGTTAGCCAGCTTGTTGCTATGGTGTGTCTGCCATTTCAGTAGATCACATGACAATGCGAGTAGAAAGTTTTGTAACAGGGCTGAAACGGGAGAGAAGGTCGCTTCTTGCAAGCTCTACATGCGAACATCGACATAAGTACAGAATTTTCGGGCCCGATCAAAACATATATGTCAGAGCATAGGTAGGCGGATTCGAAGAAGTATTTGATAAATTTTGACTATCAGTCCAGTTACAAATAAAATTTCATTGGATTAGCGCAGGTAAGTTGAGAAGAGTACGCTCGAGTGAGACAATGTATTATTTTTATAGTTGAAGTATTTGCTAAATTTTGACTATCAGTCCAGTTGCAAATAAAATTTCAGTGGATTAACGCAGGAAAGTTGAGAGGGTACGCTCGAGTGAGACAATCTATTATTTTTATAGTTGAAGTATTTGCTAAATTTTGACTATCAGTCCAGTTGCAAATTAAATTTCAGTGGATTAGTGCAGGTAAGTTCAGAGGGTACGCTCGAGTGAGACAATGTATTATTTTTATAGTTGAAGTATTTGCTAAATTTTGATTATCAGTCCAGTTGCAAATAAAATTTCCGTGGATTAGTGCAGGTACGTTGAGAGGGTACGCTCGAGTGAGACAATGTATTATTTTTATAGTTGAAGTATTTGCTAAATTTTGACTATCAGTCCAGTTGCAAATAAAACTTCCGTGGATTAGCACAGGTAAGTTGAGAGGTTATGCTCGAGTGAGAAAATGTATTATTTTTTATAGTTGTAGTATTTGCTAAAACTAATGTCCCCTACTCCATTAACATGCATTCATGATGGAACTAAAGTTTTTTACGCAAGGGTAACCGCAACGTACTTTTAGCATTCTTACTTTCTATAACATTCTACCTCGTACAAAAAAAGTTATTTTTTACCCGATTTCATCAGCGTGACGAGGCATACGTTCGCATGCAAATGGTGGGAGAGATGATTTTTAAAACTGTTTTAGCTGATTTTTCTTTGGAGTAGCGTTACTACGTGGAAACACAGATATCTGACGGGTAAGAAAGGAGGACTTTTTGATGATTAACGAGTTTATCGAAGAGGATCGTCAAAGGTAATCCATCAGTAAATCGTTGTCCCCTTGTGATTCCCAATTTAATATTTTTTAATAATGCAGGACTTAAGCATCCGTCAGTAAAACGTGATCCGGTGCTGAACACTTGTTCTAAAGCGGTACTTTTATGACACCCATACAGGTCACCATATTACCCCTTTTTACATAATGACGAATAAGTTTTGAAATCAGATTTTTTCCTTTTATAAATTTTTTATTCATCGGCATTTTCTGTTGGACAGTCTTTTATAACAGTTACTGCTGGATAGTCCTTCTTCTAGTAAAAAGGCGACAACCAACAGTCACGGAGTTAAAAGAAATAAGTGTTACTGAAACAGATTTAAAATACGGCGATTATAAAAAAAACGTATATTAATGTGAAAGGACTATCAGGGTTCGTTATATGAAATATGTAGAAAAAGCTAGTTATAAAGAATACGAAGGCTGTAAAAACGTATTAGGTTAATACATGAAATATAAAACTCAAGCTATAATAAAGAGATAAGTAATTTATACCGTTATACCCGTTTGACACACACCTAAGCTGAATCATCAAGTACAAGTCATAGTCGAGTGCGATAACGTCTGGCTATCGACACCAAGTTAAAGAGATCAAATCATGCTGTCTGAAGTATTTTTTTTTTAAATACAGGAGACGTACCAAAGTTATAGTTCACCATATTACCCCTTTTTACATAATGACGAATAAGTTTTTAAGATTTTTTTCCTTTTATTAATTTTTTGCCCATTGGTATTTTCTGTGCGACAGTCTTTTAAAACTGTAGATTTGAAGAAATTTCGTACACGGAGAATATAAGAAATACGTAGAAAAAGCTAGTTATAAAGAAATGAATACGAAGGTTGTAAAAACGTACTAGGTTAATACAGGAAATATAAAACTCAAGCTATAATAAAGAGATACGTAATTTATAACAATGGGCTATACCCCGTTCGACACTCATCTAAGCCACATCATCAAGTACAAGCCATAGTCGAGTGCGATAACGTCTGGCTATCGACACCGAGGTAGAGGGTTCAAATCACGGCGTTGGAAGCAATTTTTATTAAATACAGGAGATGCACTAAAAATAGTACAAACGTTGGATGGCACCGATTAAATGCGCAAAAACTGATTCACCATGCGATGGATCAACCAGAGGGTCGGTCTATCAAGAGGGGGCTTAAAATATAGGTCGTCCAGGGGGTCTTTAGAGAGAGGGCTTAAAATACAAGTCAACCAAGGGGTCCAAAATCAAGAAGAATCGAGACTATTCGAGAAGGGGAGCTTAAAATATAGGTGAGTCAACCAGGGGGGTCTGAAATCAAGAAAAATCGAGAAGGGGGTTTAAAATATAGGTGGGTCAACCAGGGGAAATCGAGATTATTCGAGAAGGGGGTTTAAAATATAGGTGGGTCAACCAGGGGGTCTGAAATCAAGAAAAATCAAGAAGGGAGTTTAAAATATAGGTCAACCAGGGTTACGGCTAAAAACGAGGGATTTTCTAAAAATTAGTACTCAGCATAGACACCAGATGGCGCCACGGGTTTTTAATAAATGGGGAGGAAATTTTAATAAGGGGGGTTCAAATATGAAATATTAATTATGAATTATGAATATTAATAAGGAGCGCGACCAGGTGCCATATCCCATGACAGTTGCAACATAGGTGTCAAAGTTTAATTTGAGAAGGCAATGTGGGCAGCTATGACATAGGGGTCAAAGTCCAGGCGGTGACGTCATAGGAGTGAAAGCACTGTGCAAAGGAGGAATGGTATAATGGGATGACACTACTCGTGTGCCTTAAGGCCTCAGAAAGAGGGGGAAACCTAGGATACGGTGGGGAAACAATGTCAAACCGGACCTAGTTAGAGCTGTTTTACCGTGGTCATATACAGCAGATGAAAGAAGAAGAAACCACTTTCATGGAGTATAATCATATAAGAGAGAACATGAAAAAAAATGCAAGAAACTTCCTCCTCCTTCAACATTAAAACCTGCCATGTGAAACAACCCTTGGGAAACAAAAAAAACAACATATTGCCATTCGTAGAAGAAAGTAAACAAACGTTAGGAGGTACAGGAAATTCTTCCACTTCTTGGGCTCTAAAATAAGCAGTGCAAGAATTCAAACAAAATTATATCTAACGACCATGGAAAAATTTCTCTGAATAACTTTCGCCTTTTATTTCAATATCCAAAATATGGAAATGTTTTAATTCACTTGCAAAAATAGATACCATTTTCATATAATGGCAAAACAACTGCATGGCCCAACACCTTACTCCTGAAGAACTGGCAGATAAGTTTACAGACCATCTACATCCAGAAAACCATAGCAATTACTCCTCAAAACAACCTTAGAAAATCATACAAGCCTTAGAAGATAATACACATAATGGAAACAACAAAGAACACTCTATGAGTCTAATACAGCTTTCACATTCTGAGAACTGAAATATGCTCTAAATAGCATGAAACAAACTCCTCTCCAGGTCCTGATGGAATTACCTATAAAGCAATTAAAAACCTACCAAACATAGTCCAAAAACTCTTCTAAGACTGTTCAGCCAATTTTGGGAGGGAAAACCATTTCCCAAGGTTTGGTACCTGGCACACCCTCTACTCATTAGAAAACCAAATGAAATCCCCACCAGTTTAGAAGCATATAGTCCCGTCACAATGAATTCCTGCCTTCTGAAAACATTCGAAAAGTTGATGAAATCTAGACTCAATTGGTACAATGACACAAACAACATTTTAAATGAACACTCAACAGGATTCAGACCAGCTAGATGTACACAAGAGAACCTCACATTTCGTATCCTAGATCTTGAGAAATCACTGCATTATGACATCCAACTGCAGTCATAGTGCCGTAGATATAAAGGATATAAAGGGGGCATTTTTTGGATATAAATAGGGCATCTCACAAGATGACCTACTTTTCAAACTACAACAAATAGGAATTCATGGAAATATGTTTCAAGCCTTTAACAAATCATTAAAAATGAAATTATACAAATAATATTAAACACAGCTCTCTCTAGAAAAAGAAACTTATCAAGACAGGAATCATCCAGGGAAGAACAATTTCGCCTCTATTGTTCAATATTTATCTGCATGGCCTGTTGAATATTTTACCATCACAAACAAAAATTTCAGTTTACGCAAATGGGATTGCCATATGGATTAGCAACACCTCCTCCTACAAGTTGAGAATATCTGCAATTTTCTGTAAACTTGCTCCAAGAATACTGCAAAAGATGGCATATTCATATTTCGAAAGATAAAACAGTATTAATACCCATCAATAGAAAAAGAAAAGCCACACCAGAAATTGACATTAAAATTGAGGAATGAAAAATCCAACAGGTGACAGAACACAAATTTTTAGACCTTATTTTCATCTCTAGGAAAATGTGTAGAATGAGTACTCTGACACCTTCATTTGGCCAGAAAAAACCCTACAACTTCTCAGATGTATGGCAAGTACTACCTTCATGCCTCCCATTAAAATCGGACTAGAAGAAGGGTTGAAAAATAATTTCCTAAGAGTGGCCACCAGGCATCAAAACCATCATCTGTTAAATAAAACTGCAAACATCATAGCCACAGATAAAAAATTCTGAAATGTTTAAAATAAGATTCAATCTATGAAGATATAAAACAAATGAAAGGAAAATTCAAATGGCTCAGATTTGCCATCATGGACTACCGACATTACAGAAATAATAACAGATTTCACAGGAATCACAAACTGCAAACACAATTACATTAAAGACGATATCCTGGAGAAAACTGAAAAGCACCTGGAATCTCTGCACCTCTCTCATAAGTTTTATTAGGAATGGAACCCTAAACAAGGAAACTAATTTTGCCTCAGGGGCATTCTACGACAAAGAAGACACTATAGATTTACGTTCAAGTTGACAACATGCACCAGCTCAACAGACACACAACTCGTGGCATTGAAAAAAGCCTTAACATAGACAGAAAAGGAAAGAAATAAAGGAATTGTCTTTTATCAACACAGTAAAGCAACACTTCTTTCAATGAAATAACAACCTTACAAATGCTGCCACCAGAATATAGTACAAGACATCCTGCAACTCTAGAATTGTCAAAAAAATAATAAAAATAAAATATCTTTCCAATGGGTGCCTAGTCACATAGGACTCACTCGAAATGAGATTGCTGACAAAGTAACTAAAGAAATCAATAGTGTTACTCGCATGATCCGAAACTCCCACAATATCAACAAATTCAAGGCATTCATCAATTCACAGCTATTGGAAAGACCAATGGATTATCCCTACTCAAGCATCCGGAATTCTCTTGCAACCAGCATAAATTCCAAATTGAACATTTGCACTTGGTACAGCAAATTTAAATTCACGTGGTTGTTCTCCCTTATGCCACTGGCTTGGTCATAGTTTTAACGCATTGTTACATTCACGCTATGAAAAAAACAATAATTAAAAAAAAATTGCTTAAAAATAACAATTTTTTTTCAATTAATTCTTATTATCATTGTTAGAAGACTAGTGTCCGAAAATACTTCGAAAACATGTTCTTGCCTCTAAAACGGAATAGACTAAGACAAAATCACTTGGTTAAGAACAAACTATACTCGATTAAATGATAAAATGCATCTAATGGAAAAATCGGAGGCCAGAAAATGCCAAAATAGTAATGTAAATGAAAACGTGCCACATGTTATCTACAGCTGTACAATTTACTCTATACATAGAAATATTCTCTTTGATGAAATGCGAAAACTGAGAGTGCAAGAATTCTCACTTCAAAGTATTCTTTCCCCTAAGAACAACAAAAATAATTTATACCTTCTAGTTATAAAAGTTTCTAAAAAGTACCATGTTATATAGCAGAATATAGAAGGAAGGAAAATAGCAGATTTTCTTGCAAGTATTTTCACCATTCAAAAGCTCATGAATCTCTAACTCTGATTGCGAAACCCCATGAAATTTCAATTCAATTTTTCAATTTTTATTCAACATAGATATGTATCAATACAAAAATTTATGAAATATACCCAGCTAAAGCAACTGAATACTTGAGCGCTGGTGTATAATTATGACAAAAATATAAATACAAAAAAAATTAACAAGGCAACAATTGATAATTGAAACAATCAATGATGTAGAAGTCAAAAAATTGGTTTTACATACAGCTATCATTCATTGTTTAGTATCCATTCAGAAAGAGATTTATTAAATAAATATTTAGAAGTAATTTTCTTCATTGTATCTGGAATACTGTTGTATAATTTAGGCCCAATATAGTTTATATTACGGTTAGTAGCTTGCTTTGATATGAGTGGTATTTGCAATTTAAATGATGAGTCTCTAAGTTGTATATATGTCTGTCGAACCTGAAATAGATGTAAATTGAAATGGGCATATTCAATAACTTTTAAAATGTAAATTTGAGACAGAGTCAGTAACCCCAATTTCTTAAATATAGGACGAGATTCAGAGAAGCGACCTTTATGGTCAATAATTCTAACTATAAATTTTTGCAGAATCAACAGCCTGTTTAAGTTTGTTTTTGCAGCTCCTCCCCAGGCTTTTATTGCATGTTGTAACTGACTATATACACAAGCAGAATACAACATTTTTAAACTTGTTTTATCGAGTAAGAATCTTAGTGTATAAAATTTTGTTATGAATGGTTTTATTTTGTCCACAGTATAATCAGTGTGATACTTCCATGAAAGTCTTTTATCAATAATCACTCCTAGGTATTTAATTTGATCAACTTTCGTAAGACGTTCGCAACTGCAATTTAGGATGTTGTAACAGTCCTTGTGATGAGAAACCTCTCCAGAGTCACTGCTACCATCAGTTGATGCCTTCAACTGGAATTTTATATAGCATGTTTTAGATTTATTTAAACTTAATTTATTCAACATTAGCCATTGATAGAAACGATGAATATCTCTGTTTGCCATTTAGTATAATTGCTCGTTGGTGTTACTTTTGTATAACAAAACAATATCATCAGCATAAGAAATAATTTCTGCCTCAAAATTTTTGTCAAATATATCATTTACATATAATATAAATAGCAGTGGTCCCAGTACAGAACCTTGTGGTACACCTGTATTAATATTTTTCATAGAACTATATATATATCATTTATCCTAACGATTTGTGAACGATTTTCCAAGTAGGATTTTAGCCATGTAAAACTGGTACCTCTGATTCCATATTTGTAAAGTTTAGCCAGCAATATTTCATGATTTACCAAATCAAAAGCCTTTGATAAGTCCAAAAAAATTGCGAGTGTTTTAAAATCTTTATCCAGAGACCACGTTAGTGAATTTATTAAATGTAAAATAGCATCTTCTGTGCTTTTTTTCTGCTGAAATCCATATTGGTTGAATTGCCCATCACTAACAGCCAACAAACTCAAGAAAGGAGCTACAACGCAACAACCATATTTGGATGATCAACTAGAATAGGACTTTCCCCGAGAACTATGTCAGAATATTGATCTATCAACTCAACCTGGGAAGAGAAAAAGAAAATTATCTTTCTAACTTCTAAGCATCAAAACTGCAAAAAAGCTTTTAGTAAAGACTAACTTGATAGTCTGCAAGCCTCACTACAATACCAGAAGATACCCAGACGGCTTTTTCTTTTGTCTTTATCACAACGCCTGCAACTTCAAAATAATATTTTATATCCGAATTTCTACAGACTTTATTCTTTCCTATCTCTCTCTCTCTTTGAGGTACCAACTCTAAATCTGGGAATGTTTGCAATTTAGAACTGACAGAAGCTTCCCAAGCTACAAGATGATGATGACGATAGCTCAGGAGAGATATATTTAGAGAACTAAAATGTGCAATCTGGTTGAACCTCCGTATAGCCCATGGCTGCTTGTGGACGACATTAAACTCCTGATTATCCCGTACTCAAGCATCCGGAATTCTCTTGCAACCAACATAAATTCCAAATTGAACATTTGCATTTGGTACAGCAAATTTAAATTCATGTGGTTTTTCTCCCTGATGCCACTGGCTTGGTCATCGTCTTTAACGCATTGTTACATTCACGCTATGACGCTATGAGAAAACAATAATTAAAAAAACAAATGCTTAAAAATAACAATTTTTTAAAATTAATTTTTATTATCTTTGTTTGTGACTGCATTTTTATTTCAACTAAGGCTTGAATACAATATTGTACCTATTGTATTTGGTTTCTATAAGAATATTTCTCATGCAACCGGCAGATCCACCTAACTGGCAAACCATATTCCCCAGAAATGCCGGATAACCGGTAGTTTACTGTACATTTTAGAAAATTTGTCTTTGTCTGTTTTTCCGAGAACTCTTCCGGAACGGCGAGAGCCACAAAATTTGGTATACAGGTTCCGGTAAGAAGTGTTGGAATGTCCTTAATCAACATCCTACTAGTCCTAATAGAAAGCGTTACAAAGATCTTAATAAACGCGTAAACGATCAGCTAACAGCTAATAAGAATCTTTGGCTTGATACCTTGGCTTACAAAGCAGTGGAAGTAGCTAGATAGCGTAATAGCAGAGGGCTGCACCAGATAGTTAATGTTTTGTGTGGGAAGAAACGAACAGGTAAACAGAGTTGAAGGATACGTTAAGACATCCCATCTTAACTTAGGGCACTGTAAAAATTTCGATTCCATAAAATTAGGACTTCCCTTAAAAGGTGACTTGTCAATCGATAACTCTCCCCATCGCTAACGTATTATTTCATTCATAACCCTCACCTCTCCATTCACTAGGTAGGCGATGGCAGGGTTCCAGAATTATCGGACACTTGCGGTAGGTTTAATCCGGACACACCGCATCTAAGAATCCGTTTTATATATCCTGTGCAGAAAGATGGAAGTGGGATCCCCACACAATATTTGAAGAGATCGGTGAAGCATCTGCCGAATTGCAGGGAGTTAAAAAACTTCCACCTTCAGTGATGTCACTCCTTTAAAAAACGCGTGCTCTCTTACCCTTTCGAATTGCACCAGGAAGTTTGCTACTCTGAGTCACGTATTCTATGTTAAGGTTCGAGCAACTCCAGAATATTCTGCCAGTTACTAAATAAGTAAACTATAATATAACTAAATTATAATTCTAAAATACGACGAATTATGTGGAAATATGACAGTATGTTTTTACTTTATGATAAATAAAATGAAAAGAAGAATCCATGGTTCTGAAAAATCCAAACTCCGGTACACCATTGTTTCCAAATAATTCTGGAATGTACTAGATTCTCGAGATTCACAAGGATGACTCAGTGAAGTGGAAGTCAAGTTCATCGATTGTCATTTTACATTACCACAACAATATCATCGCTAGAAAAGCTACCGATATGTGAGATAGGACTTGCTACTTTCATCATTATATTTAATATTTTTTTTTGCATTTGGTATGTTAAATCTAATGGATGCAACTCACATGACTCGTTTATGAATCACCGTTTGAGAATAATAGCTAAGTAAACCACTTAGTTCGGTATTTAAGGAGCAGATTTTGAGGGGTTTAATGCCCCCCGATGTGTATTAAAACACATCGAGGGATTAACCTCAAAATGTATGCGTTTCAATTATTTTTTCAGGGCACTTAGTTACTCTCCCGCATTAATGTTAAATATACCAGTAGTTTTTATTTATTGGTTACTTTCATTTAACATGTAATATATAATTACCTGTTTTTAAATATTTTGAAAAAATGAAATCCCACCAAAAGTATTTTCAAAATACACCACTGGTCCACTGGCGCATTTGGTAGTTCCAATAAGGTTAGGCTGGTTATCTTTGATTCTGTGTTCAGAGGAAATGACTCAAGTTACGAGTAATGTTGACTAAAAGGAAGGATACAGATTTGTGATATCCTCTTCCTCTCTGACTCAAGAGATTCTTTTTATCGTAATGTTTGCGTTATAGTTTTAACACGAAACTGCCACTCCTCGGTTGCTCAACTTTCGTTCAGAAAAATAATGTTAGATGCAGTTTCTGATTGCCTTTTGCATTTCAACATCGATGTATAGAGCAATCCTGCTACGGTGAGATGAAATGCTTAACATCCTGGTATTTACATGGACTTTATAAAAGAAATATTTCTGTAATAAAAAAAGTTTATCAGGCTACTAAGTAGCATTAAGAGCATTTTTGATGAAATTCTCCAAAGCCACTATATAAAAGCTTCAATATAACGATGATATATAGTGAATAGGATCCCTTCAATTTCGTCACAAAGAGGTTTCACTATATAGAATAGTTTACTAGTTTTCGCTATGAACTCTCAAATTACATCTCCAATTTTACCATACCATCATAACTGGTTTTTCTTCTCTTCTAAATAAATCCGAACGTCCCCTTAAAAAAACTTGAATATTAATAAAACTCTTTGTTTTAGCTTCGTGTCCATGGTTCATCAGTACTGACTGTTAAAAACATAATATAAAGATATAATATGGTGCAAATTACGTATAACAAAATGCATAAACATACAGCTATTGCTTTGTGTCCTAAAGGCTTTACTTTCTATACAACCCTCGTATTTATTTATTTATTTATTCTCACCAAATAGTTAGGAATGTTTCTTTAATCTTAAGATTGAGAACATTTTTAAGAAAAATTTAATTCTTCTGCAAGTTTTTTTTTTTTAATTTGAAATATAATCCATTTAGATCTTATATAATTGAATAATTGTCCATATATTCTTTAGATAGTCGGCGTTCTCGGGTGAATATAAAATATAAAAAAATCGTGTATTGTAAAATAATAACCGATTACATTAACTAATACAATTAATTTTTTTAAAACAGCTATGTATTTTTTTCCCATGATATACTGTGGTAATTTTGAATTCTCAATTGTGCGCCGTGGACTCAAAAAGCTTGGGAATTGGTCTAGTGGAATTCAGTTTCCCAACCAGACCCTTATTAAGGTCTATGATACCTCGACCTTCATTCCATTGTGTATGAAACTGTGCAGCTCTGACGTAAAATAACCCAACTTTCTGAACCATTAGTGAAACTCGTTAACAGCTCAAGTTGGATATTTCTGCTGTCATCGTTATCTTTAACTTGTCTCTTTTCCACACGATCCAAGTCAATTTCAAAGACAATCCTTTCTTTTGTGTCGCAACCCTTTTCAAACTATCGTTTCCTAATAGCAACATGCAATACAAGAAGGAAGCTGACAGCCAGCTCTAAAGTTTCACAACGAACTGCCTTTGCATCTCCATCAGCGAATGCATTTGCCACTCAATTATTTATCGTTCGCGATGAACATGTTCATATTATAGAAAGAATAAGTGAATTTTCAATAGCGAGAAACTTTCGACTGGTTGTCAGAATGTGTTGTCTCATGTGTTTATTCTGATTTATATCTCAAAATAATTAGGAGATCTCTCAGGAATTCAGGAACACTGGCGCTGTTTCCAATTTCATTTCCCTAAGGGATAATATCCAATAGGAACAGGAGCAAAAGTCGAATTAACCAATGCTGGTAATCTTTAAACAGTTGATTATGTTGCACTGTGATTACGCGTCATGTGATGCTTAAGAGGAGAGAAAGAGGAGGCTGGAGAGATGGCTCGGATCAATAAAGGAATTAGCATAGTCAGCAGAAATGGGGTTTCAAGCAAATGCCACCTAAATCAATAAACAGCTGCTTAAGTAAGAAATAACTATGTTCCGCCGATGGCCGGAATTAAAATTTCCCTTCTCCTTACTAAGTGCAAATTTTAATCACGATGCAAAACTTTTCTCTTCAGCCAATTAAATCAGTCCTCCATTTGGAGAAGTAATTTCGCATTTAACTCTAATTATTTATATTTCGTAATTTAATATGAATGGAATTCGCGAAGAACACAAAGGCTTTAGAGAAAGCGGAATTCGCTGAAAAGAAGTTTTCGTTTATTCAGATGGCTCAATTAGGACGAGACACAACTGGATTTATTTTTAATCTAATTCTAAAGAGGATAGCAGAAACTCGAAATATGCAAAAGCACCGCCAGCTCTTTCGCCGAAGCCAAATGAGATTCTTGTTTTGAAACAATGAAAGCATTCTCTAACACTCAAACATAAATGCTGCTATAATGAAAGCAATTAAAGAAAAGGTTTTAACATTCTTAAAAATTACTTAATTCTATGGCAAATTCTAATGACTCAACAAATATTTATTTAGGGAATATATGTCACTTCAACTACATATTACTTAAAAGCATAGATCAGAACGTTAAAACCCTACTTCAAGATCGGTAGTCATGGTTAATGTTCATTCAAATTTAATGTTAAAAATATATCCAATTTTTGGATATATCTTTATATATATATATTTCGAATTCCTCCAATCCAAAATATGTGCACACAGTTGAATGAAATTGTGATTAGTTGTCATGGTGACTCATGCTTGGTGTAGCTAAGCCAGTTTACTGACTCGGATTGACACTTGACACAACAGCTATAGGTGTTTGCTAAGTTGTAAACAAACTTCCATAAATATATGTATAGTAGATGGGAGTTCGTGCTCAATTTTCCAAGACGCCCGGGCTCGAATCTTTCAACAATTATTAAGCCCGAGCCCGATTTGTGAAAAAAATTACCTGACGCCTCAGAAGATATTTCATGTCTCTAATTATTTATTTTATCCATCTATTATTGATTATAATTATTTTATGACTGAAATAAAATGAAAACGTTATTTAGAACAAAAATATAAATACTAGTAGAAACGAAAAATTTGTGTTTAACATGATTATAAACACAAAGAGCCATTTATTTATTAAAGACAGAAAATACGTAAAAAAACATCTAAAAGCTGCATGGTGCTTATTTGTAATTACCAAGGACTGATTAAAAGGTTGAAATCATAATGAAAATAAATAAATTTATATTTTCACTTATTATTTTCACAATTACAAGAATTATTTTAAATATAAATTATTCTGAAACCGAGTCCGAAGTGGTTTGAACTATTTTGAGACAAGCCTGAACTTAATCTAGTATATAATAATTCGGTTACAGCATTTTTATTTATTATTCCTCACCAGTTATATACTTGAAAGCAAACCTTTGGGATACCCAGGACTTCCTAACGACATCCAAATGGTCTCATGGCGTTTTCGACCTAAAAAGGACGTTCAAAATTTCACTCTAAAGTTTCAACAAAATGTGATGACTCACTCTCCATTATCATTTATTCAGACACTGAATTTAAAACATGATAGAATTAACCATAATGTGCATTGATACTTGATATGACTCAGAGATAACGCAAACGCATATTTTAATGACCAAGGAAAGATATGGGAAAGTGCCAATTCCTGTCAACTACGATTAAGGTAATATTCTAACCTTAGTTAGCCAAAATGCATCTGTTTTTCGATAGATGTAACGCGTATCTTATAGACGCCAGTTTCTCTCACAGTATTGTCTGCTTGCCTTCTGAAGTTCTTCCTAGTTGACTTTGTATAGAGAAAGAGAAGGGGTGAGGTGAAGAGGGAGGTGAGAACTAAATAAAGAATGCTCTCATTGAAAACTGGAATGATGGTAATTTCTAAACTAAGCTACATTTGACAGTCAATTGCGTGATGAGCAATGTAGATTCAGAAGTGGTAGGGGATGTGTGGATCAGATATTTTCACTTAGGCAGATTCTTGACAAATGTTTAGAGTTTCAGAAACCTTTGGTTGCTAGCTTTGTTGACTTCAAAAAAGGTTGCAGTCTTGAGCAGACGTCACAATTTAATTATCTTGGGAGTTATGTAACACATAATGGTGATGTGCGGCATGAGATTAACAGACGAATAGGGATTGCTGCCGGGACTTTTATAAATCTATGGGGAGTGTGGAGAAATAGGCGTATACACCTAAAGACTAAAATTAGACTGTATAATAGTTTGGTTCTTTCTAGGGTTAGTTATGGTAGTGAAACTTGGACACTTTGTAAACAAGATAACAGGAAACTAGATGCTTTTGATTCCAGATGCTTACGCAGTATCTTGGGCATTAGGTGGTTCAACTTTGTAACTAATGATGAGGTTAGTCAAAGGAGTTTGCAACCTCCTTTAAGCAGCATATTGTGCAGAATGAGACTCCGTTTGTTTGGCCATGTTGCCCGTATTGATAATTATATATTAGCGAATAGGGTTATGAACAGTGTGCCTAAAGGCCTCAGAAAGAAGGGGAGACCTAGGATGCGGTAGGCAGACAGTGTCGAACATGACCTTGTTAGAATTGGTGTGCAGTGGAGAGATGCAGCAGATGTAGCTCAGGAGAGATATGCTTTGAGAAAATTGTGCGGTCTGGTGGACCTCCGTAAAATGTACTGTTTTATTATTTTTAAATGTAAATAAAACAAAACATATCCATTCGAGATTAAAAGGACAGTAAGATTTTCTACATAACAAAATACTGCATCATGCTTTGGAATGTATTGATTAAAATTGTTACTTTTTGCCTATTAAGGAAGTTGATTGTTTTGAATATTTAAGTGTTTACATATATTTGAATTGAATTTAAAGGATCATATATCAAATGCTATTAAAAAGATATATATTGTAATACCAAGGTTGTATTATATTGGACAATTTGTAGATATTTCAACCTTTAAAGATGATATGCGCAGTCGTATCAGAATAATATGACCACCTACCATACATGTACTAAGGTAGGTGGTCATATTATTTTGATACGACTGTGTATAATTGTTGGGTTAAATCGTATTTGCAATATGGAATTACTTCTTGAGGTGGCACATATTATATTAATATTAACAGATTAATTATAGCTCAAAATAAAATTATAACATGCATATTGAAGAAAAGAAAACATGAAACTGTTAAAAACTTATATGGAGATGTTGATATTTTAACAGTTAGAAAATTATGTATTCATTCAAGTAAGACATTTCTTTAAAAATTGGTCGGACCAAAATATAATATTTGCTAATTATAACACAAGATACAGTAACTCTGTTAATCTCGTTGAATTCTTATCTAGGAAAACTGTGGTTAAAAACATTATATTTACCTTGCGCTAAAAATATTTAATTTTTTTGCCATACAACAAAAGACGGAAACCGATTTACATAGCTTTACTTCAAATCTTCATAAATGGCTACTACATAATGATGATATTAAGGTTTTTTTGTAATATAATTTCACATTTTTTTTATCATTGATAAAACTTTTTTCTTCCTATTTGTTCAAATTATTTTGTTCTTTGATTACTTTAAAAATGCTTTAATAAATTCCACAGGCGAGGTTTTAAACTCTTGTAGATTTCGGTAAATTTCAATTGAAATATTTGTGCCCACTTGGTTAGAGCAATGTAATCGGGTGTATTATCTATTACGGAAATAAATATTATTATTATTATATACCTACCTGATATCAGGCAGTCATGGGCTTCGGAAGTCCAGCCAGACAGTATAATTAAGTCTTTTAAAGACACATCTGTCCTGAACTACATTTAATGTATCTGGCCACTGTAGACCAATTATAACAAGGCCCTATTTGACATTGCCTGCCCACTGCATCCTAGGCCTTCCCCTCTTTCTGAGGCCTTTAGGCACACTGTTCATAATCCTATTCGCTAATCTATAGTTATTCATACGGGCAACATACCAAATCAGCGGAGTCTCTCTCTGCACAATATGCTGCTTAAAGGAGGTTGCAGACTCCTTTGCCTAACCTCATCATTATTGAACAAAATAGTAAATACAAAGATTACTTGTTTACATAGAATTCAATAAATAATATTGCGGGGAAAATTAAGTTTTGCCATTAATTAATCTCATACTCCGAGCATGGAGACTTTCTAGTCCCACTCACGGCGAAACTCAGTTTTTCGCAACATTATTTATTGAAATCTCATCGTTACTTACAAGGTCAAATACGTAACGTTTCAGAGTATCTAATGTCCAAGATATTCTGAAAACATCCAGAATCAAAGACATCAAGTATCCTGTTATCTTTCTTGGAAAGGATCACGTTTCATTACCATAACTAACTTTAGAAAGAACCAAACCTAATATAGGCAATTTTAGTCTTAATCTGTGTTGCTTAAATATACTGCTATTGCAAAATATTCTCACAGTGAGAAGGCAGGTTGAATTACCAACAAAAAAAGTCTGTTATTTTAATTTAAGTTGCTATTTTGATTTTGATCTGGAAGGGCTGAACTTAATTTTTCCTTTTCATAAAACAGAATCTTTAAAAAATATATACATAAAATAATTTATTTCCCTGCCACTATATTTTATTTATTATTTAACACTATTTTTTTATTATTATTACTACTATTATTATACTATTTTATTATTTTTTCACTATATTTATTTTATTAATTATTATTTCCCTGCCAAATAATATAACCGAAAAACTGCTTTCAAGGCTGTCTAGCAGTGATAGCAGATTCACGGTTTGTGGTACACCATGCCAGCAGCAGTTCCGTGTCATATATTCTAACTTTGAGATTTTCTGCTCTTATCTCCCCTAATGTCTGAGAGAAAAGAAATCCGATAGATCTTCAAAAGTTTGTCTTCTGCCAGATGAAAAGTTAAGATGAGGTTCCATGTGCAGAAGGGAGTATCCTGGGTACCACAATACAATGCGCTGAATGGTTTTGATGGAAAGTTGAGATCTGCATCCAACATCTGTCTAGTAAGGATTCTTTTCGTAGCCTTTGGGTTGTAATCCTAGGTATACTTTCACTTATACATATAGGGAAGCCAGCAGAATACAATGACGAAAGTAGGACATGTTAAATTCGGAAAATAGGAGATTTCATCTGCAAGTAGATCCTTTGAAACTTGTCAGCCCAGACTTGCAGCACTACATAAGATGGAAACAGCAGTGCAGAAGTTATGCAAGGGGTCCTTCGGAAATGATAATTTTAGTAAGAGGAGTATAGGTAGTGTGAGATGAGATTAGCATTATTCCGTAGAGCAACGCTACTTGATAATGACAGACTTACGATAAGAGGGGTCTCAAATAATGCATTTTAAGTTTTAATGTGTTGCAGTTGGGAATTTGCATTTGTAATTATAAAATACATTTAAATCCCTTTAAAATGTGATTCGATAGAACGCGATTCCGCTTATAACGCAATGCAAGCGTGACTTCCCCTTTTTTTATGTCACATGAAACGTAATTTTTCACTCAAGAACTACGTATTGAATTCCTTGTGTTTTTGATACACATGGGCGATATTTTCACTCCAGCGAAAAT
The DNA here is from genome assembly GCA_038380435.1 of Ryuthela nishihirai. Taxonomy (NCBI): domain Eukaryota; kingdom Metazoa; phylum Arthropoda; class Arachnida; order Araneae; family Heptathelidae; genus Ryuthela; species Ryuthela nishihirai. The sequence goes on from JAWZYU010000012.1 coordinate 75,499,636, forward strand.
CAGCGATACTTGTTATCGTTTAACATCCGAAAGAATACCGGTAGTTGATTCATTTACTTGTAACCTATCGTTGGCAACATCCGTTTGATTTGTGTTTCAAATGAACAACAAAATGACAAGTTGGTTTGTTACTGAGTGTACTCGTACAGAATTGGGGAAAAATAGTAACAAAATGTTTGTGTTTATCGTACAAATTTTACTACTGGTTTTAAATACTTTATCGTACATCAAGACATGATTGTAACAATTCAATAGATCATATTAATTAATTTAATTTCCCGTGTATTAGTATTGTTTACTTGATTTTTCCGATTTCCCGTGAATCCTTCTATTGCAAATTTGCTTCTATTGCATGCAAAAAAGCGACAACGACAAGTTGATATAGTTGGCCCATGTACGAAATTTGAATGACGAAAAATGGCTTGAATTTTTGCTACCTCGATCCTCTCATATCGCGATGCGATTCTTTGGACCCCAAGCACTGTATTATAATGGGATTTACCTGTATTTTAATGTTTTCACCACATTTATTTTAAGTTAATTTTTTTATTAATACCTTCAGTCAAAATAAGAAAAAAAGGTCTCTTAAACTTGACATAGTTTAGAGACTCAGAAGTCCGGCTCTGTAAGTGAAGTGATAGCGAAAGGAAGATCCGAGCTCAGGAGTGAGTTCCAAAACCCGCAGATGAGCTAAATCAATTCGTGATTTCCATTTTCCACTGAAACCTTTTAATGCGGCACTAAACCCCTTAGTCAAATTTAAACTCAGCTTATGATCCTTGTGAGTTCGACATAACAACAGAATGTGGTGAACACGTGTCGCAGAAGTGGGAAACGATATAATTCATCACAGACCCGGGGCTATAAAAAAATAAGCGGGTGGGGGGAATGCGACGCAATCTACCCAGAAAAAGAGAAAATGGAGGAGTGGAAAGAGACTGCATTTCCATTTCAATGTAACATTTTCGTTTAGAAGTTTTGTTTTTTAAGCAACTGAAATATGCGTGAAATATGCACGCATTTGCAGTTACTCTTATCTAGATACGGCCCTGATTCATCACATGTTTCGGAATAGAAAATCTTATTAATTGTTACTGAAACTAAACATTTGGGAATGAAAGCGAAAATTATGCATATTTGTTTTTGGTATTGTATTGGAAAATATACAATTAGAATTGCAAAAAAAATTATTGTACTTGTTGATGATGCTATATATTAGTTACTCTTGTTTTTTAATACTCGGAAAGCAAATATCGAATGATACACAAATACACAAATGAAAGGCTTAAAAATTATAGTAAATGTATTTTTTTTAAATTAACATCCAACAATCTAGAAAATGAGGAATGAAAGAAAATCTAAATATAATAGCTGCAGAAGATTAGTGGATATGTAAATAAAAAAAAAACAGGAGAAAGAAACTACTCTTCATCACAGAGCAAGTTTCGCAACCTTCGAAGGAAAAAAAGATGAAATGTTTAAGCTACAAGCTGCCGATCTATTCAAGTTAATTTTCTTCTTAAACGAAATTCGCTCTTTAATAACATCTTCCCTCGCCCAGAGTGGCACAGCAATACTGCGTTATTATCATTTGTCGTATTGAAATGCTGAGCGCAGGCACCACGCTGAATGCAAATGACGCTTAGAGTCGTGAAAATCCAATCACCGGTTGTTTGTCAAATAGCGGAGTTTTGTACTACTGCTTCATGGTTACCTGAGTTTGTATTATGCCTTTTCAATATTTCATAAAGCATCGTCGGCAAAAGCATGGCGGCGAAGGAAATCGTTCGCATCGATCCAGAAGCAAATACGCGCTTTCGAAACTTCTCATTGAGTTTTATTCGCAGTCACGCAGCTGACGCCTGAAGGTCACCGGGGGACTTTTCAGACTCGAGCCATCAAGGAAGAGAAGATCACATAGCAGCTGACAAATAATGGTTGGGTTGCTGATGCTGCTGCTGTTGGGTTGAATTCTGTAAGACAGGTAGAGATGTTACTTTCCTTGATAAAAAGATTAACTCTACAAAATGGTCAAATTGATATTTACATCACTGGATAATTAATAAAGTAAAACAAATTAACTTCACTAATTTAAGTTGAAAATTCTACGTTAGAAATGAAAATTTAAGCTCTTTTGTTTTTAGAGATTTTAGATAACTACCAATGAAAATATTAGGATTCACACTTTTGAAATTTCCCATTGGTTTTAATTCCTGTCTTTAAAGGAATGGTAAAAAAGCAACTTTTTGGAAAGAGAGAAAATGAGAAATTCTTTTTGGCTTGGTTAGGTACTAACGAAATATTCCTATTTGCGTTTCTGAATCACCCATTAGTTCGAATTTCCACCGTTAAAGAGGTGCTTACGTGTGAAAAAATGCAAACTTCATTTTATGAAAAAGCCGAGCATTCCATATTTAGCAGAGGTAATATGGTTTTCTTCTAGTTGCTAACCATAACATCTGAATGTAACTTCAGTTGTTTATTTAAGTTCGTGATAAATTTCTTCTCATAAATATCTGTTAAATTTTAATGTTGTCATTGGCAGGTTCCTCTTCTGTAAATAAATTTCTGTATACATTTATTTCGGCCTTTTGTAAACTTTATAACAATATATTTCAAGCACATATTCAAAAGGCGAAAATTTGGGACAGTGATGCAATAACAGTGGCCTGCGTGTGTTATTTTCCAGTGATGTCATACATTTGACAAATGTTACCAGCAGTGTCACATTAAGTAGGCTAGCAGGTCAGCAATCGTTGACTGTGTCTCTTCAATTGTGACCTATATATAGGAAAAATAAATTCAGAAAAAAATTATTTCTTGAAGTCAATAACAATAAATATTTTTCTGAGTTATACCTGCAAGCACATTTTATGAACTTTGTTTAAATTCCGTATATAAGAAAGAGATGTACGACCAATGGTTACAGGAATCCATTGCTCACGCAGTTTTACTGGTTAAAGATTTAGCTTTGCGCAATTGTGCACACGATTAAAAATGTATGGAACCATCTAATGGCAGAAATGAAATATAACAGATCTGACATTTTCAGCGAATAGTTATGCATATTCTGTGTTTGTTTACTCTTACATTGATAGTTAATGAGAGTCTTTAGTAAGTACGGTATGTGAAGTTGCCATTAATGCATTGAAACTTTTATGTATGTTTTCAAAAATACTCTTAAAATCTTCGGCTTCTTATGTTATCTCTTTTTACTTATTGTTCAATTATAAAGTTCTCCTATAGTATTATTTAATACTGTAATCCAGTGGTATACAAACGTTTTTGGCATCAGGTCAATTAGAAAACATATTATGTTTCCGTGGGCCAATAGTTGGGAGGGGTGTAAAAAGAGAGCAATAAAAGTTAATTTTTAAAATTACATTTTACTTGTCATATGTATAGGCGAAATATAGTAAGAAAATTTTTTTACATTAATAAAAAGTTTGTTTTAACGTCAAAACTGAAGTTGGTTTGTGGAAAGAGTATGTATCTCGAAAATGATGTCATAGCTAGTGTTATTTTTATATTCAAATTTTCGTCTTTTGTCTTATTAAAACACTATTTACCTTAATTTTTTACTTTAATTTACCTTAGTCAGAATAAAATAAAAAGTTTAATATTTAATTTTCACACCGGCAGGATAGAATAGTTAAATGACTAGGATTGGCCCGAGGGTTGAAATTTCTTTTGCAAGCTCATTCTAAGTGAATAAACTATTTTAATCAATCAATCACTTAACACTATTTTAACGTTGTACATAAATACATACATATAGACATTTCATACATACATAAATTGATTGAATAAATCCCTAAACACACCAGTGACTTTGCATTTTTCTCTTGTTGTTCATACTGATTTCTAGCCAAGGAAATAATAATTATGTATAACTGTTATTATTCACGTTAAAGTATTTTTTATACTGATTTCAAAACTTTTTAAAATGATTTTGCTGATATAATTGTGAGAACGCAATCAACTGTAAATTCGAATATTCGAATTTACAGTTGATTATGTCCTCACAATTATCTGTAAATTCGAATATTCGAATTTACAGTTGATTGCGTTCTGACAATTATATCATTAATCATTTATCATTTATTATAACATATCATTAATGACATTTATAATTATTAATTAACACAAACTTAACTTACATCTTTATTTTAATCGTTATACGACAATTGTTATACGTGTTAATGAAAATATTAAACGTTTTAAAATCATTATTTTATAACGTTTAATGACCATTTTACATCTTTTTTTTGGCATATAATACACTAATTTCAGAGGTTACTAATATAGTTAAAAGAAGTACCAAAATAATAATTAACTGACGCTTATTTAAAGGCCTCTTCTTGAAATTTTAATACCTAATTTTGTACCATAGTTATAGGTTTAAGATCCGGAGACTATCCAGCCCATTCCATCCTTTTAACGGTGCTATCTGCTACATCTTCAGAAAAATCTTTGCACTATGACAAGGAGCGTTATCGTCTTGAAATATTCATCCATAGAAACATAGCTGTTGGCAAGAATTTCGCTTTCAGTATTTGGCTGTAGTCCTTAGCTTTCACTGTTTCCGTTTACAATATTCAGCTTTCCAGTATCCAATGACCTACAACATCATGCTACAATTTTTATTTAATTTCAACACATAGGACAGAGAAGAAGCCACTCCTAGCTTTTTCAAGCCTTCTCATAGAAGGACATACCTCACCAAGACCGAAGCCACTGCTGATCACTGCCTCATTAGATCTAACACATCATCATCATCATCATCATCATCCTCAAGCAGCCATGGGCTACGGAGGTCCAACCAAACCGTGCAATTTAGTTCTCCAAGCAAGTCTATCCTGAGCTATATCTACTGCATCTGGCCACTGCACACCAATTCTAACAAGGTCTTGTTTGACATTGTCTGCCCACCGCATCCTAGGTCTCCCTTTCTTTCTGAGGCCTTTAGGCACACTGTTCATAACCCTATTCGCCAATCTATAATTATTCATACGGGCAACATGGCCAAACCAACGGAGTCTCTCTCTGCACAATATGCTGCTTAAAGGAGGTTGCAAACTCCTTTGCCTAATCTCATCATTAGTTACAAAGTTGAACCACCTAATGCCCAAGATACTACGTAAGCATCTGGAATCAAAAGCATCTAGTTTCCTGTTATCTTGTTTACAAAGTGTCCAAGTTTCACTACCATAACTAACCCTAGAAAGAACCAAACTATTATACAGTCTAATTTTAGTCTTTAGGTGTATACGCCTATTTCTCCACACTCTCCATAGGTTCTTAAAAGTCCCAGCAGCAATCCCTTATTCGTCTGTTAATCTCATGCCGCACATCACCATTATCTGTTACATAGCTCCCAAGATAATTAAACTGTGACACCTGCTCAAGACTGCAACCCTTCAGATTAACTGAATCACAGCCTGCCTGACCAATTTTCATCACTTTAGTTTTCTCTCTGTTTATAACCAAACCTACTCTACTACCAGTCTCATCAACAGCTCGAATGAAAGAGTTCATCTCATCAACATCATTTGCCAAAAGGGCTAAATCATCAGCATAATCTAAATCAGAAATTTTCGTATCTCCAGCCCATTTAAGGCCAAAATCTTTCCCTTGAAGTGAATTTCGCATAACATAATCAATAACCAAGCTAAAAAGAAAAGGAGACAAAATGCACCCTTGTCGAACACCAGAAGTAATGCTAAACCAATTGCTACAAGCCTTACCAACTCTCACACACGACTCAGTGTTATTATAGAGAGCTTTCATAATGTTAACTAACTTGTCTGGTATACTATATGATCTCACAATCAACCACAAATTATGACGATCAACAGAGTCAAAAGCCTTTTTGAAATCAACAAAGCTAGCAACCAAAGGTTTCTGAAACTCTAAACATTTCTCAAGAATCTGCCTAAGTGAAAATATCTGATCCACACATCCCCTACCACTTCTGAATCCACATTGCTCATCACGCAATTGACTGTCAACCAGATTCTTAATTCTATTAAGCACAATCATGGAAAGAACTTTACCTGGAACAGAGAGTAGGCTGATACCCCTATAGTTATCACAATAACTGCGATCACCTTTTTTGAAAATAGGGATAACAATAGCTCTGGTAAAATCCTTAGGAACCATGCCTTTTATCATAAAAGATATTCAGAATTTCAGTCATCCAAGTGGTAACCGAAACATTCCCAGCTCTAAGCATTTCCGTAGTAATTTCATCTACCCCTGGGGATTTATGAAGTTTAAGTTTAGAAACAGCCAAAATAACTTCAGATTGTGTTATAGGACCAACATTAAAGCCACCAATGCATCTATCATCATTGCAAACAATGGGAGTAGAACTAACTACATTGTTTAGAACATCACTGAAATGCTCAGCCCACCTAGCCATGACAGAATCCTCCCCTTCTATAACCTTACCTTGTTTATCCTTCAATCCTTGTATGCCTGTCCGTTTTCTACCACACAAAACATTAACTATCTGGTACAGCTCTCTGCTGTTGTGCTGTCTAACTGCTTCCTCGGCTTTGTCAGCCAAACCATCAAGCCAAAGATTCTTATCAGCAGCTAACTGATTCTTTACAAGTTTATTAAGGTCTCTGTAATGTTTTCTATTAGGACTAGTAGGGTATTGATTAAGGGCATTCCTGCAGTTCTTTCTTTCCGAAATAAGCTCAAGTGCCTTATCACTCAGATAATTTTGCCTCTTCTGCTCCTTTTTTCCTAAAAGAGTACTGTTAGTGTCCAAAAAAGCCTGTTTAAAATGATCCCATTCTTCCTCAACTTCAGTAGTAAGCAAACCATGACTGTCATAATGACTAAGTAACCTATCATGGTAAGCTTTGGCTATAACTGGATCTTTCAGAGCTTCAGTATTAAAAGTAAAATTTTTAACCCTAGGACAACACTTTTTAAGTTTAAGTTGCAACACACTTTTAACAAGGTAATGGTCAGATCCAATTTCAGCTCCCCTATATGCCCTGGTATTCCTAACAGAACTAGCCCATTTGTTGTTAATTAATATGTAATCAATCATATTCTTATGCAGCCCATCAGGTGAAACCCATGTGTACTTATGTATGTCGTGGTGTTTGTAATAAGTGTTAGTTATTCTGAATCCATTGAGTTTACTTACCTGTAGGAGACGTTGCCCATTGCCATTGCAGCTACCAATACCAAAAGGGCCTATTACTCCTCCCCAAAGGTCAGAGTCAGTACCAACTTTGGCATTGAAGTCACCAAGAACAAGGGTAATATCTCCTTTCTTGACAGAATTCAAAATATCCTGAAGTTGTTCATAAAACCTATCCTTCTCATCCTCATCGGCATCCTCAGTGGGGGCATAACAGCAGATAACATTCAAGTCTTTAACGCTTGTCTGAAATTTTGCTGTAATAAACCTTTCATTAATGCACTCATATCCTAGAAGAGCATCGCTAGCGTGTCTGCTGAGAAGCAGACCCACGCCTTGGTGATGCTTATTGTCGTCCCTCCCTGAAAAGAGAAATTTAAGATTATTTTTAAGAATCTGACCTTTATCTGTCCATCTGGTCTCTTGCAAGCCAAGAATATCTAAATTGTAACGGTGGAATTCTTGTGTGAGGACATCAAGAGAAAAAGCTCTGTGCAGAGTCCTCACATTCCAACTACCTATGGAGAGAAAATGGTTAGTGGGATGTTTAAAGAAACTATGTTTATTGAGAGAGGGAATGCCGACAATATCAAACAGCCCCCTAATCGCAGACATGGGGCAAAGACCCGTTCCCCCACTACTAAAGGCTGAAGCCATCTACACTGGAAGACTTCCTCCAATGTAGAATTTGACGATGCCAATAGAAGCAAAGAGTTCAGGTGCCTGCGATGACTTCTGCTCAGGATTATCCACCAGCTGATAAACATATCCTGTGAATCTATTCACTTGGGGCTGTCAACCCACAAACAAAAAGAAAACACAGCGGAAGATTTTCCCTCCACAGAAGCCCACCAGTGCAGCAAAATCAGGATCCATAATCAAGCTCAGAGCCATATATCTGTCCAGTCCAGTAGGTTTATATGGTCAGCAACAGGACCCTGTGTGGTTGACCACTCCTCAGCAGGGTAGAAAAAAAAGAAAAGTAGCCATAGTTGTCCAGATCAGTAGGCCACACTAATCTGGCAGCCCTCCCCTTCCGTTCACTTCCACAAGAGAGTATCTCTTTTGAAAGTTACTAACGGTCCGCACCACGAGAAGGCGGGGTTGGACATTAGGTGCTAGGCCTGGCCGGTTCTATGCATCATCACAGGGGATTGGTGCATAGCTCTCCTTCCAGTGACTACCTAGCTACCACAGCACACGAAATTTACCTTGCTGAAACTGTCTCTAGCTCCTTAACCACTATACCAGTTAAGGCTTGACATTATTATTTTGGTTGGAAATTTCACAGAAACGTTAGGACACTGATAGTTGAATTTCTCATGAGGTCGTTTTCTTATGTAGCCACTGCTCTGATTTCGAATAAGGAAAAACTGACTCTCATTATTAAAAAAAATTTTTTTTTCAGTTCGCAACAGTTCAAAGTGAATTTTTTTTTGCCCATTACAATCATCTTTTGCGCAGAAAAACTGTCAGTGAAAATTTAGCAAGAGCTTTACAACTCTCAATCCGATTTCTAAGAGTCTTCCTCTCACAGTTCTTAAGTACACATTGATGTTTGCTGCAAAATATCCGACTTTCCAAAATTTGTGGCGAATTGAGTTTTCTGTCCGAAATGGTAATCCTATGCAGCACCGTGTCACGATGGGTGACAGCAAAAGAACAAATGTTTATGGTTTTCTTCTTATTCGTTAGAGAGGAAACATAAGAGTCATGACTTCAATGATGATAAATAAAAATGCAAGACTTATTTTTCGAATCCGGTGAAACATGACATCGGACCCTTGAAGGACATGTCGAGTTTTTGAGTCTCAATATGGAAGAACATATCTGAGATCTGAGATATTTTAGATCAGAGTTTAACTGATTTTGCTTGACGTGGTACTCTTTTTGGAATTGAAAAACTCTGAGAAAACCCCTACACCTAAAAAAGAAATGTTTATAAAAAGGGTATAAAAAATAGGGCGGCATTTGTATATACTACACGAAAAATAAAATAAAATAATATTTAAGACTTTTCAATAACTTCTCAGGTCAACGAAAATAACTTTTAAAGAAATAATTCATTCCGAAAGTGCAATACTGAAATTATGCAGTATTATTTTCACTAACTCTTACTATAAAATTTACAGATCATTTTTCGACTAATGTAAAGCTTGATTATTTTTCACAACATATATATTAATTTAATATAGTTTCAAAACTATTTGTGATGTTTAAAAGTTCTCCAATGTCAGAGAAAAGGTATTAAAAGCTTAAAAATATTTTATCTGTTCTGAAAATAAGGAATTTTCTCCCGATTTAGACTCAATTTAAATTCAGAATAATGTCATAACTTCTTTCCGAAAGTTAAATCTGTTGCGATCGTTCTAATGCTTCCCTAGTTTTCGTCTTTATTTTCGGTACTACCATTCATACGAGCCTTCATTCGGCCAAAAAAGTACTTTTCAAAAGAACACTCAAATAATACCTGAATTTATATCGTACAGGAGAATGAAAGATTCATCAGATATGGTGCAACTGTTATCGGTCGGAGTTGCAGCACAGTGGTTCGAATAGGGACAAGTTAGATAAATGGAATTACTCATGCACGTCGTCGTGAGTCAGGAGCTTCTCGCTGGAAAGCAATTGATTGACATCTCAAAAGACTGAAATGCAGTCGATATGTAGATGAGCATTCCTGATGTCATAAGTCTCATGGAACCTCTCACGAAGAGATGACCCTGTTCAGTCATTATTGAATTTTTGTAAGAAAACTTGACTTCTTTGGTACAAGGCATAATGCTTTCAAATACTTCAAAACTGTTTATTAGATAGAGAGATAACTGTGAGAATATAGACAAATTTATAGCAATCGTATATCGAAATAAGCAAACCATATTTTATTGTAGTGACTAAAGAACTGTTCACTGCAAGCTTTGAATATTGTTGAGTTCATCATATTACCAGAATTAAATGAACTTCTCGTATTCTTAGCACAAAGTCTTACAATCTGCAGATATGGAACAATTTTAATGAAGTGGTGATCTTAATAGAAAACGACCCTATAAGATTATATCATACAAACAGAACTGGACGATTTACTTACGGCACCTGAATCATCTGACTGGAAAATCGGGCGGGGGTGGCTCAGTCGGTAGCGCGCCAGGCTCGTAATCTGTAGTTCCCAGGTTCGAGTCCCAGCTGGGTCAACGTTGAGATTTTTCTCCGCAAAATTTCCCCGCCCTGCCCACGGTCAGTAGGGGACACCGATGGGCTTGGTAAAGGCCGTCGTCCGTCGGATGGGAAGTTAAGCCGTGGCCCCGTGTGCGGGAGAGCCATACCCTGTGCACGTTAAAGAACACGCTGGATGGCCTTGACGGGAGGCTACCATCTGTCTCCCAACAGCTGTTCCACTGGGTCCCCTCCCCCAACCTTCTCTGAGCTTTTGGGGTCCATGTGACCTGCCCATTTAGCCCATGGTGCGCAAAAAGTGCCGCTCAGAGGTAAAACAATCCAATCCAACTGGAAAATCTATTCTTTAAAATATTATATTTCAGTAAGTAATTAAGTAAAAAAAAGTGTGTACAAGATGACCAGAAACTGTCAAAGTTTCGTGTTTTATTCCGAGACTTCAATAAATAAAAAAAATAAATAAATACCCCCTCAAGCAGCTGCTTGCCACAGGAGCCTGTCAGTTTATACACTTGCAACAGCTACAGTGATTCTTTCCTTTAAATTATGTAAATTTCGATTTTTTTCGGCGTAAACTTAAATGTTTTATTATATCTTCCAAAAATGTCCGACGGTGCGAAATCAGGATTTCTCGGGGACTACAAGAGTATCTTTATCGATGCAGCGATTTGGAAATTTGTCATTTAATACATTGCATTTGATACTACTTGCAAGCCGTCATAACAAGGAAACTTTGACAGTTTTTTTAACATCATGTACACCCATTTTCTTTTTTTATTTAATTGTTTAATAAAATGTAGGAATTTAAAACATGGGTACTATTTTATAATGACCCTGTATATATTTGTTATATTGAAACCATTTATTTGAAATTTTAACACTTCCCATCTCTGTAGCTTTTTCACTCCAAGATTCTAAAACACTCTTTTTACCCCAATTCTAAAACACTCTTTTTACCCCAATTCTAAAAACGGAGTCGGTCTAAAATTTACCACTGAAATGGGAGTTATCATAACCCTCAGCAGAGAAAGAGAGAGAGCAGTAAATATGATTCCGATTCTTGATTCTTGTCCGATATTTATATTTCATAAAATTGTCATTCATTTTCTCATATTTTATAAGAGCAAGGGTGAAAATGGTTTTTCTGAACTAGGTGGAAGCTACAGAATCAGTTGAAAAGAAAACCCTTAGTATTGTAATATATAGTAAATATGCATATATATATATATGGATACTTTGAACAATACATAAAAAACTGTTTAAAAATCCAGGAATTATGACCAAAAATGTTATAAAGCAGTGAACGTACATAGAATGGATCTATTTTTTAGTTTTTAAATATACGGGATAAAAAAAAACACTTTGGAACAAGGGTAACGGCATCCCCCCATTTCGAGCCCTGCATGAGAGGATCTGTATCACTTCTGCTAAGTAAGAATCCTATACTTTGCCTAGATCAGTGATTCCCAACCTTTTCTACACCATCGCCCCCTTTAGAAGAGAACAAAAATTTCAACGCCCCCCTAGTCCATAATAGTTAATTTTATATGAAATATTAAAATATTGTTGCATATTATCTGTACCTAATTTATCTTTATTTATCGATTAAAAATCATAAAGCAGAAATTAATAAAACGACAACCAAATGTACAATAAAATTGTTTATTAAAATTTTTAAAATAAACACAGAATCAATAAGAAATAAAAAAAAATGAGATAAACACAAAATTAATAATAAATAAAAAAATAATTAGATGGTTGAGGCTGGTGGAATGTTAACAATTTGTTAATGCCGGGTTCCAATTTCATTAACATCAATCGCAGATCGCCACGTTCAGTGATGTGTAGTCTGTTCCTCTTCTTTGACAGTAAATTAGCTATTGCACTGAATCCACGATCAGCCATATAGGACGAAGGAAATGCGATTAAAAACTTCTGTACTATTGCCCACAATCCAGGGTAGAGAACTGGTATTGATTTTTGAAGCCAGAACTCTTGGTATCCGTGTTTGAATTTCACTTTGAGTGCTTCGTTAGTCGTGAGTTCTAAGAGTTCCTCTTCCAAATTTGATGATTCTTCAGTATCTGTTTTTGCGAAAGGATCTAAAACCCAACTCGGTATATTCATGTTTAAAATATCTTGGAAACGCTCCGTAAAATCAACATGAAGAACTTCCAAGTGTTGGCAGTAAGTAAGTAAATCTTCCGGTTTCGCAGAGACTGCTGATAATGTGGGAAAGTGGTTGTATTCACCTCTACCTAGATTTCGTTTGAATAGAAGAAGTTTTCCCGCAAAAGCAGCTATGACGTTTTTTGTTTTAATTAAATTCAACTCATCACCTTGCAATTGTAAATTAACTTGATTAAATATTTTAAACAGGTCTGTCAAATAAGCGATGTCATTTTTTGACGTAATCAGGTTTTCGCGCAATTTTTCTTCTCTGTCTTCAAGAAAGTCCAGTACTGAGTCAAATAGATTGAAAAAACGATTCAGACAAACACCTTTAGAGAGCCAACGTACTTCTGTGTGCAGCAGCAAGCGATTGTAATCTTCATCATTTTCATTACAAAGCTTACCAAATAATCGGTCATTCAATGAATTGCTTCTAATCTTATTGATTGCTTTAATAACGTAACGGAGCGACGTATGCAGACGTTCATTCAAAATTTTTGCAACCAAATGCTGACGATGAATAATACAATGTACAGCGAGTACATTTGGTACTGCTTGTTTCAAATGCGCTATGAAACCCTTATGACGCCCTGTCATTGCTGGAGCACCATCAGTAGCAGCAGACAAAATATTGCAAATAGGAATTACTTTCTCTTGAAAAAACTTTTGCATGGTATTAAATATAGATTCTCCCTTTGTATCAGATTCCAAATTTTTAGCAAATAAACACTCTTCATGAATTTTTTCTTCTTTTATAAATCGTACGTATAAGATTAGAGCTTCGTTATTTGGTAGAGTTGATTCATCGAGTTGAATGGAAAATTTGCAAGTCTTTAAGTAATCACATAATGATATTTCAATGTCTTTTGCCATTTCATCTATTCTTCTTTGCACTGAATTATTACTGAGAGGAATTTTTTGATGATATCTGACGGTGTCTTATGATGAAGAACAGTTTTTAATATCTCTTTGACTGCCGGCAAAATTAATTCCTCGCCAATTGTGTGTGGTTTTCCTGCTTTTGCGATTAACAATGAAACGTTATATGAGGCTCCTAGTCCATCATCATCTTGTTTAGAAGACGACGCAAAAAGGTTTGATATAGTTGGCTGTTTTAAATATTGCTTTTCCACTTCTTGAAAATAGAATAAATCTTTGTTCTTCTTATCAGCATGCATTTTATTTAATTGCTCTTGTAGCCTAGAAGGTTTCATAGCTTCATTTGAAAAATCTTTTCGGTAAATTAAACACATAGGTAATGATTGATTTGTAGGAGAGTAAATAAATCCATATTTCAAATACTCAATACTGTACTGCCGACATTTCTTTTTAGATGTAGATTCAGACATTTTCAAATACAAATTGACTTCTCAACAGATTTATAGATAGTTATAAAAATAATGTTTATAATGACTTCTAACATTTATCACTCACGACTATTATCACGGCGAAGCACATAAAAATAATAAAACATTCCTAGAGCTATCGCTTTTATAGATTTGATTTTGTGCACGCATTGACTTGTATGTTTGCGATGCCGGCGCACTTGCTCCGTAAACAAGTCATTTCAAGCTCCCATATTCTTGTCGAAACATGTTAAATTGCATGAACCGCGTGTTTATTAACGCGATAACAATAAGATAATTTACATAGCTAGATAGAATATATATTCATGAAAACAGGTATTTTCAAAGTATTTTATTATATTAAAAAATTATAAAAAAAATATTAAATATAATGAATTTATTATTATTATATTATTATTGCATCAAGGTTGATTTGCCTATCAGGACGGACACAGATGTCCAACATAATAAGCCTGATATAGTAGTGCATGTTAAGGTATTGAATGAGATTACAATTATTGAAGTAGGAATAACATCTCAGGATAACCTGCAGACAGTAGAGGTTGAAAAGAAGAGGAAGTATGATCTGCTGGCTAATGAGTTGAGCCTAATTCACAAGTGTAATGTTAATATTATACCTTATGTTCTGACGTGGGATGGTATTGTAACTACGTACCATAAAGCATACTGAAAGCGACTTGGAGTGGGAAAACATATTGAAGCTTATATCCAATCTGTGATCTTGAAGAGAACTTTTGAGAGCATCTCAGTCGACTTCAGACGTACCAGTACGCTAGTAGGCGGTAGCAGGGAACTTATTGCCCAAGCTGCAGTTGAAAATCTGTACATGACGGATGAGGTAGTGGATGACCAGAATCACCAGGAAGACACCACAGAATAGAAGAGATAAAAAAGTTGTCACAGAAAATTCCATTAAATTTATTTATTTATTTGACCGCCCCTCTTGACTGCCTCAACGCCCCCATTTGCCTCTGGATCCGCTACCGCCCTAATGGAAGGCTTCAGCGCCCACTGGGGGGCGGTATCGCCCCCGTTGGGAATCTATGGCCTAGATTGATCATCATCATGTCCACATAAATTGAAGTGACTGTTAATATTATTCATCCGTGAACTGATTTCCTATAGGCTTAGGATAGTTAGTCAACTGAGCTGGTATTCTTCTGTTGAGTTATCAAAAGCGTCTTTTTGATTGAAAGCCACAGGGGCAGTTTTACGATAAGCGAACTAAACAGTCGCTTATGGGCCCCAGCTATTGAGGGGTCCCATACACCATTCTGTGAACTTCGTTGTTTTGATAACATTTCCACATTCATTATTTTATTATGATTATTATCAAAGTAAACTGCTCATTTTTCAGTAATTGCATAGAAAAATGAGAATTGCTTTTATAACTGTAGAGGCCCCTAAATGTTGTTCCGCTTAGGGCCTCTTATGGGCACCAGATATTGAGGGGCCCCCATACATCATTCTGTGAACTTCGTTGTTTTGCTAACATTACTATATTCATTATTTTATTATGATTATTATCAAAGTAAACTGCTCATTTTTCAGTAATAGCATAGGAAAATGATAACTGCTTTTATAAATGTAGAGGCCCCTAAATGTTGTTCCGCTTAGGGCCCCCGGATTTGTAATTTTAACGAAGTGGCAATCGTAACAAATTCTCTACTGAACAAAAGTGGCCCCATTGTGCGTATCGATACAACCAAAACGTTTACTTAAAACAACGAAAAATGTTGCATGATGTTTATTACGTCTCTTTCCCTACTATAGTTTTAAAACAGAAAAAATAGAGTGGTACTTCCCATATTGTTGTGTGACTAAACAGTATTCCTCGAATTTAGATCTACAAGTCTAGGGGACAAAATTAGAAGTGAAATCTACTGAATATTTCTCTTAAGAGATGACCTCTGAACTTTGTTTTGATCATTGGCCTACTTTTTCCGACCACATCATCGAATTGTTGCTTGAAGGCGAAGACCCCGTGCTCTAGATTTTGAACTTCCCTTTCTCAAGAAAAGAAAAGCACAGGTCGAAAAGATTAATATTTGAAGATTTTTGGGTTGGGTTGTTTTACCTCTGACGGCACTTTTTTTCACACCACAGGCTTAATGGCCAGGTCACAAGGACCCCGAAGGCTCAGAGAAGATTGGGGGGAGGGGACCCACTGGGACAGTTGTTGGGGGACAGATGGTAGCCTCATTTCAAGGCCATCCAGCGTGTTCTTTAACGTGCACAGAGCATGTCTCTCCCACACCCGGAATCACGGCTTAACGTCCCATCCGACGGGCGGCGGTCTTTTCTAGCCCATTGGTGTCCCCTACTGACCGTGGGCAGGGAATTTTGCGGAGATAAATCTCAACGCTAACCTAGCGGGACTTGAACCTGGGAACTGCAGATTACGAGTCTGGCACGCTACCGAATGAGCCACCCCCGTTCAAGCCCATTGGTGTTCCCCTATTGACCGTGGGCAGGGAATTTTGCGGAGATAAATCTCAACGCTGACCCAGCGGGACTTGAACCTGGAAACTGCAGATTACGAGCCTGGCGCGCTACCGACTGAGCCACCCCCGCCCCTATTTGAAGAAGAAAAGAAAGGTAAATACACATTATAAAAACTCAACATCACTCTTATTAAATAAAGACTGATACAGAATTTAATTGTTTTTGTTTAATTATGATGAACTAAAACGGTTTTAGCTTTAATAAATGCAGGAAAGGAATAACTGATAATTTGAACATTTGCTTTGCTGAGGAAATATTCCGATGTATTCCGGCATCAACTTTTTAAGAACCGCTAAAAGTAATTTCAGATAAATGATCTTCGATAAAAATAAGAAATGAAAATGCAATAAGGACCGAGCGGAGAATGGAATTGATTATCTGAAGTCTCAAGCAGACGGCAATGAAAGCGAAAGCCGAGACACAAAAATATTGCTGATCCTGCATCTGACGTGAACAAATCTCCCGGGGAAATTAAACGCATGGAAAATGTAAGTGATCAGATATCACAATTAAGGAAAGACATTCTGTAAAGTAACGTGAAATTAAAGAAAGATTTGGGAAATGAACAGGGGAGTATACAAAGAAAATTATGTTCACTTCAAATGAATTAAATTAGTTTTTCGTATTGGTTTCAGAGGTAAGAAAACAAATGAGTAGTTTAAAAGAAAATTGGAAATCTTTCGAAGAATATTTCTTTGGGAAATAAAAATAAAAATTGATTTTTCAGTATAAATGAAATGAAACAAATAAATAGAAATGCTAATTCAGAAATAGTTGGAATTTGCAGAAAATGAAATGATAATGTACACTCTAATATCGCGAAATATTTAAATACAGAACCCAAAAGAAAAAGTATGTTCAAGTTATTCATAAGAGTGTCTCAAAAAATCAAAGTAAAAGATAAAACGCATGCAATTAGGTTCTAGGAGAATGGAAGATAATTGGATCATCTGCTGAAGACAATATTTTGTAAGGTGATTTATGAAAGATTCGTTTTAATATAAGCTATTCAATTCTGGACATGAAATAATAAACTAAACAATATATACGAGGAAACCACTAGAAGTGAAATGAAATGAATTATAGGAAACTAAAGGTAGAGTTACGAAAGATAAGCCGGTAGAAGTAGAGTTATGAAAGACAAAGCCTAGGTAGGGTATAGAACAATAAAATTGAAAATCAGAAGAGGTAGGGTTTTGAACACTAAAATCATTATAGGTAGAGTCGTGAATATTAAAATCAGAAAAGGTAGTGTCTTGAACACTAAAACCAGCATTGTTAGCGTCGTGAACGCTAAAATCAGTAGAAGTAGTCATGAACAATAATAATCGTATGGATAAAGTCGTGAATGGTAAAATAATTAGAGGTAGAGCCTTGAACAGTAAAATCAGTAGACGTAGGGTCTTCAGTATTAAAATCAGTAGATATAGATTCGTGAACTGTAAAGTCTATATATATATACAGTCGCTCAAAAAAATATCCGAACACTATGGTTGATTACAGAATTTAGAAAAAATATCTGGCAACGATTTTTTTAGAAATTAGTGATCTGACAACCTACGTGCCAGATCACTAATTTCTAAAAAAATCGTTGCCAGATATTTTTTCTGAATTCTGTAATCAACCATAGTGTTCGGATATTTTTTTGAGCGACTGTAGCGCCGTGAACACTAAAATCAGTACAGGTAGTGAATATTAAAATCGGAATAGAGTCGTGAACAGTAAATCCAGGAGTGATAGAATCATGAGCAGTGAAATCAGTAGAGGTAGTGTCATGAACAGTAAAATCAGTAGAGGCAGATTCGTGAACAGTAAAATCGATAGAGATACAGTTATAAATATTAAAATTAGTCGTTGTAGAGTTGGGAACCGCAAAGTCTGTAGAGTCGTGAAAGGTAAAATCGATACAGATAGAGTCGTGAAGAGTAAAATCGGTAGTGGAAGAATAATGAAAGGTAAAATCAGTAGAGGTAGGGTTGTGAATATTAAAATCAATACAGTTACAGTCGTTAATATTAAAATCAGTAGTGAAGAGTCATGAACCGTAAAATCAGTATAGGTAGAATCGTGAATATTAAAATCAAAGCAGGTAGAGTAGTAAGAGTAAAATCAGTAGAGATAGAGTCTTGAACAGTAAACTCTATATATTTGGAGTCCTGAACAATAAAATTCGCAGAAGTAGAGTTGTGAAAAATAAAATCAGTAGAGTTAGGGTGGCGAATATTAAAATCAGTAGATGTAGAGTGGAGAACAATGAAACCAGTAAAGGTGGAATTCTTCCGACAATGGTTCGAATAAGTTATTTGAGAGTCAGTGTATTTCGACATGGGTGCCTGGTCAAGTAATGTACGGTCAATGTTTTTAGTCAGGTCTGACGAATAATTTCAAAAATATAGGCATTGTGTGCTAAGAAGAAGTGAAATTTCGGATGCTTTACATTATGGAATTAATGGGGAATCTGACATCATTTCAGAAAATGAAACGGTGAACATTTGACAAGAAGCAGATAGTTTATTGGATGCTTACCGAATAGGAAATGGTGCCGATGGTGAAATGAATGAAAGTTAGAAGAAAATATAGGGGGGGGGGGGAATCATTGAATTGAATTGGAACGAATCAGAACGTAGTTCCAGTATATAAATTTCTCCTCCGTTTTATGAATTTTAAAAACGTTATTGAAAACTATGTGTTATATATATATGTACTAGTTATACCCTGCCAAACGTTTGTCGGGAAACGTCCGTCCGTTGATGACCCTGACATCACTAACTTTCTACTCCATTCAAACCTTTCAGCGATGGCTTATTCTTCCATTCATAAGATAGACGACAGCAACGCCCCAAATAATTTCGGACACTTGTAGAGAGATTACTCCCGGCCCAAGGAAGCTAGGAGCCCAATTTCTCAATCCAACACAGATAGATGTAAATGGGATTATGACATGAAATCTGTGACCTGTTACTCAAGTACCTGTGGAATCACAGGGTGTCAAAAACTTTCACCATTAATGATATCACTGTATACGTGAGATAAATGTGTGTCCGCGCACCCGGGTTCGAATCCCAGTCAGAGCAATAATTTTTATCAGCTAATTATTTTGAGTGTTTACTGTCTACAGAACATCTTCCTGTGATATTTTATTACTAAAAATCAAACTATTTAATCGAGTTCTTATTTTGAAATGTGCATATTTGTTTGGAATCTAAACTCAGTTTTTCCTTTCTGCATCCAGCTGAAATATTTAAAAAGCAAATGAGTTATTTTTTTCTCTGAGGAGGGGGAGATTTTTCCGGAAATAGAGAGCTTAGCAGTCCGAAATTTTCCTTTAATTGACTTAAGTACTTACTAAGGGGGGATTGATGGTAGAGCGATGTTGCTATATGATGCATTGTATGATTAATGATCATCCCCCTCCAATTGATGGACAGCCGCGGAACTAGGGCGGGGGCAGCCGGGCACTGTCCCAAGGCTCTTTTCTTCACAGGAAATGCTTTTTTTTTCTTAACAGGAAATGTTTGATGAAGTCAAACTGGAGTGAGAGTTGTTACTTATTATTATTAATTGCTAAAAAATAAAGAAAGTACTTCCCTATACAAAAATTTGGATATAACCTAGAATCTACGTTAGGCTTGTCCTCGTTTCTCATACAACATACATATGTGCCCTAACTACTAGACGATGAGGGCTAAGACTAGGTAGGGACTAAGAAAGGCATTTTCCTAATACTTGCTCTTCGGGACTTTTCGTTATGATTTCTAGAGTCACTACCACTATTTCTCGAATCGACTCTGAACTCTTCTCAACTTAAACATAATTTGTCACCTGAAAATTTTCTTCGAAACTGATCTCCCCACATCTTAAGTTGTTCAATGCCAACTGCCCAATAGTTGAGTGCAAGCAGTGGACTGATGCAGTGGCGGATCACTGCACAGACTCAAGGAGCGCACGCTTGCGGCCTCAGTATCGCAGGGGCCGTAAAATTACATTTTTTTATTTTTAACGATTTTTTAATTGATAAAAAATTATAAAATAATAATAAGGATATCAAAGGCGTTTTTTTAATCCATGCAAACATTTTTAAAAACACATGATTTTAAATTTTTAGAGGCGTGCGTTAAAATCAGGTTGCGCTTGGGACCTCCAAATGCCCCAATACTAAGTGTATTAACATAAATTTGCATTATTATGGTTCAAAATATCTCTATACCCAAATACTTTGTAGATAGGGATCAAAAGTCATGTCCCCTTTTCTTTGCGTTATTGAATTAATTTATTAATTTTCTTAACATAATTCACTAAACGAGATAAATTTGAGATTTGTTCTCAGAAAACAATGCAGCTCGGAGGACCTTCAACTCTATAAAGGAATTTAAGTGACACATATCTGTATATTTGCCCTCGTTCCTCCGAAATTAACGAGCTATGACAAGTTTGAAATCTTGTCTAAACTTGTCGTTACGTGTTAGGAACACAGGCCATATCATCAGTTTCATCTTCGCTGGCGGAGCGTAAAGTTCGGTCTGCGAAGTTTCGTTGTTACTATGGAGCCTACTAAAGATGGGGAAAGATTTTTTGTTTTCACAAAGATACAGTTTGGGAACAACGTGAAAACAATCCATGCCTATTTATCACAAGTATATGGTTTGTTTTGGTTTGGTTTTGGTTTGTTTCACCCCTGAGCGGCACTTTTTTGCACACCATGGGCTAAATGGCCAGGTCACAAGGACCCCGAAGGCTCAGAGAAGGTAGGGGGAAGGGACCCACTGGAAGAGCTGTTGGGAGACAGATGGTAGCCTCCCGTCAAGGCCATCCAGCGTGTTCTTTAACGTGCACAGGATATGGCTCTCACACACACGAGACCACGGATTAACGTCCCATCCGACGGACGGCGGCCTTTCCAAGCCCATCGGTGTCCCCTACTGACCGTGGGCAGGGCGGGGAATTTTGCGGAGATAAATCTCAACGCTGACCCAGCTGGGACTAGAACCTGGGAACTACAGATTACGAGCCTGGCGCGCTACCGACTGAGCTACCCCCGCCCCACAAGTATATGGAGATCATGTCTGTTCATATGGCACTCTTCCAGGATGGATGCGCAATTCAGAGAAGAACAGCAGAGTTTCGAAGACCTATCTCCTGCAGAAAAACCGAAGGAGACTGAACAAAAGAATCATCGCTGCTGTTCATAAACTCGTTAAGAAAAACCCACACATAACCATTCAGAAAATAAGTTTAGCTCTCAGTACATAGATTGGTAGTGTGGAACAATTATTCATCAACATTTAAAGTAGAGAACGATCTGTGCCAAAAGGGTACCTCAGAAACTGACAGAACAGCAAAAAAGGGCTAGAGTCGATTCGTGCAAGGATTATGCTGGCAATGTTTGAACCTAGTGACCCAAAATGATTAACAGTGTCACAGGTAATGATGCGTGGTCATATTACTATACAAATTCCGGAAAGATCGACGACTATGTTTGGTTGCGGAAGATGAATTGCTTCTCCAAATCCTCCAAGACTTTCGCTCAAGAAAGAGGATGTTCGAGTTTTTTCAATTCCCAAGGCACGGTACCAGTGGATACCTTAACAATTAGCATAAATAACAAATACTACATTAATATTCTTCTGACTAAAATCGTTAAGGAGATGAAGGAGCAGCATCCAACAACAGGGGTGTCAAGGGTTCTTCTTCATGACAATGCCAGCGCTCACAAAACCCAGTAAGTTGCGGCCTATCTAGAGCGGGAAAAAAGAAAACTCAAACGACTCTCCCATCCTGCATATTCATCAGATCTAACACCATGAGATTTTTGTTTGTTTACAAAAATTAAAAGGAACTTGCTGTTCAAGGGTGCAGGATTTTGCAAAATGCTTCCATTCAGATTCTAAAACAGGAGTACCACCAAGCGTTCCAGAATTGGCGTAAACGTCTGCAACTTTACGTAGATGCTGGAGGAGAGCACTTTGAAGGGCAGTAAATGTTGTTTTGTGGTAAGTACAATGGTGTTTGTTCTGCAAATGCATGTCAAGAACTTTTTGAATGCCCCTCGTAGATAGCTTAATTAGTCAGTTAAGACAACGATTTCAAGTTTGCAAAACGTATTCCATAATTTTAGCATTCTGTACTCAGAGGACTTATCTGCTACGGATGAAGAACTATGTAAGAAAGCGAAATAGACAGACAAATAACTACAAAAGAAACATTCCTTTGGAATTTCTGGACAAATATCTTCTTTCCGCACGTCTTAAAAAATATTAAAAACATAGCGTCGATTTAAGAACTATGATCGCTATTGATGCAGAATAACATTGCATTATCATCACATTTCCCTAATTTTATTAGCTGTCATATCTTTGTTTTGTACCATACTTTTAATTGTTGATAGCACTGAATGAAACTTCTCTATAGTAAAATAAATGAAAAATACCTGAGCAGCACAAGATAGATTAAATGGAGTAGTTAATATCAGTTGAGAACGAGACAGCAAGAAAGTTAGACGTGAAATGGTTAATTTCTTTTTCTTTTCCGAAAAGACAGTTATAAGAGTTAGTTTAACTACACTAGAGATTAGTTTTTTGACTAATCCCCTCCAACTCCTTAACACAGGTTAAATATATATATACATTTTTGTTGCAACAAGGAAAAACGATCAAATGGAGTGTTGCAACTCCGAAAGGTGAAATTCCCCCAAATGATTCACGGAAAATCATTAAAAACCGCTGAACAGTTCTTAATAACCAAAAGAAAAAAATACGCTAAATTAACCAACATCTTTTACGTCTTACGTTTAGCTGAAAACGAATTTATATATTTCCTGAATTATTTTTCAGCATACTGTATAATGTGAGCAAATGACGTGAATGGAAAAGGAAGAAGGAATATTATTACGCCTAACTAGAGAAAATTGCTACAATGCATTTGGCAGCGATTGCTGTTTCCTCTAGGACTAGCACGATAAACCATTTTGTTTCTGTCAAGCCCACTTTCCGAATTTGTACCCGAAATTGGTCACTGCAATTTCAACGATAATCAAAAACTCTTTCAAATTGTTAAGCGTCTACTACGATTTTCCGATGAATTATGGCTGCCATAGACAGACACAGTGATATCCAATTTTATAATTATAGATTTCAGTTAAGAAATAAATTATCTGTTCTCTTTGCCGACTGAATTGATAAGTGATCCTACAGTTACATAGGGAACTAAATGTGAAATAATTAAACAAGCTTCGATAACTGATTCAGGAAAATAGAAAACTTATTTTTTAACTGAGAATAACTTTTACTTCGATACAATAACTCTGTATTCTTTCTTTTATGCATTTAAAAAGTGGACACGTCATTGGTCATTTTTTGCATTGTTTATATCCATATGTTTTCGATTGTATGTAGATATTTACAATTTTAGGGTCATACAAAGGAAGTTGGTAGAATAACAACATAAGAATATTATTGATGACTGTTGACATTCAGTTTAACCATATAAAAAGCAACGCTTTCCGCCATTAAATCCTCAAAATCATAATTTAAGTGATACCTGTCAAGGATGTTCCCAGTCAGGCTTTCACGTTGCCTCTCTGCTGTATGTGAGAGCCATGTGTTACATAGATGACCTTATTAGGAACTCGGACCGGCGCGTCAAGGGATGCCGGGATGTGTGGTCTGCTGCCCTCCTGCAGCGGGGAGGAAGGGGCAGTGGAGTGCGTCGGAGAAGAAAGAGACTTCTCTGCTGACCATCGAATGGATCAGAAAGAAAGTGGAAAGTGGGAGCCAGAATATTTGAAGGATTTTTTTTTACTAAAAGTCGTGTAGGGAGTTATTAAAAGTCGTCTCAGGAAGTGTATGACTGCACGTTCTCGGTGGGAAAGTGGTTTAAAGCTGCGCCTTAATTAAATATTTATGTTTGTAATGTGAAGTGTTGTTCATTAAAGGTAATATTCAATAGGGAGATACTAATCTCATAGTTTCTTATTGAGTACATTAACTATTGTGCGATTAATATCCAGCAAAGACATTCGGCTAACAGATTCTCTGAAATGGATAACAGAAGTCGTGAGAGTATCTAATTTCAAATTCACGTCATAATCTCAGTAATATATTTTACTTAGTAACAGTAGTCAAAAGTTGCATATTGATGGAAGATATGCTATCACATAATAAATGCACTGAGAGCCAGTTTATTAGATACACTTACCTAATTAGCATGTTGCGCCTCCTTTGGTGTCAGAACACCCCGAATTCGTCAGGGCATGGAACTTACAGATACTGGATGCGTAGTGCAGGAATGTTGTACCAAGCGGAAATGATTGTTTCACGCAGTCTGCACATTGGACGGCGGCACAGTCTGTTGCGAACAGCCCTTTCCACTTCATCTCAAAGTTGATAGGGTTTTGGTCTGGGGATTGTGCAGGCCAATGAAGCAAGGCAAACTCGTCGCCATGTTCCTCTAACCATTCGATGACAATTGGTGCCTTGTGAGCAAATGCATTATCATGCTGAATGTGTTCATCTGAGTGAGGTTAAATGTAGCCAAGAAGGGATAAACTTGGTCAGCAACGAGGTTGAAATACGCCGTAGCATTCAGATGTCCTTCGATGGGTATCAGGGGGCCTAATATGTGTCAGGAAAACATTTACCGCACCATCACACCACCACCACTAGACAAGATGACTCTATGGCTTCATGTTGCTTGCTCCAAATTCTGATCCTTCCATCAGCATGATATAAAATGAATCTTGATTCTTCCCACTAGGCAACTTTTTTTCGGTCTTCAACAGTCCAGTGTTGATGCTCCTGCACCCACTGGAGATGCGCTTTCGTGTTCTTCGCTGACAACATCGGCACTCGACATGGTCGGCAGCTGTTGCAGCCCATTCGCGACAAGGTCCGATTTGTGGTGCATTCAAAGATGACCATCAATGATTAATTCTGTTGTGATTTGCCTCTTTGTGGTCCATCTGTTCACTAGAATGATTTTCGTCAGTCTCCTTTGACTCCTCTGATCCACAAGCTGTTTTCGTCCACAGGATCACCAAAAACCGGTATCTTTTTGCTTTTCGAGCATTCTCGTTAAACCTTTGAAACGGTTGGGTTGTTTTACCTCTGAGCGACACTTGTTTGCACACCATGGGCTAAATGGCCAGGTCACAAGGACCCTGAAGGCTCAGAGAAGGCTGGGGGACGGGACCCACTGAAACAGCTGTTGGGAGACAGATGGAAGCCTCCCGTCAAGACCATCCAGTGTGTTCTTTAACGTGTACAAGGTATGGCTCTCCCGCACACGGGGCCACGGCTTAACGTCCATTACGACGGACGGCGGCCTTTACAAGCCCATCGGTGTCCCCTATTGACCGTGGGCAGGCGGGGAATTTTGCGGAGATAAATCTCAACGCTGACCCAGCTGGGACTCGAACCTGGGAACTACAGATTACGAGCCTGGCGCGCTACCGACTGAGCTACCCCCGCCCCCAGGTCACATGGACCCCAAAGGCTCAGAGAAGGTTGAGGGAGGGGACCCACTGAAACAGCTGTTGGGAGACAGATGGAAGCCTCCCGTCAAGACCATCCAGTGTGTTCTTTAACGTGTACAAGGTATGGCTCTCCCGCACACGGGGCCACGGCTTAACGTCCATTCCGACGGACGGCGGCCTTTCCAAGCCCATCGGTGTCCCCTACTGACCGTGGGCAGGCGGGGAATTTTGCGGAGATAAATCTCAACGCTGACCCAGCTGGGACTCGAACCTGGGAACTACAGATTACGAGCCTGGCGCGCTACCGACTGAGCCAGAAAAAGAACCCTTTGAAAACCCTTTGAAAACCAGAACTTTTTGAAACGGTTGTCCATGAAAAGCCCAAGAGGACAGTCGTTTGGGAGATGCTAGAACCAGCACTCCTAGAACCAACTCTCAGGGCACATTCAAAGTTGCTCAAGTCGCTCGTTATACCCATTCTTACTCACTCAGTCCATATCTAACTAATGCTCGAAGCACTGGTCTTCCTGATTTATACGGTACACCATGGTCACGTGACGTATTACGTGTTGGAATGAATTATTTGCGTGACAGAAGGATGGCATACCTAATAAACTGGCATCTCAATGCATATGGCTGAAGTTAAAGCCATATACATTGATATGCTAAAATTAAAGCCATATATCACTTTAGATGAATGAAATTTTAAAAATTTTATTCGCAATAAGGATTATAAATCACATCTTAGCAGTATACAAAATTACTCCTATAGAAAACTTTTGGGGACCCATAAAGTGGCCCATGGCTTACTTGTACAGTTTCTGATAACAGAGAAACAAATTACCAAAATTCCGCACCATTACCCTCGGTAATTCGAACTCTAATACTATTAAAATACGAATTTAATTAGCAACAAAGCTTTGAAAAATTGATTCTCATTTTATTTTTACCAATTTTGTGGATAGCATTTGAGGTTGTTTAAGAGAGGTCTCTACATACATCCGGCCTGACTTTTTAATGTTTAACTATGTTGTCTCTATGATAGAGCAGTCATTTTATTTTTCCGAATCACAAATACTATTTAATCCTAGAAGAGGCAGTATAAATACTCTGATAGAGAAGACATTTAGTTGTAAAAATTCAATTTAATAGAGCATAACATCGAATATTATCGATATATTTACTTGAAATTACCATTAGATGAATGGATCAATTTCTAACTTCACTCTAGTTAATGATGTTGTTTGTTGTTAAAGACAAACGCCTTTCCGGAGTAATATATGCCTCTCGCAATAGTCGAAAAATTGACATTACCCTTTAAAAACTGCCTGAGCTGTTGAAAATACGGCATCTGACTGCCCCCCCAGAATATCGGTAATTAATACCCCCTAATATAAGATTACGCGCCAGGCTCGTAATCTGTAGTTCCCAGGTTCGAGTCCCAGCTGGGTCATCGTTGAGATTTATCTCCGCAAAATTCCCCGCCCTGCCCACGGTCAGTAGGGGACACCGATGGGCTTGGAAAGGCCGCCGTCCGTCGGATGGGACGTTAAGCCGTGGCCCCGTGTGCGGGAGAGCCATACCCTGTGCACGTTAAAGAACACGCTGGATGGCCTTGACGAGAGGCTACCATCTGTTTCCTAACAGCTGTTCCAGTGGGTCTCCTCCCCCAACCTTCGGGGTCCATGTGACCTGGCCATTTAGCCCATGGTGTGCAAAAAAGTGCCGCTCAGAGGTAAAACAACCCAACCCAACCGATATTCGGTACTTTTACGGCAGAAGTCTTATTGTACAAATGAATAAAATGCATTAATTATACGCTTTTAAACAATCCTGTTATACCTGAATGCGAATAACTAAGATATTATTCGGTTAAAAACAAAAAAAAAACACCAGGAAAAGTTTGTATTTTTTATCAGTAATTCATTTCATATTATGTTCCAATAATTTTTGAAACATTCAGAAAGAGAGGGGAATGTCGAGTCAACCAAGAAATTCTCCCACCTCTCCCCTCAGTAATTCACACCCTGAGAATATGGCGCAACCTTTGGGTGTTTGAACAAATATCTAGTGGTTTCTCGACAGAAGTCAGTTTTTATTCAATGAATAGTAATAGCACATGTTCCACTACACCGATAATCAAAGTTAAACACATGTAAGCATCAGCTCATCCGTATGAATCATACTGTTCCTTTCCAGACATACAGGCAGTCGTCTTATGTACCATATTGACTCAGAGGATTATTAGGACTTTGAATTTGGAATCGATCCTCGTAAAGCTGTGTTAGCGATACATTTCTTTACTCAGTAGTAGCCAGAGTAGTGCAGGAAATATTTCATAATCATGGAACTCATGAATACGTTGCAGAAAACTCAATTTCTCATGAGTCCCATGTTTACAAGATATTTCCTGTGCTTCTCTACTATTGAATATTGCTTTCATATAACGAGTGTTTGAATATAGTTTAATAATTATTTGAACATAATGTTGCAGCTGAGCTGTTCACTCCCTATCACAGATGACGACACCGAGGGAAGACATTGAGACACCCTTTATAGTTAGTTATAAAATGAGCTAGCTGCACTAGTTCAGTGGTAAGTCAACTGCTTTATGATCAGGAGGTCGTGGGTTCTTTTCCAGTTAAGGGAAAACATATTTTTTAAACCCAACCATGGGCGTCCGCAGAGGGGGGGGGGGGGGGGGGGGGGGGGTCAAACGGGGCACTTGCCCCCCTGGGATCGAATAAAAATTCTTGTTTCAATTAATTCTTGCTTCCTTTATGTTGTAAATTTATATACATTATGTATGTGTTTTTGTATTGATGCAATACTGTAATCTATAATCTACTTGTGAAAAAAACCCAAAATAATTAAATAAAAATTTATTGATGTAATTATTTGTCTCCAAGCTTTGCCTTCCCCCACCCCTGGAAAATCTTCTGCGGACGTCCATGAACCCAACCATTCTTAATTGGTTGTTTTACCTCTGAGCAACACATTTTTTTAACACAATGGGCTAAATGGCCAGGTCAAAAAGACCCCGAAGACTCAGAGTAAGTTGGGGGAGGGGACCCACTGGAACAGTTGTTGGAAGACAGATAATAGCCTCCCATCAAGGTCATCCAGCTTGTTCTTTGCAAAAAGAACTTAATGTTCCATCCGACGGACGGCGACCTTTCCAAGTTCATCGGTGTTCCCTACTGACCATGGGCAGGGTGTTTGCGGAGATAAATATCAACGCTGACCCAACTAGGACTCGAAACCTGGGAACTGCAGATTGCGCGTCTGTCGTGCTACCGAACCCCCGCCCATTAACTATTCTTTAGACAGATTGCTCTGTTTCTTTGCTACATGAAGAAAGGAAAGAGACACGCGAAAACTTTCACTCCGATGTTTCAGCGTCGTCAGTTTTTAATAACCGGCAATTCACTTTAGAAATTCCAAATTGACATCGGCGACGTGTGAGAGTCAAAGTGCATAAACATTTCAGGTTATGTTACACAAATTCAGTCAACGGAGTCAGTATTCAAATAATGTTGAGGGTCAACAAATTTCAGCACCACTTGTAAACTAGATGAATAACATATTACAAATGGCGAATATGAAATGCTCATTTTCAAAGGGAATTAAAGTTTTAATTATCTGTCTCTGACAGTGAAAATTCCAACTAATAAATAATTTGGATTGGGTTGGGTTGTTTTACCTCTGAGCGGCACTTTTTTGCACACCATGGGCTAAATGGCCAGGTCACATGGACCCCGAAGGCTCAGAGAATGTTGAGGGACGGGACCCACTGGAACAGCTGTTGGGAGACAGATGGTAGCCTCCCGTCAAGGCCATCCAGCGTGTTCTTTAACGTGCACAGGGTATGGCTCTCCCGCACACGGGGCCACGGCTTAACGTCCCATCCGACGGACGGCTGCCTTTCCAAGTCCATCGGTGTCCCCTACTGACCGTGGGCAGGGCGGGGAATTTTGCGGAGATAAATCTCAACGCTGACCCAGCTGGGACTCGAACCTGGGAACTACAGATTACGAGCCTGGCGCGCTACCGACTGAGCCACCCCCGCCACATAATTTATTAGTATATATAAAATATGTTTTCATTAGTAGAGCAGTGTTTATCCCCTCCCCCTGGGGGGATAAGGAAGCAAATCCTCGTTGTCATTGTAAATCATTTTACCATCACGCTTCAGTACCAAAGTTTAAAATTAAAAAAAAAATAGATTGTTTTCAATATTCGTTTTCAAACTTCTTTTCTTCGTTAGAAGGCTCAATAAATGGTTTTAATTTTCTGCCTTTAGCTCCCTCTGACGATGGAAATCGAACTAATGGATGACTCGAGAAATGCAAAATTTAATAGTTTATTAGTACTCTTGCATTAAAAAGTGTCGTCCGTGGCCAAGTGGTTAGCGTGCTTATCTACTGAATAGAGGTACTTGGGTTCGAGCCCCTGGTAAGTCGTGAATGTTTACGTTGTATTTCTGCTGCCGTCCTCACAGACTTTTTACTACGGCGTATTAAATTGTTCCTTACAGCGTATTTAATTGACCTCTGTGGCAAGCAGCTGCTTGAGGGCATTTTCATATAATAAAAAGTATTTTTTTCATTTATCTCCGAAACAGAAATGTTGACTTTTCCTCATTCGCTCTGGGGACAAGGGAAGAAATCGTTCCTGTCAAATATAAACCTCGGGACCTTCACATTCTACCACCAAAAATTAAAATTAATTTTATAAATAGGTCGTTTTCGATATTCGCTTAAAATGTTGCCATTTTCAAACTTTTCCCACCATAACTCATTAAAGCCATTGGGAAATTATGAAGATGTGACTTGTAATATTTCATCAATTCATATCCAACACATTTTCAATTTAAATTTATTTCTTAGACAAAAAATAATCGAACAAAAAATAAAATGAATAGATGGATGGACAAATAACAATGGGACCACATCAGTTAGTTTTAAGTAAGTTACGTAACTATACGCTATCAGTTATGTCTCTCATTGTTCCATTGGGATATTGCTAAATACAGAACTTTGAATAACAAAATAATATCGAAAAAATGATATCATTACGGAGCCTAGAAAATAAAATCTACTTAGATTCCTCTAAAAAAAGTCTTCAAATTCAGCTCTTTCAGTTGGTTACCGGCATATAGAAATTCCTTTCAGATACCTACATAAAGACATAACGAAGCAGAAAAAGTCTTTTTTGGACCGAAAAATTAATACCTCACCTCTGGTTACTACCAGAGCTCTGCGGCTCAGGTTAGCTAAGTCAGTAGCGTGCCAGCCTCGTGATCTGCAATTCCCACGTCCGAGTCCCACATGCGCTAGCATTGAGATTCATCTCTTCTTAACTCTACCCTGCCCTCGGTGAGAAAGGTTAAGGCAACGGGCTTCGAAAGATCGTCATCCGTCCGATTGGGCGTAAAGCTGTGACCCATTATTCGGAAGAGCCATACCCTCTGCACGTTAAAGAACACGCTCAATGGCCTTGACGGGAGGCAACCATCTGTCTCCTAACAGCTATCCAATGGGCCTCATTTCCCCAACTTTCTCTGAGCTCTTGGGAATCTGCAATTTAGCCCATTGTGTACGAAAACGTGCCGCTTGAAGGTAGCCGCACCAGAGCTCCATGTTTCAGTCGACTGTAGAAAGGTCTTGGAGGCAATTACTATTCTAATTGCTTATTTATATAGTTGCATTATTTGTTTCTAGCCTTCCCGTCGCCGAGTGGTTAGCGCGCTTGGCTACTGATCTACGGGACCTGGGTTCGAGCCCCGGATAAGGCATGGTTGTGTTTTTCTGTTGAGGTCCTGCCATCCTCACAGACCTTCTACTATGTCATATAAACTGACAGGCTCCTGTCAGACCTCTGTGGCAAGCAGCTGCTTGAGGGAGTATTTATTTATTTTTATTTGTTTCTAACAACATTTAAGACGAAACTTCAAACACCAGTGAAAAAACCTCAGTTTAGATAATAACAGTTTACGAATACTTGATACCAACAGTGATAGATTCTTAGAGGCTTTTACCTTTCTTAATGCTGGGAAATATTACCGATTTATTCACATCGTATTAACGAGTTTATTCTTATTCCAATGCCATCAGCTTTTCAAAAAACATGCTCGTTAATAAATTTGTATTTATGAGATAAGTTGTTCTGAATCATAAATGCAAATCAAAAGAACAACTTTTATATTTAAAAAGTGCACGCTACAGTGATCGATGTTCCAGAAAAATACGAAATGTCAGTAGCGTAAGTACCAGAGAAAGGCTACGTGTCTGAAAGTACGACTACATTGCGTGAAAGCAGTGAGGAAAAAGAAAAAGGGGAAAGGAAAGAGGAAAAAATATGGTGGGACTAATTCATATGATTAATATTTGAAGGCAATACAACTCGGTGCGAAATGTGTGTAAAACATGGAAATATTTCAGATAAGACATGTACGATTTCAGAGACTTTCAGAAATTGCAAATGAGCAGTAACTGTATAGCTCTTGAAACGTGAAAAACTCATTGTATGCCATTAGTGGCAGGTCACAATTTCGATGCAAAATGCTAACTACGTCTTCACAATGCAAGCTAGACATAAGCCTAGAGCCCGTAAATAGAGGGACTCGTAACGAGACTCTCAGAATCGGGTACAAGGAGATGCAGGGACCAGAATATGCCTTTGTGCCTAAGGCCCGAAAATGTCTAAACGCAATCCTGTAAAGAGTACTATTGACAAAAAGTAAAAGTAATATATTGTTATAGAAAATATCCTCGTCTATGATGGGAACTGACCTACGAGAGTTTTTCTAAAAGTAATGATTGGGCGGGGTGGCTCAGTCGGTAGCGCGCCAGGCTCGTAATCTGTAGTTCCCAAGTTCGAGTCCCATCTGGGTCAGCGTTGAGATTTATCTCCGTAAAATTCCCCGCCCTGCCCACGGTCAGTAGGGGACACCGATGGGCTTGGAAAGGTCGCCTTCCGTCGGATGGGACGTTAAGCCGTGGCTCCGTGTGTGGGAGAGCCATACCCTGTGCACGTTAAAGAACACGCTGGATTGCCTTGACGGGAGGCTACCATCTGTCTCCCAACAGCTATTCCAGTGGGTCTCCTCCCCAACCTTCTCTGAGCCTTCGGAGTCCATGTGACCTGACCATTTAGCCCATGGTATGCAAAAAAGTGCCGCTCAGAGGTAAAACAACCCAACCCAAAAGTAATGGCAACCATGTCGTCAAATGCTCGGCTGGTTTGCCGGCAGGATTGTTCTCATGGACTGAGGGAAGTGCATAGAGTTGCAGCACTATCTCTTCGCAGTCTGACTGAGGTATTGCGAGCCATAGGGTTACCCATCACAGTGATCAACAGCAACAGATGATCCCAGTCTCCCACAGATTTGGAATAAAGTTGTTAACCTAGCTAGTGATTACATTGAGGTATGGAATGTTAATTTCACGTGAAAATAAAGTTTTCAGTAAGTACCACCTATGTTGCCATTACTTTTCAAACAACTCTTATATATTCTTCTTCAGAAACCCAATTTATGCTAAAACCAAACCGACTCATTGCATGACTCTCT
Source organism: Ryuthela nishihirai (assembly GCA_038380435.1). Lineage (NCBI taxonomy): Eukaryota > Metazoa > Arthropoda > Arachnida > Araneae > Heptathelidae > Ryuthela > Ryuthela nishihirai. Next base: position 75,533,061 of record JAWZYU010000012.1, read on the forward strand.
GACACTATGAATGAAATTTTCATACCTTAAAGGTAAGACTTTCCCGGATGGAGAATTAAAAGCAAGGAAAAGCAAATTTCTTAAATGCCATAGGCAAACAGACTAATGCGTGGCATAAGAATGATGGCGACTAATTTGTGCTGTTTTACTATTTTGTGGGACTTTTCGCACACAATGAGCTAAATGACTAAGTCAAAAGAATCCCAAGGGTTCAGAGAAGGTTGGGGAAGGGGACCCACTGGACAGATTTTAGGAGACAGATGGAAACCTTCTGTCAAGTCATCCAGCGTGTTCTTTAAACGAGCATAGGCAAACTAAGCTCGTGCCTAGACACCAGTACAGTGGCTCTCCTGAATATGAGGACACGTCTTTATGTTTCATCCAATGGACGGTGGACTGCCAAACTCAGCGGTGTCTTCCTTTCTAACCAAGACTGGGTGGGGATTAACGAAGATAAATAGTTCCTGCTCCAAACTCGGCGGTGTCTCCTTTCTCAACAAGACTGGGTGGGGATTAACGAAGATAAATAGTTCCTGCTCCAAACTCGGCGGTGTCTCCTTTCTAACCAAGACTGGGTGGGGATTAACGAAGATAAATAGTTCCTGCTCCAAACTCGGCGGTGTCTCCTTTCTAACCAAGACTGGGTGGGGATTAACGAAGATAAATAGTTCCTGCTCCAAACTCGGCGGTGTCTCCTTTCTCAGCAAGACTGGGTGGGGATTAACGAAGATAAATTTCAAAGCTGGCACAATTACGCCTCGAACCTGGGAACTGCAGATTAGAAGCCTGGAGCGGTATCAGCTAAGCCAACACCAGCCCCCAATGACGACGAAAAACAGTGTAAGTAAAATCTACACTACTCAGAAGCAGTGGCGTTTTAAAAGTGTGGGGTAGTCGCCTCCCGCAAAGGCTAAATTAAGAAGTCAGAAAGAACTGTTGTATCGTTTTAACGAATTTTATTTTAGAGAGATGCTCATTGGCCTCTCTCCACCCCCCTAAAAAAAAAGAAAAATGTTGTTCCATGGACTGCCACCGCTCAGAAATCACTTCGAAGTTTCTCTTAAATAATTCACTCATGTAAAGTTGTCACATAGCCGAGCGGTTAGCATGCTTAACTACTGGTCAAAGGAACCTGGGTTCGAGCCCAGGGTAAGTTGAGTGTTTTTATTCCTGAGTTTGGTGTTATTTTACTCCTGAAGCCACGACATCCTCGTAGACCTTCTATTATGGCGTATAAACCGACAAACTCCTGTCAGACTTCTGTGGCAAGCAGCTGCATGAGTGGGTTAAGTTTTTTTAAACAATTACCGAGTTAAATGTGGCTGGGAACTACAGATTACGAGCCTGGCGCGCTACCGACTGAGCCACCCCCGCCCCATTTTTGCCTCTTTCACTGCGTGGCATAGATGCTCTCCACCCGTGCCAATATAATTCTTCAAAGCAGCATTTCCATCTTTTCCTACAGGGATTTTTCAAACTAGATTGCATTTAAGTAACGGTAGCATCAGCGAAAAGTTCTTTCGAAACAGTTCCACTCTAACTCATAGTTCGTTCGTTTATCGTTCAGCTATGTTCAGTCGTTCAATTTAGGTTATTATTATATTTGTTCGTTATTATTAACGTTTTATACTCCGTTCCAGATAAAGATTAGAGCGGAAAATTAGAAGATCAAAGAAAGAACTCAACCAATAAAAAGAGGCCACACCCATTTGAGTTCTTGAAATAACAACTCGCAGATATAATTCCGCCACAACAAATAGTTCCGAGCAATAAAAAATGCTGTTTTTAATTTCGGAATCTTGCAAAACACATAATGATGTATAATTTCTTTTACACTGCTATATTAGCGACTAGAAAAATCGTCTGGTGTTGCCCAGGTGGTTGGTTGGAACCATCCCGTGCTCTCATAATTCGTGTCTTCGTCTCTACCCAAATTATCGAAAGTGTTATTTCTGGCTCGACAGATTTTTCCCCCTGTAATTCCCAAGATACATGATCGAATGGTCCGAAATTTCAAACGCAGGTTCCCCCTTTGTGACCCCATGTTGGGCTAAAAAAATCAGGTTCCCATCTGCCTTAAAATAATAATATCTTTGGGAATGTGAAGGATAAGCAAATGTTGGCAACTTTCTCGACTAAAATTAAGCAGAAGTTATGAATAGAGAACGGAGTAGAAAGAAGTTTTATCCAAAATAACGATTTCTACCACCTTTTCAATGTATCGAGTTTATATTTTGCACAGTACATTCTTCTCATGCTACTTTTAATTCTTTATTCGTTAATCAAAATTTTAGGTTCCACTCCCCTTTACGTGAATATGTTTGGCGACCACAGACATATTTTAGTATTATAGATGTTAAACACTTGCCGTTGAAGTTCCCTAAAGAACTTAGGTTTGATTCCTTTTAAAGGCCTAGAATCTTGCATTTCATTGGCTTTTGTGGTTAAGCGTAATAAGCCAGGATTGGACAAAAAAACTCTTTGCGGGAGACTTGCTGATCCATTCGTTATGTGAAACAGAGTATATGTATGTAAACTTCTCTCAACTCCGTTCTCCATTCGTAGCTTCTGCTCATTCGCAAATTCTAAACGAAAACGTCACCAACAAATTGCCCGATCTCTGATATTTTCAATGTTATTATTACATCAAGGCATATTGCAGGTGGGAACCTGATTTTTTCATCCAACGTGGGGTCACAAAGGAGGAACCCACGTATGAAATTTGGGAACGTTCGATCAAGTATCGTGAGAATTATTACATGGGAACAAAAGTTATCGAAATGGAAACAACACTTCGATAATTTGATTAGAGATGATGCTATGAGAGCGCAGATTTGATTAGAGATGCGGGCTATGAGAGCGCAGAATGACGTCTACAAAGAACTGAGCAACACCAGACAATTTTTCTAGTCTCTAATATATCAGTGTAACAGAAATTATGCTTCATTGTGTATTTTGCGATACTCCGAAATTACTAACAACATTTTTATTGCTCGCTTCCATAAGGTATACATATTAATAATGTACATTAAAAATAGTTTTTATTTCTCTCATAAGGTGTGAAACTATTTGCAGTGGTGGAATTACATCTGCGAGTTTTTCCTGCTACTCATATGGGTGAGGCTTCTTTCCATTGGTTGATTGCTTTCTTTGATCATTAGATTTATCACTCCATTCTTTATACGGAACGGAGTATAGTTGTGAAGGTCTATTGACATACGAAAACTAATATAAGAAATCCCGACTTATGCTAAACTCGACTTCACATATGGTTTGAAGTCGAAATGAAATTCATTTCTTGCCTAGGGATTAGAAAGGTCACATGAGCCAAGCGGCATCCCTTCCGATGCATTTTGTTTATATTTGCAACGACCGTCTTTCAGTTGTCATTAGAAATAATTTTTATACTTTTACATTTATTATAATTTTAATTCATTTTTGAATTGAACTTTGTGTAATTTTTTAAATATTTATCACAAATAAATAAATATATTTGTAGATATTGAAGGATTTTTATTATGCGCATTTCTGGTGAAAGGAAAACCTAGTCATAACAACGGATGTTAATTTCGTAGTTAATTAATATTTCTTATGCAGCAAAGCGTAAATCACCAAAACACAATATTAGCGAGATGTAGAAGTGAAAAAGAGTGCAGTTCCGTATTTTTCGCGAGAGTTCCCAAATTTATATTAAGTCTTTAGGAAATGAACCCTCACGTCAGTCGGGTCCCTGTATAGGTAAAGTTTAGATAACAAGAAATTTTAAAAAGAGGGATAAATTTTAGCATTTTAATTATCAATTTTTAGTTTTGTATTTACCATTTCATACCCTTCTAATGAATAATATAACTCATTATTCAATGAGTTAAAAAAAATAAATTAATTAAAAAATAAAAAAAAATACCTATTTTCCTATAGGGCCCTAAAAAGTAGAAAATAAACCTAAAGCATATCGATGATGCAGTCAGTCACTGAGTTCGTATTCACTTCAAAGGAAGATAGGGAGCCAGCAATCTTGTTGAGTAAGTAAATCGGCGCTCTATATTTCTTTGAAGTGAATACGAACTCAGAGATTGATTTCACCATCTATATGCTTTAGGTATATTTTCTACTTTTGGGGACCTATAGCACGATATGTATTTTTTTTAATTAATTTTATTTTGTCACTAGAAACATCTACCTTCAGAAAATTTCATTTGATATATGACCTATAAACATCGACCATATTTTCTCCCCCTTTTGGAGTCATGTTTAAGGTACCCCATGACATTGGAGACGTCAGAAGTTTTAATTTGAGATTCTACTCATTAAATCTAATCCAGCGAAAATCTCCCCCCCCCATTTTATCAGGGGGTAATAATGGAGCCATAATTCTAAATAGTATAAAATATAAATATAAATACCCCCTCAAGCAGCTGCTTGCCACAGAGGTCTGACAGGAGCCTGTCAGTTTATATGCCATAGTAGAAGGTCTTAGAGGATGGCAGGACCTCAGCAGAAAAACGACACAAACAGCCATGCCTTACCCGGGGCTCGAACCCAGATCCCTTAGATCAGTAGCCAAGCGCGCTAACCACTCGGCCATGGGACGGCGTAAATAGTATACGACAGTCATTATAGGAGCTTTCATTTGACACCTAACTCACAACTATAGGCCCTCGCGTTCGGAAGACACAGCAGAACGACTTTCACATTTCCCGTTTCGTAGGGGAACAATGCATGGGGGGCAGTATTGTATAGCCTTAGACACTCCCCGCGTCACAAGCTGTCATTTGACATATAACTCGTTACTTTACGCACTCGCGTTCAGTAGGTATAGGGGAACAATAATTTTCATAGTTTCCCCCTCTTTAGGGGAAAGAAAGCATAGGGGGAACACCTTTTCATAGCCTAGGACATTCCCTGCATCAGAAGCTTTCATTCGACGTATCACTTATTACTTTCTGGTTTCGTGTTCTGGAGATATAGTTTAAGTATAGTTTTAACGTTTCCCCTTTTTTAGGGGGGAAGAAGCCCCGTCACTAAAGATTTTCTAGTGACGGGGCTTAATTTTGTATAGCCTATAGCACTCCCCACTTCACAAGCTTTCATTTGGTACATAAATCATTAAGGTTCTCCATTGCGTTCCAAAGATATGGTCGAACAAACTTTTGTCAAAACCACAAACTAACAAACCGACAAATGTCAAAGCCAAAAGCAATAGGAAGATAGGAATAATAATAAGTGTAATTGCAAAGTTTCTTACACATTTATCGTAGTTTTACCTAAATTATGGAATTTGCTAATAAGACTGCAGAGATGAGTGTTAATAGACTGATCAATTTCATTTTATAAACTCTTTTAAAGAAATATCTAAGAATTAATCCATAAATATTACATATTTCACATGTGAGCATGTTAGAAATTTATCCTGGATAGGCGTAACTTAAATTTAACGAGCCACTAGGCACAAAACTGAGTAACCCCCTCATTGCATCTAATTCTAATAATAATAATAAATATTTAATTACTAAGTTATTAACTTAATAAACTAAATTTCGTTACTTTATTTTAAACTTTAAATTATTTTATAAATTTCATTTTTGTTACTTTCATTATTATTACCATTATTATTATTATTATTTTCATTTTCATTATTGTTATTATTTATTTATTTTTTAATTTAACAAATACACGTTCAAGCGGTACATATGGTTACAGAGGCTATTTAAGTAGCCAGACTATAACAAGGTTTCAGAACATCCTCCTAGGAGAACAATGCTGGCTAATTGAAATAAAATTAATAAAGTTCAAATAGTTGAGTCCAAAATGTCGTCATAATAGCAACGAATTAAGTTTACATTTAGCATTTGAACAAATAGTATCCAATATTCAACAACATAAGATTTCTTCTTGTTAGCTAGTTATCCATCCCAAATAAGACTATGAAGCTAGGGTTAAATGGTTCAATCCCAGCATTCATCGAAGTTAAATCCTGAAAATCTTCACAATTTCAAGATACATAATGAGGCACTTAGTATGAGGATACATAATGACAGCACTTTAATGTCCAACATGATAGGTATCTGCCATCTGGGATTAATAGTCCTGTTAAATCGGTTCAATCCAAACATTCACCTAAGCTGAATCCTGAAAGTCTTCATAATTTCTAAATGCATAATGAGTCACTTAGTAGTATATAGTGATTAAATAGCATTATAACGTCCAGCATGATAGGTATCTGCTATCAGTGATTTATAGTCCTGTTAAATGGGTTCAATCTAAGCATTAACCGAGGTTGAATCATGAAAGTCTTCATAATAATTATTATTATTTTCATTTTTATTATTATTGAAGGGACAATCTAAATTCACTAAAACTGCTAATTTTAAGGTTACTGGAAAATAGCTACTCACCTAAAATATTTTTCTTCTAACTTTTGTTTCGTCAAACACGGTGATAAAGCCTTGAAGTTATTTTCGTAAGTGGTGAACTCCCTCTTCTTCAACTGATAGAACACTTAAACCTCCTGAGGACGTTCTTGATCCATCCAGCTTTTTAGAGATTTTTTTAAAGAATTTAAGTGTTGAGAATCAGATTTCAGGAGTATCAGCTGTTACGGGTGTGGATAAAAACTATCCCGAGCTACGCATATTTGTAAAACTGTGCAAAAGTGCAACAATTTCAATAATCAAAAAATATTTGAGTTCTTTTACTGTGGTCAATTTTGCAATACTGCTTTTAATTCAATATCGCAAGTATTTTTAACCGATTGCAAAAAATCCTACAAAATAAGACAAATAATTTGTTAATACACCGAAAAGATTTAAACATTTAGAATTTAATATTAAAATTAAAATTTAATATTCAAATTAAAATATGTCTTGTTCCTTAATACACTGGTTCCCATAAATAAAGGAAAATCCCTATGTTAAATCAATGGGAAGCTAACGTCAAAGCTTCTAAAATAAGTTTTTTGTTTGCAAAATGTGAGTATAGATAAAAGATCTCAATCAAATAAAATCAACATTCCGATTTTCAACAATATTCGTTCAGTAGTTAATGAGTTATGGAAGTTTGAATATTTAGCGGTAGCAATGCCAGCCAAAAAAATTGACTTTAGAAGTTAATTAAAACTTAGTAATAAGTATTGTATCAAAGTGTTTAATAAAATAAATTTGTATTTTAGAACTTTGTGTACAGAATTATTTCACTATTCTTCAGTTTTGTATAAGTTTCTTAAGACTGCCATTGCTGTAATTAAATACTCAAACTTCCATAACTCATTAGATACTGAACGAATATTGTTGAAAATCGAGATATTGATTAATATGATTGAGATCTTTATCTTCAATCACATTTTTCAAAAGAAAAAAAGACTTTGACGCTAGTTTCACATCGACTTAACATAGAGATTTTCCTTAACTTATGGAAACCAGTGTATTACTTTCTGGAGCTCTTTAGTCGATGCTGCAAAATAGTGTGCTGTTTAATAATAAAAAAAACCAGAGCAATAAAATGTTCACTTTATGTATTTTTCCGCATTGGGAGAAAACATCACAATGGATTAAATACATATTGAAGATATTCCTGAAAGTTTTTATGATATGAAGTCTTTTGTGATAACCGGGTAGTTGTAATCTAATCTGCCTCTATCAGTCTACGAAAAAAGACACAAGAAATTCTTCAATAAACGTAATGTTATAGAAGTCACCAACTACACTGAATCATTAAATAATATATACACCCCGATAATATGCAATGTACTCTGCATACTTCCGAATGGGAACCAATTGGCTCCAGAAGCATTCAAGTGAGTTTACCACACTCGAATGATGACCACCTCAAACGCCGGACCTCAACCCCATTGAGAATTTGTGGGACGAATTGGAAATATCTTCTGTTTAACAACGCCAATCCCGACTGCAACTGTAGAAGCTCTAGGGCAGGCGATCCTCGCTTCATGGGTGGCAATACCACCTCGGTGTTTTCAACACCTCATTGAGTCCTTACCAAGACATTTGGCTGCTATTGTAGGGCAAAAGGTGGAGCAACAGGTTAGTATGCAGGTATATGTAATAAATTGTCCATTCAGTTTATGATCACAGAGAACAAACCAAATACTATTTTACTCGTAAATGGATTTTTGTCCTGAAAGCAAAAGAATGCTATTTTTAGGTGAGGGAAAACATGTGAATGGATAAATTTTGAATGTTTTTCTGGTTTTCCAGGGGATTCCTCACCCTCCCTCGCAGTGGCAGGCATAAGGAGGGTACCAGGGGGATCATGGCCCTCTACAAGAGGCCCGCGAGTGTTTTTTCTCAGCCATTTTTCATTCCTGAAGGAAATAAGGGTATAGAGTTTGGTCCCCATTTTTTATTGCAGGAATGAAAACCACGAGAATCACAGAATTCAAATGATTAGCTGGGAAAATGTATATCAATTGATAAATAATTTATTAGTAAAGTTATCAGTATGTGGATTACAAAATCTTCCATACGCTCCTAAAAGGCTTCAGACTCATGACCGCTCCTATTCCCTCGACTTTGTCTTACTGCTCTTCCGGCCTTTTTTGTACATACACAACACTTTGCAATTCCCCCATTTATCTATATATTTAAAGTTGTTCTAAGAATACTAGCAATTTCTGCATGAAACATTTCCCATTATTATCTTGAATTGTTATGTTTACAATTTACACGCACAATTCAAACGCATTCAATCCGTCATTAGCCAACAGTTCAATTTAAATACCATGACTGTGGCCGAACAGAAGCTAATAAAACGTTACCCGACTTTCGAATTCGCCTGGCTCGGCAACAGCTGCTTATTCGGACTGCAGCCTTAATGGATCCGAACAAGGTAAAACACGGAGCGCTTGCACGTGCGCTCCTACCGGAAATTGGAGTGTCGCGAGCATCGGAACAGTCAATAAACCTTAATGCGAGGCACCCAAATCTATTTGTACAGTTCGTTGCGCTGACGTCACAGATCAAGGTGACTTTGAATACAGAGTGAATGGGAGAGAACTACACTGGATGTCAGAGACAATTAATTGAGATGTCAGCTTAACAGGAAAGGTCAGATGAACTTCAATTTATAGACAGAGAGAGAAGTCCAAACATTGTCGCTTCATTTATGATATTCGTTACACCCATCAGCAAATGTAGTTTATGTATCCTAAAAGAGACAGATCCGACCAGGCAATAACTGTTATTGTTGCTTGTGAGTGTCAGATCGTCATTAGTTCAATATGAAATTGCCATGGACTAATTTTGATCATGCGTCGTTAAAGATGACAGTGAGAATGGTGAATAGCAAAATTACATTTCATTGAGTGCTCTGATATGGTGTGAATAAATGAATATAAAATAATATATTGCTTTCGAAATGTTAAATAAGATAGTTCATTGATGGCGTCATTGAAAAACTTATATGGTATTTTTTCCTCCTAAGGAATTGATTAAATACATGTATTATGACATGCGTACTGTAGCTGTCTAATGCGGTATTTCTTTTATCTTCTCTTAACAATTATTGGGAAAGTGAATTGTGTTAATGAAAGGAAAAATGATTTAAATTTTACCCAATGTCTGTGGGGCGGGGGTGGCTCAGTCGGTAGCGCGCCAGGCTCATAATCTGTAGTTCCCAGGTTCGAGTCCCAGCTGGGTCAGCGTTGAGATTTATCTCCGCAAAATTCCCCGCCCTACCCACGGTCAGTAGGGGACACCGATGGGCTTGGAAAGACCGCCGTCCGTCAGAGGGGACGTTAAGCCGTGACCCCGTGTGCGGGAGAGCCATAACCTGTGCACGTTAAAGAACACGCTGGATGACCTTGATGGGAGGCTACCATCTGTCTACCAACATCTGCTCCAGTGGGTCTCCCCCCCAACCTTCTCTTAGCCTTCGGGGTCCATGTGACCTGGCCATTTAGCCCATTGTGAGCAAAAAAGTGCCGCTCAGAGGTAAAACAACCCAACCCAATCTCTGTCTGTGAGAGCTTCTATGCCATTTGAAATGCTCAACCTACTGAGTTTAGATTTTACAATTAAGTGCATTTTCATCCGAACCATTGATCCTGGAAATAAAAAAGTTGTGATAAAAAAATTAAGGATGCCGGACATAAAAAGTCGCTTCATTAAATGTAGTGTTTGATTACCCAATAGGATACAAATAATGTTGGATCCAATAGGGCACAGTAGACACATGTCTGTGGGCCCCTGAGGTTAGGGGCCCCACTGCCTCTGTTTATTCACTGTTATATAGGGAGTATTGGGGAAATAAAAAGTGATCAATACAAAATGAATGAATAAGGGAAAATAAAAGTTTAATTTTCCTTATTTTAAGTAACTGTAATACAGTAATTAATATGTACAATAATCTGTTATTGATTTGGGAGCAATTATAAGACTTTTATTATTACTTTATTCAGAAGATTTTTTTTCATATTTTTAATAAAATTCATTTAATTAAATAAAAAATTTTGTATCTGGTACCAAGTTGTTTTATAGCATTACAAACTAAAAAGGAAAAGTTCCTCAAAAAGTCTTGGTGCCAAAGACACCAACGGGTTTAATCCGCCCCTAATTAAATGACATTTTTTGGGGAAAAAATGGTTTCAGCTGTTATCAACAATTTTTTTCTGTTTATAAGACACATAGTTCAGTAGTAAATACTCACTGCTTTATCATGTGTATGGTTCATAAAATAATGATACACATCCACTAGAGTAGCGGTTCTGAATCTAGAGTCCATATATCCCCAGAGAATTACGAAAAACCAAGATTGTGAGAAATTCATTTTCAAACACTGGTGGAAAGAGCTTAAGAATAGTTTTCACATTTTTAAATTTGCTACAGTTTTACAGCAGCAAAGGGCATATAATGAGTGAACCATATTTCTGTTTCTCAACTCCAAGCCTCAGCCTTGCATCGGATTCCATAATTGAGTTAAGTCAGGCAGGCAGACAGTCAGTCTTTGGACACAGGTTTATATCTAAAATTGTTGCATTTGCACTAATTATGTATTTCTTTTAAATATTCGTGGTGGTTTTTTACATGTAGTAGGGTACATTTTCTTTCACCTTTCATTTTGGTAAGTACAGTCGCTCAAATAAATATTCGAACACTATGGTTGATTAGAGAACTCAGAAAAAATAGTTGTCAGATATTTTTCTGAGTTCTCTAATCAACCTTAGTGTTCGGATATTTATTTGAGCGACTGTACCTATGTTCAGGGGTGATATTCAAAATATTTAAGAATGGCTACAGTAATATAAATTACCATACCATATGTCGCGAAAACCTTTAATAAACGGTCGTCGCGACATTGCACTACAATTAGATTTATATTAGAATTTATATTAATCAATATTACCGCTTATCGTAGTTATCATTATTATGCTTTTTAACAACCGGTACGGCGGTACCGATGCATTCCGGCATACCTATGTTCAGTTTCATATTATTACTAACCTGTGATGTATGGTACAATAGATTTGTCATTTGCATTTGAACAAAAAAGTTTCAGTGCAGAGCTTTAAAACCTCCAGATACGTAAAAAAGAACTCTTTCTCTTCTTAAAACATCTCATTATTTTATCATTATGAATACATATCGTAGTTAAATGTTGTTTATTTATATACCGTATATTTCCGCAGATAAGACGATAGTTGAATCATAAAAAAGGCCCCCAAAATCCGGGTCATCATATAGGACAGATACAAAAAAAAATTAGATTGAAATTTACATAAATTGAAACCATTATAAAATAAAACAAATCACTCACCACCGACTGCGACTGATCTTGAAAATTATTACAACTTATCGAAAAATGTATCATATTATTTAAATACGCTATATGATAATACATTACATTGTAATAGTAAATAATACATTACATTGTAATAGTAAAACAATACTAAAACAAAATAAATATTAAAAGTTATGTTTATTGAGCTACTGAGGAAAAAACGGACAAACCGTAATTATTTCCTAGTACAGAGTAGGGTATGTCCAAAAAATAGAATAGCCCATACGATGCTTTGGTGAATAGTCAAGGTCATTACCCGAATGCCCGAATCAGTGCGAATGTTTGCGAATAGGACATAATTCCGTATACGCTACACAGTATTATTACCCAGATGATGATCGCCGATCTAAACTAAATTCTTAGGCCGTTGATAGTTTAGGGTCATCTTATAGGACAGATATATGCTAAAACTATAAAACTTTGACGAAAATTTATACCTCGTCTTATCTGCGGAAATATACGGTAATTAATAAATGTAATTAATATTGTGTAATAAAATGTTAATAGACGTTTTAACCACCCTTCCAAAATTCTGCTTCTCCACTGCTTCGTGGAAATAAAATTTAAACATCATCATCATCCTCAAGCAGCCATGGGCTACGGAGGTCCAACCAGACCGTGGAGTTTAATTCTCCAAGCATATCTGTTCTGAGCTATATCTGCTATATCTGGCCACTGCCCGCCAATTTTAACACGGTTCTGTTTGACATTGTCTGCCCACCGCATTCTAGGTCTCCCCTTTTTTCTGATGCCTTTAGGCACACTGTTCATAACCCTATTCGCCAATCTATAATTATCCATAAGGAGCAACATGTCCAAACGAGCGGAGTCTTTTTCTGCACAACATGCTGCTTAAAGGAGGTTGCAGACTCCTTTGCCTAACCTCATCATTAGTCACAAAGTTGAACCACCTAATGCCCAAGATACTGCGTAGGCATCTAGAATCAAAAGCATCTAATTTCCTGTTATCTTGTTTATAAAGTGTCCAAGTTTCATTACCATAACTAACACTAGAAAGAACCAAACTATTATACAGTCTAATTTTAGTCTTTAGGTGTATACGCCTAATTCTCCACACTCTCCATAGATTCTTAAAAGTCCCGGCAGCAATCCCTATTCGCCTGTTAATCTCATTCCGCACATCACCATTATCAGTTACATAGCTCCCAAGATAATTAAACTGTGATAACTGCTCAAGACTGCAACCATTCAGATTAACTAAATCACAGCCTACCTGACCAATTTTCATCACTTTAGTTTTCTCTCTGTTTATAACCAAACCTACTCTACTACCAGTCTCATCAACAGCTCGAATGAAAGAGTTCATCTCATCAACATCATTTGCCAAAAGGGCTAAATCATCAGCATAATCTAAATCAGAAATTTTAGTATCTCCAGACCATTTAAGGCCAAAATCTTTCCCTTGCAATGAATTTTGCACAACATAATCAATAACCAAACTAAAGAGAAAAGGAGACAAAATGCACCCTTGTCGAACACCAGAAGTAATGCTAAACCAATTGCTACAAGACTTACCAACTCTCACACACGACTCAATGTTATTATAGAGAACTTTCATTATGTTAACTAATTTGTCTGGTATACCATATGATTTCACAATCAACCACAAATAATGACGATCAACAGAGTGAAAAGCCTTTTTGAAATCAATAAAGCTAGCAACAAAAGGTTTCTGAAACTCTAAACATTTCTCAAAAATCTGCCTAAGTGAAAATATCTGATCTACACATACCCTACCACATCTGAATCCACATTGTTCATCACGCAATTGACTGTCAACCAGATTCTTAATTCTATTAAGCACAATCATGGAAAGAACTTTCCCTGGAACAGAGAGTAGGCTGTTACCCCTATAGTTATAACAAGAACTGCGATCACCTTTTTTGAAAATAGGGATAACAATAGCTCTGGTAAAATCCTTAGGAACCATGCCTTTATCATAAAAGATATTCAAAATTTCCGTCATCCAAGCGGTAACTGAAACATTCCCAGCTCTATGCATTTCTGTAGTAATTTCATCTACCCCTACCCATTTATGAATTTTGAGTTTAGAAATAGCCAAAATAATTACAAATTGTGTTATAGGGTCAACATTAAAGCCAGTAATGCATCTATCATCATTACAAACAATGGGAGTAGAACTAGCCATATTGTTTAAAACATCACTGAAATGCTCAGCCCACCTAGCCATGAAGCATCCTCACCTTCTATAACCTTACCTTGTTTATCCTTCAATCCCTGTATGCCTGTCCGTTTTCTACCACGTAAAACATTAACTATCTGATACAGCTCTCTGCTGTTGTGCTGCCTATCTGCTTCCTCGGCTTTGTCAGCCAAGCCATCAAGCCAAAGATTCTTATCAGCAGCTAACTGATCCTTTACACGTTTAATAAGCTCTCTGTAATGCTTTCTATTAGGACTAGTGAGGTATTGATTAAGGACATTCCTGCACTTTCTTCTTTCTGAAATGAACTCAAGTGCCTTATCACTTAAAATATCTGCCTCCTCTGCTCCTTTTTTCCTAAAAGAATAATGTTAGTGTCCAAAAAAGCCTGTTTAAAACGGCCCCATTCTTCCTAAACTTCAGTATTAAGCAAACCTTGACTGTCATAATGACTAACCTATCATGGTAAGCTTTAGCTATAACTGGATCTTTCAGAGCTTCAGTATTAAAGGTAAATTTTTAAAATTTAGCACAACACTTTTTAAGTTTAAGTTGCAAGACACTTTTAACAAAGTAATGGTCAGATCCACTTTCAGCTCCTCTATATGACCTGATATTCCTAACAGAACTAGTCCATTTGCTGTTAATTAATATACAATCAATCATATTCCTATGCAGCCCATCAGGTGAAACCCATGTGTACTTATGTATGTCGTCGTGTTTGTAATAAATGTTAGTTATTCTGAAACCATTGAGTTTACTTACCTGTAGGAGACGTTGCCCATTGCCATTGCAGCTACCAATACCAAAAGGGCCTATTACTCCTCCCCAAAGGTCAGTGGCGGTACCAACTTTGGCATCGAAGTCACCTAGAACAAGGGTAATATCTCCTTTTTTGACAGAATTAAAAAATCCTGAAGTTGTCCGTAAAACCTATCCTTCTCATCCTCATCAGCATCCTCAGTGGGGGTATAACAGCAGATAAGATTCAAGTCTTTAATGCTTGTCTGAAATTTTGCTGTAAGAAACCTTTCATTAAATCACTCATATCCTAGAAGAGCATCACTAGCATGTCTGCTGAGAAGTAGACCCACGCCTTGGTGATGCTTTCCATCTTCCCTCCCTGTAAAGAGAAATTTAAAGTTATTTTTAAATATCTCACCTTTACCTGTCCATCTGGTCTCTTGCAAGCCTAGAATATCTAGGTTATAGTGCTGGAATTCCTTCGTGAGGACAACAAGAGAATAATCTCTATGTAATGTTCTCACGTTCCATGTTCCTGCAGAGAGAAAATAAACTGCCTTAATGGATTTGAATGTGTGAAAACTTTAGAAGCACTAACGTTAACAAGTAGAAGAGACTCTTTAACGATTATGTGAATGATCGATTTATCGATTATATTATTATCGATATTTTATCGATTATGTGAATAATCATTAAAACATAAATTTTATTTTCACTAAGCTTTAGTGCAAAAGAAGTTTTGTGGATGAAACAATGTTGGAAATTATATTTATTGCTTGGTAAAATAATATTTGTTTTATGACCTCTTATCATCTGAAAGGATAGATCTCTCTATACTCTTTCAATCTTTCCATTAATAAAATATGCACAAAAACATCTAGTCAAATGCATTCGAAAGAAGAGAAAAATAGTTCCTTAAATACAGAAGAAATATTGTCATTAGCCGAGGGGGTTCCCAAGATCTCCTGATAACATGTTAGATGCTATGACCGCTGAACAGTCATCCTCTATTAGTGTTTTTAAGCATTATACCATAGAGATGCCATTGGAAATATATCTGACTGTAATTGACGACCCGTGGCCGAGTGGTTAGCGCGCTTGGCTATTGATCTACGGGACCTGGGTTCGAGCCCCGGGTAAGGCATGGGTGTTCTTGTTGCTTTCTGGTGAGGTCCTGCCATCCTCTCAGATCCTTCTACTGTGGCATATAAACTGTCAGACCTCTGTGGCAAGCAGCTGCTTGAGGGGGTATTTTTTTTTTAATTGACGACTCCTGGCATGTTATCAAGAGGTCAGGTCCCACCCGGTTAATGACATTTTTTCCTCAATATTTATTCAACATATCACCAATAGGTGCATATATGAGTTCCAATTATTTCAAACTTGTTTCTGTTACCATGGATCTCCAACTTCTATGTGCTTGAAGGGCAAACAGTGAATTCTTGAAAATATCAAGAGATGCAGATTATTCACACACTTTAGGTAGTGTATTTTAATCATAAAATAAAATTCGTATAATAGATTAAATGAAGAAATCAAATAATTTATTAACGCAATTTTAATTATTATTGAAATAATGAAAGGTAAATTTAAAGACAAAGTAAAATTTTAAATTAAATCAACAAAAGTTTTTGAATAATTCGAATATTCATCAAAATCAATTTTGATGAGCATAAATTCGAATGTTCATATAAATCAATTTGTAGGGAAATTGAAGTTGTTCATTCTGTTTCGAGTGAGACAACTAAGCCAAATGACATTTCTTTGCTAGGATTCAATCGTTCTCTGTGCGGGAAATGTAGAAAAAACTGCTATCAATTCTGTTTAAAATTTAAAAAGGCGAACAAAGTGTGCCCATCAGAAAAGAAATTGTGGAAAACCCCCGGCTATCATCAGTTATTTAATAAATGATCATTTCAACTGTTTGCTGGTCAAAATTAAACGGTTCTGCACGAAAAAATGCTTTTTCTGTGTATTTTATTTTGGGAACTCTACAAGTAAGGAAACTTGATCGTACATATACTTAAATCATTAAATGAAATTGGTATACATTTCTGATTAGACAAATAATTAGGGACGAATATTTTCAATTAATCTAGCTTTTGTTTAGGTTACAGCTTTTAAAACTTTGACAGCGAAGTGACTAACCAAAGCCTGTTGACCGCTGAATTTTAGGTGATAGTCGCACCAACACGTTTTTCATTGCAGGATCATTAAAGAAAAATATTACTGTTTCACTTTTTCCATATCAGGTTACAATAAACAAAAACATTACTTTTCCTTTTTTTCTACACAACTGGTCGCAAACAATTACATACCGTGAATGAGGAAGCAAGTTGTAAATCCACTCACTATAAGAGAGCCGGAATCTGTCTCTGTACGTGATAATGTTTCCCAGAATCTCTCAAGGCAATGTCCAAACCACTTAAAAGTAAATCATATTACTTAGTTAGTTAATTTACTTATTTTAGCTTTTTTGAGAAGCGTTTTAAATAGCATTTTTATTAGAATAATATAGAGAAAAAATTGTCATTAGCCGTGTGGATTAGTCGGGTGGAACCCACGATCTGGTAACTTGTGAGGTGCTCTGTTTTCAGGAGGTCGTGTTTTCAGATCCCACCCGGCTAATAACAAATTTTCCTCTATATTATTTTAACCAACCACTACCAGGTGTATATCTGAAAAATTCTATTCTTGTAATATTTCTATTAATGCAAATCCTCCCCTACTTTCACCTGACTACTGAACCTCAAAATGTTTTTCAAAGGTTTTCGTGGCAAACGAAAAAATTATGCCAATATTTTTACACCTTGATATTGCGAGTTTTTGAAATGAGGACATTTATGTAAATAAGTAGGTATACTTTATAGACGTCCCGTGGCCGAGTAGTTAACGCACTTGCCTACTGATTTAAGAGACCTGCGTTCGATCTCGGGTAAGGCATGTTCGTGCAGTTTTACTGCTAAGGTTCTGCCAACCTCACAGACCTGATTATAAACTGACAGGCTCCTGTGAAACATCTTTAGCAAGCGGCTGCTTAAGATGGTTTTATTTATACTTTACTACGCGATCTTCTCTCAAATGATAAAATGCATCTTACAGTGTTAAAAAAGCTGTCATTGAGAGCAATTTTTTTTTGGGGGGGACTTCTCTAGTTATATTTTAATGTTTACAGTTATGGGTTGGGTTGTTTCATCTCTCAGCTGCACTTTTGCACACAAAAACAACACTAAATGCAATTTGCAAACTAAAAGGACAAGGGCTCAGAAAAGACTGCGGGAAGGGAACCCACTGGACAACGGTTAGGAGACAGATGGTAGCCTCCCGTTAAGGACATCCAGCGTGTTCTTTAGCATGCACAAGGTATGGCTCTCCAGCACACAGAGCCACGGCTTAACGTATCATCCAACGGACGGCGGCCTTTCCAAGCCCATCGGTGCATCCTACTGACCGAGGGAAGGGTAATGGTTTTTGCGGAGATAAATCTGAACACTGCCCAGTTTGGACTCGAGCCTGAAAACTGCAGATAACGAGCCTAACGCGATATCGATTGAATTACCCTGCCCCGTACACCTGGGCAAGCGTTTAGATTTTTCTCCACAAAATTTCCCTCCCTGCCCTTGTTCAGTGGAATGGGGGAACCGATTGGCTTGGAAAGAAGTCCGTCCGTCGGTAGGGACGTTAAGCTGTAGCCCCGTGTGCAGGAGAGCTATACCCTGTACACTTTAAAGAAAGACGCTGAATGGCCTTGATGGGAGGATACCATGTGTCTCCTAACAACTGTCCAGTGGGTCTTCTTCCCCCAGCCTTCTCTAATCCCTCGTGGTCCTTGTGGCCTGGCTGTTTAGCTAATTTTGTATCCAAGAAAGTGCTGCTCACAGACAAAACAACCCACCGAACCCGCCCATATTTATAACACGTTTGCTTTATTAACACGTTTCTTACCATTTATTTTATTTTTTCTACTTAGTCTATGTATCTATTGTTTTAGGACAATATTGTTTTAAATGTGGGCTTCCCTGTGAAATGTCCAAATTTTGAGTGTATCCACTCTCACATTTACACAATTAATCGGGGTTTCCTATTTTATATTTATTTTGCAAATAAATTTTAATGTTATTTCATGGAAATATAGGATGAAACAAATTATAGATGGTAGTGTGTTAAAATTAATCGTTTAATTGAAAATTTCCCTAACATTACAATTTGATTATGAAATGCAGTAATGAACTAAACATGACTTAACATAACTATAACCCACCTGTTATATTAGTTCTACTATTTGCATTCACATATGAGTTATTGTTTTTAATGAATGTTTTTATTACAGATTTTGTTACTCTAATTATTATGTATGCTAAAATAGGAAGTTATATATCTTACCATGAATTGTATTCGTAATCTACAATAGAAGTTTTTTTAAAAAACTGAAATGTATGAGCATGGCGACCTGAAAATACCGCGGCCTTAAACCAAGGTCTAGTTTAGTTTAATAGTTAAATCAACATTGATTTCGATTTAGAAATAATACGTAATGCACCAAAATCAGCATTACTACATACGTTTAGAGAAAATTGGAAAATGCGAAAAAGTTCTTGAAAAACGATTGATTTTTTTTTAAGAGTCAGCCGTCCTTGATCAAAAACGTATCTGTCATCAACATCAAGTCCATCCAATATAAACCTTGCACTCGAGAGGAAGGTGCAAGGTCACCATGGTTACCGCTGATAATCCTCTACAGTTGAGAGTCTAGCGACGAAGCCGCCTGGCTGATTAATGTTCCGGAAAGCCATGGCAGGCTGCCAGTCAAAATGACTGAATTTAACATATTTCATTCCGGATTTTACCTACATCAGCACTTAGATTACATTTTCTTCACGTTGTCCTCCTTTTCAGCGAAATCGCAGAGGATGTCCATTCCCTTTGTTCCTCTCCGTTTGCCTCAGGCACTAAAATGGGATATGACATTGGTCAGGAAGGCAAATTAAACAAGACAATTCTTCTCTGTTCCTAGTGTTGGTGTGATTATAAGCAGACACATTAATTTTAAGGAGATTGTTGTTGGTGATACTAAATCTATTCGCACCTTTCCAATTAAGGGTAGTCTACCATTTGAGCTTGGTGGTAAATGATTAAAAATAATAAATGGTGATGCAAAGGTCGATTTGTCATTTTTTGGAAATATCTAGGAATGGGCTGTTGAGTTGAATTAATGTTGAAAGGGGCTTTTTAAATAGGTTTTTGAAAAGTATGAAAGACCACACATTGTTAAGTGATATAGAATAAAATTTAAGTAATTGTTAGAGTAAAACGATGTTTTCTGATTTTAGTCGACCTTTCGGAATTTGCATTTGTATGTGTTATTCATGGTCCACGCGTGTTTTTCCATTCATAGGTCTTTGTATATCGTTTCCGCAGTTATTATTCGATGGTTCTTTAACGATGGTTGTTAACGTTTAATGTTTTATAATTATTAAACTGTGATTAATGGAGTACAATGCACTTTAATTTCTAACAATGAATTATTAAAATGATTATATTAAAACATTTCCTCAAAACAAAAATGTAACGACAATCGCTCGAGTGATATACAGCAACAACTCAATGGTTAATAAACTAGTTGTATTGTTAGCTCATTCATTTTGTTATAAGTAGGTGTTTGATTTAGCCATAAGTTTTATTGCATTTCTGAAAAGGCAGTAATAACTCAGGAATGTCTAAACCTCAATAGTCTGAGATTGTCACAGACAGAAAAATGAGCTGTGTATATCTGCAAGCTTTTACATTCGGTAGAATTTCAGATGCCTTTTTATCGGAGGACGTAACGCAAAAATGTTACAAAATCTTTTGATAACAGGGCACACAAAATCACGACAGCGGCTTGGGAAGCGGTTTGTTACTTAACCAGTGAAGTCGAAATAAAACTGTTCTTTACAGTGACAAATTGTCTTGCCAAATTTTTCAAACAACTAACAAACTTTGATTTCGTATTCTTGAACCCAATTTCCAGTAACAGTAGTCACTACCTAGAGTAATATCTTGGGAACATCCCCCCAATTCGTTACCAAGGTGGAGAAAATCAGTAAAATGAATTAATAAGCTTATAAATATAAGTTGAGGGATAAGTCTCCTGATTTTTGTAGATGCATCTACATATTTATAATCGTATAAAATTGCATCTATAGTTAGATAATACCTAATAAATTAAATATTCACACATTACAAAGGGCAAAAGTTTTATTCTCGCATTTCCTTGGGTCACTATTAAAACGGTATATTTGTACACTCAATAGACTGAATGGATAGGTCACAAGGACCCCAAATGGTCACCATTTAGTTGAGGAAGGGGACATTAAACAGTTGTTAACAGGTAGACGGAATTCCCCTTCCCTCTTCAGTGCAATCCAGCGTGATCTTTTAAAGTGCCTATGATATGGCTCTCCTGCACATGAAGATAACGGCTTAACGTCGCACTCGACGGACGACAGCATTTCCAAATCCATCTGCATCCTCTTTTTCATCGAGGGCAGGGAAAGGACAGCGGAGACAAATATCAATGCTGACAAACTTCTGACTCAAGCCTGGGAAAGTCTGGTTACGAGCCTACCGTACTACGGACTGAGTCATCATCACTCTCTCTCCTTTATTCTCGGGAATTTGGAGTTAACGGTTACTCAATTTTTTTGTAATTATTCTCGTTTTCAAAAAAAAAGCGAGATAATGTGTTTGCTTTGTGATTTATCCGTATGTAGAGATCGATTTTGTTTTTTTCCTGCTTGAGTTTCAAATGTGCGTGCGTTGACATTTATCTGCCCACTTTAGAAATGGGATATCGACGGACTCGGAGAGGCCACCGTCCGTTGGATGGGACGTTAAGCCGCGAACCCCTTGATCAGGAGAGCCATATATTGTGAATGTTAAGGATGGGTCTGAATGACTTCCATCTGCCTGCTAACTGCTAGCCACTGTATCTCCATCCCCCAACTTTCTTGGAGCCTTTGGGGTCCTTATGACCTGGCCATTTATCTCATTCTGGGCAAATAAATGCATCTCTGAATTTAAACAACCCGCTTATTTTATTAGCTGTCCAGAGTAATTATTTCAACTGGCATTGTTACTCTTACATATTCCAATTTCTATAACCGTCTAAACACCGAACGAATAGTGATGTTTAACACCACTATTCGTTCGGCGTTTCAATCAAGTTGGAAATAAGTTTGATCCAGATCTTTAAAATAACTTCAGGTTTGTTCTTTTTATAAAGAGCTAATTTAAGAATTTATCGGACTCTTTCAGCAAGACGACACCTCATGTCACAAGGATAGCATTGTGCAGAAATGGTTCGAAGATCATGTCCAAGCATTTCATACGCTCCCCTGGCAGCTAAATTTCTCTGACAGGAATCCCATCTAACATTTGTGGGATGCATTGGAACGCAACGTTCGCCGGTCCACACCAGTGCCACGATCCATCGCCGATCTCTGGGAACGTCATTCTGTCAAACTGGTAAAGAATACTGAGGACACTTTCTCCGGTCTAGTGGAATCGATGCCATGCCTTTTGCAAGCGGTTACCATGGCAAAAGAAGGCCTAACACGTTATTAGGCAGCTGGTCATAATGTTATGGCTCCTGAGTGTACATTGTATAAAATATAACACCCAAGCAACGCAGAGTAAATCTGCCAATATTAAGCAAAACAAAATGCAAGAAATTGAAGGATCATTCTGCAATATATGTTATTTTATTTTATTATTCGCAACAGTATTTGTCGCAGGAAGGTTTTGGCCAAAGCTTGTTGATATAGAACTTCGTTTTTCAGATATTTTTACAGATTTTTAATTGTATTTGCATATTTGACAACTGATAGTGAATTAGCAATAAATAAACAGATTATAAATGAGCTTATTTAATGACCAAGGCAATAGGTATACATGAATTATATAAAAATTTAAGCACCAGTCATTAAACAATAATATCTATACAAAGAGAACAAGACAATAATAAATACTGACCTAACTGATACACCAATAACAACATTCGAAAACCGATTCACAAATGAAAGCTAGAAAGTTAACCAGTCACCTTAGCACTAGTTGTACATCAGATACGGAAGCTCTCTATACCCATATAAGTGCACAGTCACCTTAGCACTAGTTGTACATCAGATACGGAAGCTCTCTATACCCATATAAGTGCACAGTTATTTTTGCTACCAATCAATACTACTTAAGAACCAGGGGCGGGGGTTGCTCAGTATGTAACGCGCCAAGCTCGTAATCTGTATTTCCCATGTTCGAGTCCCAGCTGGGTCAACGTTGAGATTTATCTCCGTGAACCTCCTCGCCGTGCCCACGGTCAGTAGGAGACATTGGTGGGCTTGGAAAGGCTGTCGTCCGTAGGATGAGACGTTTAGCCGTGGCCCTGTGAGCAAGAGAGCCATACTCTGTGCACGTTAAAGAACACTGTATGGCCTTAATGGGAGGCTGCGATCTGTCTTCCAACAGCTCTACAGTGGGAGACAGATCGCAGCCTCTCATACCTCCCCCAACCTTATCAGAGCCTCCGGAGTCCTTGTGACCTGGCCATTTATCCCATTGGGTGCAAAAAAGTGCCGCTCAGAGGTATAACAACCAAACTTTACCACCATAAATCGGTATTTTTTTTTTATTGTCTCCTCATACACACAAAAGAATCTCTTCCTTTGCACATTATTACCATTTCTTTTTGTATTTTTTTGCTTTGAACTCAATCACGTTCCAATACATTTATGAAGTAGTTTACATTGTGTGTGATTTTTTTATTTATTTTTTTATTATTATTATTTGAGAGGAAGGTACAAAAATATACGCTAACAGCACTCGAAGTATCAAAAGCAGGGAAATATTTACAATGTGGTTAACACTATAGTTAACACTTTGAGAACATATAATTAGATACATAAAGAAGGTTGAAACTTAAAACATTTTAGAAATTCGGCTACGTCGACTGTATTTAATCGATCTTTGAGAATACCAAAGTTGGGGACAACATCAGGAGGTAGAGCGTTCTAAACACCACCAACTCGGCATATGAAGGAATGATATTTTCAGTTTGTTCTAGCATGAGGAATATGTATCAACTGAGGATGCCTCCTTGTTCTGCTAGAGTCCAAGACATAAAATCAATAACAACTTTCTTTATTCAAATCCGGTCGAGACATTATTTCATAGCAGATTTTTATATTATGAACCAACCTTCTCCATTCCAAGGAGTGAATATTGAGCACTTTTAGTCGCTCTTCGTAGCTTGAGTTAGACAGTCCTGGTAGTCTCTTACTAAACCATCTGAGAGGATTAGATTGATGTCAGAGATCATGTGGGGAGAGCAGACAAGAGATGCATATTCAAGAATAAGCAAAACAAAAGAAGTGAATGCCTTGAAAAGAGTGTACATCTGACATGTACTTTTGGTCTGACATGTACTTTTGGTCTTACATCTGACATGGACTTTTTAAGAAAGACCTTTTACAATGCTCTAATTTGCTACATTTCGCTTTTGATGTTTCTGTTACGTTATTCTTCGATTGTTTTGCTCACTGTTCTGTTGCATCATTCCCTCACTTCAATTACCGCCGACTCAACATTTGCATTATTCGCAGTTCCATGAAGTTTGCATTAAAGCAGCAGTGCGTCATCGACAGTAAGTAGAGTAAAGGGTTGGGTTGTTTTACCTCTGAGCGGCACTTTTTTGCACACCATGAGCTAAATGGCCAGGTAACATGGACCCCGCAGGCTCAAAGAAGGTTGGGGGAGGGGACCCACTGGAACAGCTGTTGGGAGACAGATGGTAGCCTCCTGTCAAGGCCATTCAGCGTGTTCTTTAACGTGCACAGGGTATGGCTCTCCCGCACACGGGGCCACGGCTTAACGTCCCATCCGACGGACGGCGGCATTTCCAAGCCCATCGGTGTCCCCTACTGACCGTGGGCAAGGCGGGGAATTTTGCGGAGATAAATCTCAACGCTGACCCAGTTGGGACTCGAACTTGGGAACTACAGATTACGAGCCTGGCGCGCTACCGACTGAGCCACCCCCGCCCCCCAGAGGAAAGGGCTGACTCATTATAACTGAAGGAAGAAAAGATAAAGTTCTGAACAGGACAAAGAGCAAAAAGGTACTGGACGATTTGCACATTGGAAGGACGATAGGCGAATTGTAAAGAATTGCAGTATTAGCGAAAACACTTAGAGTTGGAAAACAAAACCAGTAGAATAGCAGCATATCGTCTCTGGTGAATATGAGATGCTCGTTTTCAATAAAAATTATGTTTTTTTTCGTATTTTGCATTCTCTAACAGTTGGAATTCGAACTACAGGATGATTGTGAAAAGACATAATTGAATATTTAATTAGTTCTTATGGAACAGAAAAGACAAAAAGAAAAGTAAAAAGAACAAAGTTTTAATGCCCCTGAGGATAAGAGGGCAAATCATTGTTGTCAATAACACTCCGACAATACCGAGCTTTTGAGAAATAACTGCTGGTGAATTAATTCGTAATATACAGTGGACCCCCGATATAACGCGCATGTCGGGCGGGAAACAACATCCGCGTTATAAGGTGAACCGCGTTATACCGAGCGGCGCGGTGGCGACACAATAAATTTCAAACTGTAAGCTTGTCTTTTACTCATCATGCATACAATAATTAAACACTATTCAAAATACATGCAGGAACTCAATACATACACAATTACTCAATACGCAGTAACAATAAAATGCGATACTCACTAACGCCGCACGGACCTGTATAAACATGTTTGAACTTATCGCGAACATCGCCCGCGCTATAACCGAGTGCGCGGTATAGCGAGCAGCGCTATAACGAAGGTCCACTGTATTTGAAAATGGTAGGAATGGGCAGAAGAGATTTTTATGAAAATTTCATTTTAATTTAACGCCATAATAATCGCACATAACACTACGACTTAAATCATGTTAAACTATTAGCATGGATAGAAATGTTTCTATCACACTAAAATGTTGAATGTAATTGGTACAGTCTATCACTTCATAACTATTATCAATACTATGAACAACAATCACAACGGTTACTGTAGAAATATGATTTCAATTACAAATCGCTTATAATATACAGGGTGGTTATAAAATAAGTTTCTTTTCTCCGGAGTCTCTAGAGCAGTGAACAACGCAGATAGCGCAGCGAAAATGGGTAGGTAGCTATTCAACGAATAAAAATAAATCGTTCCAACTCTCGCCACCAGGAGAGAAAAGGCGCTTCAGATGTGCTACACACATTTGGCGGTTATGCTGGTAAACTGAGATAACTTCAAACTGTCAATTAGATACTATTTATATATTTTTTTTCAACTTTTGCTTGCCCACTGCCTCTCTACAGAGTCTTACAAAACCACCTGCACAAAACCATCGCTTATAGAAAGTCTCCAGTTTCGCCACCATGGAATCACTGCTTATAGAGTCCATTCAGTTTGCACTGAATAAATGAAATTGATTAAAGTATATCTCAAACAAGCTACCTGAAAAGCACCCCGCTGTGTAAAATGGCAAAGACCTGGTGCAGTCAAGCTATGAAGGACTTGGGACAATCACGGTAATGAGTCAAAGGTTCTCAAAAACCGCCTGCCCTTACTCTGTCTTTCAGTAGAGTCACTTGTTGCTGGCCGTAATCGCCTCTCTCTTGACCTGAGGCATCCCTTTCATTGGAGTGAACTGTCGAGGGCGCCAATTGTAGATCAACATATCAAAGTGTGACTCAATATCTGGAATTTTGCTAAGAGCCATGGGACTAGTTTTAATGGTTTTATTAGCTTGTCTTCCTTCTAGCTCTTACATAGGATGTCTGACAGTATTTCAGTAGAGCAGGGGTGCACAAATAATTTTTGGTATCGGGCGAATAGAAAAATATTATGTTTGCTGTGAGAAAATAGTTGAGATCGTAGTGCAATAAAAGGAACGAAAAAAGTTTAACTTTGTTAATTACATTTTATCTGTCATATATATAGACACATAGAGAATAAAATTAAAAATATTAACGTAAAGTTTATTTTGACGTCAAAGCTAGAGTTGGATGGAGAAGCAATATGTGAAGGATGAGACGAGATCCCAGAAATGAGCTGCCCAACATTCGGCTTCAATGATGTTGTATCTAGTTGTGTGACATTTTTCAGATTTTCGTCTTATTAAAACGCCTTATTAAAGTCAGATCGAAAAAAAAAAGTATATTTCCTAATTAATGCGGGCTCAATAAAATGGTTAAAAGATTAGGAGTGCACACACCTTAGTTTGAGCACCCCCTGAGTTGACCCTGAGTTTGAGCACCCCTGAGTTTTGAGCACATCTGAGTTGTAGAGGAACTGCTCTCAGAGAGGCGTGAAAAAATGGCAATATCTCCTCTATGCTTGCGATTATGAACTCTGACATGTAAGTATTTGCATTTGGTCATGATGAATATGGACATAATTTTTACGAAGGGGCAATTCCAATGATGCGAATGATAATTCGCATAACGATAACTCAAAAGTGTTACTGATTGTTGAGTACTAAGACGTTAAGGAATTGTGAAATATTTTTTAAATTTGCTGCCATTTTAAAAAAAGCGATCATTTAACGTATTAATAACCAAATGGGTTAGTATAACTCTAACTCTGCTCAAAAGTTTTTTTGGGAAAAAAAAAACTACCAAACTCTTACCAGTGAAGTGGCAGTTCACTAGCCTAAGCACTGCTCTCAACAGATTTTGATAAAATGTTGTTATGAATTTTTAATAGAAAATCTTTAGCCTGAGTTCAAAAGAATGTTTAGCCACAAAAATTCGTAAATGAACTAATTTATTAGAAAAGTATAAAACCACATGTATAAAATAAATTCAACTAACATAAGTCCTTGTCTTCATCAGTATGAAGCTAAACCAAAAAAAGAATATTTCACATTATCTTCAAATAGTCGTATTGCAATTCTTACAGACTCTATTGAAGACATAAAAGAAAATTTTTACGACACTTAATAAGTGACACAATTAATTTTGCGAACAAAAATAGTTGCCGAGATTAACCTTAGCAATTCCTTTTACACATTAAGATCACCTCGATTAAAGGATGAACTCTTTCTACGAGAGATTAAAGCGAGCCTGCCACTTGCTCCACTAACATATTGCCTCTTCGATTTGATTGTCAAGTCTCTTAAATAATCTTCACTTAGATTAACCTAATGCTAACTTACTGAAAGGTTGGGTTGTTTTACCTCTGAGCAGCACATTTTTGCACACCATGGGCTAAATGGCCAGGTCACATGGACCCCGAAGGCTCAGAGAAGGTTGGGGACTCACTGGAACAGCTGTTGGGAGACAGAAGGTAGCCTCCCGTCAAGGCCATTTAGCGTGTTCTTTAACGTGCACAGGGTATTGCTCTCCCACACACGGCTTAACGTCCCATTCGACGGACGGCGGCCTTTCCAAGCCCATCGGTGTCCCCTACTGACCGTGGGCAGGGCGGGGAATTTTGCGGAGATAAATCTCAACGCTGACCAAGCTGGGACTCGAACCTGGGAATTACAGATTACGAGCCTGGCGCGCTACCGACTGAGCCACCCCGCCCCACTTACTGAAAGCGACACATATGTACAATGTACTGTATGTATGACACATATGTACAAATGTTCAGCCACAAGCAAAAACTTTTAAATTCTCCCTTTCAGCACCATTATAGTTTTCAAGCCTGTCTCTTCCAATAGGCTAGTGAAGTAATTCTCACGCTGAATCACAACGCGAGCGTCAATGACACATCAATCATGGTTTTATTATAGCACGTTCATCTGTATACCAAACGCTCAATACATTGTTGCGTTACCGCACCTAAATATCCTTCTGTGGCAAAATAAAAGTTATAAAAAATGATAAAGTATTGTTTTTGCTAAATTCTACGTATTAGATATTATATTATTGTATTTGTCAGGAAGAAATTTCTTGTATGATGTAGAAACGCACGAAAAGGTTCATGCAAATAACGTTTTTCTTTTTGGGCGGTGAGTTGGGGTCAACACAATTGCAAATTTTGTCGAATAAGAATTAAATTATAATTCTCCTTTTTAATCGTTTATTGGCGGAGTACAGAACCGTATCACGTCTCTTTTAGTTACGTTTATTTCCATTATAAAGGTATATGAACGTTACCGGTATGCTGTTAGAACATTGCTATCAAGCTACAATTCGCCACATCAAGCTTTGATTTCCCAAAGAAATGTAGCATCAATATAGAAGCAGATGAAATTGATGTTGAAAAATAATTTATAATCAGGCCTGGATCTGGAAAAAAATAAAGCGGGGGGGGGGTGGAAATGGATTCCCATTGGAGTGTAACATTTTCCCTTTCGTTTTGGAGGTTTTAAAACATTTTCATGAAAACTGTGTGATTATGCACAAGTTTAATTATCCTTCGCCACCATTACCCCTACTAGCATTGTAATGGGGGGGGGGGGGCATTCCCCTTCCCTCAGAACCGGTCCTGCTTATAATAAATAGTAATAATATCAACGGAAAAGCTGTTGTATTTTTGTCAATAACTAAAGCGTTTTACTCTAAAATTATACTAATGAAACAAAAGGGTTCTGCAAAATTGAATACAATTCGGTTAAAGTAGCATTTTTAAAAGTCCTAGGAAGGAAATTCTGAAAACACATTAAGTAAAAAGAAAGTTATATAGAAAGAGCGAGCATGGGTTCCTAAAGGATATGTTATTAAGCCCATTAATTTTATAATGCATTAGATTCAGTTGCTTTATCTTTATAATACATAAATGATAATTTTGGCGTTGGAATTTCTAATATATATAATATAATATGCATTTAAAATATGACCATTAATTTTATAATGCATTAGATTCAGTTGCTTTATGTTTATAATACATAAATGATAATTTTAGCGTTGGAATTTCTAATATGCATTTAAAGCTGATTCTCCTGAACCTTCACTCAGTAGTGAATGAAAGAGAACTGCTGACGAAAATTCATTACCTAGCTGTAAATATAAGGGAAATACGACTCTTATAAGAAATGGAAATAACAGTCTTTAGTATACTTCATGTAGCTTCACGGAAAGCGGTAAATAATATTCTCTTCAACATATACATTTGTATTATTCTTGGAAACGGTATACGATGATGACATAAAGGAAAACTGAAGTGCGTTTTGGAGGAAAAGATAACCATCTGAAACATGCACGAAAATTTTTAGGAAGCCAGAATCGCAATGCGGAAACATGGAAAAAGTTTAAAAACTTTTCATCATACAGTTGTTCTGCGTGCTCATATTTATTTTAGTGAGAAATCACTAAAAGCAACATTTTCCAGCAAATATTCTATATGAAGTTATTTTAAATTAATGAAGAAAGCCTTTATTGATTAAATATATCGAAAATTATCTTTAAATACGGAGATAAATAAAACAAATCGCAAATTCTGTCAATGCCGTGACATTCATAATCTAAATTTATTGGATCTGAATAGAAGAATACAATATAACGCTAGTATTTAAATAATTCAATGCATTTTCTTTTATTTTTAATTTATCTGCATTTCGCAACTCAGGTATATTTCAATTACTATATTTAAAATTCCAATTCCCCATCGAAAAAAAGAAGCTTGAGACCTCCACTTGAATAGTAAAAAAAAGTAGATAAACAGCCGGACCACAAACTTCAGCATAATGTAATCTCCTTCGTATCATAAATTAAAGCAAGTTCCTGGTCTACTGCTCTAGTAGACCAACCCAACATGGTCTAGTGATTAGCATACCTGACTACTAAAACCAGCGGGACATGCTCTTGTCTAAATGTTTGTATGTTGTAGAAGAAAACAGGGCAAGCCAAATATAACTTCTAAGTTATCCCTATCATTTGTGTAGGGGAGGACCTTCGTCCTTCAAGAAAAAGCAAGCGTTCGACTACATAATCTGCTCCACGCCCCACTCCCCCCAAAAAAACTGGAATACGAACTCCTTCTAAACGTTGAGATGGATCACTAAATTCGGTACAATATCTAATTAATCATCGAGTATTAAGAACAATTAGCTAAAAATATTTAAAATTTCGACTTACGACACAATTTGAGTGTTGAACATTTCAATACTAGATTAAAAGCGGTAACGAAATATTTGGTTTTTTAATCATAACTTAAAGCAACACTCCCCAGTCGTTATCCTCACCAGCGTAAGAATCTCCCCGAAAAGTGGGTAGAAGATATCTGAACTGATAATGATGAGTCAACGAGTTTTATCTGAAATGAAAGTTAATGAATGTTGCCGAATGGCCTCTTGTTGCCGACTGAGGAGGAAAAAATCTGAGCAAGAGTGATAACCGAAGAAATAAATGAATAAATATTCCGTCAAGCAGCTGCTTGCCACAGAGGCCTGACAGGAGCATTGTCTGACGTTAGAAAAAAGACACCACAAACATCTATGCATTACCCGAGACTCGAACCAGATCCCTCCCATATTTGCCTTATCAGGAGCTCGAACCCAGGTCTCTCTGATCAGTAGCCGAGCATACTAATCACTCAGCCACAAGAACAATATTTAAAACTCTGCGAAACAAATTCTAAAATTAGCAAATATTGCGCTCAACTCTACTTATTTTGATTAAAACAAATCTGTAATATTCATCAGAAAGTTATCCCGTCCAATGCGGTTGGCACTGCACAAGAATCGGTGCAGTGAATATAACTGCGATTGTGAAATCCTCACAGCTCTGTAAACTGTAATTAAAACCAAAATCACAGCGTAACTGTATTAAGAAAATGTAATGTGGTTAATTAT
The DNA here is from genome assembly GCA_038380435.1 of Ryuthela nishihirai. Classification (NCBI taxonomy): domain Eukaryota; kingdom Metazoa; phylum Arthropoda; class Arachnida; order Araneae; family Heptathelidae; genus Ryuthela; species Ryuthela nishihirai. Next base: position 75,564,602 of record JAWZYU010000012.1, read on the forward strand.
AATCCTCATTACCAAACAAAAGTGTCTCGAGCCATATGGCATTCGTGACATGATCTCTTAATTGCATCGTAAACTTAAAAAAAAAAACATTCGTTTAAGTGTTTTCTCTCGTTCAGATTAGTCTATTAGTGTTAGAGTGATTGCAATTCAAAATAAAGCTCAAAATCCAGAGATATTTTTTTAATCACACTTAGATAAAAGCAATAATATCCGCACTCATGGGCATCCGCAGAGGGGGGATCGAGTAAAAATTTCCACAAATTATAATCGTAACAATTTAAACGTAATTAATTTATATACATTATGTATGTGTTTTTGTATTGATGCAATACTGTATTCTATAATATATCTGTGGAAAAAAAACCCTAAAAAATTAAATAATTAAACAAAAATTTGCTGATGTAATAGTGCAGACTGCACTATAATAATAATGCAATTAAAACGTCTGCATTTTAATAATAAAACAATATTTTGATACTTATGTATGTCAAAAGCAATATTAAAATGTTTTGTACATTTCTGTACACTTTAATTTTTTTATTATTGGCGGAAAAATATTGGTTTAAAGAATTATGTACTTCGATATTAAGTTCCCCTTGATTTATGGTGAACAAAAATCATCGTAATAATTGGACAAAAATTAAAACTTACATTCCAGTTTGTTGCGTGAGTCTTGGCAAACTCGATGACTTGACTCGATGATTCAAGCATCTGACGTTATTTCAAATGACGTCAATGAATTCATAGGTGATAGTGTAATGAATATATATGACATCAAGTGGAAAACAAATATTTAAATGCGAGTTAGGGAATAACAGTTCCAAGGTCGGAAGAAGATAGCGCTAATATTGCCAGAAATCTACGTGATTTGTGTCTCCTTCCACTGCGCCCTTTTTTATATCTCTGTTTTCTTACTCGTGTTTCTTTCATCGTCATTGAGTTATTAGCTGCCAGAGTTTAGCTCTAATGTAATTTTGTAATGCATAAATAGCAAAAAAGAAAGTAAATATACAGTTAAGGAAGATTTTAGTGAAAAATTTAAAAAATATTTATGACTCAATTAAGTTTATATAACAAATATTTATCAGAAAAATATTGCAGTATTTATTTTCGTAGCATTCTTAAAGTCGTTTGTCTGCCTGGTCTGTGTACCTAGCCCATTTTTCAGGATATTTGGGTTAAAATCAGACAGACTCGACTGCATGTTCTAGTTCAAATGGCATTAAAATTTATTAAAGGTTTAAAACAAATTATTGGCTTTTCCCGGATAGGATGACCATATTTTGTAATTTAAGAAATAGGATACAGCCTAGACTGAATGAAAATCAACGAAAAAGTCTTAATATAGTCTTACTTTAAGAGATAAGAACTTTTTTGTTTAATTACATTTAGTTTTATTGCACAGATCCAATATCGGTTAAATCATAGTAAAAAATGGTTATGTCCTATTCATATATATTTTCATTACTTTACCCTCTATATTGTGTTAAGAATATATCGGCCAGATGGACATTAGGTACAATAGTGCAATTTTAAAAGGTCGAGTGAATATTGCAAAGTAGGTCATCTTTCGACCAAACACTGACAATGACGAACTGAAATTAAATCAATGACGAATTCACAGTTCATCATTGATTTAATGAATTTTTATCCACTAACAAGCTGTTTTTAAGTAACAAGAGAAGATGTGTGTAGAGAAAAATTGTCTTGAGGCGGGTGGGATCTGATTCCATAACCTTCTGTTGTGTGCACATGACCGAGATGACTCTGAAGGAATAGAGTCCCCAGATGCACTCAGAAAACAGTGATTGACCAGATGGAATATAGCATAATGTCAGCAGTTGAGGAGCGATTGATCAGTGGCAGGTAGCTCAGTGGTTAGAGCACCTTACATGTCATCAGGAAGTCGTGGGTTCAGATCCCAACCAAAAACAAGACATTTTTTCCTCTACATTCATCTTCTTCTGTTACTTAAACAACAGCTTGATAATGGATAAATTTTTATTAAATCATCTTTTATTTTTCAAATTAGTAGATTTTGTAGCAAAAAGGCTACGAGCCTGAATCGTGGACAACTGCGTCTACATCACTGGCATAACACTTGCTCGAATAATGATTTCTTTTAAAAACGGTTGCTGAAAGAAAATTATGGAACTTGCTGTGGGAGATGTATTGAAAACGTGTTTTTGACAAGTTTATTGCTTTACAAGATTAGACTTATAAACGATTCATTTGGCCTGCCCATAAAGAATTTCTAAATGAAATAATCATTTCAAGATTTAGGTTAGTTCCAGAGAAGTATAACCTAAAATTAGCAATGTGCGCATTTTTGATATTTTTACCCCGTTTCCACGGAATACATTCTACATACGTAAACCTATAAATACCACCACTTTTTATCCAATTCATTGTACTTTTACACTTAGTATTTTAATTTTAAACTTAATACTTTAAATTTTACTTTTAAGTGTTTGGTACTTTTTGTGTTTCCGTTAGATTCTTCAAATTCTTCTGGTGGAGCCACTTCAGCCAATTGCAAATGATAACGTTCAGAACAAATAATAATGTTAAGAACAATTGTCAACTTTGTAAGGAATACGAGCGTAAGTGAAATTAATGACGACTCCATAAATAACCTAAAAGAATTTGCGTCAAAATATTTTTAATGCTGCTTCATTAATTTCTGTTGCCTTTATACTGTAACTTAAACTAGATCTGATGTAACAAAAATAAAAAATAAATGAAATAAAATTGTATTTATCCATTTTATCCTTGCATTTGAAATAAATTATTTATCCTTTGTTTGATAACTTATTTCAAATTATAACTGAAATCGTTTCAGCAGTGTAATATTTTGTAAACATATATTTAAATAGCATGATTTATTTTTTTCGATTCGCCTATATTTCAAACAACTCATAAAAAAGCAAAAATGTTGGACTAAAAATAAATCTTATCAGTTGTTATTGTGAACTGCTTCAAGAACAAACAAGTCTTAATGATTTGAAACAATTCCTGCGAATGCGTGAACTAAATGTTATGTCCAGATCGGCGTTCTACAACTTTTTTTAGCATCGATCCATTTTACTAGCTATTAAATCCCCTGTTCTCAGCTTATAATCTATCTTAGCAGTAGGCACAACGCCTATCACATATTTCAGAAACTAAGGAAACTAAAATTCACTTGAATTTAAATAATTACGTTCAAAACTCATAACAATATGTTTTATGAAATTAAGGTAAAATGAAAACTTAGTAATGAAAAGTATATTAGTAACGAAAGTGCAAAAAATCATCCTAATGTAATAAATTTACAGAATTAGGAAAATCTTAATATTCTGCAATGATAAAAACAATTTTACATTTCCTTAGCCAACCTTTCAATTTGAAGTTCAGTCGCTCAGAGGAAATACTTCATATCAGCTTCAGAATTATATATTTGTAGTCCAGGTCTTCTATAAAATTGCATAACTATCAACAAAATGTTCTTGACCTACGAGAAATTTTATTACATCATTTATTAAGGAAAGTGGCACGTACAACATACCGAAAAATGACTCTCAAAGTGTTAATTTCACGTTACAAATTGTCAATGTGAACGCCATTGATGGTATTGGCGATCTCACATTTTTATGAAATAGATCTGCGAGGTCATGATCCTCCATTTTAATTTGTCCAGAGTACATGGCAAGGAGGCTCACTGATGATATCCTTGATATTATTCCTACAAGAGGAAAACTCGATTGGCATCAGATCGGTTGATCTTCTTCTCGGCCATTTTAAGAGCATCAAGTCATCACTAGTATCACGTCATATACCACTTCAGAGCAAATTCTCTTTGAGATAACGTCGTCTTTCACAGTGAAAGGTGATAAAGTTCCGTCTTGCTGGAAAAAAATCAAATCTTCCACATCCTCTTAAAGTCGAGGAACAAAAATATTCAGTTAGCATTTCCAAAAACGGCATTCCTGAAACGCTGTTCTCAGGGAGAAAAAAACGTTTACGTTGAGAATTTGCAATGGGAAATCAAAACTTTGTGAGCTCCCTTACGGATCAGTATGCTTTGTGTGCCTCTCTCTATATATATGTTATTGTAATAAAATTTTGAAAGTGTTGAACTATTTATGAATAACTCTACATATTGCTGATTTAGATACCTATGGAAGGGAAATCTCGCCTATCTTCTTACCTCGAAATGTTTGCAAAATCTCCCTATCTGGACATTGGACAATGTGTAAACACAACATGTAGCACAGAGCAATGCGTAAGTCTTAAGAAGCATCATATTTTCCTTCAAATATGTCAGAAAGTTTCGTTACCCATTTTTCTGTCATCCTAAAGCAGGATCGGATATAGTGGTGGGGAAGGGTGGGGACGCAAGAGGGCAATGTTCTCCTTTTCAGAAAGCTAGTAAGAGTAATGTAGGCAAAAAATTATTAAACTTATTTATAATTCATGCATTTTTCAGGACTTTTTATACTTGTAAAACAGAGGGGAAATTTATGCTATAGTGGAAATCCAGTCTTCGCCTCCCCCCGCCCTTTATATTTCTCTGGCTCGATTGTGCTTCTTGCAACACTCCTCCCCTCGATAATTTTCTAGATCCGGGTCTTTACTGGAGAATAGAAAAGAATTCCGAGAAGTACAAACGGATTGACTGCTTGGCATAAAGAAAACGCACTCTTTACTTAGCCCATTCATTCTCTGGTCTATGAAAGGAAAACGAATTTAAAAAGGAAGAATATAAAGAAAAATAAAACTCTTCTGTTCTAACTTTTTTTTAACTGTAGAGATATTTTTTTCTCACTCAGAAATGCTTTTATCGTAATAAGATTCATCAAACGCCCAAGTGAACACACGCTACTCCTCCATTGCAGCAGAGAGAAAGCACTACCTTTCGCGGTAAGGATTTGTGCCAACTGCCCAACATTTCCAGATCTCGGCCTTGAAGGTAATTGGTGCACTTAATTACCTCCACTAGTATTGCTTCTGTCTACGGGTGAATAACTCTTAATTGCCCTAATTATTGCTTGGCTTTAAATAATTTTGTGTCTTCGTTTGGAAACCTTTTGTCATTTTTTCTTTGTTTCAAAATGAAGTATTGAATTTTTATTTATTTTACTTCTATATATCAGTTTCGCCTTTTAGCCCAAATATTATTCTTATATCAATTTACACTCATATAACAAACGATGCGATAAAGTCATTTACTATTAATTAGATTTACATTCGATGGATGGAAACAGTTTCAAAGGACACAGTTTCTGTCACGATAAAGCTGACATTGATAGTACACCTATCCCTCGATTTACACGGTACTCAGTTCACACAATTTTGGCTTCGCACGGTCAAAAAATGCAACCAGTTTCGATTTACACGGTACTGACTGAGATTTCCTTTTTATGTACGTCTCAGTCAGTACCGTGTAAATCGAAACTGGTTGTATTTTTTGACCGTGCAAGGCCAAAATTGTGTGAACTGACCACCGTGTAAATCGAGGGCTGGGTGTATATTTGAAGAATTCCTATATAGATTATGCACACTCAGTGACCACTTTATTACGGACCAGTGTCAGTGGTGCGCAACCTTTACTCGTGAAGAGACATTTTCTGAGCTGCTGGCCGCAATAAGAAAATATTATACTAACTAAACACAAAAACTGCTATATATACTAAACACAAAAAAATTACTTTATGATGCTATTTAATAAATCTGTTTGGTGTAGAAAAATAGTAAATAATCGATATCAATACTGCTGGCGATATTAAAGCAGCCATATAAAATACTAGCAAAACTTTTGTCACACATCTGGAAAAACACTGTTTTACCTCATTTTAATATATGGAAAACATTGAACTAGTAACTTGACACATAAACTCAACACTTCACTGAGGAAATTACAGAAATAATTGCATTTACAAATTGGTAACAATAAGAAAAACAAATAATGTTAAATATCGTTTAAATTTTTACATCAACTTAAGAGGTTTAGGGCTGCAAGAAAAGCTGTGGCTGGACATATCCGACCAGCTGCGTATTGTGAGCACTGATTTCTTGTCAAAAGGGCGTCAGATTCAGAATTCAGCAATTTAAATTAAATAAGATTTTAAATAATTTTTAATAATTCTTAAATAAGATTAATTAATAATTCTTAAATAAGATTAATTAATAATTCCTAATAAGATTTTAAAATGTGACTAAAGGTAAAATTAAAGATCTCAATCAAATTTATTGAAATCTCATTTTTTTAGAAATATTGATTGAACATTTGGAAGGTTCGTATTTTTAAGTAAAATATTTAAAAGAACAGCTCATTGTACAAAAAAAGAAAAATTACCAAAATTAACAAACTGAAATAATCATTGACAATAACTTACGAAATTACACTTAGGTATTTATTTTTATCAGGCTTAACGTAATTCTTATTTTAATCTGTCAAAATTATTTTTAAGATAGATTATTTTAACTGAGATTGTCGATGTTGAATATTACAAGTTCCATAACTATATAAATAAGTTTACTTTTTTCAACTGCCATTGATGCTGTTGAATATTTCAGATTCCATGTCTATTTATATAAGTTGTTTCAAAACTTTTGATGTTCCAATTCCAAAATGTTTCTCTGATGCCATCGTGATCCCATTTCATCAGTTTTTAGCTTTGATTATTAACAGACCGTTACTAACAGAATAGTTTATACTATTAGCAAGAGTAATATTAATCATATTTAGTTTCAGGTACTATGACATGACATTCAGTTAATTGCATTTATCTTTTGTCATCATGCTTTATATCAGCTTTTCAGAACTGTGTAACTTCTACGTAACAAGTTTTATTCATAAAAACTAGTGAAGTTCCATTTCTCTATATTGCAGAATTTTACGCAAATAGGGTTCCACCAGGAAACAATCCCTGAATGTTCTTCTAAGTAATTCCATCACAATCCCTTTAGAATTACGCCGCGACCACACTATTGAAAAAAATCTCTTTTAAATGCTGATCGTATATTATTGAAAAACGAGTTTTTGATAGACTTGATTGACATCTTTAATTTATCTTGTTGCAAAGTTTCTGATATCTGAATCTGATGTCCTATTGATATAATATGGATCTGTTATTAATAAATAGGTTACTACATGTTTTCAACCTTACTTGGAGGGTAGATTAAAAATCAGATATGATTGCTGTAGAAGCAGCTCTTTACCGCCATGGCTACGTTTACCTCCCAGGGCTATGTGAACCTCTGAAATAAATTACTCCTCAAGCAATTGCTTGCCAGAGCGGTCAGAAAGGAACCTTTCAGTTTTATGCGCCATAGAGAAGGCTTGTGGGGAAAGCGCTTTTTATTACATGTTCCATAACTATATAAATGAGTTTACTTTTTTCAACTGCCATTGATGCTGTTGAATATTACAGATTCCATGTCTATTTATATAAGTTGTTTCAAAACTTTTGATGTTCCAACTCCAAAATGTTTCCAGATGGCATCGTGATCCCATTTCATCAGTTTTTAGCTTTGATTATTAACAGACCGTTACTAACAGAATAGTTTATACTATTAGCAAGAGTAATATTAATCATATTTTGTTTCAGGTACTATGACGCGACGTTGTAACTAAAGGTTTTAGGTTGCATGGCAGCAAAAATATAAATTATGGGATACGTGGCACGAAAAGTTTAATAACTATTTCTAGCATATCACATCTAACTGGATCAATGAGCAGAAAGGCAACACAAACATCCATCCATCCATGCCTTACCAGGGACTCGAACTCAGGTTCCTTTTATCAGTAGCTAAGAGCGCTAACCATTAGGCCATCTATGAAAAAAAATCTATCTATGAAATATGTGATAATACCGGACGAAATAAGAGTATTCTCTAATTTCATAATAATATGATATGCGGACAGTTATTTTTTTTGCTTTTCTACATCAAATTGAGGCTATATATTAAATTTGCACAGAGGGAGCACAATGCGAGCATAGTGCATGCTGAAAGAGATATGTTACCGAAAACTAAAGGTTTTAGGTTGCATGACAGCAAAAATATAAATTATGGGATACGTTGCAGGAAAAGTTTAATAACTATTGCTAGCATATCACATCTAACTGGATCAATGAAACGTTATAGTAATAGCTTCGGCAATTAAAGGTTCTGAAATTATTTACCTTTCATGTTCAGTTTGAAGCAAAAATAAGCAGTTTTGTATGCAGGGCCATAACGAAAGAGGAGTTTGAATAATAATTTCAATAATCGGAAGATAGTGAAAAAAATTCATGTAAATTATTGCACATAATTTTCAATGATTTAATTAAAAAAAGACCATTAGAATGAAAAGAAAAAGCATACGTTGCGCTATTTAACAAGATATATTTGTGGAAAATGTGTATATTTCGAGAAATTCTGATTTGATTCTTCCACCTGCCTCTACTCGCTTTCTTCCTACCCTTTTTATATATCCAAGCCTAGTTCCATAAGATATATGATAATTTTGTTGAATTTTAGTTTAAACAGATAATTGGTATAGTCGCTCAAAAAAGTATCCGAACACTATGGTTGATTACAGAATTCAGAAAAAATATCTGGCAACGATTTGTCACGTGACACTAAGGTTGCCAGATCACTAGTTTCTAAAAAAATCGTTGCCAGATATTTTTTCTGAATTCTGTAATCAACCATAGTGTTTGGATAATTTTTTGAGCGACTGTACTTCGAATTTGCATTTGTGATCCAAGCACAAAGGATGTAAAAGTCAGAAATGCTTCAAAGTGTAGTTGTAGAGAAATGATATTAAACTGGAATAGCAAATCTGAGATTCAGCGGAGTTGTGAATAAGACTCCAAAATGATGATTCATTGAGATGTATGGGTGGACAAAGGATGGAAAGGAGCCAAATAACGCTCAGGTTGAATACCTCAGTCGCTAAATGTGGACAGACAGAAATGCGGACAGTTTTTACTCCGTTTTGGGGACTGTTCTAGGAGACGCGAATATTGCATAGAATCCAGAAATACTTTGGCTGTAACATCATATCAGTTTGCTTTCTCAAGTTCTTTTTAATTTCGCAAATAACGGTATCGAATAATTCTATGTAGGAGTGCCAACTATAACTTCAGCAGAAAAAGGGACACATGGGAGAAGTCTGAAAACAAAAATGCATTCTTAGATTGAATGCTAAAAGCACTTTCTTCTACAGGGCCATGACCAGGATTCTATATAGGAGGAAGGTAACCATGCCTACATCCTTTGAGGATGTTAGTGAAGGTAATATAGGGAAAAAAGTTTTAAACTAATGTATATGTCATGAATTTTTGCATTTTTTAAGAAAATTTTCAACACCTTTGAAATAGAGGAGGAAATACCATACTACAACAAATATCAATCTCTTGCCCCCCGATACATTCATTAATTTTTTTATTTACGCCTTATATATTAATATGTTGGAGCCTGGCCATGACCAATGTGGTATTGCTGTTTGAATTTTCACCATAAATATTCCACTGGGAAAATTAACCTCAGAGCTTTTATTTTTATTATTCTAAATATTTTCTTGGCTAATACATATTGTTTGAGCATATTTATTATTGAAGCATGGCACATATTGTGTCCGCTGTCTCATTCCTTATAAAGGGAAAGGATAGGTATTAATATATATCCTCGTCTTACCTTTATTAGAGTAAGAAGAGGTTACATATTACCTCATATTGCCCTATTTAACAATAAGTTACATATTTACCCCATAACCTATAATGTACAGAGAGAGACTCCGTTGGTTTGACCATGTTGCCCGTATGGATAATTATAGATTAGCGAATAGGGTTATGAACAGTGTGCCTAATGGCCTCAGAAAGAGGGGGAGACCTAGGATGCAATGAGCAGACAGCGTCAAACAGGACCTTGTTAGAATTGGTGTGCATTGGCCAGAAGCAGCAGATATAGCTCAGGACAGATATGCTTGGAGAACTAAATTGCACAGTCTGGTTGGACCTCCGTAGTCTTGGTTGCTTGTGGATGATGATGATGATGTAAATATAAAATTAAATAAGTACCCCCTCAAGCAGTTGTTTGCCACAGAAGTACTTACAGCAAATTCGTGGTTATTGTTACTTGAATGGACCACAGTGTTTCGGATTGACAAGTGTATTCTAAAGGATGATTTTTCTAGTTCTTTAAGATATGAAATTTTGGTCGTGATTAATTATAAAACCTTTTTATTCATATTTCCTCGATTTTTCAATTTTTTAAAATACTTTTTTCTCCTTTTATTCCTCCCCACCCCGCTTTTTTGTCTTTCATTCTATCTCATTTTCTGTTTAGAACATTTCCTTCATTTATTTCCATTTTCAAAAATTAATTTAGTTCGCTTTTCGTCCTTCTTCTAATAAAAAGGAAATACCTTCCACTCCTTCAAGCAACTGCTTGCCACAGAGGTCTGACAGGAGTCTTTTAGTTTAATATTCCATAGTAGAAGATCTATGAGGATGGCGGGACCTCAGCAGAAAACAACACCAACATCCATGTCTTACCGGAGCGCGAATCCAGTTCCCTTTGATCAGTAGCCAAGCACGCTAACCGCTCGGCCACAGTGAAATAAAACTAAAGCATATTTATATTTCACTATTTCAGTGCTCTTTTAATGCTTAAATGGCCTTTTATACTAAAACATGTGTTTAAACTGTCTCTTAAATTAGAAACTGTAGACAGTTTTAAAATGATACTAATGAATTAAATTTTTAATTTTGGAAAAATAAGAAATATGAAAATGTAATAAAATAAAAGAAATATCTGGTCTTACACATACAGTGTGTATAATATAATTATACAGCATATACACGTTTCGACTCCTTCGAAAATGTTTTGCAAGTGCCCATGGGCGTCCCCTCGATGTTGCTGCAGGCGCTATACTATCCAAACGTACTTGAATACCTCGTGATGGCTATTGACTGAGTTGGCAGAACTCCAGGCTCGTAATCTGCAGCTCCCAGGCTCAAGTCCCACCTGTGCCAGCGTTGAGATTTATGTCTGAGAAATCTGCATCCTTCCTTCCGTCAGTAAGGGACCCAAGAAAGGCTGCAGTTCGTCGGATGGGGCGTAAAACGGTGGCTCCGTGTGCGGGAGAGCCGAACCCTGTGCACGTTAAAAAATCCGCTGGATGGCCTTGTTGGTAGGCTATTATCGTCTCCTGCTGTCCAGTGGGTTCCTCTCCCAACCCTTCTCTGAGCACTTTGGGACCTTGGGACTTGTCCATTCAGCTCATTGTGTGCAAAAAAGTGCCCCCAACACTTCTCTGAGCACTTTGGGACCTTGGGACTTCTCCATTCAGCTCATCGTGTGCAAAAAAGTGTCCCAACCCTTCTCTGAGCACTTTGGGACCTTGGGACTTGTCCATTCAGCTCATTGTGTGCAAAAAAATGCCGCTCAGAGGTAAAACAACCCAAATGAAAATTATCCGTAAAGTCAATTTAAATATAAAACACTGTTCGAGAATTTGATAAACTCGCAACATTTATAAGTACCTAAGGTACTAACTACTCTCACAAAGTTGTTATACATAAAGCACGTGATCATGCAAAGAAGTACGAAGGACTAATATGAAAATTGACTGAATACTAATGTCGACGCAATCATGCAGCGTTGAATGGGAGCTCTGAACTACCAGTAATAGTCCCGTGACAGTGAGCGCTTCACAACGTGATCACAAGAGCAGTAACCTCTCCGCATGGCTTTGAGACATTATTCAAAAACGATCAGGTGCGATGAAGCGATGCCTTAGCGTTTCCGAACAAACTGCATTTTTAAAGAAAAACGGTGTATGATGGAACAGTATGGTTGAAATCCTCGTAATCAGCACATAAAAATACACTTTAACCTTCTATTTTCACATTGAGGCGAAAAAATATAGTCTGCAATGCTGTTGGCAACTAAGTTCAATACTACCGAGCTAAACTATTGGCATTGTCGTTGGCTTCTGTACAGAGTGCGCCAAACTTATGTACGTTTCAAGCATTTTTTAACAAAATTTTAAAGCCCTCTAAAACAGAGGGGGAAATGATATAATATAATGTAAATCAATCTCTATCCCCTCCCCCCCCCCACTTCTTCTTTGATTGAGTCTTTTCCAGATCCGGGTCTGCATCTGTACATGCAACAAACGAAAAAGTTCTAAAGCAGTAGTTCTCAAACACTGTGTCGCGATATATTGATGCGCTGTAAGACAGTTAAAATGTATTTGTGATGTTTTGAAGTGATATAAATTAGAGTGTTTAGTACAGTCGCTCAAAAAATATCCGAACACTATGGTTGATTACAGAATTTAGGAAAAATATCTGTCAACGATTTTTTTTTTAGAAATTAGTGATCTGGCAACCTTCGTGTCATGTGACGCGAAGGTTGCCAGATCACTAATTTCTAAAAAAATCGATGCCAGATATTTTTTCTGAATTCTATAATCAACCATAGTGTTCGGATATTTTTTGATTGACTGTAAAAATAACAGCATTCAATGTTGCTTTGAAAGGAGATAAAAGAGCTAATGTACAGCGAAATATTTCTTTCTTAAAAATATTTGTTTACATTTTTGCATTTTTTTGTGAAAAGTCTATATCTATTAAGGCATTTCTTAATGTTAAGATAAGGAATTCGATTCATTTGAAATTATATAGTTGTATATGTCAATATAATATATGGTTGAAATAATTGTCATACATCTGTAGATTATCGATCTCCTTTGTTACAGTCAAAACCCTGTACTATGAATAAATTTGTTCTTACCACTCAGTGGCTCCTAATTCGTATTAACATGATCACTGACATTCATAATTTCTCTAGTACTGAACACAGAAAGTTTTCATCCTAGTTCTATTACATTTCCCAGCAGTGACCGACAAGAAAATTCCAATGATGTTAAACGTTTGAGTACGGTGCTTTTTGGCATGTATGAATCTGAATTTCAGAGACCTTTTTAAAAATTATTCGTTTTTCATACCCTCAAAGCAAAGAGGAGGTTTATAATCACTCCTCTGTCATTAAGTATCGTGCTATTCTCTAGAATTGCAACTAATTTCTTCACCTAGCAACGCAGATGAAACAACTATTCAACAGAAATTAAAAACTGCTTTATCCCGTTGATTTACAAATTTTTCTTCTATAAAATGGAATAATTTCAGTACTACGTATTGTGTCAGAAAGCGTGCAAAAGTAATATATACAATTCATATTGGGATTTTCAACGATTTGAATACCTTCTCTAAATTTATGGGAAATCTGATCATTCTCATCATTTCAATCAGAAATTATAACTTGAACAGATTAACAACTACAATGTCGAAGTTTAAGACACCTTCCGTATATAAATGGAATAAGGCTTGAGCTTCTGTTCTCTTGGGAGCAACAGAACTTCATACATAAACTGACGAGTGTGGAAAAACAAAATTTAAAATGAAACCATTTCTTTATTCAACGAACATACTCTCTTCAATAATTAATTTATCCATCAATTATTTCACATACATATTTCATTGGTCATCGTTGCTAAGGGTTATAAAAAGTTGCTCAACGAAATATTCCTTTGAATGCAACTCCACCTCAGAGTGAGTTCGTAAAATTTCGCAGTTGCTTATTTAATCCTTGCCATTTACAAAGAAATCCTCCTTCTCAGAACCGCTATGAAGCTCCATAGCTAGGAATGGGAAACCAGGAAATTGCGAAGTACGTTCATCATTATGCAACCAGTCCTGATCTTTTTAACAGCCTTATCATAATATTTATTCAAGAGGTTGTATTCACTGCATGTTTATATGTAGCTGAAGTAACTTCGAGGAAACGTTTTTTACAAACAGTATGTTAATGAAAGGAAATTCGGATAAATTTCGCCAAGTAGATTATCCCAACTCGAACGTTCAGAATTTTTCTTTCGAAAGGTCACATTTCTTACGAAGTTTGCTTCTCACAGTATTAAATACATTTTGATTACGAGAGAGATCCAATTTACTGCCATTTTTAGTTGAAATGAACTATCACGTATTTATTATTATGTGATCATAAAATGTAAAACAAAAAAAAAACTTTTTTTCCCTAATTGAATTATATAATGAAATATTCTCTGGAAAAAATTATTTTTTAATCTGCCTTTAAACGTTATTAATATTAGTTTCAAAAATATCTGTATACTTTCGTCATTTGTGAAAGTACAGTTAAATGATATATAAGTCTTCTCTTAATCTGATCAAATCCCTGTTGCGCCCGGGGCAGGGTGGTCTTAGTTGGTAGCGCACCAGGTTCGCAAAACTCCCCGCCCTGCCTCGGTCAGTAGGGGATACTAATGGACTTGGAATACCGCCATTCGTCGATAGGACTTTAAGCCGTGGCTAGCTGTGCGGGAGATCCATACCCTGTGCACGTTAAAACACACGGTGGGTGACCTTAACAAGAGGCTACCAACTGTCTCATAATAGTTGTTCAGTAAGGTCCCCAACTTGAGTTGTGATGTCCTTCCTACTTGGCCATCTAATCCAATGTATGTACGAGGGCAGACCTAAAACAAATTAATTGGTCTTTTGGTATTCAGAATGCCAGATCTTATCTGAAAGAAGTTCATATCTGATTTTTTTTTTCAGATTTGTAAAATTTTGTATTATTGTCATCGATTAGGATGATACAAAATACCAGAGCAGGATCTAGTGGGAGGGCCGACAAGGGGACCATTTCCCTCTTCCCCTGAAATTGCTAGTAAGAGTAAAGGAGGCCAAAAATGATTAAACTTGTGCATATTTCATGCGTTTCTTTTTATTTTTGGAAATAATAGGATCTCACAGATATGAACCAGTTGGTGATACGTCGAATAAATATAGAGGAAATATTATCATTAGTTGGATGGGATCTAAATCCACGTCTTCCTGATAACATGTCAGGTGCTCTGACAGCTGAGATACTGGTCGCCGAACAATCCTCCTCCTGTTAGTGGCTTTAAGCATTATACCATAGAATTAGTAATTGGAAATGTATCTGACTGTAATTGAAGACTTTGGTCTAGAAAGCAATTTCCAGTTTAGTGCACAGACCAACCCATATAAAGAGGTATGGTGTATTTTTTAAGCCAACAAGCCAGGCATCAAGGTTAAGAACTAATATTGAAATAATCAGAAATCACAGATATGCACCTGTTGGTGATATGTTGAATAAATATAGAAGACATATTGTCATTAACTGGGTGGAATATGAACCTACGACCTCTTGATAACATGTCAGGGTTCAATAGCGTGCTCTTAATGTTTGATATAAGCTGAATATGTGAAAAACCTGGAAAGTGCCTTCTGGACCAGAGTTTTCAATTACAATCAGATACATTTCCAATGGCTTACTCTATGGTATAATATTTAAAGCCACTAATAGAGAATGACTGTTCGGCTGCTGGTAGCTCAGTGGTCAGAGCATCTGCTATGGTATCGCAAGGGCGTGGGTTCAGATCCCACCTGGCTAATGACAATCTTTCCTCTATATTTATTCAAGAATTTTTATAGAAACTGTAAAACGAAGGTAAAAATGTTTCATTGCAAATAAATCCAGTTTCTTCGTAGCCCTTTTTCCTTGCTCGATTCCATTGCTCCCCCTTTTATTTTTTTCTATATCAGGGACTGCAAGAGACTAAGGGCCGAATATATTTGAATTGTAACTATTACTTTACATTGCAACAAGCCTGCCTAGCAACTAGTTTAGGAAATTTTGCAATCCTATATACATTATTTGATCAAAAGTATCCAGACACCCCTTCTGAGTAGTGGATTCGCTCATATACTCCACAGTCAGTCCAGATATAAAAGGAGGCACGTGGACTGGCAACTTCATAGACACACATGAACAGGAGAATGGGACGTACGGCAGAGCTCAGTGACTTTCGACGTGACACGGACATAGGATGCCACCTTAGCAACAAGTCAGTTCGGGACATTTCGACCCTGCTGCAGCTGTCCCCGATCAATTGTAAGTGATGTTATTGTGAAGTGGAAACGCTTAGGAGCAACAACACTGCAATCGTGACCCAGTAGGCCACGTAAAATGATAGAGCGGGACCACCGAGTGATGAAGCGGGTCATTCGACAAAATCATTTATTCTGGGTTGCACCACTCACCACTGAGTTCCAAAATGCCTCTGGAAGCAACGCCAGCAGCAGTTCGTCGCGAGCTGCAGGAAATGGATTTCCATGGTCGAGCAGCCGCACACAAGCCTAACTAACATTAACAAGATCAACGCCAGGTGTCGGTTGGAGTGGTGTAAAGCACGTCGCAGGTGGACTCTAATCAGTGTCACCACATTCTCTGGAGTGATGAATCACGCATCACCATCCGAAAGTCCGTCCGGCGAATCTGGGTGTGGAGGATGCCAGGTGAACGCTACCTGCCTGACTGTGTTGTGCCAATTGTGAAATCTGGTGGTATCATGTTCTAAGGCAGTTGTCCGTTTTTCGAACTGGGCTCCGTAGTTCCAATGAACGAAAATCTGAACGTCGCGGCCTAAAATGGCATTCTCGACAATTCTGTACTTCCAACTTTATGGCAATAGTTTGGTGAAGACCGTTTCCTGTACCAACATGACAATGCCCTCGTCCACAAAGTGAGGACTGTGCAGGAATGGTTCGATGAGACGGGTATTGCAGAACGTGACTGGTCTGCACTGAGTCCTGATCTCAACCCAATGGAACACCTTTAGGATGAATTAGAACGTCAACTGCGAGCCAGGTCGAACCGCCCGACATCAGTGACGGCCTCACTAATGTTCTTGTGGTAGAATGGCAGGCAATTTCCGCAGCAATGTACCAAACTCTAGTGCAGTGGTTCTCAACCTTTTATGCTTCACGTACCCTCTGGAAAAGTGTATGTAACTGGCATACCCCTTGTATAGATAGATAAAACTGTAGTTATATGATAACAATGGGAATAAAATAAAACACTGACTTTGTTACTAGATCTAGTGACTTTTGAGTTCTAACGGTGTACCCCAAGAAATTTTACCGCGTACCCCACATTGAGAACCCCTACTCTAGTGGAAAGCCTTCCTCACAAAATGGAGGCTGTAATAGCAGCAAAGGGCGGATAAAAGCAATTTTTTTCCTATTACCGGGTAATTGTCGATGAGCGAGTGTCTGGATATTTTTGATCATATAGTGTTATAATAGAATAACATTTCCTGGCCATAATTCGTGACCTTTAAGACATTTTATTTGTGTAATATTTGCTATAAAGAATTGGCTTCCCTTTCTTCTTAAACATCCTTATACGAGAAATCCGTTTCCGCTTTCGGCAATTTTTGATTTCACGTCGGTTAAATAGATCCTATTTGACTTTGAACGCGAAGCAGTATCTGAAATTTCTTAACATGTCTGAGATCTAAAAATGGAAATAATTATCACCAGTTCTCTACTTTCTAGCACAGGTAGAAAGAAATTTAACCTGTAACCTCGAGGTACACGTCAGATCAGAAATTTTGTTACGTTTCTAAGATGTAGGAACAAATATTCTCCTTGGCATCAAATTTAGGTTCGTAGCACATGTAGATCGAAATTTGGCCTCTGCCTTTGATCCACTCGTCGGATGTGAAATTTCTGTGATATAGGGCCCGAATTACTCTAGACACCGATATTGGCATATCTAGCACATGTACGGGTATATCCCAGTCAGATGGAAATTTGATTCCTATTTAACTTTGAAGGTGAAGTCGAATTCCAAATTTGTAATCTTTCTGATATCTACGACCTGAAATAGTCTAAGGCACCAGTTTTTAGTTTTCTAATACCGGTAAAACTGATATTTCACCTTTCACCTCGAAGGATAGATTCGAAAATTATAGACGTATCCGAAATTTATAGACGTTTATCGCTAGATACGAAATTTATAGACGTTTTTGAGATCTACGTCCGAAGTAACACAGGTAGAAATTTTGACGTTTCTAGCACTTGCAGATCAATGTTTGACCTTTGTTTTACCTTAAACTGGGAAACTGTATTTGGGTAATGTATGCCCTCACATAGGCAAACAGAAGGAATTCATCAACACTAGAATCAAAGTTGAATAATGTGGTATGCTAACATTTTTCTTTCAGAGTCCGGTGTTGTTTAAACTTCTGAATCATTCTGACGTCATCAACTCGCAACGATATTGCGAAACTTTGAGCTCTTTGAAGCAGGCAACATATTAGATATCGAAGTGCCAAGGACTTTTGAGCAGGAAGTTTGTTTGGTTGCTTGGTAACGTTCGTTAGCATACTGCCCAAGTAGCAATGGTGAATAAGTATGGTTTGGAGTCCTGGACCACCCTCTCTGATAACAGTTCCTAGAAATTTATCTTAAACTTCTAACATAAAGCATAATTTTGACCCAAAATCTAAAACATCTAATAGATATTTTATATCATCTGCATCTTTTTACTAATGCGGCTTATTATCATCAGAATCTTAATCTCTTTAACATAATTACTATACTGTTTCTTTCTGTGTAAACTAGTATGATAATGTAAAGTTAATGATTTAAGAAGTTTATTAAGATATACATTAAAATAATTTAACTTATCTCTAATTAGTTCATTCCCGCGTTATATTTTATCATTCGTTAAATTCAAGTTATTATTATATTTGTTCATTATTGTTATTATTGTCCCAATTAAGTTCATTAATTATTTTAGTTATTAACGGCCAATATGGCGCGAAGTCTTTGCCGTTTCATACTGGCATGGAAAGATATTCGGGACAATATGTTGGAGTGTTGCAAAATAATTTCAGAATTCACGGAGAAACTCTTCCAACAAGCAGTTGGAAGAGGAGTTAAAAAAAATTACCCGAATTTTTAAGAAGGAAACTCTAATAATGTAAATAGCTTCCATCATTATTTTCCAGTTTATAACTATCATATCACTTTTCTTATTGCTTTCACTGAAATGAAATTTCAGTATAATGAAAATATTCTGGGCCCCCGCTCGATTTCGTTATAATGACATTTCATTGTACTATTACTTTTTAATTTTATCGCTATTAAAATATATATGGGCCCAGAGAATTGTTTCGCCTATAGTGGTTAACCGGTTTTATCAGGTTTTGCTTATAGTGGATCTTGAATTTTCCGGTTTTACTCAGCCCTGGTGCATATCCCAGACACAGCGTTCAATTCTTCAGTTTTTGCTTTTGCAATTTGATAAGAGCACTTACAGAACGCTATTAACAAGAAGTTTAATGAAAAATGCAAATCCAAAAAAATGGCCTGTTTCATACTAAATATATGTTTTTATAACGTCTTAAAACAGCGACAACAAATCTTGTTATAAATACTTGGAAAATGTGTTGAAAATAAGGATAACTTTTCACTGACTGCAATCACTACACATAATATGCAAGCTTTTCGTTTTTTTAGGAGACCTATTTACAATTGGTTCTTATGTTACATCCAGGACCGGATGTAGAAAAAAATCGGAGGGGGAGGGAAGCAAGAAACAAAATCGAACCAGAAAAATATAAAAAGGGGGATTTTCAGTACAGTATAACATTTCTCCCTCCTTTTTACAAGTCTTTAAAAAAATTTCTAGAAAAATGCATGAAATATGCATACGTTTCATAATTTGTTTCCTCTTTTACCCTTATTAGCATTCTGAAAGGTCTTGCCTTGTCCCCCTAAATCCGGCCGTGGTTACATCCAGTAACATTTAATAAAATTACTTGATAGCAATTTGTATAGAAACAAGAAAAAACAAGGACTAAAAATATTTTACCAAAAAAACGTCACACAACTAGTCATGCAGGACGCAAACGTCATTCAACTAATAGCAACCTGAAATAAACAACTTTTTTGTACTGCTCCTAGTGCACTCTTGAAGATCAAGGTCAAAATGATCGCACGCGACAGAAATGGAGCGAAATCCGAGAGTGACATCACCTGTGCCCTGCACGACCAAGGTTAAAGAAAATAACTCGTTCGGTTGATGCAACGCTAATTCCCAACTGGGAGAATAAAAACGACTTCTTACATTGACATTAATAAGCCGAAACTCAGGCGTTTTATATAACCAATGATCCCTCGTGCATTATTTTATTCATTTACTGCACAGTCGCTCAAAAAAAATCCGAACACTATGGTTGTTTAGAGATTTCATAAAAAATATCTGGCAGCGATTTTTTTAGAAATTAGTGATCTTGCAACTTTCGTGTATTGTACACAAAGGTTGCCAGATCACTATTTTCAAAAAAAAAATCGTTGCCAGATATTTTTCCTGAATTCCCTGAACAACCATAGTGTTCGGATATTTTTTGAGAGACTGCACATGATCCATAAATTATATCGCTGTTTCAGATTAATATTAACTTCCTCCTCCCCCTACGTAACGCCACATAACACTTGACGGAAACAGGAGCCACCTAGATAGACTGGACAGTTGAGTTTGCTAAACAATAAAAAGAGGAAAAAAGGAGGTAAATTTATTATGTATAAAGAATTATGGATTTATATAAATTTTAACTAAAAGCTATTTATTTTTAAACAGAATGAAGAATAAATAGTTTATTTATTACGATTTAATTGCCAATTTTTTAAAAGATAAATACTAGCAGATGAATTTTAAGAGAAAACGTTAAATGAAACACCCATTAATTTGGAAATTAATTCTTCTGTTATTTATTATTTATTTTTATACCTAACAACCATGGTGATGTTAGGGCCAGGACCTTCTACATCAGTTCATTTAAAAACAATAAAAAATAGTATAAAGAAAAACAAGACAATATTTTAAATATTATACGTATCAAATATATAAATTGTCATTATTCAATGAAGTGTCATAGTTATAAAATTCAATAGTTTTATGTTTAATAGTAAAATAAATAAATAATAGTTTAAGGTTTGAAAATAAAGTTCTGAGTTATAATGATATATTTAATATGTGCATACATATTACACGTATTCACTACCAAAGTCAGACTGAATGAAAAAATTTCCGTTACAGAACGTTAAAGTAGAAAGATTGATTAATAAGTTTTAATCATAGAAACTGAAATCTGATTGGTCGAACTTTCCCATTGTTTGAGGAGAAATCCGGTTATACCCTGTTAAACAATGACGTCGCGAGCAGGAAGTTAATAAGATAGTTGTAGCTTGCATTTCTAACGTCAACTACTGAGAAGTTCAACATATTTTGTAAACTGATTTATTCCTAGTTGAGATAATTGCTAAAATAAATTTTACGTTCTTTTTTCATAATGTGACCAGTTCAATAAAATTTGTTAAATAGTTTCTTCACAGTTACAGAAAATACAATTTTCGCTATCTGATTTCTTTATCTTGTATAAGTAGCTGTTTAACTTGGCAGTACCAGTTCTAAATCTTAATATTTTTCAAAAATTCTTTCTAGATATTTTGATTTTTAGCAATGAACATATATATTGATCAAGTTGATATCTAAAATGTTGTTTAACAGAACTCTGAACTTTAAAGTAATTGCTGAGATCTATTTGTTCTAATGACTTAAGATAATTTTTAATTTGTAAATGGTTGCTAGGTAGTCACTGGAAGGAGAGCTATGCACCAATCCCCTGTGATGATGCATAGAACCGGCCAGGCCTAGCACCTAATGTCCAACCCCGCCTTCTCGTGGTGCAGACCGTTAGTAACTTTCAAAAGAGATACTCTCTTGTGGAAGTGAACGGAAGGGGAGGGCTGCCAGATTAGTGTGGCCTACTGATCTGGACAACTATGGCTACTTTTCTTTTTTTTCTACCCTGCTGAGGAGTGGTCAACCACACAGGGTCCTGGTGCTGACCATATAAACCTACTGGACTGGACAGATATATGGCTCTGAGCTTGATTATGGATCCTGATTTTGCTGCACTGGTGGGCTTCTGTGGAGGAAAAATCTTCCGCTGTGTTTTCTTTTTGTTTGTGGGTTGACAGCCCCAAGTGAATAGATCCACAGGATATGTTTATCAGCTGGTGGATAATCCTGAGCAGAAGTCATCGCAGGCACCTGAACTCTTTGCTTCTATTGGCATCGTCAAATTCTACATTGGAGGAAGTCTTCCAGTGTAGATGGCTTCAGCCTTTAGTAGTGGGGGAACGGGTCTTTGCCCCATGTCTGCGATTAGGGGGCTGTTTGATATTGTCGGCATTCCCTCTCTCAATAAACATAGTTTCTTTAAACATCCCACTAACCATTTTCTCTCCATAGGTAGTTGGAATGTGAGGACTCTGCACAGAGCTTTTTCTCTTGATGTCCTCACACAAGAATTCCACCGTTATAATTTAGATATTCTCGGCTTGCAAGAGACCAGATGGACAGATAAAGGTCAGATTCTTAAAAATAATCTTAAATTTCTCTTTTCAGGGAGGGACGACAAAAAGCATCACCAAGGCGTGGGTCTGCTTCTCAGCAGACACGCTAGTGATGCTCTTCTAGGATATGAGTGCATTAATGAAAGGTTTCTTACAGCAAAATTTCAGACAAGCGTTAAAGACTTGAATGTTATCTGCTGTTATGCCCCCACTGAGGATGCCGATGAGGATGAGAAGGATAGGTTTTATGAACAACTTCAGGATATTTTGAATTCTGTCAAGAAAGGAGATATTACCCTTGTTCTTGGTGACTTCAATGCCAAAGTTGGTACTGACTCTGACCTTTGGGGAGGAGTAATAGGCCCTTTTGGTATTGGTAGCTGCAATAGCAATGGGCAACGTCTCCTACAGGTAAGTAAACTCAATGGATTCAGAATAACTAACACTTATTACAAACACCGCGACATACATAAGTACACATGGGTTTCACCTGATGGGCTGCATAAGAATATGATTGATTACATATTAATTAACAGCAAATGGACTAGTTCTGTTAGGAATACCAGGGCATATAGGGGAGCTGAAATTGGATCTGACCATTACCTTGTTAAAAGTGTGTTGCAACTTAAACTTAAAAAGTGTTGTGCTAGGGTTAAAAAATTTACTTTTAATACTGAAGCTCTGAAAGATCCAGTTATAGCCAAAGCTTACCATGATAGGTTACTTAGTCATTATGACAGTCATGGTTTGCTTACTACTGAAGTTGAGGAAGAATGGGATCATTTTAAACAGGCTTTTTTGGACACTAACAGTACTCTTTTAGGAAAAAAGGAGCAGAAGAGGCAAAATTATCTGAGTGATAAGGCACTTGAGCTTATTTCGGAAAGAAAGAACTGCAGGAATGCCCTTAATCAATACCCTACTAGTCCTAATAGAAAGCATTACAGAGACCTTAATAAACTTGTAAAGGATCAGTTAGCTGCTGATAAAAATTTTTGGCTTGATGGTTTGGCTGACAAAGCCGAGGAAGCAGTTAGACAGCACAACAGCGGAGAGCTGTACCAGATAGTTAATGTTTTGTGTGGTAGAAAACGGACAGGCATACAAGGATTGAAGGATAAACAAGGTAAGGTTATAGAAGGGGAGGATTCTGTCATGGCTAGGTGGGCTGAGCATTTCAGTGATGTTCTAAACAATGTAGTTAGTTCTACTCCCATTGTTTGCAATGATGATAGATGCATTGGTGGCTTTAATGTTGGCCCTATAACACAATCTGAAGTTAGTTTGGCTGTTTCTAAACTTAAACTTCATAAATCCCCAGGGGTAGATGAAATTACTACGGAAATGCTTAGAGCTGGGAATGTTTCGGTTACCACTTGGATGACTGAAATTCTGAATCTCTTTTATGATAAAGGCATGGTTCCTAAGGATTTTACCAGAGCTATTGTTATCCCTATTTTCAAAAAAGGTGATCGCAGTTCTTGTGATAACTATAGGGGTATCAGCCTACTCTCTGTTCCAGGTAAAGTTCTTTCCATGATTGTGCTTAATAGAATTAAGAATCTGGTTGACAGGCAATTGCGTGATGAGCAATGTGGATTCAGAAGTGGTAGGGGATGTGTAGATCAGATATTTTCACTTAGGCAGATTCTTGAGAAATGTTTAGAGTTTCAGAAACCTTTGGTTGCTAGCTTTGTTGATTTCAAAAAGGCTTTCGACTCTGTTGATCGTCATAATTTGCGGTTGATTGTGAGATCATATGGTATACCAGACAAGTTAGTTAACATTATGAAAGCTCTCTATAATAACACTGAGTCGTGTGTGAGAGTTGGTAAGGCTTGTAGCAATTGGTTTAGCATTACTTCTGGTGTTCGACAAGGGTGCATTTTGTCTCCTTTTCTCTTTAGCTTGGTTATTGATTATGTTATGCGGAATTCACTTCAAGGGAAAGATTTTGGCCTTAAATGGGCTGGAGATAGGAAAATTTCTGATTTAGATTATGCTGATGATTTAGCCCTTCTGGCAAATGATGTTGATGAGATGAACTCTTTCATTCGAGCCGTTGATGAGACTGGTAGTAGAGTAGGTTTGGTTATAAACAGAGAGAAAACTAAAGTGATGAAAATTGGTCAGGCAGGCTGTGATTCAGTTAATCTGAATGGTTGCAGTCTTGAGCAGGTGTCACAGTTTAATTACCTTGGGAGCTATGTAACAGATAATGGTGATGTGCGGCATGAGATTAACAGACGAATAGGGATTGCTGCTGGGACTTTTAAGAATCTATGGAGAGTGTGGAGAAATAGGCGTATACACCTAAAGACTAAAATTAGACTGTATAATAGTTTGGTTCTTTCTAGGGTTAGTTATGGTAGTGAAACTTGGACACTTTGTAAACAAGATAACAGGAAACTAGATGCTTTTGATTCCAGATGCTTACGCAGTATCTTGGGCATTAGGTGGTTCAACTTTGTAACTAATGATGAGATTAGGAAAAGGAGTTTGCAACCTCCTTTAAGCAGCATATTGTGCAGAGAGAGACTCCGTTGGTTTGGCCATGTTGCCCGTATGAATAATTATAGATTGGCGAATAGGGTTATGAACAGTGTGCCTAAAGGCCTCAGAAAGAAGGGGAGACCTAGGATGCGGTGGGCAGACAATGTCAAACAGGACCTTGTTAGAATTGGTGTGCAGTGGCCAGATGCAGTAGATGTAGCTCAGGATAGACTTGCTTGGAGAACTAAATTGCACGGTCTGGTTGGACCTCCGTAGCCCATGGCTGCTTGAGGATGATGATGATGATGATGATGATATTATATATAGGAATATTAGTAATTATCAGTTAAGTTGATTGCACCTTTGGCGTATGAGTAGGCTAAAACATTTCTTTCAATTCCACAGTGACTAGGTAGCCATTGAAGTTTTTTTTTTCCTTTTTTATATAAATCATTACATAAATCTAAATATATCACAGATTGAACTAGGATATTTATTTTCCAAAATATGTTTTTCATCGTATATAAAGCAGATTTGCAATATGTCAAAAAAACATTTTTTTAAAAATATACTGTTCTTGTATCCAAAGTAAAGAAGAATAAATTGCAAAGAGTTCTGCTTGTATAATAGTACATCCTTTTATAAATTTAAATGCTTCAAAAATTTAATATAGTTATGCTGAAAGCTGTTGTGGCAGTATATGAGTCAGGGGAAAAAGCTCCATCTCTGTAAATAGCCATAAAATCTTGACAGGATGTGAGGAATAGCCTTGAAGATGCTTGGTAAATGATAAATCCAAGTGGGTTAGTTATTAATGATGTCTCCTTTATGATTTTTATCAAGAACATAATTAAAAGCAGTCTTTTCCTTCACAAAATTAATTGCAGGATGAAAAAAAATCAGTTTTAAATAGATTGATTAGAAAATGATCATGGTGCTTGAGATGAAGTCTTGAAATAATATTAAGTAGTAAATATGGTGCCCTGATCTGGAAAAGTGAAATAGAGATTTCAGCAATTAAAGCTAGATTAGGAGAACCTTTCATCAGGCCCGAAGCGAATCTGATGAATTTATTTTGAATTATATTGAGCTTTTTGAATTTATTTTCAGCATCGCTGTTAGTGCACTGTCCGGGCGGATTATAATTTACAAGGATTTATCAAAATAATGGAAACACCGACAGCTACTGGTGTACACGCAATGTGCCGTATGCATATCACAGGGACGACGTTACCCGCGATGTGAGGATATAAAAAGGAGTACGATGTTGGCTATCACGTAGCAGTGCCAGAGGCGAAGGTTGTAGTGTAATTGTTGACAATGTCAGATCTCAGTAACCAAAAAGGTATGATCTTTGGTGCGCGTCTTGCAGGAGCTTCAGTAACCAGAACGGCGGAAATAGTAGGTGTAAACACGAGGAACTGTATCGAAGATTATGACTACCTATCAAAAAGGACAGGGTGTTGCTTCGAAACGTGCAAATTGTGGACGCCATACGAAGTTGTCAGAAATGGATAGGCGAACGCTGACACGGATTCTACAAAGGAAGTACAAGACCACGGCACAGCAAATAGCAGCATAGTTGAACACCAGTCGGAATGCTCCCATTTCCGCCAAAACAGTTCGTTGGGAACTTCATCATGCCGGCATTTATGGCCATGCTGCAATCCAAAAACCTCTGATTACCAAATTCAATGCAGCAAAACGTGTAAGGTGGTGCAAAACACATAAAACATTGGATGCTAAAGACTGGCAACATGTCATCTGCTCTGGTGAATCGTGCTACACATTGTTTCCCATCATTGTTAGAGTGTACGTTGGAGAAAACCTGCAGAAGCGTACCACTCCGACTCTTTGGTTCCGACTTCGAAGCATGGAGGTGGATCCCTGATCCTGTAGGGTACCATACCATGGCATTCCTTAGGGCCATTAATTATTTTGCAGGGTCATGTCACATCCGCAATGTACGAATCCATTCTCGGGGACACCCTGTACCCAATGTTGCGGGCATTGTTCCCTAATGACCGTCCCTGCTGGTTTCAAGTAAAAAACATTGCACGAAACCTGTCAAGTTGCGGTTTCCAGAGCATGAAGATGAAGTACCGCAGCTACCCTGGCCACCTCAATCTCCAGACCTCAATATTATTGAATATTTGTGGGACTACCTGTAGCGAACCTCCAGCATCGCTGGCACAGTTGGACCATATTTTACAGGAAGAATGGTCCCACATTAGTAGTGTCGCCCAACACATGGCACACGGAAGTGACATCAAAGACCGGAGTGACATCATCGTCGGGGGCTTTATTTTTGAAGAGGCTTGGGGAGTGGGTCGACCGGAAGTGCCGTCCCCCCACACGTGTGTGCTGGAGACGAGGTTTAAATTTTTTGTGCCCCTAAAAAAACCCCCTGGGGAGGGCTTAATTTTTGGCTTCCTCCCACTCTGGCGTCGGGGGCTTGGAGAGGGGTCGACCGGAAGTGTCGACCCCCTCAGGTGGGGGATTGTCTTCCCCCACACGTGTGTGCTGGAGACGGGGATTAAATTTTGTGTCCCCAAAAAAGGCCCCCTGGGGAGGGCTAAATTTTTGGCTTCCTCCCCCACCCGTGTGCTGGAGACGGGGAGATCTTATTTTTTTTTAGCAATGCCCGACCGGAAGTGCCGACCCCCCGCAGGTGTGGGGAGGGCTTAAATTTCTTGATGGGTCCCAAAAAAGGCCCCCTGGGGAGGGACTTAGCAATGGGTGATCGGAAGTGTCGCCCACGCTAGAGGGGGGATGGTGTTCCTCCCCCACACGTGTGCTGGAGACGGAGAGGGCTTATTTTTTAACGATCAGAAGTGACGCCCACGCTGACGGGGGGAGGGCTTCCTCCCCCACGCGTATGCTTTTCCTGGCGTCGGGTTGAGGCCGACTTCCTCCCACGTGTATCCCTGTCTGTGGGAGAAGCGGCTTCCTTCCCCATTTCTTACCCTTACGCGTCTGGCGCCTGCGGCAGTACGGTGGCGGAAACCGCCCACGCAGGCGGGAGCGGAATGTTGAAAAACGGGCGCCACTGGCGGGAGGACTCGCGAGCGTGGGAGACGGGCTAGGGAGGGAGGGTTTGACTCTCCCATTTCCTATATTAGCCGACCTGTTACACAGATTTTTCTCGAAGTTCTGCAGTGGCGTCCTAGTCTTTTTGAACTCCCATTTCTGGCCCCTAAGCACCTTTTCCATGTGGTAGCATTACAGAGTGTGACGGACGAATCTTCCGTTACGCGAGACGCCAGAGCGGTCTGGTTTGACCTGGGCGTTAGAAAGTCAAAGAGTTTAAATACTAGAACATAGGCGTTTGGAATTATATATTACTAATAAACCTGTACGAGGGTCGTGGCGTGCAATACATTCACGGTGTCTAGAATAAAAAAAAACTGTGTAATATATATACATAATTTATCGATCAAAATACATACAGCTCACAAATACTATCATTTGAAATATTACGTTTAAGTGTAATTTACCGTACGTTTTAAAATATACTCACGATGTTAGTATAAAGGCGTGATTCATTTTACGTTCAATACATAATTTATCAGTCGTTTTAAATACCGTCACGATATAAAGGTGTGAATAAATTTTACGTTTAAGTGAAATTATTCACGTGTAAGCATACGTTATATATTCTCGCATTATAACTTAGGTTCTACACGCCAATAGTCACTGAATAAAAATAAGATAATGTTTAACAAAAAACTTTTTGAGTTCGAGAGTCTGCATATAGAAATATCTGAAAACATCAGACGGGACATTGAATATGAAAAATTTCTAGTAATCCAGAAGTGTATGTCCACGTATTATAACTTAGGTTCTACACCAATAGTCACTGAATAAGATAATGTTTAACAAAAAACTTTTTGAGGTAGCGAGATCTGCATACAGAAAAATCTGAAACACAATTGGGAGTTAATTTTGCTCTATCTGTAACAAAGAAATTATAAAGCAGTTTTTTATTCCGCTTAAAGCAGAGGATTTGACCCTTCTGGAAGAAGATCTGTACATGACTCATAAAACAATGCATGGTTCAACTTTTGAGGGGTTAACTTATTCGATGTTTTACGCATCTGTTGAAATCGTTTTCCAAAGTATAACTTTAAATGAAATGAGTCAGGCTCTTAAGGCCCATGATTAACTTTGATTCATATGGAATCCATTTTATTAAGGTTTACTATGAAAGCTTTTAGTAATTGCAAATGAATTTGTTAAAACAAGAACAGTAAATGACATATTATCAAAACTTTTTAAATAATAGTCACTGAATAAAAATAAAATAATGTTTAACAAAAAACTTTTTGAGTTCGCGAGATCTACATACAGAAACAATTGAAAACATCAGACGGGAAAAAATTCTAGTAATTCAGGCAACATCTAAATCCTTCTAGTAGTTTAATGCGCGAAAATTAAAAACATCAGACGGGCCATTGATATAAAAAATGGAGCGCAACCCCGCACTTCAACACCCCAGGGGTTAAAGGATCTTTCTAAAAACCCTCGTAACTTTGACGGCACGCTTTTTCTGCAACACACTACCCCAGGGGCTAAAAATTCAAACACAGCGTGTTTTTCTAGGATGCGCTATCGATATGAGGACAAACCAGCTACCCGATGCATAGGTTATATTCACTTGGCTGATGATTTTAATCAAATATCCACACGTCAAATGTGTAACTTTGGCGCACTACCCCAGGGGTTAAAAAATCAAACCCATCCCCAGCGTGTTTTTCTAGGGTGCGCCGTCGATATGAGGACAAACCAGCTTCCATATTCTTAGTGCGAGCTGAAAAAAGCTGTCAAAGGCCATATTGAGATATTCACTGTCTGATGATTTAAACACACACGCTATATTCACGGTCTGATGATTAAAATCAAAGGGTCAAGATTTTACAGCTGACGTCTTGCACTCTGGCCGTGCTTTCAGTTTAAAACATCGGTATAATTGTCTGTGCGTTTCAAGTTCCCCAGTACGCATGATTTTTTACTAGGCGTATTAAAGCCGCAATAGTCGCCCACGTGCCTCGGACACGCGAGCGACCAACCCATATGGAGGCAGACGGGGGGACCTTGAAAGCCGCAGCTCCGTGGGGCCCCTAGCAGGGGAGGATTTGAAAAACTCGAGTCCTGAATGTTTTACCTAGAATGGCTTTTCACTCTAGATAACCCGTTATTTTCTAAGACATAACAAATATTCTGATATAAATCAGGAATTTCTTTGAACGATATCACTTATTTAAATTCAGAAACTATTCTCCATCTTTATCTGGATTATTACTGTTCATTTTAATATTACTCTCTGTCGACCTACCACCTAAGTTTACTAAATTTGTTTATATGTACTGGGGTGTCAAACCACTTGAACGTAAAAGCAAACTGTCTTTGGTACATTTGAAACTTTCGCATGCACACTTTTAGTGAGAATTGTGACCCCCCCCCCCCCACTGCTCTAAAACAGGTTTCACGAACTTTCTTTGGGTATTATACTGAATCTTTGCTATTGAACCGTATGGACTGCGCTATTGGTAAAGAACGTTTTACTGCGAACACTAATCTCTTTCATAACGGAACTTAAAATTACACACGTAAACGAGTTAGGGGTTATACACTTGTAAGAAATATTTTGTTCAGGTTGGAAGAAAATTTAAGATTCTTATTTCCTGTGAAAGCTTATTTCTCTTGTAGGAACGTATAAAGGTAACCGTGTTTTGGAATAGAAGTTTACCATTAATTGCTTAATGCTATCACATTTGTTCCCACCAAGACGTGAAAAATTTCGCAGCATAAAAGTCGTGTATCACATTTTGAGATTCACTTAAAACTCTTCTGGTCATTTACATGCACTTTTTCTGTGTAATTCCGGAGCCTGGGAAATAAGCCGTCACTTTCTACCTATAGTTATTTTATATGTCGGTCGTCTTTGTCTCGCTAGTTCGTATATGGTTTAGGGAAACCTTTTCAACCCCGCTAAGAAAGAAATCACAA
Organism: Ryuthela nishihirai; assembly: GCA_038380435.1. Taxonomy (NCBI): domain Eukaryota; kingdom Metazoa; phylum Arthropoda; class Arachnida; order Araneae; family Heptathelidae; genus Ryuthela; species Ryuthela nishihirai. Next base: position 75,595,402 of record JAWZYU010000012.1, read on the forward strand.
TGACAAAAAAATCAGATACACTATTTATTTAGTAACTATTAGTACATATTCAGAGGTGTGTACCACCGCGCCGCAGGAAAGTTCCATACAGGCAGGAATGATATCTAAACGATGTAACTCAACTTCTTCCACAAAAATGTTTAGCGATATCGGTGAATGTTTCTTACGTCTTCTGGGAAATAGCCTACAACTGTTATAGCAAGGTACCAATGGCGAAGCTGACTTTACCCGCAATACAGTTCTTTGCGCATCCTGACACATTCTTAACTGAACGCTGCAGAGCCATAATGGATAGTTAAATTCATTCACTTCCCATCGCTGAAACCTTTGCTTGGTCCCTCAAGGCATTTAGATGAGTTTGTAGGATGTCGAGGTAGCGCCTCATTTTGTCGGGTTCCGACGAGTTCATTACAGATAAGATTTCATGGTCTAGCCATTGCGAAGATGTTACGGCTGGGCCTTCACATTGATGGCTTTTAAGTCGCGCTACAAGTACGATGACGTCCTTGTTACACTGTAAACAAACGGCACGAAATCCCTTTCCTTTAAGATATTTCTTGAAAACTTTCCAAATAGGATCGCTCTTTCGTCCTGACATGTTCAACGAGTCGTTTACTGACAGCAAATGATATAGGCACACAGTGGTTCCTATGATTTAAATCCAGATCTTCAACCATTCAGTGCGAACTATATCTCGACCAATGAAAGGCTTCTGTAAGATTCTATTTACCATCATTCTCCTTTGCTTTCACCCTCCAACAACCCTTCCTCTTTTTTATAGAGCTTTAACATTCGGTGGAAAATTCTCTAGTTTTCGAGTTAATATGACTCTCATGTGTGTCGTTTGGATTTTGGGGAGTCTCTTCATTTCAAAGGCGCATGTGGTGACTAGGACCATTTTTATTGTGTTGGTTTTGAGAAGATGTCTTTAGAAAAGAATTGGTTATGTTCGAAATGTAACAATCTTCCCAGTAACACTTCTAAGCCTAAATAAACAATAGAAGAACGTGTCATCACGTGATGTAATGACAGTTGACATGCGGACTAAACTTTGTGCAACAGATAAATCTAAAGTGTGTAGCGTCTAGCCTCGTTTTTTTACATATCTCAAAATAAGAGGTAAAGCAACCTGAAGTACGAGTGGAGCTTCTGGATTAAATCTGATACTAAGCGCATTACTCAACTGATTTAAATCCACAATAATGTTATTCAAGGCTTCCTGTACAGTTTGAGAAATTAATAAGCAAGTACTCCCTGCCTTTTCCATTACTGGGACATGAATAAGAAAGGACCTAGAACTTTGGCAGTTGCTTGCTACAGAAGAAGCTAACAATTTAAAACGAGGCGATTTCTTTCATAGTCATCACTCATATCAAATCTACAACATTATTGCTCTAATATCGTACAGTTTTCAAATAGTCATTCTTTTACATTTCTCGATTCAGTTAAGTAGAACAATGAAACAGCATTGCGGGAAAAATCTTTTATTCATACACTAAGAAATACAATGACGATCAATCAGATATAGAACAGAAATTAGTAACACTATTAGCATTTATTTAGTACATATTCAGAGGCACGTACCAGTTCGTCGTACACTTCGTTTAGTAATATAGGAAAGTGTAACATGTAGGAATAATTATCTTCAACTCCGGCCTCTTTCACAAAAAGTTTAGCGATATCGCTTAAATAAATGTTTCTCACGGCTTCTGCGAAATGTGCATCAACTGATTCAACGGATATGGCAACACACGAATGGCGACGCTGACTCGGATGATCTGCTTCACACCCAATACAGTTCGTACGAAGAATCCGAAAAATTTCTTTTCTGACGAGAGTATTTAATGTTTTTATGAAACTTAGCTTGGCTCTCATCATACGGTTCAACATTAGACAGTCTTGGAGTATGGTCTGTAGTTAATTCGACATCCTTTACGGCATTAGAAAAGTTATTGAACTTCAGAGCCATCAAGCTGCAGGTGATGGAGTTGGGGGAATCTTTTAACCACTCCATTGTTTGATGCTGAGATGTACCGAAGAAATCATTGAAGTACCGTCGTCACACACACCACCTTTTTCAATGACCACCCCATTTTTACCCTTGAATACCACCATGCCGTTCAGTACATACTCGAAGGTAAACGTATAGGCGAGTGTAGAAGTAAGTCCACACCACTGTTCTTCGGATAATATAACCGAAGCCTTTATGGGTCTAAACGGAATGTCACTGCACTTCTGAAAGAAACATATGTGGACTTTGGGAACGTTCTTGCAAATCTTCACCAACAAGTCAGAGCTTAGCTGGTAGTCGTCACCTCCAATAGCAAACCGCTCCACGGTGAGATCACTTTCGAGCTGAGAATGCTGAACACATGCCATCGTTAACACTTCAGTACTGCAAAACTATGTCTTTCACACATCAAGTGTACTACTTATACCTAAAACCTTTGACGTCATCTGGCAATAGCCCGCCATTGGTCGAGATCTAATTCGTAGTGATATTAAAAACCAATTGTAAGAGAGTAATTTCTTAGTGTACGAATTGGAGAGTGGGTCTTTTTTCGTCACACATACAGTCCAATATTTCCCCTCAATAATTTACATAATTTCAAATAATTTATTTTTATATCAGAGAATTTTTTTTCTTTTCACCGTTTTTATTTATTTTTTATTTTTAACCTATACCATTTTTTCTTTTTCTGCGGGACAGTTTCTTAAATCAGTTTCTGCAGGATAGGCCTTCTTCCATATACTTGTACTTTAGGAAGTTTTTATATTTACGACTTAGGAATTTTCATGTCTTCAAATATTACTTTAAGAAGTTTTATACTTGTGTTTTCCTTTATACTTATGACTTCAGATTTTTTATGCTTTCAGATATCAAAGATTTTTCCCCCTTTCCATATACTATTTTATACTTGTGTTTTGACACCTTTCAGTCGGATTATCACACGGATACCCACAGGTTCCACTACGTGAAACTTCAAAGGTCATTAACAGATCTATCTGGTTGTTATAAATTCTCTCCAAACATGCATTACAATCTGCCCTTGTTTCCACAAATTACATGTTTGTAGTGTAACAGATATGCAGGGGTAAAAATGATGCTAAACTATCACCTGCTGCTCTGTGTACATTTTCAATTCTTGAACATTTTGGATCTACAACTCCCGCCAAACAAAAGGTGGTTAAAACGATTGACTAAACATCTTCTGATTTTATTGAATATGATACTTCAGTTGGGGTATAGAATGATTATGTTAGAAAGTATTTCTTCATTTGGCGAAGTTCTAAGTCCTTTCTTATTCATGTCCCCAGTAATGGAAAGGGCAGGGAGTAGTTGTTTATTAATTTCTCAAACTGTACAGATAGTCTTGAACAAATTGAACAAAACCACACAAAATTTAAGCCTCATCTCCAGCACACACGTGTGGGGGGACGGCACTTCCGGTGGACCCACTCCCCAAGCCCCCTCAAAAATTAAGCCCCCGACGTCACTTCCGGGTGTGCCATGTGTTGGGCGACACTACTCACATTCCATTACCCTATGTGCATGATTTGTATAAGTCTCTTCCACGTAGAATTACGTATATCCTGAACGCCCGAGGTGGACCTATAGCTTATTAATAAAATGTTCTCCACAAACAGTACGTGTATCCATTATTTTGATAAACCCCTATAGGTGGTTCTGACCGGATCCATACCACCGTTACGTAATACTTTTCTTTCTGTAAGTAATAATTGTATTCATGGCTGTCTTAGAATACTTAATGTGATATAATTTCAGAAAGCGTAGACCAAAATTCATTTACCTGTAATTTTCCTGACTGGGGTCGAAATATTAGGAAAGTTACTCACAAGTAATTGAATCCTGGTCTTAAATTTTTTGAAATTATATTATACTTTCTGTAAGTGTTTTCATTTCTTGTAGGTAATCAGAATAGCACGTGAGTGTTACGGTATTTCTTGTTAATTATAAGTGATAATATAATAAGTAGATTGATTTTGGTAAGCAGAAAACATAAAAAATACTAACTTCTTAAACAGGTATATAATTTTATACATAAGCAGGGTCACATCATCACTCCTCTCTCCCAAATGTAAAGCGACGTGAAAAAATCACTCTCTCTGCACCCACCCCTGAATGCGTTAATAAATTTATGCACAATTCCTATCAAGCATTTCTAGTTCCTTTTTAAAAGCAGCTTTTGGAAAGCAGACGAATGGATAGCGTGCTTGGCTATTGATCAAAGAAACTTGAGTTCGAGCCCGGGTACGCATGGATATTTTTGTTGTTTTTCTGCTGAGGTTTTGCCATCCTCACAGACCTTCTATTATGGCGTATACACTGTCAGACTCCTGTCAGACCTCTGTGGCAAGCAGCTGCTTGCGGGGGGGGGGGGGGTATTAAATTTTTGTTTTTTTCAACAACTAAAAGGTGCTAATGTTTTTCTTTGTCGTCTGTTAGTCTGTAGAAAAGATTATTTTGCTTTTCAACCTTTTTTGTCTGAAAAATATATTTTGTTTTTCCTCCGAGAGAAAGAGGAAGCTGACTCTCTTGCCCTCCCCCCTCCCCAGATTCGGCATTGCCACCCTCTAATGTGAATATTCCTCTATCTTTGATTCGAAAAACGCAGATAGTAATTTTTCATTAGTATCGATCCAAACAAAAAATAATTTTCATCTAAAATAATAAATTATAATTTATAAAAAAAATATTTATAAAATAGCATAAATAAAACAATATTTAGAAATCAATATTTATAAAATAACATAAATAAAATTATATTTAGAAAAAAAAATATTTTTAAAGATACTATAGGAAACTATAGTTCGCTTTTGGAAAGCGAGTTAAAAATCTTATGATTCAAATTTTTTTAACCGATTTTCACATTGCTTTTTTTTAAATTTAAGACTCAATAGAGACTCCCTCTGGGATTCTGTAGGTTGGTGTTTGTAACACAGTTGTTTCATTATATCTTCCCAACTAGGTGGAAGATCCTAACAAGTTGTATACCAAAGGAAAGCTTGTGATGTGGGGAGTACCACAGAATATAAGCAAAATATCCACATTCTTACTTCTTTGGAAAAGGGAAATATGTACACACTTCTTACATTATATATCTCAAATACGAGGGTGGAAGGTAATGAATTGCGTGCCAAAAGGAAGCTTGCGAAGCAGGGAGTGTCATAGGCTAACTTCCATGCTTTCTTTCTTCTCAAATAGAAAACTCTTCAAACGATTCTTCCACCCTTCTTTCCGAAAGCGAGGATAGAGAGTGAAGAATGACAAGGGGAATGTCGTAAGCTGCCTCAAGTTATGTCCCCTTTTTTTTTCTTCACTTCCTCCCCAAACGAACAGGGAATATTAAGAATATGTAACAAGTTATAAGTATAATATATCCAACCAATATGTATAATGCGGTAGTGTAATATGATAGCTCAGATTATTCTCTCCCTCCTTTATTCCCCACAGAAACAAGGAGAAGTTTTTAACGGTGGTCAGTTGTTAGTGAATCATATGATGAATGAAAGCAGCGGATGCAGAGTAACACAGGGAACGTAACAGATTCCTCCTCCAGAACATGGTAAAGGCTGCTGTTTTTAGTTGAAAGGTGTCTTGAAAAGTTTCCACCAAAAATTTAAATATTAAGAAAATGTTTTATATTTATTGTTTTTAATTTATTTAAACTAAAATATTAAATAAATTAAAAACAATAAATATAAAACCTACCAGTCATGAAATAGGTTACTTAATTTATATTAACTTAAAAGGAAAGTAAAATACGTTCGTATTTTAATGACTGATCATAAGCTTTTACTCTATGATATGATCATCAGATCGGTGATTCTCTATGCTTCACCCATATGGACGAATACTACATCCAGCAATATTAGAAAGATTCAGGTCTTACAAAACAAGATTTTGAGAACTGCGGTCGATGCCCTCTGGTTTGACACTAACAGACAACTTCATAAAGACCTGGGCATCGGCCATTTATATATACACATATAGAACGCATCTTAAAAAGATTTTTGAGCTGTAAGCAATAATTCTAACGAGATTATTTCTTCTCTGATTCTTTACGATGATACTGTTTTGAACAAGTACAAGAGGCCTAAAACGGTAGCGTTCTCTGAGGAGACCTACCCGTTTTAGGTTTCTTACACAATTTTACTGCTATTTTTAGCTTTTCTTATGTTTTCCCTTAGGGGCCCTCCTAAGGTGGTTTACTTATATATTTTGTTCTTACTCTTGCCAAATAGCCATATCTTTATGATGGAGATGGTTAGGGGTAAAATTATTACCCGGTACATCGAATATAATTATACGATCTACGAAAACGGTTTCAATATTTGTTTCTGTTAATAAGAGAAACGGTTTTGGCGGATATTTCCGTATAAAGTTAATGACAAGTAAGGAGGCAATTTCATCATTGGCTACTTTTGCTTTCTTACCTTTTAGGGCTCATAATGGAAAGACAGAAATTTTAAACTTTTTTCATTATCTAATAATTTGTTTCTAAAGGAAATTTGGATAGTGTGCTTCGCTACTGATAAAAGAAACTTATATTAATCTTTTCTAATCCACTTTTCTTTCGAAAGGCGAAGTAATGCTTGCGAAATTCGAAGAAAGAATAGAGACAAACGCAACACTTACCCATGCGGAAACATTGACTTGAGTACAAAATACAATGGATTCAAATGACGTCCTTGGTATTTATTAATTTTCATTCCAAGAGTTAAGCACATCGTAATTTGACGCCAATATACGACAGGCAATTATTAATTGCTTATTGTAGGGGGAGGCTGTGCAGTTGACGCTGACTGCGAAGTCTTCGTAAGAGACTGGAGCGTTTTAGCATCGTTTCTTTGTCATTCTGCAGCATTGCTTGCTTCAGGATAGTTTTACCAGGCATAAAACGTTCACTGCAGCAAAAAGTTTGTTTAGTAAAAGATTATAATTTGGCCAATTTTTACATTTCACAAATAAGTTTTTAAATCAGGTTTTACTCTTACTTTACAAAATGAATCTTATTAAATAATACAGCTTGATCAGTTTCTTTTGGAGTGAGGTAAATCTCAACTAAAGTTAAGCCATTATTCTGTTTTATGCCGAACTTGATTCTTGGTAAAAAAACAGAGAATTCCTCTGTTAACACTTGATATCATTAAAACAGTTTTAGCCATCTGCTGGCAGAACCGAGAAATTCATCTCACAACACCAAGGATCTAAACAAGCGGAGAAACTGGGCTAGGCTGTTTTGCCTCTGAGTGGCACTTTTTTGCACATAATGGGCTAAATGGCCCGGTCACAAGAACCCTGACTGCTCAGAAAAGGTTGGGTGAGGGGACCCACTGAATGGTTGTTAGGAGACAGACGGTAGCCACCAGTTTGGCCATCCAGGGGGTTATTTAACGTGCACAGGGTATGACTCTCCCGCACATGGGGACAGGCTTAACATCCCATTCGACGGACGTCAGCCTTTCGAAGCCCATCGGTGTCACCTACTGACTGAGGACAAAGTGGGGAGTTTTGTGGAGATAAATCTCAGTGCTTGCCGAGACGGGACTCGAGACTGAGCCACCCTTATAGGGCTATCTATATAGTTAGATTATCTTACTGTACTAAGCAGACAACTAAAGTAGATCCAAGACACTTGTTGGTTCAAAGAACAGCCTTTGCCGGGAGATGGGCGAGCAAGCACGGTCTTGTTGGAAAATGATGCTTAATGAAGAAAGAAGAAAAAAGATGAATTGAAGAAGGAATAATAGAAGTACAGGCTGATGAAGCTGTCTACATTTGTCAGGCATCCAGATTGTCATTGTCTATATGACTAGTGTAACTGATGACACCTTGTAATAAGGCATCAAAAGTTTGTGAAGAATGTCGCTCCCGGATACAAGTAGGGAGAACTAGGTTCCCTTTAATTTCACGGAACTCTTTAACCGTCACGCTGTTAGACATCTAGGTGCTTTTCGTTGGATCTTAATACGTATCTTTCATTGAATCTTAACGGAAGAGCGAGATTCATAGCTGAATATCAGATGATGACATTTGGTATACCATTCAAGGTTTCTCTCATCTTCACAGTATTCCCTGTAATCAGTGAGATGGTGTGGGTGGCTGTTTCTATAAGTGGTGCCAAAAACGAAAGCCAACTTCTTTCAATTTACACTTAATGGTCCGAGGTTTATCACCTGTGGTACGGTTTGAGTCATCATGTCTATAATTTGGCTGGCAGTGATGGAACAGTTCCATATCGTCAGTTGTTGGATACATTGAGCAGTCCATATTCTCATCCATCTTCTCGGTTCTGAATGTAGTTTTGTTCTTATTGTTGACATTTACCAAATGTTCTTGCCTCCCAGCTAATGTAAACCGCAGTTTGGCCCGCTGACAATACTGCTATAAAGAGGCCCACTGTCTCACGTGTTTCAGCTACCTGAGTTGATGTAAGCTCTTTCAGACAAAGGGTTCCCAGCCTTTTTGAGCTCAACACTTTCCTTCTCCCAAGTATTATTTGCTAACATTTCATCATGAAAATCGAAATAACTTTTCCTGTATGAGTATGTGTAATATGCATATGAATATTTTCTGTAGTTGAAAACCAGTTGCCGGTAGCGCCCTCATTATCCGTTTGAGATACCAAACGATCCCACAAATTTCTGAAATGTGCCCTAGACGATAGTGGCGCTCCCATTGGTAACCACTGTTCTAAACCATGCTCTGAAGCCATTACCTACTACTCATAAAATGGATTCTGGATGTTTTACTTCTAATAAACCAAACAATGAGTAATTTTTAATGGAAATCAAAATATTTTTCCGAGTATAAGTACGTATAACATATGCATATCATCCATAAAGCGGGGACCATATGGCGATAATGCTTCAGCTATCAGCCATCAGGTTAATAACCTGGGTTGCGAGATCCTCGAAGCTGATTCCATTACACACTATTTCCTCGTAGTTCTGATTGACATTAGGTCTCTCGCATATATACATGTGTTGTAGCTGAATGACAATTATTGCCTAATCCATTCACTTTTTCTATATGGAGCGATTTTAATGCCCAATATCATGTGTAGCAAATTGACAATCTCTTTACTTTGTAGATACACAGGAGTCATTTGTTACATAGTTTTAAAGTTGTTGAGAATAAGAATATATCTTTATAAATGAGTTTAATTGTCCACTAACTTCGTTTATCCATCGTGAACGAATATACCTCTATGTTCATTCTTGGAAGGTGGAGCGTGGGGGGTTCAGTCTGTAGCGCGCCAGGCTCGTAATCTGTAGTTCCTAGGTTCGAGTCCCGGCTGGGTCAGCGTTGAGATTTATCTGCGAAAAATTCCCCGCCCTGCCCACGGTTAGTAGGGGATACCGATGGGCTTGAAAGGCCGCCGTTTGTCGGATGGGACATTAAGCCGTGGCCCCGTGTGCGGGAGAGCCATACACTGTATGGCCTTGACGGGAGGCTACCATCTGTCTCCCAACAGCTGTTCCAGTGGGTCCCCTCCCACAACCTTTTCTGAGCCTTCAGGGTCCATGTGACCTGGCCATTTAGTTATGGTGTGCAAAAAAGTGCCGCTCAGAGGTAAAACAACCCAAATTATTCTTGGGGTTGCACATAAATGCAATGGTGATTATAAAAACTTCTGATATTCCAAGCAAAATATCTTTGCAAGTGCTTGTTAAAGAGTTCTTATAGTTTTATTATAATAGAAGAAACTCTGCTACATGAGAGCTCGGGATTCCAGAAGTAAAGTTTTCATAACTGCATTGTTCTAGTTCTGGCCACCACTTGCAACGTTGATATAAACATGAACCTTCAATCAATGAATGAAGATGATTTTTATCCCACTAAAGCGTCATCATTTTGTGAATCTCAAATGGAAGAAAGGATGCAAACCAGAGGTTCAAATACTCGAATATCGATGAATACGTAAGTTTCATTGTTATCCGTGTTACATGTGGTCAGTGAGCGATTTTATAAAGAAATCTGAAGCTCTGGTTGGGTTGCTCATGTAATTGGCCGGATATGATCACTGGAACCGTTCCAAATTTACGACAAATTACAGGATTAAGCAGATACAATTTCAGATGACACCTATTACTCAGCTATGAGATCTCACTAGCTGGAATTTCTTGAGTCCTCAAACAATATGTTTGGTCAATCCCAGTATAATATGTTTGGTTTTCAGCCTGGAAGATAGTAGTTCAAACCGTCGTGGTTTTGCAAGATTAGAAGTTAATGAAAAATGGTTCACTAAGATATTACAGACGAACCTCTCTATGGTGTAAACATCCGTAACTGCGTCATCTGGACTGTGTCTAATTACTTCGATCTAGTGACCCATCCCTTCACGAAACGAAAGTGTCCCTTGATTTCATCTACCAGGGTCATTCTCGGTCTCCTTTTCTTTGAAGAGGATGTAACGTAAGGACTATAAACACACACCATTACAACAGAACTCCACATCTCATGCTAACTGACCATATCATATCCACTTTGCAGGAATAAAGATTTGCGACACAGACTAATTTTTATGCAAGATAGCGATGATGATATTAGACGTTGTGTTAAGGCAATCCTATACAATCACTTTTCCAATATTGTCTTTGCAGGTCATTTTCAAATAGGGGATGACAACTGGATTCTCATGAATAAACATCAGAAGAGTTCTAGTTATAATAATACCTGAAGCCAGAGACATGTTGTAAGAAATCCGTAGCAGCATAGAACCTGGAGCAAATCACCATTCGTAGGTTGGGTTGGGTTGTTTTACCTCTGAGCGGCACCTTTTTGCACACCATGGGCTAAATGGCCAGGTCACATGGACCCCGAAGGCTCAGAGAAGGTTGGGGGAGGGGACCCACTGGAAAAGCTGTTGGGAGACAGATGGTAGCCTCCGGTCAAGGCCATCTAGCGTGTTCTTTAACGTGCACAAGGGATGGCTCTCCCGCACACGGGGCCACGGCTTAACGTTCTATCCGACGGACGGAGGCCTTTCCAAGCCCATCGGTGTCCCCTACTGACCGTGGGCAGGGCGGGGAATTGTGCGGAGATAAATCTCAACGCTGACCCAGCTGGGACTCGAACCTGGGAACTACAGATTACGAGCCTGGCGCGCTACCGACTGAGCCCCCCCCCCCCGCCCCCCATTCGTTAGGTGTTAAACATTCTAGCAATGATTCGGGCTTCTCTACTAGTATCTGTTGCAGTGGAGAGCATTATGTGTTGGATGCAGACGATATTTAAATAGAACACTTGCTATGAGCGTATAAACTTAAACTGATTTATCCAATAGTGTTATTCCACTTTATATGCAACTGGTTCTCTTCAATTGTGATTTTACTCTTACTTCTTTTAATATTATTATTTTTTATTTTTTTAATATAATCTTATACATATAAGGGAATCACTTTTTAAATTAGCAAAAGAAGGTCTAACCAAAATTAAATTTATGAATAATAATTGCAATACATCAATCAAATGAAATTATGCTAACTGACCATATCATGTCCACTTTGCAGGAATAACGCAAGACTGGAAGTGCATCTTAAGCAGAAACTTGTCTCACAATAATTATAATGTACTAAAAAATTTAGTAATTTCTGTCGTGGCAAAATATGTATATCTATATTATTCTGCTTCATTTTATTTATAGAGTTCTCTCTTGAAGATGTGTACAGGGTGAAATAGCTTCAGTTCTTTTGGAATGTTGTTATATAATCATAGTTCAATATAACTAGTGTTACTAATAGCATTTCGTTTATACTTGAAACTAACAATAGTTGTTCACAATGCCGTAACGGCATGTAGGTTTTTTTTTATCTAGACTGGCAAAATACAGCCGCTATTAATTTACAAACGTATAAGTTTAATCCTAATTTTGAAACAATGGTTTTTCTTTACACATATATTTATTTCATTATTGACTATTAATGTTATATTGTTTTGTTATATCAAATTTATAATCTTTCCATATTTCCTTAACAAGAGATTTAGGGATGAATACCATTTTTAAGCAACAACATTGGACCGAACCAGTACGAAGTGGTTGGATGACAATATTGGATTTATTCTGTTCGTACATCCTTCTGGTATACGTTCCTTACGCGCATATCATGTGAAAAAAGAGCTGAAATTATTTATATGTGCAAATTTGGCCTTAGGAATTCCCGACAAATGCCTAAAATTCTTTTCTCCAATCAGTCTCAGTAAAAATGGTTGCAAGATACACTGAAGATGAAAAGTTAACCGCTAAACACAAAAATTTGAAGAATTTAAAAATCACACGATACATTTTGATGAAATTAGAGAGATAGGGATGTTATTATCAAATAATTCCCAGCTACTAGACAAATTCAGATTCAAAGTTAAGGACTTATTAGTGAATTTTGGAATGCACAGAAAATAATGCATCAAGACTCAATGAGAAACACTCTCACTTGAGATGTCATCTCCTCTCCGCCAATACAGCAATCCCATGCTGCAAACGAGCCGTCAATTAATGCAAGAGGGAGCACTTCCAGTCTTTGCCTACGGGCAGACTACAACGCAATAACACTCCTGGTATAATGGCTGATCCTTCTCCCTAGAGTATCCCAGACTTCCACTATAATACTGAAGTTTGGGAAACTTGGTAGCCAAATTGTATGTGCTTCTCGTCCTACAGGTAGTGATTTATTCGCCGATATCTGCGTGATAGCATTAACATTCAATGAAAGGATTCATTCCTAAAAGTAATCAAACCTAAGGATCAAGAATCATTTAGATACCTTATGAGAATCTTTCCTATGATGTGTACTTTGCAGTCATTAATGTCATAACTAATCGCACCATTAATAACTGTTTTTTGTTTCACATGCAAATATGCTTGGTTTGTACAATTTTCTGTAGATATATGTTCATTTGAAATCTGAATTCATCTGTGAAGAGATCGTTAACCCATTGTTCCTAGGTCAAGTCGAAATGGCTAATGAAAATGGCTTCCTCTCTATAAGGAACACTGAGAGAAGCTCATAAATTCTTTTCTCACGCGGCCTTCTGTAGATACAATGTTTTGATGCAACACTTCCTGTGGATGCAGAAATCTTTGAAACAATTTGACGTGAAACAATTCCCGTTGAAATTTTTTCGGCGGGAGTGGCTTGTTCCGCAGCGCGACAGGCTCGTAATATGAAGTTTCCAGGTTCAAGTTCCACCTTGGCCAGCATTGAGATTTATATCCGCAAAACTCTCTGCTCTGACCTCGATCAAAAGACACAGAAAGGATGGGACATCAAGCCCTGTGTGTATATGAGAGCTAAACCCTGTACACGCTGAAGAACACACTGAAAGGACTTAACCATCTTTCTCCTAACACTGACGGTTATCTTCTGTCCAGTGAGTTCCCTTACCCCAACCTTCTCAGAGCCCTTTGGGTATTTATGAATGCACACACTAGACTTTAGCCCAGTGTGTGGAACAAAGTGCCACTCAGAGGTAAAATATATACTATGAGGCTAAAACTATAAGTATAGTGGGGCGGGGGTGGCTCAATCGGTAGCGCACCAGGCTCGTAGTCTGTAGTTCCCAGGTTCGAGTCCCAGCTGGGTCAGCGTTGAGATTTATCTCCGCAAAAATACCCCGCCCTGCCCACGGTCAGTAGGGGACACCGATGGTTTTGGAAAGGCCGCCGTCCGTCGGATGGGACGTTAAGCCGTGGCCCCGTGTGCGGGAGAGCCATACCCTGTGCACGTTAAAGAACACGCTGGATGGCCTTGACGGGAGGCTACCATCTGATTCCCGACAGCTGTTCCAGTGGGTCCCCTCCCACAACCTTCTCTGAGCCTTCGGGGTCCTTGTGGCCTGGCCATTTAGCCCATGGTGTGCAAAAAAGTGCCGCTCAGAGGTAAAACAACCCAACCTATAAGTATAGCGCCATAAGCATATACTATGGGGATAAACCAAAATTATACAAAGACAATTATTTTTGGATTTGAAAGCAGGTAGACAAGTTAGATTCCATGTATGACGACCGTAATTTTGGCCAGGGAAAGTCCTGGGCCACCTAGGTGAGTACCTGGCCAGAGGCAACACGTAGGAAATATTGAGCTGAACGGTCAATTATTTTGGTAGATACAGGAATGTCGAAAGTGTTGAATGAAATTTTGCAATAGGTAAAACAACATATCTCTTCTGGAGAACATGGGCATCTTGTTTTGAAAGAGAAAGGAACTCTTCCAACTCAAACGGTGGAATTCAAACTATGGGTGATTCGGAAAAAGCAAACAGAAATATTTCATTAATGCCTATCCATCTAAAGAGATTTTTAATTTATCTCTGAAAAAAAAAACGTTTAATTTACCGCTTGCCCCTGGGGCTAAGGAGACAAATCTGTGCTGTCAATGTAAACCTCTTGAATCACAATATACCACTAAATTTTCAGATATCTAGCATGAATAGATCATTCATAATATCTGTTTTAAAATTTTGCATTTTCCACCTTTGGAAATGTCTGTTCATAGGAATTCAGACCAAATGATGAAATGTAATTTCTACAATATTTTAGAACTTTGGCGTTAAAGGTCAAATAGATATCAGAATTCACTATAAATACGAACTACACATGGTAAGCTGTGACGAATTGTGTCTATGGATTTTCTATAACGTAGATTCCACAAAAACAGATAGAATGAAGTTTTTATATTATATTAACCTAGCCGAGTGGTTAGCGCACCTGGCTACTGATCAAAGGGACCTAGGTTCGAGCCTCGGTGTGTAGTTTTTCTGCTGAAGTCCTGCAATCCTCACAGACCTCCTACTATGGCATATAAACTGACAAGCTCCTGTCAGACCTCTGTGACAAGCATCTGCTTGAGGTGGTATTTATTTATTTTTTTTCAAATATGGCAGTCTGACGGTCAAGAAATCAAAATGCACAGGTGGCCATGTCCGAGCTTTTAAGGAGCTCGGTTACTGATCAAAGAGACCTGGGTTCGAGCCTGGGATAAGTCATAGATGCTTTCCTTCTTATCTCGTCTTCCTGCTGAGGTCTCACCTTCCGCACAAATATTCTCTATGGCGTATTATATTGATAATTATATCTCTATGGCAAGCAGCTGCTTGAGGAGTATTTTTTATTTTTATCATTAGAAATTCTACATTGAATCAAATCAACATATAAACAAGTCAAATGCAAAAGGTTGACTAGGTTGCTGTAGTATATATCACATTAACAAAATAAAAAGTAAATTAAAAATGAATTTTAAGCATGAAAAAATAATAATTAATTAACTGAAAATAATTACAATAAATGAACATCGACAATGATGAGTAGTATAACAGCAACAATCTAATTCATATGAAACGTCACAAATAGGCAATATACATAAAGTAGATTTTATAAAGTTTTTTACTTATATAGTTATCAATTGGTTTTGATGTTTTGTGTGTAAATTGTGTTGCTACAAAGTACAATAAAATGGTAAGAAAATTTATGGTGTTTCAATGTGTCGTCATCAGTGGTAAAATTGCCGAACTTTGTGTTCTTTCGCAACATTGCAGAAAAGAATCAGCAAATCTTTTGAAACTGAATTACGCCTAGTCTGTCTATGGTCCACGTCTTGCGGAAAAAGGCAGACTTCAGGAGTAAGCTCATGGGCTATTTAGAAATCTCCCGAAAGCTGATCTGAAATTTCACGCTTATCCAAATGCTACTGATATAAAAACTGTTGCAGTACAATCAAGGGCAAAGCTTCAAAACAAGCAGTTTAATAAACGGCAATGATAACAGAATAACAGCGGCTATTCACAGTAAGGACAAACACAAGATCACACACCAAATAATGATGTGCTCAATGCAACAGCTGTTGATAACAGCAAAGCTATTGACATAGAGTATCTAAGTAGTGACGATAAAGTTATGACGTAGAGGGTCTAAGTACAGCAAAAGTTGTAGCAATGCGTCTCGAATTAATGAAACAAATACTTAGCATTCAGAACTTTGGCTTAGAGAGATTTGATGGACGAAGCTATGGAATGGAATCAGCAGAAGCTCTTGAAATTGGATTGGATTGTTTTACCTCTGAGCGGCACTTTTTTGCAAACCATGGGCTAAATGGCCAGGCCACATGGACCTCGAAGGCTCAGAGAAGATTGGGCGAGGAGACCCACTGGAACAGCTGTTGGGAGACAGATGGTAGCCTCCCGTCAAGGCCATCCAGCGTGTTCTTTAACGTGCACAGGGTATGGCTCTCCCGCACACGGGGCCACGGCTTAACGTCCCATCCGACGGACGGCTGCCTTCTCAAGCCCATCGGTGTCCCCTACTGACCGTGGGCAGGGCGGAGCTCTTGAAATATTTCATGCACGTGAAGATGAAATCTTAGTAATGGAGACAGGAAAAGTTTATTAAAAATATTTAAAAATATTAATTAACATCGATGGTTTAGTTGTTGATAGCCTGTGGTGGAATGATTAGCACGCTTAGCTACTGATCAAAGGGACCGAGTAAGGCATGGATGTTTGTTGTTGTCTTTCTGCTGAGGTTCCGCCATCCTTATAGATATTCTATTATGGCGTATAAAATTACAGGCTCCTGTCAGACCTCTGCGGCAAACAGCTTCTTGAGGAATTATTTATTTATATTATTAACATCGAAGATCGGATAATAAAGTGCAAAATTTAGAACGGATTTCTCATATCAAAAAAGTAGACAAACTGGCATAGGTGCCAATTGGAGAAGTAATATAAAGGAGATAAATTATCCGATTGAAAACTACTATTAAGTCGGGGAAGAATTAACTAATGCTATTAGCAATATGCTACAGACCTGTTTTGATCTTGCTATTCACTGCAATAATAAGGACATTGAAGTTATGAGAAAAGCCATTTGGATCATTTTTTAATAATTCTGCAAATGACGAAGGTACAGATTAGATTTGTTCTTCAGTGCCTGACACCTGGTGCAATGCGGGGGGGGGGGGAGGAGAATGACTCAGCCGGTTGCACGCCAGGCTCGTAATCTGCAGTTCCCAGGTTCAAGACCAATATGGATCAGCGTTGAGATTTATCTCTGCGAAACATTTCACCCTGCCCTCGATTAGTAGGAGACACCGATTGCTTTGGAAAGGTCTCCGTCTGTCAGATGACACGTTAAACCGTGGCCTCGTGTGCAAAAGTGCGGTACCATGTGCACATTAAAGAACATAATGAATGACTTTGATGGGAGGTTAACATCTGTCTCCCAACCTTGTCCAGTGGGTTCCCCTCATTCCACTTTCTCTGCGCCCTCGGGCTTCATGACCTGGCCATTTAGTCCATTGTGCGCCAAAAGGTGTCACTTAGAGGTAAAACAACCCAAACCTGGTGTAAGCTGTCATTCAAAAATCGTTTGAGAACCTTTATTTTTATATACTTATCCAAGCAAGGTTTACTAAAAAAGTACATTGTGTGAGTCAAAATGAGAACGCATCTTTCAGTTATGCATTTCGTGAGCGTGCACAAAATAATGTCTTTGGCAGGGATGAAAGTGCAGAAAAGAGCCACTTATGATATGCCTTAACTTTCAGTGATGGGAACATTGGATAACATGAGCCATTGAAAACGTTCGTCTTTTCAGAAATTGTGAACATCGCTTGCTAAACTCTCTTTAGGGATCTTGAGTGAGATGATGAAACAAAGTGATGCTACAGCTCAGCAAATGAGCACAAAAGTATGATCAGCCCTATCACATACTCTCAGCTAAAGAAGACAATGAGTACTGCGTTAGAAAATTCTGATTCATTTTAATAAGTTGAAAGTATTAATCTAAAAGAATAATCTAAATTTCCTTTGCTTCATAAAATTAAGACTTTTGGACAAATGACCAAATATTTTAAGAACGTATTAATTAAATCTATAGTTTCATCCATTTCTTCATGAATTTCCGAATTTTAGTTAATATCTTAAAGGCAGTTAATAACAAGTACAGAATCTGAAATACCGAAATGCATGAAGAAATAGTTACAAAAAGTTTCACATTAACGCACAAACCTTTTGTATAATTAGAATTATAATCTTACAAAGGTAGATTAAAATTATCATACTAGCATTGCACGAGTATTTTTGTCATTTCTTTTTCTCTTAAACAGAAATTGAAAAATACAGCTTCTGATGTTACATTTTATCTACGTTAAACGCTCCAGAAATATGAAGATAATCATGTACTGTGAAGAACAGACAATAATTGATAAAAAAAATTCATTGTATTCAGAATGACAGGGATCATATCCAATTAGATCACAAGATATGAGCAAATTAACACACTAAGGATTTACCCTAGGCCATAGTGCATCCCAAACAGGTCTTGTGGTTTCTGTAATATCAAGCAACAGCAGCGCACTTCCTCAGTCGATTGGTAATGAACCCATTCATTTGCGATGGAGAAGAGATGTTCAGATGGTTTAAAGAACGACTACTGGTACAACCAACTGGAGTGTACAATAGCAGGAATCATGTCATCACACAAGTGTTGCATTGGATTCACATACGGTGATTGTAAAGGCCGTTAGATAGTGGCTATGCGATTGTCCTTCAAGACATATTATGTCAACTGAGTGATGAGGTGGTCTTGTAAAAGAACTCGAAAATCAGACTCAAACACGTCACCCCTATTAGACTCAAGATTCCCCATGAGTCCCTATTGAGTCTAATAGGGGTAACTCAAGCATGTCACCCCTTTAGACTCAAAGATGTCAAAAATACCCCATTGGGAGTTTCTGGTAACACAACCAACTCATATAATAATCCATGCATCCAACCAGCCATGAATATGAAGATTTTCCACATATTCCTCCCCTGAGATACTGTTGTTACCCTCAGACCGATTCTAATAATAGTTATGCTAATGAGTTCATGTGTGGGCAAAACGTGCTGAATCAAGAATGAATGGAAACTTATCCTAATTTGGTTTATATATATGACCTCCTACGGCAGCAATGCGAAGAAAAGCACTCTACCCAAAAATACCTAGGACTCAGAAGAAAATGTCAGACTATTAATACACGTAAGAAAGAGCTGATTTTAATTTTTATTCTCTTTGTTTAATAAAGGTGGAAACATGTTAATGTTGTAGACAAGGAAAACGAAATTTTCTGCTAACATCTGATGTGAAGTTACAGTCGATGCTGGTTATTGCTCACGGACTTTGTTGAAATTGTCTCACGCCATTTGATACAGCAACAAAGATACTGCTCTAGTAAGGCTAATGCTACCTGTAGCACTCAGATTTCGCAATCTTTTACAACTGAGTGTGAGAATCTCCCATTTCCGTTCTGGAACGCTTGAATCCCTCTTTTTTTGTTCCTGTTTTTCTGTACATCCAGTTCAATGACAGATTAAGCATAAAAGAGAAGAAAGATAAACAAACTGAATCACAAGATAATCACTGTTGCAGAAAGGAAGCTTAAAGTAGCTTCATTCAACAGCAGAGATTTGCAGCTAAAATGAAAAACAATCACTAAATCATCTTTTGTGGAAGTACTTGATGAATCACACTACGAAGAGAATAAGCCAAGTTAGTTTGCAAGAAACACATTTTCCCATGAAACAAACAATTTCCATTTTTGGAACGTGAGCCACTTTGACAAAAGGAAGCTGGTAGTAAATGTCAAAGTTGAGAGGTGATCCTTGCGTGCGTGCATAGATAATCACCCATATGCCTAGCAATACGAACTTTTGTAAACATCATTCAGGAGTTTTGATTGTTTTTTGAATAGGAAGCCAAAGCTATACTATCAAAAATCAGATGGATTTTTGAATCACGTTGTCC
The DNA here is from genome assembly GCA_038380435.1 of Ryuthela nishihirai. Classification (NCBI taxonomy): domain Eukaryota; kingdom Metazoa; phylum Arthropoda; class Arachnida; order Araneae; family Heptathelidae; genus Ryuthela; species Ryuthela nishihirai. Next base: position 75,615,207 of record JAWZYU010000012.1, read on the forward strand.
TTCACACTCTGCGAGAGAGGTTATGAAAGAGATCCTGCATTACCGTCTTGGGAGGTTTAGGGTGGATGTCTGACCCTGAGGCTTAGCAGTGAACAACATTGTTAGTGTATCTGGACAATTCATTTTCCAACAACCTTGGTCTTGCAAAGTTAGCTTTCCATAGACTACAATAAGTTAAATATAAGCCAACTAAGAACTGTTTGCTAAACGTGTGTCCAACATAAAATCACCCCTCCCCCAGCATCAAAGTGCTCAAAATATCAAAAACTGCTGTTACTTAAGCATTCCGTGGGTAAGAATGTCGAGATAATCTTGACATCGTATGCAGAAGCACAGCACCATAAACGTACTCAAATGAGAGGGGGCGAAGTTGCGTTCTGGATGCTGACAGAAAGCGACAACCATACGCACCCAGCGTCATTATCCGAGTGAGTAGCAGGCAGGGAATCGCCCCTTGGCGTATGAAATATGAAAATTTTAATACCAGAAGGTCCACACCATCCCAAAGACTTAAGAGTGCCTCTACACGAATTAAAGGAACCTCACCTTTAAAGCATTGATCCGAGCAAACCAGAGCACGAGCAGTGAAGTGGCTGGCGTGCAATGATCCTCAGGTATGGTTCATTAGTGAATTAGCGTCTCACCTCCAGAATCAGTTAGTTATTTGAATTAGCAATAATGTGTGTATTTAAGTTATAGCTAAGGATAGTTGGCTGTTAAGACGTTTGAAATTCCGTCAGATGCGTAATAAGGGCACCGAGTTATTAAGAATTACTTGAAGGTGCATAAAGTGTTATTTTCAGTTTAGAATTTCATATCTGCATGTGCTAAGTACTTTCATTTAGGTTGTTTTTTATCGGATCTTAAATGACCCAAGGAATGAGTCGAGAACAGTCCCTGGATGACATTCTGTATTAACGTTTGAACTAATAAACTAGACTTGATTTATTTTACATGCCAGATTTGGGTAAAAATACAGAGTGTGTTAGGTTATTGGCTGACAGTGAATTATCTCGTTGCGGAGTCCACAGTTTTGCTCTCTAAGTACCCATGATCTCGCCAATCGTGATAATTCACCGACGCCCGAGAATGACGAGGGAAGGGACAAATAACATTTCAACCAACATGCCATTCAGTTCCAAATTAGGTAGATCAAACTATTACAGTGTTTGTAATTTGAATTAAAATGATTAGATAATTGAACTATACACAAAGGGAAGGGAGTAGAACGAGCTAGTTAGGGTAGCTCCCATTTTGTGTTTGCAACTTTTAAGTTGATCTCCATGCGGACCCAAAGAAGTTAGCATACGTTCTGGTTAAATTTTGGTAGTGGAATGTGACGGTTATTAAGACTCCATCTTTGAGTCTAAGGTTGGAATTCCTTGCGCTCAGGATGGGTAGCAAACCGAACTCTTTTGTTTCAAGAGACATTTTGAAAAACATTTTAATTCGATTGGTACTAATGAAATATTATAATTTGCATATTTTAAACCTTTAAGTAGTTTTAATTTACATTGTTATAGATCACTAAATATGGAAACAGCAAAACTTTTAGCGAATGTTGCAAGTGATATATTTATGGCAGATTTTTTAAATTTCGGTGGTAGAGTGAAGAACTATTCCACTTAGAGCAACAATCTGTCCTCTTTTCACAAAGGAGTGTGAGAAAAGCTATTTTTTAATTTTAAGGAATTAAAGATAAATACTTTTTATGTTGTATAAGTACAAATGAAATGATATTGTTTGCATATCATATCATCATCCATTAGTTCATCATCCATTATCATTCATTAGTTCGATTTAAACTCTTAAGGAGTGAAAAATGTAGGTAAATGAAAAACTTTATTTTGTTTGATAATAGGATTATCATATACGCCAGAAGCGATATGCGTTCTTCTAGTTTACATTGTTTTTTTTTCCACTTTTCATTTATTCATCTCTGTGGCAAACTTATCTTTTGGAAGGGAAACTAGGGGGGGGGGGGGAGCTGCCAGCTCAGTTTGGCCTACTGATCTGGTCATCTATACATGATACTTTTTTCTTTTTATTCAACCCTGTAGAGGAGTGGTCAACTTCAAAGGCCCCTAGTGCTGACCATTTATACCCAATAGACCAGACTGGTTTATGGATTTCAGCTTGATTATGGATTATGGACTTGCTGCACTGATGGGCCTCTGTTGAGGGAGAATCTGCCGCTGTGTTTTCTGTACGCTCTGGATTGCCAGTCCTAAGTGAAGAGAGGCATGGGATACCTTATATTGCCTGCTGGATAATCCTGATCAGATGCCATCGCAGGTACCTGAACACTCACTTAGCTAGTTGGACATCGTCAATCCTAAACTGGAGTAATGTGTCTCAGGCAGGCCATATGGCTCTTGAAAAAGTCCACTTGAATAGGTGGTGCCTGAAGTTCCTACCAGCATCGGAGATTTCAGCCTTTAGCGGAGGAGGGACAGTTCTTTGACCCATGCCTGAGATCAGAACACCATATGATGTTGTTGGCCCAACCTCTCTCAATAAACCTAGCTTATTTAAAAATCCCATTCATTATTTTCTCTCTACAGGTACGTGCAACGTGAGGACGTTATATAGAGATTATTCTCTTGATGTCCTCACGCAGTAATTCCAGCGTTATAACCTAGATATTCTAGGCTTGCAAGAGACCAGATGGACCAGTAAAGATGAGCTACTTAAATATCACTCTAAATTTCTCTTTTCAGGGAGGGAAAATGGAAAGCATCTCCAAGACGTGGGTTTGCTTCTCAGCACACACGTCAGTTTAGGATATGACTGCATTTATGAAAGATTTCTTACAGCTAAATTTGAAACAGAAATTAAAGATTTGAATTCTTCTGGATATTTTGAATTCTGTGAAGAAACCAAATATTTCTCTTGTGCTAGATGTTTTCATCTGGTTAGGCAGCTAGCGACTGTTCCAGCAAGACAAACTTTGTGTGTTGTGTTAACTCTAACTAAGGCAGTGGTCAGCAGTGACTTCGACCTTAGTAGGGCATGTCCTTGTATGAGAAGGCCTGTATTAAGCTAGGAGTAGCTTCTAGGATTCTTCTCTGTCCTATATGTCGCAAATCAAAATAAAAAAAGGTGGCACTGACTCTAATCTATGGGCAGGAGTTTTAGATCCCTTTGGCATTGGTTGTTCCAATGGCGATGGGGAACGTCTCCTACAGGTAAGTAAACTTAATGGTTTGCGAATAACTAACACATACTACAAACACAGGGACATTTATAAATATATATGGGTTTCACCTGATGGGTTGCACAGGAATATTATAAATTGTATTTTTATTAACAGCAAAGGGTTTTTTCATCTAGGAATACCAGATCATACAGGGAAGCCTAAATTGACTCTGACCATTTCCTGGTCAAAAGTGTTTTGCAGCTGAAGCTTAATAAATCTTGTTAAAAAATTAGCTATAACACCGAATGCCTGAAAGATCCAGATATACCCAAAACATACTATGATAGGCTACTTAGTCATTATGACAATTGTGGTTTGGTTATTGTTGAAGTTGAGGAAGAATGGGATCAATTTAAATAGGCTTTTTTTGAAACGAACAGTAGTCTTTTGGGTAAAAGAGAACAAAGGAAACAATATTATTTGAGTGATAAGGCTATGAAACGTATTTCTGAAAGAAGGAAGTGTAGGATTAATATGAATCGTCCTTACAGAAGGCATTACAACGAGCTTCATAAACGTGTAAAGGATCAGTTAACTTATGATAAGAATCTGACTTGATAGCTTGGCTGACAAAGCTGAGGAAGAAGTTAGACAGCACAACAGCAGGATTGTTAATGTTTTATGCAGGAAGAAACCGACAGGTACACAGGGACTGAGGGATAAACATGGCAATGTGGTCGAAGATGAGGATTCTGTGATGAGCATTTCAGAGATGTTTTAAATAATGTGATTATTTCTACTCCCATTGTTTGTAATGAGGATAGATGCATTACTGGCTTTAATGATGGCCCTATATCACATTCCGAAGTCACTTTGGCTATCTCTAAATTAAAACTGCATAAATTCCCAGGGGTGGATGAAATCACCACTGAGATGCTTAGAGCTGGAAACATTATGTTGTCACGTGTCTGATTGAAATTAATATATTTTTTATGAGAAAGTTGTCCCTAAGGATTTTACTTCCAATTTTTGAAAAAGGTGATCGCAATTCTTGTGGTAATTATAAGGGAATTAGTTTACTTTCTGTTCCAGGAAAGTTCTTTTCATGATTATACCTAACAGAATTAAGAATTCGGTTGATGGACAACTGCGTGATGAACAGTGTGGATTCAGAAGTTGTAGGGGATGTATTGATCAAATGTTTTCACTTAGGCAGATTCTTGAGAAATGTTCAGAGTTTCAGAAACCTGTGGTTGATAGCTTTATAGATTTCAAAAAGTGTTTTTACTCTGTTGATCGACATAATTTGTGGCTGATTGTTAGATCATATGGAATACCTAATAGGTTAGTTAGTGTAATGAAAGCTCTCTATAATAACACTGAGTCAATGTGAGAGTTGATACGTCTTGCAGCGATTCGTTTAGCATTGCTAGTAGAGTTAGACAAGGGTGCATTTTGTCTCCTTTTCTCTTTCGTTTAGTTATTGATTATGTTATGCGAAATTCTTTGCAAAGGAAATATTTTGGTCTTAATGGTCTGGAGATCTCAAAATATCTGATTTAGATTATGTAGATGATTTGGCCCTGTTGTCTAATTGTGTTAATGAAATTAATTTTTTCATTAGGGCTGTTAATGAGAATGGTAAGAGAATAGGTTTGGTTATAAACAGAGAAAAAATTAAAGTGATGAAAACTGATCACGCAGATAGTGCTTCAGTTGGTTTGAATGGCTGCGTTCTTGATCAAGTGTATCAGTTTAATTATCCTGGGAACTATGTAACAAATACTGGTTATAGACGGCATGAGATAAATAGAAAAATAAGGATTGCCGCTGGGTCTTTTAAGAATCTATGGAGAGTGTGGAAAAATTGGCGTATACACCTAAAGACTAAAATTAGGCTGTATGGGAATTATATATATGTATGTAGCAAATATCTACAAAATTTCGTACTTTAGAGAAGTGAACTTCGCAATTCGATTGAATTTGCACTGAATATTTCGCTTGATATCTATCTATATTGGCAATAAAGCCAGTTGTACTCTTTGTAATGGGCTATATTGCAAATGTTTTTATCTTTAAAAAATAAAATTATGTGCGTTGTAAAGTTCAGTGATTATTCATTTGTAGACAAATGTAAAAGCAGCAATTCACACTCACGTTTTAAATTCAAATCATTCTTGATTATCTACAAAAAGACATCTGGTTGAGGGGAAACATATTTTCTCTCTACTTAACGATGACATTTTGCGTTATCGCCCTCAGCGAATTTGCTGCATAATGATCCCTTAGAAAATGATGAAAACAGAGATCAAAATGCAATCAGCATGTTTGTTATGGTAAAATAACCATTTGTTGCCTGGTAACGATAGGAGGCACTATTAGTATCGTTTTTAGTTTCGTAATAAAGTGAAGTCAGTCCCAGCGATATCCATCACCAATGCATAAGTGGATTTTTCAAGGTCAAATGAACAACTACATTAAACATTCACTGATATCTGCCATCGGAAAACTGGGCTGACTGAAATGTGAACATTTCAATCAATACATCAATATAGAGTGGAATTGTAAAGCAATTTATCTGTTTTTTGGGCATGGCAAAGACTTTTGGATTAAATATGCAACAGTTAACATTCATAGATGCTTTCGGCATATGTTACTCTTATTGCTAACGCTATTAATTTCATATCCTTAATATGGAAAAAAATATTACTAGTTAAAACATATGTTCCCAAAGTTGCAGAAACTGAAGTATGAGTTTGTGGAAAATGGATAAATGTAGTGAAAGGTGAAATGGCGTTTCACTATCAACGCACAAAAAAGGTAAAATAAAAATGATATTTCTAGTTTCTCAAACAATAAATAATCCCTATTTTCTGTAAGAAGTGTTTTATACTGGCTGAAACAGCATTCAATATCAAAAGATGCGACAGTTAACCGAAACACAGATGGGCCATCTTGTATTTAAAGATCGTTAAATGAAAAGCGGACAAGTCGGAAATGATGTTTAAATTATTTAACTGAGCTCTTTAAATTCGTCATACCTATTGACACATTTGCCCCAACATGACATTAGTAACATGATGCATTCTTTTTAGAGAGTCTTTAGCTGTAGAATGAGGAGTCAAAGATGTGAGAATGCACTGCATCTCTTCATCTGACTTCAACTTGCGTCTATTCATGGTGGTTTAAGAGATCCAGCACTGTTACGTCGGCAGTTTGGGAGTGGATGTCGTCTTGAAAGAGAACAATTGTTTTACTCAAGAGTTTCTGGCGCTTCTAATTTATTGCCCACTTTCAAAAGCTCATAGTTTAGTAGTACCGTTGCAAGTCGATGGTATCACCACGGTCCAGAAACTCAATCAACAATGGATCTCGATGGTGTAATTAAAACGTCGGCGTGCAGCACATTATTCAACTTTAGATGCTTCCATGCGGGGTATCTCTGCTAACACACCACCATGCCCTGGGTCAGAAAGGGAACACCGATGGACTTGGAAAGATCGCCTTCCGTCCTATGGGACTTTAAGCTGTAGCCCATGTTCAGGAGAGCCATACTCTGTGCATATTAAAGAACACACTGAATGGACTTCACGAGAGGCTACCATCTGTTTCTCAACAGCTGTACAGTGTCTGTCTGTTGTCTTCCGCAACTTTCTCTGATCTCTTGTAAGCCTTGTTGAGTTAGCTCATTGTGTGAAAGAAAGTTCCGATCAGAGTAAAACAACCTAATGCATGTGTGGTTTGCCGGAAATCACGCAATATCTAACACGTTCAGGCCGATACTTGCCATTGATTCTGGTGTTGATGAATTTCTTCTATGTATGTCCGTTTCCCTGTGTGAGGGCACAAAGGTCACTCAGTTCATTATCCAGATATAGAGTTTGTCCACTTTCCATTTCAACGACCTTTATACGAATGTTTCAACGTTTTTTACTAGTCTGATTCGTGATGTTCAGTGTAGTTTTCAAGAACTGAAAGCATACTAGATTTCGGAGTGTCCTTGCTGGAGGCATGAATACTGACAGAGCACAACGCGGGTTTAAAAGACTATTCACCATCTGACGTGCTTCAGTTGGCAGCGTTAAGAAGCTGATGAACCTTTCTTTCGGTTTTTGCATCATCTGTGTTTAAATATCGAAAGTGATTGCAGAAATTGAAAATGTATGACAGACAAAACAGAGCACTATGTGTCTCAATGGAGAACTTTTCCATCTGTTGAAAACACCATTCAAATCTTTAATACAATGTTTGAAGTTTCCCTTACAAGTGCTATTTCTTTCTCAACTTTCGAAACACAATGTGTGCTTCTTCCCCGAGCCGTGGGGCGGGTGTGGCTCAATCGGTAGAGCGCCAGGCTCGTAATCTGTAGTTCCCAGGTTCGAGTCCCAGCTGGGTCAGCGTTGAGATTTCTCTCCGCAAAATTCCCCGCCCTGTCCACGGTCAGTAGGGGACACCGATGGGCTTGGAAAGGCCGCCGTTCGTCGGATGGGACGTTAAGCCGTGGCCCCGTGTGCGGGAGAGCCATACTCTGTGCACGTTAAAGAACACGCTGGATGGCCTTGACGGGAGGCTACCATCTATCTCCCAACAGCTGTTCCAGTGGGTCCCCTCCCCCAACCTTCTCTGAGACTTCGGGGTCCATGTGACCTGGCCATTTAGCCCATGGTGTGCAAAAAAGTGCCGCTCAGAGGTAAAACAACCCAACCCAAATCCCTGAGCCGTTACATAATACCCATTTCCTTCACATCACCAAATCGGATCTAGATGAGAACAGAATAAGAGCTGTTGTTAGACTAAAGAATTTCAATCATTCTATGAATTGACACTTGGTGTATGGATTTTCGACAGCCGAAGGAATGGCAAGTTCATCTAACAAGAATACAGGGAACATCTTTCGAGTCACATAAGCAAGCAATTAATTTTACGGTTCTTCTAATTGGTCCCTCTTCAATGGAGATATTTTTAAAATTTGTTTCCGCTATTAATTCTGCTAACTTGAGCTGATTTTGAAAGACGAAATGTCTTTAATGACAAAAACTTGGAGTTCCCAGTGCTCAATTCTTTGTTTCTCTTCTAAAATCTGTCTATGAATATAGTCTATGATTGTTAACTTGAGATGAGAAAGTGTATGTATGAGATAGGACTGGAAATGGAATCAAAGTGCTGTGCATTAGATGAAAAAATTATATTTTCTCTTTCAATTAGAGAACACGGAAAAATTATTCTAATACATGTAGATGATTGTGAGTGAGTGACTTTACAACTGACTGACAGGGGATCACGGTAATTCTAAGTATGAAGCAGAAATAATACAGCTTTGAAAATTTTTGTTTTGGGATAATCCGGGTAGCAGATCTCGGAAAAAATCCGAAATTTGACCTTTGATGTATCTCTTTAGTGGTTAAGCTTCAAAGTTAAATAGAGGTAACGTAGTGGTGAAACTTGATCTATCAATGCTAGAAACATGAAACTTCGTATCTGGGGATGTTTCGGACTACAGATGTAGGAAACGTTGCGAAATTTCGGATTCACAGGGTCCTTCGAGGTCACAGGTCAAATTTTGATCTAACAATGTTAGAGAACTACAAATTGCTTTCTGGGAGTATTTTGGTTCCTATGGCCGAGTGATTATCGCACTTGGCTACTGATCTAAGGTACCTAGGTTCGAGCTCCGGGTAAGGCGTTGATGTTCGTGTTGTTTTTGTGCTGAGGTTCAGCCATCCTCACAGATCTTCTATGGCGTAAAAATTGACAGGCTCCTGTCAGACCTCTGTGGCAAGCAGCTGCTTGAGGGATGTATTTTTCTATTTTATTTATTTAGATATCGGGGAATGCTGGGAAATTTTGGATTCCATGGATCATTCGTGGTCATAAAATAAATGTATATCTACCGGTGTCAGAGACTAAAAATTGGTGGCTGGGGATATTTTAAGTCGTAGATCTCGGTCCTTCAAAGTCAAAGTTGAAATCCACATATACCAGTATTAGAGAACTCAAAATTGATGAATTGATTTATTTCGGGCATGAGAACTCAGGAATGAGAGGGGTTTCTGATGCGGTGTCGCATTCGATTTCAAATAAGGGTGGAAGTGACTGGTTAGAAATGAAGTGGTGCCGAAGACACAGCTTGATTTCTAGTACGAAGATGTGGAGAGAAAATATGCATGCATTACCGTTTATTTCAGTATGTGAACTAAGAAACAATATTTCACTGCAAACATTAAATACGAAAATATTACCGTAATCTAGCTAAATTTGAAGAAGAGTGTAGTTATATCCTAGCCTTACTTTTTACGTTTGGATTTAGTTGTTGTACGTTTGACTCTTAATCGACTCGGTGTTGTTGGGGCGGGGGTGGCTCAGTCGGTAGCGCACCAGGCTCGTAATCTGTAGTTCCCAGGTTCGAGTCCCAGCTGGGTCAGCGTTGAGATTTATCTCCTCAAAAATTCCCTGCCCACGGTCAGTAGGGGACACCGATGGGCTTGGAAAGGCCGTCGTCCGTCGGATGGGACGTTAAGCCGTGGCCCCGTGTGCGGGAGAGACATACCCTGTGCACGTTAAAGAACACGCTGGATGGCCTTGACGGGAGGCTACCATCTGTCTCCCAATAGCTGTTCCAGTGGGTCCCCTCCCCCAACCTTCTCTGAGCCTTCGGGGTCTTTGTGACCTGGCCATTTAGCCCATGGTGTGCAAAAAAGTGCCGCCCAGAGGTAAAACAACTCGTTGTTACCATTTTGAATAAGCCACCAAGGTGTTTCCAGTACTTTTAATTTCAATCTGTCTTCCAATAGTGGCTGCTACTGGAAAGCTATAGTGAAGATACGGTGTCTAAATTGTACCCGTTGGCCCACTTCCATAGTTAGAGATTATTTCTTGTTAAGGTAAAGTGTTGTGGATTTTCAGTAATGGACTTCCATTCATCCTGTAATATTAAATAACGACCGTCGTTGATGTTTCCATCTGCTTATATCCGGAGACGCTAGTGTACTAAAATATAGTTACGGTATTTTTCAGAAGCTATTTTCTTCAAATAGTAAAACTTTTTAATACGGTAATATATTAAAAAGAATGATGAAAACAAATAAAATGAAATTGACCCTCATTTTGTAACGTCGTTAGGATGAGTTATTTAAACTCAGACCTAGCAAATGACTACTCTGTCTCAGAACATGGGTTGGGTTGTTTTACCTCTGAGCGGCACTTTTTTGCACACCATGGGCTAAATGACCAGGTCACAAGGACCCCGAAGGCTCAGAGACGGTTGGGGGAGGGGACCCACTGGAACAGCTGTTGGGAGACAGATGATAGCCTCCCGTCAAGGCCATCCAGCGTGTTCTTTAACGTGCACAGGGTATGGCTCTCCCGCACACGGGGCCACGGCTTAACGTCCCATCCGACGGACGACGGCCTTTCCAAGCCCATCGGTGTCCCCTACTGACCGAGGGCAGGCGGGGTATTTTGCGGAGATAAATCTCAACGCTGACCCAGCTGGGACTCGCACCTGGGAACTACAGATTACGAGCCTGGCGCGCTACCGAATGAGCCACCCCCGCCCCTCTCAGAACATGAGTGATAATGGAATCAACGATGAGCTTGGAATAGTTATCATCCGTCGCCTGAAGTGTTAACCAGGTCCAGTTGCTGAGAATCACAACTGTATTCACTAAAAAACACTAGAAAGCGCCCTTGAGAGTGGTTCCTATTTCCAGTAACAAGCGTCCTGTGGGTAGTAGTCACCAATGCTATTAAGTCATTATGACCATGACATTTACCTCTAATGACAACATCTAATCGAAAGGCTAAATAAATGGAGTCTTCGGTGTTAAACGATAAAATGGAAACGAAACTTATTTGGTGGTACAAAATCACAGGATGTGTCCTGTAGAAATGGGACTCATGAAATAATAAGCTGAAAAAAATTGTTTTTGCTGTGAGTGGGGTTCGAACCCACGTCTCCTGGAAACATGCCAGTTATGCTAAGCACTACACAGCGCTGGATTAACCATTAAGCAAAATAACCATGTGCTTAGGGTACCAAGGGAAGGGGGACACCACAGAATCGATTTTTTTGTAACTTTCCTTATCTTCCGTGTTCGACTTTGTTTTCTTTAAAAAGACTTTGTTTTCTTTGGTATGGCGAGTGACTTAAAAAAAAAAAAAAAAAAAAAAACATTAAGGCTCAATAAAAAAAAATATCTCTGGTAGATTTTTAAATACTCTTTATTTTGCTTGGATACAGTCTCTTTAAAAATATGCTTTGACTAGTTGCGGGTACTTATATGAATATTATTGAATGTGTTATTAAAGTACAATATAAATTCTTAAAAGTTATGACAGTCTATATGATAAAATAAGTCTATATGATAATGTAGACAGTCTATATCATAAGAACTATATGACAGTCTATATCATAAGAACTATATGACAGTCTATATGATAATAAAGTCTATATAACTAAAGTTATTTGTGATTTTAAAATTCTTAGTTTGAGATCACTATATATACTACAGCTGTTTTTATTTTTAAAAATCCAACACTTTTACAAGTTAAATAAAAAGAGTATGCTACTCGTCAATCTGGTCTTTTATTTGTAATCTCTAAAGTAAAGAAAGAAATAGCTCATAAACACTTTTTATTTTTAGTTCCTAGAATACGTAATTCCTTACCTAAAGTAATTAGAAATGAATGTTCATATAGTGTTTTTAAATTGAAAGTGAAAAATGTTATTATTACTGCTTCAAATATCGATGATTACTTTAGTTATAAAATAATCTTTTATTTTTAACATAATGAGACATATTTTTTGTTACTAAAGATATTTCTCTGAATGTAATAATTCAATTTGGCATCCTAAATGAGCAAATTGCTCAAAGGTCTGCTAATATGTAACTTTTGTTTTCTTTATTTGGTTTGTATTTTATTCCATTTCTGACTTGTGCTAATATTGTTTTCTGTTTGTATATGGAAGTCTCTGAATTGTATTATTATTTTGTTCTTATTAATTCATATTAAAATAAATCCCTTCATCACTTATTGAGTCTTAATGTCTTGTCCGTTAAACAGTGGAAGGACCGAGGGGGGGGGCACCATTATTGGGCTGTGCTTAGGGGCTTAGGATATCAGTTGGTCTTAATCCTGTCATGCCACTACAACATCATCGACTAACGTTTTTTTTCAGCTGATGTAACATATAAACTTTCCCGGATTTATTTAGGAGCGGGGGTGGCTCAGTCGGTAGCGTGTCAGGCTCGTAATCTGTTGTTCCCAGGTTCGAGTCCCAGCTGGGTCAGCATTGAGATTTTTCTCCGCAAAGGCGGCCGTCCATCGGATGGCACCGTCAGCAGAGGACACCGATGGGCTTGGAAAGGCGGCCGTGCGTCGGATGGGACGTTAAGCCGTGGCCCGTGTGCGGGAGAGCCATACCCTCTGCACGTTAAAAAACACGCTGGATGGCCTTGACGGGAGGCTCCCATCTGCCTCCCAAGAGCTGTTCCAGTGGGTACCCTCTCCCTACATTTTCTGAGCCTTCGGGATGCATGTGACCCGGCCATTTAGCCCATGGTGTGCGAAAAAGTGCCGCTCAGAGGTAAAACAACCCAACCCAAATCCGGGTTTATTTATTTGATTCGCACAGTGGCACCATCTATTCGGGAAAGTGGACAACTGTGTTGCTACATGAAGATGGAATTTAATATTTGTCACTGATGCTCATGGCGTTAAATATACTCCAGAAGACATGGGTTCGAATCCCGTTCATGGCAAAACCACTTTTTTTCAGTTTAGCATTTCAGAAGCATATTTGCTCAGAATCAAAATAATCTTTCTTTAATTATTATTTAACCATTAAAATTAATTTAAGTTCAATGTTTTCACAGAATTAGTTAAATATGCCTAGGAGTAGTTAATGTTAAAAAACCTAATCTAATTATTAGTTTTGCTGAATTCTTTCCATCGTTTTAATGAACTGCTATGCTTGCTATCCAATTCGATGACATGTACGTAATTCGAAGGATTTGTGTTATGCAACTTGAAGAATTTATTCAAAGAAAATGATGAAACAGTTGAACATTTAGCTTGCTACGAATTCCCAATTTGATTCGAAGTATTAAAACAAGAATCTGCAATCTTCCATAGTAGGATAGCCTCTTTTTTTTATCATAGATCAAAAATGTTTAAAAGCTGCAAAATATATGTGAATACACCTAACTAGATCGCTGGACCACAGGGGAGGAAGAAATCGGAGCACGTCCCTCCCCCTTTCAAAATGCTAGTAAGGGTAACTGAACCAAAAAATATTAAATTTGTTTACATTTCAGGCATTTTACAAGAAAATTTTTAAAGATCTGTAAAAAGGAGGGGGAAGTGCTATACTGCAATGGAAATGCAATCTCTCCCCCCCCCCCTTCCGCTTAACTGTTTTCTAGATACGGGTTTCCCTGCATATGTAAATAAGATCTTAATGATTAGAATAATGGAGGTCGGCAAGATACCGACTGCCGACCTGGAGAGTGACAAGAAGAGTTGAATAAAATCTTAGAAGAAATATTTGTTTGATGGAAAGCATATGATTGTTATTATCCAGATGATAATATTTTTTTCTCAATTTTCAACAATATTCGCTGAATAAAGCGTTACACAAATTTCGAATATTTCGTTTATGTTAGTTAACGATTTGTTACTAACAGCTGTGTTTTATCTTTTGAAGTAAAATCTAATGAATAGGAAAAGTTCCAGTTAGATATTTCAGCTCCCATAATTCATTTAATATTAACATAACATTATAAGAAAAACTCATTAAAGTATATACATATTTTTATTGCTATTAGTTTAGTTTTGCGATTAGTATTATAGGTAAATAACATCACATGTGTATGTTACGGTGATAGTAGATAACTTGGTGAATTTATATAATTATCGATGATTCTGTAAACTAATATCACCAATTTATGAACGTAATAAATATATTAAGCATTTCTAACATTTGTTAACACACAACGGTTTGTAAAACCATTATCTTTTAATAGTGAATGTAAATGTTCCTTGGTGGTCTGGATTCGAGTCCCGGGATGGCGTAGTCGTTTGTTATATCATGTATATTGTAATAGTTGGGTTGGATTGTTTTACCTCTGAGCGGCACTTTTTTGCACACCATGGGCTAAATGGTCAGGTCACATGGACCCCGAAGGCTCAGAGAAGGTTGGGGGAGGTGACCCACTGGAATAGCTGTTGGGAGACAGATGGTAGCATCCCTTCAAGGCCATCCAGTGTTCTTTAACGTGAACACGGTATGGCTCTCCCGCACATGGGGCCATGGCTTAAAGTCCCATCCGACGGACGGCGATCTTTCCAAGCACATCGGTGTCCCCTACTGACCGTGGGCAGGGCGGGGAGTTTTGCGGAGATAAGTCTCAACGCTGACCCAGCTGGGACTCGAACCTGGAAACTGCAGATTACGAGCCTGGCGCGCTACGGACGGAGCCACCCCAGCCCCAATATTGTAATAGTACCCCATTCTACAATTGTTCAGTTCTCTAATATGTAGAAAATAGCATGATCTCTCTTTAATGTGCACAGTACATGGCTCTGCTGCACACGTAGCCACAGCTTAACCTCTCACCCGAAGGACGACGGTCTTTTTAAGATTATTGGTGCTCTGGACAGGGCGGGGGTTTAACAGAGAAAAATCTCACTGCTGTCACATTTGGGGGCTGAAGCCTGCAGGTTCACTTACTGAACCAGCCTGCCTCCATTTATGATGCACTTTACGGAGACTGGGACGACAATCAGTGTCGATTTCTACTGTAACGTACCCCGGCGATTACGGGAGATGATAAGAAAAATAAAGAATAGAGACCAGGATTGTCCTCAAAGGGAACTGTCATTCTGTATGCGAATGTCAGGCCCCATACAGCTCGGCAGAAGCAGATTTGTTGCAAAAATTTGGAGGGAGCATTGAGAACCCACACCTTTTACACGTCCCCTCATGATTACCACCAGTTTTTCCCTCTTAAAAAGTATCTTGGAGGCAGCAGATTTGCATCAGATTTTTGAAGTTCAACCGGCTGTTCGAAAATGGCTCCACGTAGAGTATGGAATTCTATACTTCTGGTATCGATCCACTGATTTCATGCCTCGAGAAATATCTCGATCTCCTAAGTGATTATGCAGAAAATTGTAAACATATACATCTATGAATGTGCAACAGTTGCAGTTGAATGTAAAGTTCTGTTTGTGCCGTACATCGTGTATTCTTTTTTCGGATCAACTCACTTATTATTCAACAACTATTTCTCATATTTGAGCGTTATGAGTATTTAAATTAGCGGCAGACCTGATTTCTTACGCAAAGTGTTCAAAGTTTCTTTTCTCTGCTAGCTTTTCACTTGCAATAAATTTTAAAAGACATTACCTGAGAATTGTTTAAACTGAATTATTATCTTTATTTAATGCTAACGATTTCTTGAACATTATTAAACTTTTAAACGTCGCCTAATGCTAATGCCTAAATTTTCTTTACTCCCTGCGATTACATACCTCTTCACATGACTCTCTATCTCTAAAAAGAAAAAGACTGAAACTAAAACGCCGAGAGCCGTTCATTCATCTCAAGAGCGAGGCATTTCAGTTTAATCGATCAATCGTGTAGATGTGCTTTTTCCTTCCCTAAGATTTGCATGTCTGAGTTTATGCAGTGGCCTATTAAATTACTACTATTCGTCTTCACTTTTCGAATAAATCCATCGCTGTCACGTTTCATTCTAGTGGTTTTTACAACATCAGAATTTAAGCTCTATGTATCAGACAAGCAGCAGAGCAGTTAACGGTTTTACCCTTCAGGCTACAGTATGGATGTCTAAGAAAAGTAATCTCTCCGCACATTTTTCGTGGTTATCGATGGAGAGGAACGTTCACTTCTTAGAGTAGGAAGCGTTTTCTCCATGAAGGCTAACGCGATTAGACTTCTTTAGTTTTCACCTGCAGAATTTAAACATAGCAATCATAAAATAATATTCAGTTTACAGAAAACGGAAATCTGTTTTTTTATGCCAATTCAGACAGATGCAATAAAAAAAAGCCCTGTTCTTCTTTCATTGTATCTTCAGACAGGAATCTAGTTGATTATTCTATCACAAGTTTCCATAAGTACGAATTGCAATCGCAAATGTTTCATCTTTTTATTGCGTTGGAGCGATAATTTATTATCGTGGAAGAGCGGAAGAATCGATCTGGATACTTTCTATTGAAGCTTCTTCTTTAAAGGCATTACTTTAGATTCCAGAATAAGCTTTTCTTATCTATGATATTTCAGTGGATCATATTATACATATTTTTGTCTATTGAATTGCTCTTCTTCGAGGCGTCCCCTTGTGATCTGATATTTGAAGTACTATTCTGGTTCGACGAAGAGCGACATGTAACTGCAAAACGAAAAATCTCTTTGCCTTCTTATTTGATCTTCAAATGGCATTCTACCGACTTGTTTTCCCGTCTCGAAGGAATTTCCTGAAGTTCTACGAAAGTGGTTCTTGTCTTGAAAAAAGATTGAAAACTTTAAACCTATGTCTTCTTCACTCGAAATGTTATTTCTTTTTTTTTTTTGAAGTGTTTAGTTGCGATATTTGCCTCTCGCCTCAAATGTATAGTGTTTTATGTTTTTTGGAAAATAAAATTAGAGGTTTTACAGATTTTTTTTTATTCTGAATGCAGATTTAAACATAACCTTGGGCAACATTCTGTTTAAAAATAGTTTGAAGAAAGAGTATGAATGAATTGAATATCAAATCATTTGCAATATATTCTTTTAATGCCGAAACCTTTTCTCCTGCTCACATTTTTAGAACATTCTTTTAAATGTGTGAATTATTTGAAACCTTACATCGTTTCCAAACTTCTATTGCTATCGAGTGTACCTAAGGAATATTTGTAGTGATTCAAACCACATAAATAGAAAAGTCATTTCCAGTTCGAAAATCGCTTTATTCTGCTTAAAATCTTGAAACATTGTCTTTAACAGTTTGATCTTTTTTCCCCTAGATGTCTCCATTTCAGGACATGAAGACATGAAGACATTGAGACATGAAGATCGAAAGACTTTATCGATTATCAAATTGAAATATTCATGAGAATATGGCATCAGTTCGCCTTTTTGAAAAGTAACATTATTCGCATTATTTAAACATTGTGTTTATTCTGGTAAATGTATACTGCCTGGCCAAATTATTACGAACACCAACCTACAATCGTGGTAACTGATTTCGACCAGACTGTTCGAGCCAGTTATCACGATTGGAGAACTTTTTTGACACCTTTGCCATTCTCCATACACTTGGGATAATGTACCACGTGATTTTACGCCTAGTTTCTTCGCCTCCTTTGCAGATGCTTCTGTCCATCGCACTCCAACAATGAGCTGCATTTAGAATCAATCAAATCAAAGTGAAAAATTAAGACTGATACCTTCCTTAACTGTTACATAAGTCTTTTTTTTTCTCATGTCGCACTTGATTTTGCTTTCCGCCATGCTTTTGGGACTTTCATAAGTTGGTTGGTTGGTTGTGTTACCTCTGAACGTCTTTTATAACACTTAGTACACACACGTAGTGTCGAAGAACATTAACGTCAGCAATAAACTTTGCATACATTATACTTCTCGAACCATGCAGTATTCATAATAATTAGGCTAGGAAGTGTATTTAACGAAACAAAGGGTCAATCGCTGCAACGTTTGTTTCGTTTTAGGATTAAAAATAAAACAGTGTATTTACCCCGCAATGTACTAGTGGTGTGGATTGTGCCAAACGTGTGGAGTACAAAATTTGAACAGCCCAAAATTGTAGAATTATAAAGTACAGTCAGTCAAAAAAAAATCCGAACACTATGGTTGATTACAGAATTCAGAAAAAATATCTGGCAACGATTTTTTTAGAAATTAGTGATCTGGCAACCTTCGTGTAGAGTACACGAAAGTTGCCAGATCACTAATTTGTAAAAAAACGTTGCCAGATATTTTTTCTGAATTCTCTAAACAACCATAGTGTTCGGATATTTTTTTGAGCGACTGTACCTCTTTTATAAAAGTAATGCAAAATACAGCTAAATGGCTGCATAATCAGAATAAAGTATAGCTGCCATTTTGTAAACTTTGCTGACTGTATTTAATCCGAGTCATAAGTTTTATATATTAAAAGTTCTTTCCATTTATATATACAGACTTTTGGGAATACGAATTTTTTATTGTCTACTAAGAAGTGGAAGTCTCATATTTTTATCTTTCAGAATGTACTGTGCTGATTCAATTTCCATCCTGTCTAAGATATGTGTGCTAATTTTGCATTTGAAATCATAAAAAACGCTACGCGGAAATTAAATTTTCGTTTAAGTTCCGTTTATTTTCACCGTTACCCATTTCATGGCAATTTTATCTATGTTACAAACACTACTTAATAAAATATGCATGTATTTTACAGAATTTGTCTGATCAAGAACTTCGACTAACGGTAAGAGCTACCACCACTAGATTCGGTGTATCTGTTTCTTTGAACAAAACATGAAACAGGTCAAGGTATGACTATCCAATCTTTCTCGCCGCAGAAAAAAAAGGGGGGGGGGAGAGGGGTCGCTCTTAAACAGTAAGAGTTTCGATTGCCGAATTCAGGCTACAACTTGCTCATGTCACAAGTTAAAGAAACGTAAGGGTTTCCTTTTTTAGCTCGTTTTGAAAAAAGAAACTGAGCTAATGGTTTAATTTTGTCGTCTGTCTGTCTGTCCGTCTTCAGACATCGAACTTATTTGTTTTTAGAGATAAATTAGAAATTATTTTTTGGTTGGATAGGTATTGAGACGAAATATTACGATTCGCACTTTTCGAATCTTTCCACAGCTATTTTTGTGCTCTATAACGGTGAAAATGTTTGAAAATTGCGAAAAATTAAAATTAATATTACAAGCAATGTAATTACGTTAGAAAGTTGAAAAATTGGCTTTCAAATTTGAGCAATGATTTTCGCTTTACCCCTCTGGGGGTGGGAAAATGCAATTTTTTTGTACTTAATGAAGTAATTGCTTTTAGAAATAAATTGGAGATTCCTTTTTGGTTGGATAGATGTTGATCAACTATTATAATTCACACTTTTATAATCTCCCAGAAACTTTAATTGGATCCTGTGAATGCGGAAAATTTTTAAAGTTTCAAACTTTTAAAAGAATATTGCAAAATGATTTTTTTGGGCTAGAAATGCGATATTTTAGTGATGGATTGTGACGATATAGAGGTTTACATTGGCAGTAACAATCTGTCTCTTCACCCCAAGGGCAGGTGGTAAAATGTCACTTTTTGTTCTGAGAGATTAATAAATAAATAAATAAATACCCCCTCAAGCAGCTGCTTGCCACAGAGGTCTGACAGGAGCCTGTCAGTTTATATGACACAGTAGAAGGTCTGTGAGGATGGCAGGACCTCAGCACAAAACAACACGAAACATTCATGTCTTACCCGGGGCTCGAACCCAGGTCCCTTCGATCAGTAGCCAAGCGCACTAACCACTCGGCCATGGGACGGCTGAGAGATTAATGAAAAATTATTTTTGAGTTGAACAGGTACTAAAGAAATGAGATGATCCGCAGTTTTTTAGCTCTTCGAAGTGGCTTTAATTTACCATTGTTAGAGGGCGCTAAATGTAGAAAATGTAAAACTTGAGATAATATTGCAAACGATATATTTTCAGTATGCTACAAATTAGAAGTTCTGGTGATAAAATGAGTTGATAAAGAACTCAGTAATTGATATTCATGGACTGTATTTAATCCGAAGCATACGTTTGAAGTAAAAAATCTGTTTTAATTAAAAAATATGTTTTAATTAAAAATACAATTGAATAAAATTCGATAGTTTATTTCTTATTTTTATAAATTTATTACTTGATTTAAAATTTTTAAATAATATTTTAATATAGTAACAATAAATAAATTATTTAATTTTATATGCTGGAGGACTTTCTCTTAATCATAGGCGACGAGAAAATCCAATTTTTCTATTTTAAGGGGTGAATGATATATGCTTTTTTTTGCGTTTTATAGGGCTAATAATATATTATTATTTACATTTTCCAACCTCTAGGGGGAATTGGTTTTGATTTCGATTTTTTGCTCTGTGGATTTTGAGTGTTAATGTAAAGAATATGTGGCCATAGGCCAATAGGTTATTCATTTGTATGCAATCAGAACCAATTCGTCGAGAGAGGACCTTGTCATGGTCTAGGGGCTCCCTCCTTGGAGGAGTTTCTAACACTCTCTCAGAAGAAAGAAGAAGTGGACGCCTGGTGTGAACCCCAGGGTACCAGGTGGAATGAGTTTTTGCCGTAGGCCAGAGAACCTACTGAAATATCCTCTCAAGTGAAGTGTTCCACAAGTAAAACTAGCGAACTGCTCGGAGAATTGGACTATATTTTATGTAGCAGTGTCAGTAAGGTTACTAAACAGCAAGCTGCTGAAATAAGAAACCTATTTGGTAAACTACAAAATGTAGATCATGACCAAGAACTGAAAATCGGCAATCTCGAGGGAAGGTTAGTTGAGAGAGATATGACAGCCAAAAGTAAGGCGTCAACCTCTAAGAGTTATGCTGAAGTTGTGAAAAGCTCTACGACTCCAAAGCCTAGGAAACGAGACCAACAACACATAGTGTTGATCTACCCTTAAGACGAGGGAAAGAGTTCAGAGAAACTCAAGAAAAAATAATCAATAATCGAGATCCAACAAAAATGAAAATTTGTATTAAGAATGTCAAAAAGATTTCAAAAGGTGGTGTTTTAGTGGAATGTTCAGATGAATTTGATAAAAAGATTCTGAAAACAGAGATTCAAAGAAGTGCAGTCACAAAAGACAAAGTTCAAGCAAGAGAACCAAAAAAGAAATTGCCACAAATCATCATTTAAGATGTAGATGGTGAGATTAAAATAAAAGATTCCTTAGTATTAAGACTTAAATCACAGAATACATTTTTGATGGAAACCTCGATGGAGACAAAATTCTGAATAAAATGTAAAAATAATAAGAAAAACTGGATAATAGTAGTAGAAACACTGGATAGTAGTAAGTAGGAACTACGTTGAGACAGCTGGCTGTAAGAAATTTAATATTATTTTCAGAATCTGAACTTTTTTCTCTCCATCTGATCTCTTGCAAGCCGAGAATATCTAAATTTTAAAGGTGGAATTCTTGTGTAAGGACATCAAGAGAATAAGCTCTGGGTAGAGTCTTCACATCCAACTACTTGTGGAGAGAAAATAGTAGAATATTTATAGAAACAATGTTTATTGAGCGAGGAAATGCTGACAATATCAAACAGCTACCTAATTGCAGGCATGTCTTTCCCCCATTATAAAGGCTGAAGCCATCTACACTGGAAACTCCTTCCAATGTAGGATTTGACGATACCCGTAGAAGCAAGAGCTCAGGTACGTTGCGATGGTCTCAGATCAGGATTATCCACCAGCTGATAATACGTATACTGTGAATCTATTCATTTGGAGCTGTCAACACACAAACAAACAGAAAACAGAGAAGATTTTTCCTCCACAGAAGCCCACCTGTATAGCAAATTCAGGATCTATAATCAAGCTCAGTCATTTCAGTCCGGTTGATTTATATTACCAGCACCAGACCCTGTGTGGTTGACCACTCTTCAATAGGGTAGAAAAAAAAAGTAGCCTTAGTAGTCCAGATCAGTAGGCCACACTGATCTGGCAGCCCTCCTCTTCTATTCCCTTTCATAAGAGAGTATGTCTTTTGAAAGGTACTAACGGTCTGTACCAAGAGAAGGTGGGGTCGGACATTTGGTTCTAAGCCTGGCAGGTTCTGTGCAACATCACAAGGGACTGGTGCATAGCTATCCTGCCAGTGACTACCTAGTTACAATTTACAGACTACGGTACAATAAAGCGTTATAATTCAATATTTTTATCAATTAAAAATCAAAATTTTTAATCAAAGAAATAGTAAAAAATAAAATTACCAAAATATATATAGACCATATTAATAGAAAACTAATCAAAAATATGTCAGCAAATTCAATAATTCAAAGAAGCAAAATAGCAGATAACTATATGATTTTAGCATTGATTAGCAATGCCGAAAATAATTTTAATAAAATTAATTATATTAAAACAAACCAGGAAAATAAGAATTGGTCTTTTGACAATAACAAGATAAACAAAGCTATATCTGAAATGAATTGGAATTTACAAAATTATGGAGACAACTGAATGGGAGAATCAAACCTATATAAAGTATTTAAAGACATTTATGATGTAATTTGAGGAAAAAATAGAGTATGTTTGAGGAGCGTAGGAAAAGTAAAAAGAAATCATAGCAAAAACTCTATAACACCGCACTTGATAGAGTTAATTGAGAAAAGATATAAAGCTTGGATTAAATTTAAAAACAATGATAAAAGTGATGCTTATAAATATAACCATAGAAAGCTAAGAAATAAAGTTAATATTCAGATTAGAAATCAGAAACAATTTTATTATAGAAATAAACTTATAATGAAAAAAAATGATATGAAGGCCAGCTGGCAATTAATATCTGAAATATTAGAAAGAAAACAGAAAAAATATCAGCGGACGATGTAATAATTGACAATATGGCCAAAAAGAAATTATCTGTGGAAGAAATAGCAAATAATTGCAATGACATTTATAATACACTAATTCTACAGAAAACAGATGCAAAGCACCAAGACGATATAAATTATGTTCCAACCAGGATACAAAAAGTCTTTAACTCTAATTATATACATGAAATCACCGAAAAACAAACTGATGAAATAATTACTACATTAGACACCAATAAATCAATTGGTTGCGATAAAGTTTACGTTAAACATGTAAAATTTAATAAATAAATAATACTAAATATTATATCAAAAATTATAAATCAGATTATATTTACTGGGAACATACGTACTGAACTCAAAACTGTTATTTTAAGACCTATTTTTAAAGGAGGTATTAAGGACGATTTTTCTAACTATCGACCAATAACTATTCTACCCATATTTTCAAAAATAATGGAAACTATAATTATAATACTGTTTATAATTTTTTACTTAAGCACAACATAATTAATGGAAATCAATTTGGCTTTCAAAAAGGAAAAAACACAATTCAGCAAATTTCTAAAATTGCAAATAATATTAACAAATCATTGAATAATAGGAAAAAATTGTAACTATGTTCTTAGATTTAAAGAAAGCCTACGATACAATAGATCATAACATTTTACTAAATGAGTTGGAAAATTACGGTATTCGCGGTATAATGTTAGATTGGTTTCGAAATTATTTATCAGACAGATACACAATTACTAAAATAAAAAAATTGTTACAGAAGAAAAGTAATTACACGATATGGAAATCCCCAAGATTTAATTTTAGGTCCTTTATTTTTCCTGGTATACATAAATGATTTGTTCAATACAAAATTAAAAAGTGCTATTTACCTATATGTTGACGATATTGTTTTAATAAACAGTTGCAAATATTTAAATGATAGCATTTCAGAGATCCAAACAGATTACAATAATATAATTAGATGGTTAAATCATAATAAAATGTATTTAAATGAGAAAAACAAAACAAAATGGATCATTTTACTTTCACCAGGATTTAATATCCATCAAAACCACTTTATCAAAAAATAAATTGCAAAAAAAAAGGTTGCTTCTAATTTTGAATCATAATGTAGTTGTCCACCTGTTGAGCAAGTAAATCAAATAAAATACTTAGAAATCATTTTTGATGAACATTTTAGGTGGAATGCCCATATATCCCACATATGTGAGAGCTTGAGAATATCAGGGATAAAAATTCAAAAATTAAAATGCATACTAAATATGGAAACCTGTATATTATTTCATAAAGCAATATGCGAAACTATTTTAAATTATGGAATAATTTTGCATGGAACAACTAACTTAACTAACATAAATAAAATAGAAAAACTGCAGTCTATAATAGCTAAAAATATTATTCCGTTTCACTTGCAAAAAATTATAAAACTTCCACAGAGAGATTAAAGTTTTAGACCTTTTATCCTACAATAATTTATACAAATATAATTTAATAATTCAAAATTTTTAACGAAACTTGCAAACTAAAAACTCAACACAATAAAAATACAAGACTTCAAAACCAAGGTTATTACGAATTGCCATATTTTCGAAATAATTACGGGAAACATACCTCCGAATATCAAGTACCACTTATATTTAATGCTATTCCAAAAGAATTACTAAATATAGATTCTTTTAGAAGACTTAAAATGGATTAAAAAAAAATATTTGGCATTTTCTATTTAGCTGATTTTTATGTGTTGTGTTTTGTGGATTTATTTGATGTACACCATTTTTGTGGCTGAATGACCTATGTTTAATTTAATTTATTCATTTTCCTGCAGATAAGGTATTTAGCTTTGTGGGTCAAATGGTAAATGTATTTGTATTCTTTACTCTTATGAATAAAAATTATATTCTTAAAAAAATTATGTTATTTACCTTTAGTCACATTTTCCCATAAAACACTTATTTGAAAAGTTATAGGACTTCGAAATTATCGTCCCATTGACATAATGTGGTTTGTTGTGGTCATAATTTAACGATAGCTGTGAAAATACCCGTTTTTAAATTTCGCGCATAATCCCTCTTCTTCAAAAGCTCTGACTATAACTTATAAGAAGTGCGAAACACTAAATGGAAGTAAATGCTCTTTTAGAAACAACTGTTTCATTCTGCCGAATCTAAAACTTGACGAGCTCTTTTTGTCATCTCTCTTCCCATACACCCTCCAATGATTCCTCACTGACAATCCAGTACCTATGAGAATAATTCAAATTTATATTAATGATCAATCAGTCGACAAAATGTTAGTAGAGCAAATTTCTGTTTCGAAAAAATTTCCATGACGGACAAATTTCCTTCAAACTAATAATGCTGTCAAGCAAATTACATCAAACCACACTTAACACTATTCCACAAGTCTGTTGCTGCCCAAATAATTTTAGTACTTTTAATCGTAATCTAAAATTGTTTTTCTCAATCCTATCAACTGTTGCAATTTCAACGCAAATAGTTCATAATCTTCCTGCTATTATCATGCACTATTGCAAGATGGAAAATACCTCGTTGTTGAATATTACGTAACATGCAAACTTCTATAGATCCATTGTTCCATTGTGATGCCTGATTCCTTTCTCCAGGATTGCGTGTGCACTCTAGAAAGGCAGAAAAAATAACTTTCCACATTTTCTAAAGAAGCTACGTCATAATGATGCCTTTCAGCAATAGAAGAATAGCATCGCATAAAGGCAGTTGCTGCTATCGGTTGTTTATTCTCTGTTACTTTCAAAATTATAGATATAACTTTAGAAACTTCATTTTTACTTCAGTAGTGATATTCAGAACAAAGGGTTAAGTTCACTATCGATTAGTCTACATATCGAATAATATTTTAAATGTACTATATAAGACGCCCTAAATATAAGTTGAGACAACTGGCGCGTTTCAGTGGCGTGCAAAGATGGTGGGAAAGTTGTACAGCTGCCCAACCAGAAAATTTGGAGATGAAGCAAAGAGTATATTATTCCCATCCAAGAATTTTGGATTTAAATTTTAACCTTGAAAAAGATACCTACAGAAAAGAGATTTCGGTATTCTACTTTAGCTCCAATAGAGATAAAAAAGGATTCAGAGTTATACTCTTGAAATGACATATGTGCTGTTTTTTTTCAAATCCGTTATTACGACATATGGATTTTCTATCTGTCCATGGTCAGCAAGAAAAATTTAGAAAACACTTCTCTGCAGACCATAAAAAGCGAAAAACGCACCTTCACAAACACACTGTTAAAAGTGAAAACTCTGGTATTCCTAGTGCTTCAACTTCTCCTTTCTCCTGTTATCATGATGTTACGGTACAATGATAGCTGATTTCTGGTGTTATCGTGATATCTACTTTGGCTTGGCATACCCTTAATTGCCTGTCCTCAAATTTGTATCATTTATTACAAATAGTGTTTGATTGGAAGCTGTAACTCACGGATCACACTGAATTTTAGGACTTCGCCCGATACTGGTGAATTACATGCGTTGTATTTTCTACAGTTGTCCAGCGTTGCTGGGGTCATAATATGCAGTAAATGACACACCCAAAACAGTAGCTTTAGATTTACATAAAACTAAATAAGATCGATTGCGAGAAAGATTTTCTACCATCTCTTTTCGAGTCGAAAAGTAGGGTACATATTTTGAGCATGCCCGTAATATTCCCCACATAAGTAACTTTCATTTCAGATATATCTTGTTAGACTTTGGAATCGTTTACGCAATTTTCCCTTGTTTTATGTGATGAATTTTAATAGAAAAAATAAATAACCCTATCAAGCAGCTGCTTTCCGCAAAAACTATGTCGTATAAAATGACAGACTCCTGTCAGTTTATATGCCATATTATAAGTTCTGTGAAGATGGCGGGACCTCAACAAAAATAAAAGTGGCACCCATACCTTACTCGGATCTCTTTGATCACTAAACAAGCTCGGCGACGGGACGGATTCATGAGAGGTTTCTTTAACCCATTAACGGGTCCCTCAATATCAACAGAATCAAGTTTTTAATTCAAATGGTAACACTTTGAAGAGAATCTAAAAAGTCACCTTTAACCAAAGTTCAGAATAAGTATCATAGCCCATTAAAAATACGGATAATATTTATAGCAAAACATGGCATCATGTTTGGAAATATGTATGTATTAAAGATGATGGCTTGATTTATGTTAAGGCAACATGGAGTATCAAGGGGAAAATCCTTAGGGGAATTTTGTGACGAGGCATTCAAGTATTTAGGAAGTTATGAATGGCGTAATGGATAAACGTGAGGGAAGCGAGTTCGAGAGCAGCTGTGGAGAAAAGTTTTTTAATATGATTTAGCCTTTCGGCAAATGATGTTGATAAGATGAACTCTTTCATTCGAGCTGTTGATGAGACTGGTAGTAGAGTAGGTTTGTTTATAAACAGAGAGAAAATTAAAGTGATAAAAATTGGTCAGGCAGGTTGTGATTCAGTTAATCTGAATGGTTGCAGTCTTGAGCAGGTGTCACAGTTTAATTACCTTGGGAGCTATGTAACAGATAATGGTGATGTGCGGCATGAGATTAACAGACGAATAGGGATTGCTCTCCGGGACTTTTAAGAATCTATGGAGAGTGTGAAGAAATAGGCGTATACACCTAAAGACTAAAATTAGACTGTATAATAGTTTGGTTCTTTCTAGGGTTAGTTATGGTAGTGAAACTTGGACACTTTGTAAACAAGATAACAGGAAACTAGATGCTTTTGATTCCAGATGCTTACGCAGTATCTTGGGCATTAGGTGGTTCAACTTTGTAACTAATGATGAGGTTAGGCAAAGGAGTTTGCAACCTCCTTTAAGCAGCATATTGTGCAGAGAGAGACTCCGCTGGTTTGGCCATATTACCCGTATGGATAATTATAGATTGGCGAATAGGGTTATGAACAATGTGCCTAAAGGCCTCAAAAGGAGAGGGAGACCTAGGATGCGGTGGGCTGACAATGTCAAACAGGACCTTGTTAGAATTGGTGTGCAGTGACGAGATGCAGCATATATAGCTCAGGACAGGTATTCTTGGAGAACTAAATTGCGCGGTAAGGTTGGACCTCCGTAGCTCATGGCTGCTTGAGGATGATGATGACGATCAAATTAAAAGACGAAACATGAATTGTTCCAAAACTATTAAAATGACAAACTTCTGATACGTTAACTCTGATCACATGTGACCTCTTGTGAAATAGTATAAAGTTAACAAATCAGAAATAAGCATTTTGAAATAGCACAATAAATCACGATTCTACTGTAATTATAGGCTAATGCTGCAATTGTGTAACGCAGTCCGGTTGTCAGATCGTGAAATGAAACCATGAATCGAAGTGCATTTTACAAGATTTTGATAATATTAATTTTCGCTGAATGGTAATTTCACTGTCACAGTGAACAGTTCGTACTTTACCTTCTAATCGTTATATTTCGATAATGATTTGTGCAAACATTAAAAAATTGTTAAAACATGGTACTGTGACTCTTGAACTTAAGTTCATCGAATGATCAAAAGAGTGAGTCATAATCATATATATGCGAAAATGAGCTGAGAAATATATGGCGGAATAGTTGCATCAGTTGACTATAAGTCAAAATTTGCAACTGAAAAATGCATTTTATTAGCTTATTAGATAGATCAGTTTTCGTTGAATGACGACATCACCATTAGTAAACAGTTCGTACTCTGCGTTCGAATGATTCAAGTGAATTATAATAGTATGGTGTGAAATATTTTCCGGGATAGCTATATGTTTTAATAAATTGTTTTGTGTTAAATTCTGAACTATATTTCCTGTGATAAGGCAAAAAGTTAACTTTTGATAATGTTTTGTGCAACATTGGAAATTTTAAATCATTACGCACACCTGGTAAAGGACCTGATGAGTCGCTTCTCTGGAAAGAGCGAGCGAATCAACAACAGTGGATCCGGGGGAGAGGCATTCGATGGAGTTCGTGGCTCTGGCCGCAGGGGCAGAACGCATAGTATTGTAGTAAAATTTTAATATTTATTCTTGTATAACACATACCAAAGAAGTTAGGAGAAAACTTTGGTATCGATATTATCACTTCCTCAGCATAATCTTGATAAATTCTGTAGAGCTACCCTACTGTCAAGGTCTGATATTTCTGATACTTCGCAATGGGAGCTGATTACAATTCGGTTTCCATTGCTAAAGCTAAAGTGTTTTTGGGGTGTAATCTTATCTCCAGATCTTTGAGGGTTTTATCTATCTTCATGATCTAATATTCAAGGTTAGGTCACAGTTATGGAACTAAAATATTGCTGAACGATAAATTCCAAAGGTGAAATATACGGTTTACAAAGCTTCTTTTTAAAATACAGTAAAGTTCCAATTATCTGACCTTCGTTTATCCGATATCCTATTATTCAACAAACAGCTCAGGCATTTTCTATAGTTATCTTTTCTATCGTAACACATATAATTTATACTGAATTTTGAATTTTTGTAAGAAAATATTACAAACTTTAATTTTGCCTGTATTTGTGCTATATTAACAATTGTAGTGGAACAACTCGAGATAGTGTGAATGGAATGTTTAGTTCAATGTTCACGACTTGGAAAATAAACTTTTAAGAAAAGCAAATGTCCCTGAGATAAAGTGAATATCTTACAAAACTAGATTTATCAATGATATTCGTTTAATTAATAATCAAAGAGTTTACGCAACTGAGATATTTAACAGTAGTCACTAGCAGTAATGAAATTTGAAGAGAATTTAAGGAATCATTTCTCAAACGTTAAAAACCTATTTTTTAAGTAAATCGTTTAATATAAAAGTTATTCGGTATAATTTCATTAATTTTTGAGTCATATTTTTATGATGAGTAACGATTTCTATAAATATTTCAGCTTTCATAACTTTTTTAAACATTAAACTAACAGTGTTTAGAACAACGATTTGTAGAAATTTGATGAAAATGTTAAGCTTATCTTCAGTACCATGTTACCCTAAAAAGTTAATTTGAAAAAATAGAGAATTTCAATATAACTTTCTATTCAAGTAGCATGGAAGTATCCTAATACTTTTCGTAATGTACTGGCCATTTCTGTACAAAATTACACAATTCGGCAGAAATTGCATTCTGTACAAAATTAAGTGTTTCTTTTTTTAAATTCGATTTGAAGACAGATCGGATAGCTCCTAAACATTCTGTCAACAACAGGGCTGGAAAAATCCACTCCCCATTAGTGAATTTTCTGGTGTGTATTGTTACTTTCCAACCTAGGAGAAATTACTACAGTTGTTTCCTTCAGAAAAGAACATCAAATTTCTCATTTGAATTCAGTATCATTAATGTCATTGCTTGCTCTTTTTTTATATATAATGCGCATAAAAGCAAGAAAAATGTTTTTAATCCCCACATTGGTATATGATTTTGATCTGGCTTGTAATAAACTATTGACTGGTTGAAGTTTTCCGAATTTAACAACCCTTGATCCAAACCTAGTAAAGTCTCCTGCTACGAGTACTTTTAGACTTTTACAAACGGGTTAGTCTAATAGAAACCTATTAATCTTTTTATTTATCTTTATTATTCTTTATTCGTTTTTCATTTGTACATTCTTACAACTTCATATTCCTCTTTACTGCTAATAAACATTTTCTGATACCCAATTCTCTCAGATACATATTTTCCCCAAGATCACTGTTGGTTAAACCTTTGTCATCTCAGTTTTCATTCTTATAAATCCAAACACTCTTATCTACTGAGTTCTAATATTTTACATAGACATGGCTCAATATCTCCCTTCCAGATGATCTTTTTGAACTCGAAGGATATAAACTCTTCCGCATCGATACACCTAGTGGGGCATGAGAAAGACTTGCATTATATGTGCCGGAGGCATTTTATGTCGAACTAACGACTATTCCTTCTTACTCTTGTTTCGAAGGTCTCTGGGTCAAAATCTCCCCTATCAATAAACAAAACCCTACTCTTTTATCGACACACTTTACTATCTTACGAACAGCAATATTGAAGATTTTATTAATTCATTGTACTCAGTTCTTCAAAGTTTCCCGTGCAACATTACTTCCATTCTTATCGGACGGAGACTTTAATATCGATGCTCTAAAGCATAGATTCCCAACGGGGGCGATACCGCCCCCCAGTGGGCGCTGGAGCCTTCCATGGGGGCGGTATTATGATTTTTAATAGATAAATAAACATAAATTAGGTACAGATAATATGCAACAATATTTTAATTCATATAAAATTAACTATTATGGACTAGGGGGGCGTTGAAATTTTTGTTCTCTTCTAAAGGGGGCGGTGGTCCAGAAAAGGTTGGGAATCACTGCTCTAAAGCATACTTCTGCGTATTTCAAGCTTGAAATCTGCCTAAAAACATTCGGACATATACGTTTAAACAAATTGCCCACTCGCAATTACTGATCACATTGAATCTCTCATGGATATGACTTCCCAAAAGTCCTTCACTTTACAAGCATACACTTGCTCTCTTCTAAGACATTAGTGATCATTTTATTATTAGCACATCTTTAATGTATTATACATCTCGTGCATCTAAAGTTTTAATTTCAAAACGATCCTTTAAAATATTCAACAATAACGAATTTTTTGAGTTTGCAAAATATCTACCTTTCCACAAGAGTATTTCCGAATGCACAACCCCTACCTCAAAAGCACAACATCTCTTCCGTTTAATTGATTTTGTGCTTGATACCTATGATCCTTATAAATCCCTAAACCATCTCGAAAGCTTTGGAAATTATTATAAAATGAGAAGTAGATATTGAAGGTTTTTTCCATCATTTAATACACCTCTATATGGGCACCATTAGTTGCACGAAGCACATCAAGACGGTACTCGATTTCTTGCCACGTTCGCTGTAGCATAGCCTCATAGATGGTGGCAATGGCATCAATGATCTTTTGCTTTAGGTCAGTGATGTCCCGTATCTTTGTTCGATACACGATATCTTTAACATAACCCCATAGAAAGAAGTCCAAGGGAGTGATATCTGGTGAACGAGGTGCCAGGGAATTGGGCCATTTCTTCTAGTCTGGAAATGTTTCATTTAGGAACCCATGGACTTGCAGTCCCCAATGTGGTGGTGCTTGCTGGAAAATGATGGTTGGTTGAAGGTCATCTAGTTGTGGTGCCACATATTCAGTCAAAAGGTCAAAGTAAACATTTGCAGTAATTGATGCCTCGTTGAAGAAAAATGGACCAAGGATTCGATTGCACATGATCCCACACCACATATTAACCTTTGGACTATCTCGGTGAAGTTCACTAGTCATATGGGGATGTTTTGATTCCCAGATTCTCACATTATGTGTGTGCAGTTTCCCTGAGACATGAAAGGTTGCCTCATCACTAAAACAAACTTGGGTGAGGAACGTTTCATCCTCAGAAATTCGTTCCAGCATGTTAACTGCAAACTCTTTTTGTCATGGTTTATCATTTGGCTCGAGTGCTTGTAAGAGTTGCACTTTGTAAGCGTACAATCGCAAGTTCTTGTGTAGGACTTTGTACACTGTTGAACGTGGGAGATAGACTTGCCTTACACGATCGATGTTTTCCTCAGATGTTCTTGGTCGTTTTTTCCTCTCAACTTCCAGATTCTCCCCCTCATAACGCAAACATTAAAATTAATAACAACTATGTTACAGTTTCCACTTCATAAAGTACTTAGGTATGTTTATGGATAATAATATTAACTTTTGGAATTCATATTAATAAAACCGTCGCTTCAGCTTCCAAAAGAACCTATATAGTTAGGTACATCATCATCATCATCATCATCATCCTCAAGCAGCCATGGGCTATGGAGGTCCAACCAGACCGTGCAATTTAGTTCTCCAAGCAAGTCTACCCTGAGCTACATCTACTGCATCTGGCCACTGCACACCAATTCTAACAAGGTCTTGTTTGACATTGTCTGCCCACCGCATCCTAGGTCTCCCCTTCTTTCTGAGGCCTTTAGGCACACTGTTCATAACCCTATTCGCCAATCTATAATTATTCATACGGGCAAGAATTGGCTCAAGCTGTTAGAATTGGTGTGCAGTGACGAGATGCAGCATATATAGCTCAGGACAGGTATTCTTGGAGAACTAAATTGCGCGGTCAGGTTGGACCTCCGTAGCTCATGGCTGCTTGAGGATGATGATGACGATCAAATTAAAAGACGAAACATGAATTGTTCCAAAACTATTAAAATGACAAACTTCTGATACGTTAACTCTGATCACATGTGACCTCTTGTGAAATAGTATAAGTTAACAAATCAGAAATAAGCATTTTGAAATAGCACAATAAATCACGATTCTACTGTAATTATAGGCTAATGCCGCAATTGTGTAACGCAGTCCGGTTGTCAGATCGTGAAATGAAACCATGAATCGAAGTGCATTTTACAAGATTTTGATAATATTAATTTTCGCTGAATGGTAATTTCACTGTCACAGTGAACAGTTCGTACTTTACCTTCTAATCGTTATATTTCGATAATGATTTGTGCAAACATTAAAAAATTGTTAAAACATGGTACTGTGACTCTTGAACTTAAGTTCATCGAATGATCAAAAGAGTGAGTCATAATCATATATATGCGAAAATGAGCTGAGAAATATATGGCGGAATAGTTGCATCAGTTGACTATAAGTCAAAATTTGCAACTGAAAAATGCATTTTATTAGCTTATTAGATAGATCAGTTTTCGTTGAATGACGACATCACCATTAGTAAACAGTTCGTACTCTGCGTTCGAATGATTCAAGTGAATTATAATAGTATGGTGTGAAATATTTTCCGGGATAGCTATATGTTTTAATAAATTGTTTTGTGTTAAATTCTGAACTATATTTCCTGTGATAAGGCAAAAAGTTAACTTTTGATAATGTTTTGTGCAACATTGGAAATTTTAAATCATTACGCACACCTGGTAAAGGACCTGATGAGACGCTTCTCTGGAAAGAGCGAGCGAATCAACAACAGCGGATCCGGGGGAGAGGCATTTGGTGGAGTTCGTGGCTCTGGCCGCAGGGGCAGAACGCATAGTATTGTAGTAAAATTTTAATATTTATTCTTGTATAACACATACCAAAGAAGTTAGGAGAAAACTTTGGTATCGATATTATCACTTCCTCAGCATAATCTTGATAAATTCTGTAGAGCTACCCTACTGTCAAGGTCTGATATTTCTGATTCTTCGCAATGGAAGCTGATTGCAATTCGGTTTCCATTGCTAAAGCTAAAGTGTTTTTGGGGTGTAATCTTATCTCCAGATCTTTGAGGGTTTTATCTATCTTCATGATCTAATATTCAAGGTTAGGTCACAGTTATGGAACTAAAATATTGCTGAACGATAAATTCCAAAGGTGAAATATACGGTTTACAAAGCTTCTTTTTAAAATACAGTAAAGTTCCAATTATCTGACCTTCGTTTATCCGATATCCTATTATTCAACAAACAGCTCAGGAATTTTCTACAGTTATCTTTTCTATCGTAACACATATAATTTATACTGAATTTTGAATTTTTGTAAGAAAAATATTACAAACTTTAATTTTGCCTGTATTTATGCTATATTAACAATTGTAGTGGAACAACTCGAGATAGTGTGAATGGAATGTTTCGTTCAATGTTCACGACTTGGAAAATAAACTTTTAAGAAAAACAAATGTCCCTGAGATAAAGTGAATATCTTACAAAACTAGATTTATCAATGATATTCGTTTAATTAATAATCAAAGAGTTTACGCAACTGAGATATTTAACAGTAGTCACTGGCAGTAATGAAATTTGAAGAGAATTTAAGGAATCATTTCTCAAACGTTAAAAACCTATTTTTTAAGTAAATCGTTTAATATAAAAGTTATTCGGTATAATTTCATTAATTTTTGAGTCATATTTTTATGATGAGTAACGATTTCTATAAATATTTCAGCTTTCATAACTTTTTTAAACATTAAACTAACAGTTTTTTTAAACATTAAACTAACAGTTAACTTTTTTAAACATTAAACTAACAGTGTTAAGAACAACGATTTGTAGAAATTTGACGAAAATGTTAAGTTTATCTTCAGTACCATGTTACCCTAAAAAGTTAATTTGAAAAAATAGAGAATTTCAATATAACTTTCTATTCAAGTAGCATGGAAGTATCCTAATACTTTTCGTAATGTACTGGACATTTCTGTACAAAATTACACAATTCGGCAGAAATTGCATTCTGTACAAAATTAAGTGTTTCTTTTTTTAAATTCGATTTGAAGACAGATCGGATAGCTCCTAAACATTCTGTCAACAACAGGGCTGGAAAAATCCACTCCCCATTAGTGAATTTTCTGGTGTGTATTGTTACTTTCCAACCTAGGAGAAATTACTACAGTTGTTTCCTTCAGAAAAGAACATCAAATTTCTCATTTGAATTCAGTATCATTAATGTCATTGCATGCTCTTTTTTTATATATAATGCGCATAAAAGAAGAAAAATATTTTTAATCCCCACATTGGTATATGTTTTTGATCTGGCTTGTAATAAACTATTGACTGGTTGAAGGTTTCCGAATTTAACAACCCTTGATCCAAACCTAGTAAAGTCTCCTGCTACGAGTACTTTTAGACTTTTACAAACGGGTTAGTCTAATAGAAACCTATTAATCTTTTTATTTATCTTTATTATTCTTTATTCGTTTTTCATTTGTACATTCTTACAACTTCATATTCCTCTTTACTGCTAATAAACATTTTCTGATACCCAATTCTCTCAGATACATATTTTCCCCAAGATCACTGTTGGTTAAACCTTTGTCATCTCAGTTTTCATTCTTATAAATCCAAACACTCTTATCTACTGAGTTCTAATATTTTACATAGACATGGCTCAATATCTCCCTTCCAGATGATCTTTTTGAACTCGAAGGATATAAACTCTTCCGCATCGATACACCTAGTGGGGCATGAGAAAGACTTGCATTATATGTGCCGGAGGCATTTTATGTCGAACTAACGACTATTCCTTCTTACTCTTGTTTCGAAGGTCTCTGGGTCAAAATCTCCCCTATCAATAAACAAAACCCTACTCTTTTATCGACACACTTTACTATCTTACGAACAGCAATATTGAAGATTTTATTAATTCATTGTACTCAGTTCTTCAAAGTTTCCCGTGCAACATTACTTCCATTCTTATCGGACGGAGACTTTAATATCGATGCTCTAAAGCATAGATTCCCAACGGGGGCGATACCGCCCCCCAGTGGGCGCTGGAGCCTTCCATGGGGGCGGTATTATGATTTTTAATAGATAAATAAACATAAATTAGGTACAGATAATATGCAACAATATTTTAATTCATATAAAATTAACTATTATGGACTAGGGGGGCGTTGAAATTTTTGTTCTCTTCTAAAGGGGGCGGTGGTCCAGAAAAGGTTGGGAATCACTGCTCTAAAGCATACTTCTGCGTATTTCAAGCTTGAAATCTGCCTAAAAACATTCGGACATATACGTTTAAACAAATTGCCCACTCGCAATTACTGATCACATTGAATCTCTCATGGATATGACTTCCCAAAAGTCCTTCACTTCACAAGCATACACTTGCTCTCTTCTAAGACATTAGTGATCATTTTATTATTAGCACATCTTTAATGTATTATACATCTCGTGCATCTAAAGTTTTAATTTCAAAACGATCCTTTAAAATATTCAACAATAACGAATTTTTTGAGTTTGCAAAATATCTACCTTTCCACAAGAGTATTTCCGAATGCACAACCCCTACCTCAAAAGCACAACATCTCTTCCGTTTAATTGATTTTGTGCTTGATACCTATGATCCTTATAAATCCCTAAACCATCTCGAAAGCTTTGGAAATTATTACAAAATGAGAAGTAGATATTGAAGGTTTTTTCCATCATTTAATACACCTCTATATGGGCACCATTAGTTGCACGAAGTACATCAAGACGGTACTCGATTTCTTGCCACGTTCGCTGTAGCATAGCCTCATAGATGGTGGCAATGGCATCAATGATCTTTTGCTTTAGGTCAGTGATGTCCCGTATCTTTGTTCGATACACGATATCTTTAACATAACCCCATAGAAAGAAGTCCAGGGGAGTGATATCTGGTGAACGAGGTGCCAGGGAATTGGGCCATTTCTTCTAGTCTGGAAATGTTTCATTTAGGAACCCATGGACTTGCAGTCCCCAATGTGGTGGTGCTTGCTGGAAAATGATGGTTGGTTGAAGGTCATCTAGTTGTGGTGCCACATATTCAGTCAAAAGGTCAAAGTAAACATTTGCAGTAATTGATGCCTCGTTGAAGAAAAATGGACCAAGGATTCGATTGCACATGATCCCACACCACATATTAACCTTTGGACTATCTCGGTGAAGTTCACTAGTCACATGGGGATGTTTTGATTCCCAGATTCTCACATTATGTGTGTGCAGTTTCCCTGAGACATGAAAGGTTGCCTCATCACTAAAACAAACTTGGGTGAGGAACGTTTCATCCTCAGAAATTCGTTCCAGCATGTTAACTGCAAACTCTTTTTGTCATGGTTTATCATTTGGCTCGAGTGCTTGTAAGAGTTGCACTTTGTAAGCGTACAATCGCAAGTTCTTGTGTAGGACTTTGTACACTGTTGAACGTGGGAGATAGACTTGCCTTACACGATCGATGTTTTCCTCAGATGTTCTTGGTCGTTTTTTCCTCTCAACTTCCAGATTTCCCCCTCATAACGCAAACATTAAAATTAATAACAACTATGTTACAGTTTCCACTTCATAAAGTACTTAGGTATGTTTATGGATAATAATATTAACTTTTGGAATTCATATTAATAAAACCGTCGCTTCAGCTTCCAAAAGAGCCTATATATTTAGGTACATCATCATCATCATCCTCAAGCAGCCATGGGCTATGGAGGTCCAACCAGACCGTGCAATTTAGTTCTCCAAGCAAGTCTACCCTGAGCTACATCTACTGCATCTGGCCACTGCACACCAATTCTAACAAGGTCTTGTTTGACATTGTCTGCCCACCGCATCCTAGGTCTCCCCTTCTTTCTGAGGCCTTTAGGCACACTGTTCATAACCCTATTCGCCAATCTATAATTATTCATACGGGCAACATGGCCAAACCAACGGAGTCTCTCTCTGCACAATATGCTGCTTAAAGGAGGTTGCCAACTCCTTTGCCTAATCTCATCATTAGTTACAAAGTTGAACCACCTAATGCCCAAGATACTGCGTAAGCATCTGGAATCAAAAGCATCTAGTTTCCTGTTATCTTGTTTACAAAGTGTCCAAGTTTCACTACCATAACTAACCCTAGAAAGAACCAAACTATTATACAGTCTAATTTTAGTCTTTAGGTGTATACGCCTATTTCTCCACACTCTCCATAGATTCTTAAAAGTCCCGGCAGCAATCCCTATTCGTCTGTTAATCTCATGCCGCACATCACCATTATCAGTTACATAGCTCCCAAGATAATTAAACTGTGACACCTGCTCAAGACTGCAACCATTCAGATTAACTGAATCACAGCCTGCCTGACCAATTTTCATCACTTTAGTTTTCTCTCTGTTTATAACCAAACCTACTCTACTACCAGTCTCATCAACAGCTCGAATGAAAGAGTTCATCTCATCAACATCATTTGCCAAAAGGGCTAAATCATTCGAAACTATATATCTTCCTATGTCCCAATGTTCTACAAAATTTACATCCGGTCGAAACTCGAATACTGTGCTTCCACTCTTTCTGGTAATAATAAAATGAATTCGAATAACGTAGAAAAAGTTCAAAATGAAGCTCTCAAAATCATCAGCAAAATCTATTTTAATAAACGATAATCTCTAACACTGCCTGATATTCGTTCCAACTATCAAATTCGCACTCTTGAATCTAGAAGAGAACTGCGTTTATTACCCTTATTCACACTATTTATAACAAGTCTCACCCCCTTCATTCGATTCTTACACCCAGAGGCGTAGCCATGGGGAAATGGGGGGAGGCTCCCCCCAAAGCAACTCGGAGTTGGCAAAATTCGAAGCGACTTCGTAAAATCTAGGTGAGTTGTGAAAATTTGTTATCTTGTTTTTTTTGTAAAATTAAAGGGAGTTGTCAAAATCGAGGCAACTTGGCAAATCTGGGGCAGTTTGGAAAATGGGGAGACGGCAAAATCTAGAGCAGTTGGCAAAATCCGAAGCCACGTAGTAAAGTACAGGTGAGTTTGCAAAATCGTGACAACTTGACAAAATCTTGAGGAGTTGGGAAAATTCGGAGTGATTTGGTAAAATCTTGGGGAGTTGGCAAAATACGGTGTGATTTGACAAAATCTTGGGGAATTGACAAAATTCAGGTGAGATGTAAAAATTTGAATTCTTTTTTCTGTAAAATTATGGCGAGTTGACAAAATTTAGGAGAGTTGGCAAAAGTTTGGGATTTGGCAAAATCTATGGGCAGTTGACAAAATTCTGAATGATTTGGCAAAATCATGGAGAGTTGGCAAAATTCGGAGTCACCTGCGAAAATTGTGGGGAATTAGCAAAATTCAGAGTGACTTTGCAAAAATCGGGTGAGATGTAAAAATTGGGATTTTTTTCTCTAAACTTGTGGCGAGTTGGCAAAATATAGGGCAGTTGGCAATTTTCGAATTCACTTGGTAAAATACTGGCGAGTTGTGAAAATTGGGATTGTTTTTGTAAAATTAAGGAGATTTGGCAAAATCGAGAAAACATGGCAAATTCTTGGGGAGTTTGAAAATTTTGAAGTGACTTGGCAAATTTAGGAGAGATGTAAAGATTGGGATTGGCTTTGTAAAATTAAGGAGAGTTAAGAAAATTCACACTGACTTGTTACAATTCAGGTGAGATAAAAATATTGGGATTATTTCCGTGAAATTATGGTTAGTTGGAAAATT
Organism: Ryuthela nishihirai; assembly: GCA_038380435.1. Taxonomy (NCBI): domain Eukaryota; kingdom Metazoa; phylum Arthropoda; class Arachnida; order Araneae; family Heptathelidae; genus Ryuthela; species Ryuthela nishihirai. The sequence continues at coordinate 75,654,955 of JAWZYU010000012.1, forward strand.
TGGAAGTCAAATGGCAAAATGCAGTGCAATGGCAAATGCCCCACCACCACCATGGAGCGAAAGCGAAAATCTAGATACGAACCTGACAGAGAGACATGACAGAGACGGGGAGACCAAAATTATTGGGCGTCCGTGTACCAAAGTAAAACGTCATAATTGTAAGTAAATAAAAAAAAAACCAATGAATAATATTAAATGAATGGAATTTTATGTATTTAAATCAGTTTATAAGTTTTCAGTTTTATTTTTATACTTTTTACTTTGGTTAGGATAAGTTTTCCTAGGGGCTTCAAAATGTTTTTTACACCTGAAGCTGAATGGTTAGAAATGACTGATATAATTGACAGCACATATAATATAATTCCTACCAACGCATAGCAGCATTTATTAAGAGAAACTGGGGGTTTCTTCACCCCCCCATCCCTTTGCAAAAAAAAAAAAAACTCTTGTTTTTCCATGTTTTTATCGATAAGGAATAACGGCTGCAGTGCAGGGTGAAAAAATAGCAAAAGTACGAACTTTTATAAAATATTTTTCAAACATGGCTATTTCTACTTTGAGCTGAACTGCGAATTTGATCGGTACTTTCCGAAACGTGATCGATACATCAACATCATCTCACAAGTTGTCGCCTTTGTGAAGCGAAAATCGAGACACTTGAATTAGTGTCGAGAAATGGTGATTTGGCAACAGAGCAAAAAGACTCTTATTGCTTAAAATGACTTTGAGAGTACAACCAGGAGTGAGATTGGGAAAAGAAGGGTCGTCTTAATAACAGAAGTGGGATTGTATATAAAATGTATTTCACTCTCCAGTGCACAATGACTCTGAACATCGGTGAAATTTGAGCAGGTTACAGCTAGTTAACCATTTCACGACCAAGGGAAACATTTTTCCCATTTTAAAATTGGTGATTGTCGTATTTAATTATAACCTTATCTGCATTTTTAATACAGAATGTCAAAATAGAACGTATGCCGAACGCAATTACGTAAACGGGAACGTTTAGAAAAAAAAAAAGAACAGGACGCATAATATATGTACTATGTGCAATGTCCATCTTTGCCTCACTACCGAAAGAAATTGCTTCGCAGAATATCATAATTAGCACATCATTTTGTATAGTAATTTTATTTCATAATTTTGTATTATTTTAGTTAACATTTTGTTCTAATAAACCAATAAATAAAAGACATTGCATAATAAGCCTAACTATAATTTGTGTTACCTTTATAGTCCATTGGGAAAAATATTTCCCATAAAATTCCAAAAAAACTACACATTGTTATGTATTTTTCTTATGATTTTTATTTATTTTACGTCTAAACAAACTAAAATAAACAGTTACATACTAATATTTACTCTTAGAAACCTTATGGTCCTGAAAGGGTTAATGCCTAAAAAATTATAAATCAGGCTAAAAGCAGAAGGAAGAGAATTTTTTCCTGTTTCCGAGTACAATTATTTTTTCTCAAAAATATTATTCACACTTGGAAAATCGATTTTCGCAATTGCATTTTTTTACCTATAATTTTGTTGCTCTCACACAACCAACGTCTTATAAAGTTAACGGGATTTAGAAAATCTCAATAGTGAAATATTAAAAATAAGAGTCAAGGTCCTTTCAGAAGTCATTTAGACATCAGTTGGGTTGGGTTATTTTACCTCTTAGCGGCACTTTTTTGCGCACCATGGGCTAAATGGCCAGGTTACATGGACCCCGAAGGCTCAGAGAAGTTTGGGGGAGGGGACCCACTGGAACAGCTGTTGGGAGACAGATGGTAGCCTCCCGTCAAGGCCATCCAGCGTGTTCTTTAACGTGCACAGGGTATGGCTCTCCCGCACACGGGGCCACGGCTTAACGTCCCATCCGACGGACGGCGGCCTTTCCAAGCCCATCGGTGTCCCCTACTGACCGTGGGCAGGGCGGGGAATTTTGCGGAGATAAATCTCAACGCTGACTCAACTGGGACTCGAACCTGGGAACTACAGATTACGAGCATGGCGCGCTACCGACTGAGCCACCCCGCCCCTTCGACATCAGTAAGAACATGTAACTTTCATCATACAAGCTGTTTTTTTTTTTTCAGAATTAATTATGTACTTCTGCAAGAATAGGATTTTTACATAAAGTAACCACATTGTTTAAGCTGAAAGTAGATATAATTAAATTTTTAAAAAGGAATTAAATAATAGATATGCAACATCATTCGTTTGCAGTAATTTCTTCCTTATCTAATGTTTACGAAGGAAAAATGTGAACGCGAAAATCCTCATGACCACTGAATGTACCGAATTCTCTTATTTTATCTCTCATATCCTGCTTGTGATTTCGAAAGTCCTCCTTTACACATTTCGAAGACCCACTGAGAGGAAAGACCACTATCTATCCACTGAGAGGAAAGTCCTTAAGAGGGATTTTGGCAATACGTTTGACAGACGAATGATGGAGTTGTTTGATGAAACTTTGGATTTTTTCTTTTACATTGAGCAGTGTGCTTAATGACAAACAAGGAAAATTCAGAGAAATAAATGTTACTTTTGCTTTCAATTACCTTTTTTCCCTAACTGTCCAAAACTGATGGTAGCATGATAATTACGCTTTGCAGGAAAGAATATGCTGATTCTTGAAAGAGACTTTCCCAGTTTCCGAGTACAATTATTTGTTTCTGAAAAATATTATTCACACTTGGTAAGCAGATTTTTGCAATTTCATCAGATCATTGCTTTGTAATCTAAAGTTGTATTATTTTCTTTCATTAACCCATTAAATCCCAGATTGTTTTTTTTCTCAGATTTTAAAATTTTATTCTTTATTTCTAAAGTCTATACCATATGTATGACAATAAATAGAACAATTGCATGAAAATGTATGTTGGTATGCAAATGATGACTATCCTCAAAATAGGACGCTGGTATCTAACAGTATCAATAGAATGTATTATACCGTACTTGAGTCCAAACAAATTACTTTTTGTGAAATGGTACAAAACACCCCATACACAGCGTAACATTACATTTTGCACAATATGACCTTGGTTTTCCTTTGCACCCAACTTGTGGCATCTTCTTTGTGCGTCTCGTCGAGCAATGACATGGCCTATCCCATCAAACCTAACATCTGGTACCGTCTGATGGTGGACGGGGAAGCCATTGGACGTCCAGGTTGTTTCATCCAGTGTCCAGTTTAAGTATGTAACTGCAACGGCACGTCTGAACCTCAATAGGTCCAGTGCTTTTGGCCCATGTACTAGCCAATAGAGGAGCCAAGTATTTACAAGAGACATTTCTATCATTCGTGTAAATAAGACCCAGTACAATTGGTATGCCCTCTGACACCTGTTGCATATTTTCCTACCAACCAGTCATGGTGGTCAACTCCTCCCACGTTCGCATTATTTGACTTGAGAACAGCAGGTTATGGTACTTGTGTCTCCTGTTTTGCCTGCCTCCTGAACCGAATAGCCATTCCCAGAGGTTCAACTTTGTCAAAATTTGTGCCAATAGTGACACATTTGTTGTCGTTCCATCTAACGAACAAAATTTCACCATTCCAATCAAACTGATAGTCAAAATCCCCACGAGCTTTCTTTTACAGTTCCTTGCTGCTCCTCAGTTGACAATCACCAACACGGTTCTCTCTGACTGTTCCAGTTGCGCGATAACCCAGGTTTCTAAGGTGAATCAGAAGATCACGACTTGTGAAGAAGTTGTCAAAGTAAACGCAGAGGACCCTTTGCTCTTGAACACAATCCAGCATGTTTAGCACTACTCTTGATCCCAATAACAAATCATCCCTTTCTGTATCTGTAGAATCTTTTCCACACTACAAATGAAATTTAAAACAGTATCCGCTTGCTCCACACAGAGACCATAATTTGAAGCCAAATCTAATCGTCTTACCGCGGATAAACTGTTTCAAACCACTCTTGCCATAATATTTCACAATCATTTCATCTATACACAGGTTTTCTTCAAAAATTCCAAATTTTTGAAAAGCTTCATTTATCATTTTCAAGAGAGGTCTAATTTTGAATTCACTATCATGTTTATTTTCGCTTGCTAAGTCGTTATCTTGAAAGTGAATCAAACTCTTCAACTTCTGATATTTATTTCTAGACATGGATTTTTGTACAATTGGTATGCCAACATCTTCATCCTCTGACCAATATAGTCGTTCTGCTGGAAGTGTATGATATCCAGCAAAGAGGAGAAAACCAATAAACACTTTTGCTTCATCAGCCGTGAGAACAAAATCTTGCTGATTCTTTACACTTACTGCATACCTTACAGTTTCTTTCACAATGAATTCATATATACTTTCATTTATCAGTTCTTCAAACATTTCTTTGGGAGACAGGGAAGAAAGCTGTTTCTTCAATTCCTCTCTCTTTATGTTGATATCATTTTCATTAGGAGGCAATTTTGTGTAGATTGGGTGAGCCTTCACCCAGTTACTCTTATCTTCAGAAAGACGCCTCTTCTCTGGCTTATTTTTAGAAAGTTAAGAAGACGTACTTGGAAGTAAAATATCGTGCTCAGTTTCATTGATCATTTCTGAAGCTACATAATGTATTTCAACAGACCCTGGCACATCGCAGACTTCAACAGTTCCAACAACATCATCAGGTCCCTCTTCTTCATTAGTCAAGTAGTCTACCTCAGGAGGACATACAGTGACATCAATATGATCCTGATCATCTGACACGGTTTCATAGAATGAAACACTATTTACGATTTCTTCTGTTTCATCTACTGTGAGGTAACGAACTCTTCTATAGGTCATGATGGCCTAATAAAATAAAATAAAATAAAATTGGTAGCTTGTAGACAAGGGCACCCATTAGTGGGCAAGGCATTGCAAAATTTACATTTTTAGGTTGATTTATTCACTCGGAATTATCTTCAAATGCTCTAAAATTTCTGTCACGAGGTCAAATTACTGAAATTTTTTCCAGGGGATTCACATCCCTCTGGAAGCTGGGATTCCCATCAGCCCCCCTTAGAAAACCCACATGGGCGCCCTAATTATTTTGTAACCGTAGGTTGCTACAACAACTATTAATACAATGAATGCTTCTTACCTTAGTTTGCAGAGAAATATTTTCAGCACTACTAACACACACAAAATATGTTTTGATTCTCCTAACACATCACTTCTCAGACTGCTAAATACGACCGAGAAGAAAATACAACTGTATTGTCAGAATATCTCGTTCAAACATGCATAAACATGAACAGACTTGCACATTGCTGAAATGATAGTAGCAAGTCCCAGCGTCCTATTTTGAGGATACCAAAATTCACAACAAGTAAAATAAAGTAGATGATTGACATAGCGCTAACAATGCAGATAGCTAAAAGAGAAGATTGTTAACTTGAAATAATGAAGAAAAAATTAACGCCACACACTAAAATATGTATATATTATCACAAATATATTTGTATGTATTTATTTAAAATGCGACTCTATATTTAATTAGTCATATAATGTAGGATTTATTATTTTTAATTTTGCTTAAGCACAATGTTGATTAAAAAGACTCAATAATTGACATAGAACTATCATCATCATAACAAAATAATTCATGATTGACTTATAACAATTTATCTGCACTGTCCTCAAAATAGGACACTGGGATTTAATGGGTTAAGAGTATTCTTCAACCTTATATGTGTACTGAAATATTTTACGTGTTTTGTAAGAAAATTTATCGTGGCGAATAAGGTAGTGCATTTATTTATGTTCTCTGCATTTTGCGCAACGTACCTAGTTGTAATTTATAAAAATAAAACTTCCCTGTAATTTCTAAAAAAAAATTTCTTTGCCTCTATTATGTGTATCGTGTTAAATCTTTGTATTGGTAATATTTATTTTAGTTTGCTGTTAATGAGTTTGCAAGAAACGAAGGTCATTATTTTTCGTAAAGCCGAAATTCAAGCAATTAACTAGTTACTCTTTAAATAAGTTACATGCATTTCTCCACTTCGTGTTCCTTTTAAATTCATAAAAGCAGCTCGAGATGTTAATCAAAAGAATCCACTTCAGAGAGGTAATGATTCAGTGTCGTAGCAAAGTGACGCAGTCCTGGTTCGAGACTTCTTTACTGCCCCCCCCCTTCTTCCTTTTTTTGGAAAAAAAAGTAAAGAAGATTAAAAGGGTGTGAGGTCGCATCCTTTTTTTTGTCCACCCACAATAACTAATAAAGAAACGATGTAAAAAAATTCGATAACTGGCCCTGGTTCAGTTGAACCATTGGGACAATGGTAGTTAACCGCCCCCTCCCTCCCAAGCACACACATACCTAAGCACTACCCTGAAACTACCTAATGAATTATCACCCTGTGATGAAATTAATTACTATTTTGCAAGAAACCGAATTACAGTATAATTTATTCTTCGGAAATGGAGCAGATTATATGAAACAGAATTCTACAGAACAGCGAGCTAATTTACCTCGAAACAATAAAGACATGAACTATTGGCAACTGACAGAGGCAACTGATAGTCCCCGCAATGCGAGGGGGGGTGGGCACGGTTACAGAGGTTCACTGCAAATCATTTCAAAATATATGACAAAACTGGACATATCACTATATAAAGGAACAGCCCGGAATTTGTTTCCATGATTTTGAATGAATAATAACATACCGTGAGAGTCAGATTCGTTTTCCCTATTAGAAATTACTCTCCTTGCTTCTTGTGCCTAGAACACATTGTCTCATAACGACAACGACATGACAGTTTTGTGTGAAGTCATTGTTCCCTTACGGCTAGCGATTTCTTGCAATGAGTCCAATTTCTTCTTTAACTCTTAAGATTAGAAATGTTTCCAATACTATCCCCATTTTTTCTTCAATTCTTCCTTATTCATTTGTTGCTCTTGTATTATTTTTAGCTCGTTTTCCGATAAAAGTGAGCGAACGTTTTCGCTTTTTCACCTGTCTGTCTGTCAGTTCTGTGGACACCGAACTTTTGTTTCTACAAATAAATTCACAGTTCTTTTTGGATTCAATAAATATTGACGGAATATTAGGATTCTCACTTTTGGAATCTCTCAAAGGCTGAAATTGCGCCCTCTAAAGTGAAAATTGCGAAATTTCAAACTAATATTGCAAGCGATGTAATTACGTTAGAAATTTTGGTTGAAAAATGTGTGTAGCATGAAGTTTGCAGTTATAATAATGATTTTAACCTTTACCCTTAGAGGAGGTGGGAAAACGAAATTTTTTGTTTTGTGCGATAATTATTTGTTTTTAAAAATAATTCTTTTTCGTTTGAATAGGTATTGATAAAATTGGCCATGTTGCGCGTATGGACAATTATAGATTGGCGAATAGGGTTATGAACAGTGTGCTTAAAGGCTGCAGAAAGAGGGGGAGACCTAGAATGCGGTGGGCAGACAATGTCAAACAGGACCTTGTTAGAATTGGTGTGCAGTGGCCAAATGCAGAAGATGCAGCTCAGGAAAGATATGCCTGGAGAAATAAATTGCACGGTCTGGTTGGACTTCCGTAGCCCATGGCTGCTTGAGGATGAGGATGATAATAATTCAAACTTTTAGAATATCCAAAGTTGGAAAAAAGTTGGAAAATTTCAAAAGTTTAAACGAATATTGCGGATGATCTGTTTGGGCTAGAAATTTGATATTTTAGTGGTGGCGTGTGATGATCAAGGGGTTTGCCTTAGCCGCAACAATTTGTTCCTTCACCACAAGGGTGGGGTGTAAAACGCAACTTTTTGATTTGAGAGATTAAGGAACAATTCTTTTTTGAGGAAGTGCTAATAAGATGTGATGATTCATAGTTTTTAGATCCTCCAAATGGCTTTAATTTACCATCGTTAGAGGTCGGTAAATGTAGAAAATGAAAATCTTGAAGTAATATTTCAAACCATATATTTATGCTAATAATTAGAAATTCTGATGAATGTGTTGATAAAGAATGAAATAATTGAGCCATATGTGTTTTAATTAAAATAAAATTGGTAAAATTCGACCAATTTTTCCTAATTTTGTTATGAATGTACTACTTAATTTTAAAATTGTAAAAAAAATATTTCAACATCATCATCATCCTTAAGAAGCCATGGGCTACGGAGGTCCAAGCAGACCGCGCAGTTTAATTCTCCAAGCATATAATCAAGCTCAAATCCATAAACAAGTCCAGTCTAATAGGTATAAATGGTCAGCACCAGGACCCTGTGAAGTTGACCACTCCTCAGCAGGGTTGAAAAAAAAGAAAAAAGTGGCCATAGATGATCAGATCAGTAGGCCATACTGAACTGGCAGCCCTCCCCTTCCGTTCTCTTCCAAAGGAGAATATCTCTTTTGAAAGGTACTAACGGCCTGCACCACGAGAAGGCGGGGTCGGACATTAGGTGCTAGACCTGGCCGGTTCTGTGCATCATCACTAGGGATTGGTGCACAGCTCTCCTTCCAGTTTACGCCTAGCTACCATTTACAGGTCACAGTAATAATATATAATGTATTTTATTTTATATATACTTGATAATTTGCCCCTTAATCCCAGGGGTAGGAAAATCCAACTTTTTCCTTTTAAGGGATGAATCAGATATGCGTTTGGTGTTTTATAGGGATAATAATATACAGGGTGTCCTTGAATTCATGGCCCAAACGTGAGGGGGTGAAAGTACACACCGAACCCACTAATATTCGTCATAGCATATGCGGCCGCAAACGCAGTGAGGAGTCGGAAATGAAGGACAGATACAGAAGTTTCCAGAGTGACATTTATTGGCGATCATTACAACAAATGCTCAAACGGCCGTCCACCATCGTTGATACAGGCGGCACAACGGTGGAGTAGTAATCGGCGTACCTGCTCGTAAACACCGGGCTTGTCGCGCACATCGGCGGCTGCAACGGCAGTCAGGCTCTCAGATCCTCTGTGGACTCATCTGCACCTCCTACCGGCACCGGCTACGTTTGCGACTGCATTATTCTATGACAAATATCGGTGGGTTCGGTGTGTACTACCATCCCCTCACGTTTGGGCCATGAATTCAGGGACACCCTGTATTTCTATTTGCATTTTCTAATCACGCATTAGTACGAATTATTACTGTTCAGAGAGCAAAATTCGAAAGATGAAAGAAAGTTAATTTTTGCTGAAAACGCGCTTCCCATGTTCCCCAGAGGTGATAAGTCATCTTTCTAGTTTTTTCCAGTTTTTCCATAAAGGGGAAAATGAATCATTTTCAAAATAATTTACTATAGTTGAAACTATGTAAGCATTTTAATAGAAACTTTCTTTATGCCCTTTTGAAAGCAACTGAAGCAATATTTTATGAAGAGTGTAAAAATTATGCATTCCAGCACAGGATTTTGAAAAAATTAAAGCAGCGTGGGAGGGTGTCAAACGGCGTAATCGAGCCATAAAAAGTTAAAAGGTTGGGGGCAGGGCTAGAGACTGCATTTCCATTGCTGTGTAACATTCTCTCCCCCCCCCCCCGTTTTATAAGTTTTTAAATAAATTCATGAAAAATTCGTGAAATATGCCCTAGTTAATCAATTTTGGCCTACATTATATCATCATCATACTCAAGCAGTCATGGGCTACGGAAGTCGAACAAGACCTTGCATTTTAGCTCTCCAAGCATATCTGTTCTGAGCTACATCTTCTGCATCTGGTCACTGCATACAAAATCTAACAAGTCCAGCCAACAAGAGCAACGTGGCCAAACCAACGGAGTCTCTCTCTACACAATATGCTGCTTAAAGGAGGTTGCCGACTCCTTTGCCGAACCTCATCATTACTTACAAAATTGAAGCACCTAATGCCCAAGATACTGCACAAGCATCTAGAATCGAAAGAATCGTTTCATGCCATCTTGTTTACAAAGCGTCCAAGTTTCACTACCATAACTAAAAAGAACAAAACTATTATATAGTCCAATTTTAGTCTTTATTGTATACGCCTATTCCTCCACACTCTGCATAGATTCTTAAAAGTACCAGCCAATCTCAAGCAGCGCTTCATCAGTATCTGTTACGTAGCTCACAAAATAATTAACCTATGACACCTGCTCAAGAGTGGACCTATTCAAATTTACTGAATCACAGTCTGCCTGACCAGTTTTCATCACTTTAGTTTTATCTCTGTTTATCACCAAATCTACTCTACTACCAGTCTCATTAACAGTTCAAATGAAAGAGTTAATCTCATCAACAGCTCGAATGACAGAGTCAATCTCATCAACATTTGCCAAAAGGGATAAATCATCAGCGTAGTCCAAATCAGAAATTTTCAGATCTCCAGACCATTTGAGGCCAAAATCTTCCCCTGTGCTTGTTACAAAAAGTTAAATTAGGTGCTTTTAATTATCAGCGTAGGATAAATCATCAGCGTAGTCCAAATCAGAAATTTTCAGATCTCCAGACCATTTCAGGCCAAAATCTTTCCCTTGTAATGAATTTCGCATAACATAATCAATAACAAAACTAAAAAGAAAAGGAGACAAAATGCACGCTTGTCGAACACCAGAAGCAATGCTAAACCAATTGTTGCAAGAGTTACTAACTCTCACACACGACTCAGCGTTATTATAGAAAGTTTTCATTATATTAACTAACTTGTTTGGTATGCCATATGATCTCACAATCAACCATAAATTATGGTGATCAATAGAGTCAAAAGCCTTTTTGAAATCAACAAAACTAGTCACAAAAGGTTTCTGACACTCTAGACATTTCTCAAAAATCTGCCTGAGTGAAAATATCTGATCACACAACCCCTACCACTTGCAATTGCCCAGATGCTTAATTCGAAAGTAACTAGAAGATTAATTCTATTAAGCACAATGAATACATTGCACATACTAGCATTCTCAATGGGTGAGAGCATGGTCCCTTGCCACCCACCCCCACCCCTCTACCCGTGGGTCTGGCCCTGATTCATTGCGAAATGTCGAATCATGAATTGCGAAATCCGAAATATATGTCAGATATTTATTATGTACGTTTTCAAAAAGTTAAAAATAGTGCACATTAAGTGGAACAAAAGGGCTCGAGATTTTCCTGTAAGCCATTGGGAACTGCTATAAGACGAAAAAAAAAATTTGATTCCATCAAACAATGAAAAAACAAAACTAGAACTCAATTAGATATCTCTTTAATACTATTCTATTATTTTTAGAGAACTAAATAGAGTTGGGTTGGGTTGTTTTACCTCTGAGCGGCACTTTTTTGCACACCATGGGCTAAATGGCCAGGTCACATGAACCCCGAAGGCTCAGAGAAGGTTGGGGGAGGGGACCCACTGGAACAGCTGTTGGGAGACAGATGGTAACCTCCCGTCAAGGCCATCCAGCGTGTTCTTTAACGTGCACAGGGTATGGCTCTCTCACACACGGGGCCACGGCTTAACGTCCCATCCGACGGACGGCGGCCTTTCCAAGCCCATCGGTGTCCCCTACTGACCGTGGTCAAGGCGGGGAATTTTGCGGAGATAAATCTCAACGCTGACCCAGCTGGGACTCGAACCTGGGAATCTAAATAGAGTAATTTACATTGTTTCGTGAGAGAGGACTATTAATTTACTATATTGGAATAATGCAGTCCATTATCTTCATACGTTTTACGCTGCTGGGTTGGGTTGTTTTACCTCTGAGCGGCACTTTTTTGCACACCATGGGCTAAATGGCCAGGCCACAAGGACCCCGAAGGCTCAGAGAAGGTTGAGAGAGGGGACCAACTGGAACAGCTATTGGGAGACAGATGGCAGCCTCCCGTCAAGGCCATCCAGCGTGTTCTTTAACGTGCACAGTGTATGGCTCCCCCGCACACGGGGCCACGGCTTAACGTCCCATCCGACGGACGGCGGCCTTTCCAAGCTAATCGGTGTCCCCTACTGACCGTGGGCAGGGCGGGGAATTTTGTGGAGATAAATCTCAACGCTGACCCAGCTGGGACTCGAACCTGGGAACTACAGTTTACGAGCCTGGCGCGCTACCGACTGAGCCACCCCCGCCCCATTTTTACGCTGCAGTCACTTAAATATTTGTAAAATAAAAGTGACTGTTTGTTCATTTTTTATTTTTTTTTATTTATTTATTTTTATTCGATTGTTTTCGAGCGTGAAGGTTGTAGGTGAGGGAGAAGGGTTGACGGTTCGTTCACAAGATGTAAACACACGCTTCACGTGACACTTTCAATCGGTCTTACCAATGTAGCTGCATGTATCTCCATATCAAGGTGTTAATTTCAATAAAAAGAGATGTTCTTGCCTTAAGTGAATTCAATATCGTGTACGGTACCCATTAAGTTTTCTCTTTTCGTTTAATTTAAATTATGAATGAATTGTAGAATCGAATTCTGTATTAGAATGTCCGTTGTTAGTCAAAAATGCTTCATGGAGTTGCATGACCACCACAGATGGCGAAACCATGATTAATGGTGCAACTGAGGTTTAAAATTAGAAAGAAACTTCCGCAAGGCCTCTCCTAAATTTTCATATGGGCTAAATCATTCATTTTATATACTACACATAATCCGAAATACTGAAATAAAAATTTCATATGGAAGGCCATTGGAGTGGTAGTTTATTCCATTGGAGTACTGCGCATGAGCGGACAGTACAGTTCTTGTTTCGACAACGTTATACGCGAGAAAATTAAATACACCTATCCCTCGATTTACACTGAAGATAGGTTCCGCACAAAACCATGTAAAACGAAAACGAAATCTTGGATTTTGCTATGTAAAACCGTGTAAAACGAAAAAAGAACACTAAAATATGCATAATTCAGTTTCGATTTACACGGTTTTGATTTCGATTACACGGATTTCGATTTACACGGTTTTGTGCGGAACCTATCTTCAGTGTAAATCGAGGGATAGGTGTATACCGAATTCATGTTTTAAGGCTAGAATATACAAGTATTTAAGCCGCTTTAGGTATTTTGTCTCTTCTATTATTTTCTTACCTTGATTGGTAAATTCAAATTCTGAAAATGATGCTTTCGGGAAATTAGAAAGATTTTTTGATGGTCAGCACATGTTCATCATAAGAGTTGCATCGTTTGCAAATGACTTGAAACTAACAAATGCTCAAGAATAATAGTCATCACAGGAAAATAATCTAATGGTTCTGACATCACGACTGCTGATGCAATCCGTCTGAATACTTCAGTTATGACTTCTATACGTCAAGTGACTGTCTAGGCAGCTATTGCTGCTGTTTTTGGAATTTTATAGCAAACGTTCAATTATGGCTGAAAGACAGTTTTCCCTTTCTTCTGCGGATTTGTCTAGACTGGGTGCTAACATAGTAGTCCTGGAATTGGTGAAGAATTAAGACAAATATTCAGAGGAGTTCCCTCTCATTTTTTGCTGCCGTTGTGCAACCTGATATTGGGCAAGGAGGCTTTTGACACCAGCTTAATAGAAAATAATCGTGTTATTTATGTTTCAGATCTTCGTCTTCTAGTGTTTATGTCATGCCCACGTGATTTTATAACGTGGACATGATTGCCTGAAGAAAAGACTAGCAGCAAAAATCACTTTCCATATTAATAGTGACATTTTCAACTGAGCTCCATATTGTGACATTTTTCTGCGTTCTGACTTTGCTGAGGAACAGTTGCCGACGGCATAGAACATTCGATGAATCCGTTGGCCCCCCAGACACCAGGACCGGAAAGACGTTACCAGCATGGAAAAGGAGAAAAACACCAGATGGGTGTTTTTTCTCACCTCCACTTGTTCAACCAATCAGCGCCATCCACGATGGATCCAAAAGGTGACCTCCACGGTGGGGCCAGAAAAAGTAGCAGCAAAGACTCTTGAAAAAAATGTATTTTTCTTCTCCTGTCGTCCGATCTGTATGGTGGGCAGCAAATGAGCCTCTCCAGCGAGCAGAGTCCCGCAGTATAGACAATGAGTGAGTGGCGAGAGCACTACGCAGCCCGTGCCTTCAGCTTACCTGCGGCCAGTGATGCCCGTCCCTAGAGACAACGAACTTGATAAGGTAAGGGCAATACAAACACAATGCAAAATACACATACAGTGGAAATACAATGCATGGCGCCCATAAACTACGTGATTCAATCAACCAATGAAAGTCAATCACCGAGATGGCCAGCCTCTAACATACAGGACCTCTAACTTTTTATCGTTAGTGTTGCCATCTAGGAAAAACTGCGAGATATTATGAAAGATTCAACGTTTGTTTTTTTCGTATTCGAAGCATACTTTTGCTCATGTGCATTTGGCAACTCACTTGCTCTGAATGTTTTTCTCCCTCCTATACTAAACTCACGATACGAAACGAAATGCCGTTTGAGTAGCTACTTACATCTAATTAAAACTGAACTTCTTTTTCTTCCATATTTTTTGGCCAACATCCAATTTCTTATTTTGCATTTAAACTTCAAACGCTTTTGTTAATTGATTGTGACTGAACATTCGGTCTCGAATAACTCTAGGGCAGTGGTTCTGAAAAAATCTGCCCCGAAATTTCGGAGGACATTGCAGATAAAAGAAAATGGAAAAAAAAAACATTTTTTGATACTTTCTGCCACTGATTCTCCATTTAACTTTTTCTCATTAATCAAAAACTTATCCATATTCAGTCGTAAAGTTAAAACCAAAATTAATACAAAACATGCCCTAGCACGTACGCACTAACCTCAATACACGTCAGAATGAGAACAGAATAGCTCTGTGTTTACAAAACGACTCCACAGAAATGGCTATTATTAAAAGCTAACTGCGCATGCGCGAGTCTCCCGTAGTCTTGCTAACTTAAATTTTTAGGGTGCCGCGAATGTTCATGATAAACAATCTGTGGCATGAGCAAATAATTTGGAAATCACTGTTTGAGGACCTCTTGAAGCGTATTTCAATGTATCATATTGAAAGAAAGCTTAGATATATAGTGCTTGACGATCTCATGAATCCAATCTTAATTTCTCTTAACCGAGTTAAAGATCAACTTAAATTTGGACGATATGAGAGTTCCACAACAAATATATGAGATAAAAGAGAGAAACTGATGGCTTAATAAAATAATGCTGTGTAACATTTTTATAAAAAAAAGTCGAGAGACGAAAAATGTTACAGAATAATTCCAATTGGCTACATAACTAAATTTGAATATATTTACAGCGCTATGTGCACATTTATTTTAATATCCTTTCTCGTGGAAGTTCACACTTCCTCTTACGATTAGAAAATTGCTATGCGTCTGGTATTTAAAGCTGTTACAGAAATCTCAGTTATGTTTGCTTAAAACCAGCTGCTTTTTTACGATTTACATCGTTACAGTCTGCTCTTTCGTCATTCTCGTCGAATTCTTTGAAGAATGTTACCAGTCAGTTGCAAAAAAAAAGCGTCTAGCAGACTATATGCATGTTTAGAAAATTTATCTTACAACTTTTAATGTCCTCCGAAAATGATTTAAGCTTAAACAAAATAATTTCCTAATAATGCGAGTCTCGAAAGATAAACAGTTTACAGAATAACTGTCCGATTTATGCAGATTATTTCTTTTCATTACATTATTTGTACATATTTCTTTTTTCTGAGAAAGAATCTGATGTTCATTATTCAATTAATTTCTTCACCTGAATACAGTTCCAGCCGTATGGAGTAATCAGTAAGAAACAAAGTTTAATTTGCTGGTGTTGACGTTAAGCAGGGCCCAAATCGATTTCGTATATATGGAGACGAAAGCAAAGCATTCCCTTGCTTTTCTTAGAGCTCGAAACTGAAAGAAGAAGAGGCTTTAGTAATAACGTCATGAGCAATTACTGGGAGGAAAATGGGAATCTATTCCTTGAAGCTACGAGACTGAATGAACAACAGCAATTTATCATTCGTTTCAATATATTTAGCTATAAACCATTTCTGTCTGTTCTTTTCAAAAAGAAAACTTATTTTCAAAATTTTAACGAAGTTCTTTTCACAGCGCTACTAGGAAATAAAGTTTAAATTGTTTTCAGGAACTGGATGGACAATATATTTAATTATAAGCTATTTTTGTCTATTCTTTTCAAAAAGAAAACTTGTTTTCAAAATTTTAACGAAGTTCATTTAAAGCCGGGAAATAAATTGTAAATTGTTTTTCAAACATTGTTAAGACTGTTTAAATTTCTTGATCTGGAAAATTCAGCTCTTAACTTAAAACTTTTAAGTTTCCTCTTATAATCAGCATATTTGTTTTATTTATATGTGGCAATGTTAAGAAACCGAGGTGCCAGAAAACTAGCTGACAGAGAGTGCATCACACTGAGCAGTTGCCATGGTTTTTAATGTCGTCCCATATCCTCAGAATGAAAGTGTTCACTGCCATTTTTGAATTTGATGTCCTTCATTTCTATTACTTCAGTTGTGATCTCTCCCCCACCCCCAATAAGGTTTGCCAAGAACGTTTGCAAAAATTTTTCATCTTCCAGTGAGGAGGGCTTCCATGGTGGCCATGTGCGTGTGTGTGTGTGTAGGGGGATCGTCGACAATCGAATCCTAGATTTATCATCCTGCGTTTCGACCATTTTACTCTAAAACAAACTGGCAAAAATACGAATGATGACCAAGCTTCCTGAGTTTTTCTCGACAACCCAGATTTCAAGGATTTCGTAAGACCATCGATAAACAATTAATAATGTTAATATTTCAACAAATGGTAACTGGATAAAGACAGTCATTAAGCATTAGAATGAAAATTTAATTTAAAATCATAAGATTGAGAGTTGAAAAGATGTAGCATCATAGAGTCAAGTAATATCGTTTACGGAACGGCGTGCATAATATCACGTATATATGTATTGCTACGTAAGTAGCATGCATGATGTTTAAAAAGGTCTAGTCAAAATTTGGGAGCTTGTTCTACTGGGCATAGTGATGTAAAACGTTCCTATGAACATTGAGCCAAAAACGCTTCCCTTCCGAGTTATAGCACATTTCGAGAGTGCAAGTAGGGAAGCCTGTCAAAAGGTACGATGCTATGTAGCTTTGCATCATTTGCATATCTGACGGGCATAGCTGATGTATGTATATGTTGGACAAAATCCAAACACTCCTGGGTGAGGAAATAAAGAAGTGAATCAGCACTTGTTCTGAAGTTACGTGTAAGTGAATCATTAGTATTGTTATTGTCAATACACGTGTTATTTATGATTTTCAGCATGAATAATCAGTTCTCTAACGCTGAAATGACAGATTTTATTTACGGACGAGCGAACGGAAAATGCGATGAAGTAATCCTGCAAAAGTAATTTGCAGCCACTCATCGGCGTCTCGAGAGGCAGTGTTGTTACTGCAGATAGGGGGTGGGCCAGATGTATACGAACACTTGCTTTAGAGGAACGGATGCTGGACACGGTCACTGAGGATTCCAGGACTAGCGCGAGAAGAGTGGCAGCAGACAGATATGTTTCAGAATCAAGTATTTGTCATCAGAACCAACTACACTATATCAGGTGTAGCGAGTACAGTCCCTTTAACTAGCAAATTTTCACCCACGAGTCTGTTTTTGCGATGGTTTCTGCACTTTGACTTGATTTTCCACTTTTACCGATGAAACGCAAATTCACAACAGATGGTATTGTGAATTTTCATAACATTAACCATTGGGCAAGAGAAAATCCTCATGAAACCACCGAGCCTGGGCATCAGCATAGATTTCGTGGGAATGTTTAGAATGGCATCACTGATAACTACCTGATCGGTCCATTTTTCCTACCATCAATGCTCAATGGTTAGGAAAATAGGCATTTCTTGGAGGCGGAACTACCTGCATTTGAAGAAGATATTCCATAAGAAACACATCGTCGCCTGTGGTTCATGCATGATGGAACTCCAGCACATTATAGTCTCACTGCTCGAGAACTTCTCAATCGTATGTATCCTGCCTGTTTGAATGGTAGAGGTGAACCATCTGCATGAGGGGGGCGGGGTGGCTCAGTCGGTAGCGCTGCAGGCTCGTAATATATAGTTCCCAGGTTCGAGTCCCAGCTGGGTCAGCGTTGAGATTTATCTCCGCAAAATTACCCGCCCTGCTCACGGTCAGTAGGGGACACCGATGAGTTGGAAAGGCCACAGTCCGTAGGGTGGGATATTAAGCCGTGGCCCCGTGTGTGGGAGAGCCATACCCTGTGCACGTTAAAGAACACGCTGGATGGGCTTGACGGGAAGCTACCATCTGTCTCCCAACAGCTGTTCCAGTGGGTCCCCTCCCCCAACGTTCTCTGAGCCTTCGGGGTCCATGAGACCTGGCCATTTAGCCCATGGTGTGCAAAAAAGTGCCGATCAGACAGAGGTAAAACAATCCAACCCAATGTTCGTAGGAACGTTTTTCATCACTATGCTCCCTATAACGTATTCCCTAAGTTGAACTAAACCTTTTAGAAACATTTCTGTATATGGACCGTTGATATAAAAGTTTTAAAATAAATTCACAAATCAAAGAAAGTATGTTATTGGATCATGCATCTCGAATTTTGGTCCAGAAAATATGGTCACCATAGCAATAGGTCACATCTTTAACTCATATCTGTGAATACATACAAAGTTTAGTAATATAACTAATTTTGGATCACTAATTGCATCATTAAATGCTTCCAAAGCTCTGTAGTTACTATTAAATATTTAGTTCAAGTGCATATAAGCCTTACCTAACCCAATGGTTAGAGAGTGCCTGATTGCGGAACCAATGGGCATGTTACTGTGTTTGTTTGTTATTTGAGAAACCAGGATAAGCCCACCAGAACTTCTCGTTTTCTCCGTCCTTAGTTAGGGGAGTACTGTCTTGCCTTTAAAAAATTGTTTTAAATTCTATCCAATATCTCTTGGTTTGAAGATAGTAAAACACGAAATTTTGCATTTTCTTCCTATTATTTCATTGCAGCTATTCTTTCAGAATTTTTCCCATGTTCATTTATAAAACTTTCAATATCTTTGCGTCTAGTTGCAAATGATAAATGCTGAGAAGCAGATGCAAATAAGCGATTTATTCCTGAATTGGAAAAAATTATTCTCGAACCATTCAGTAAATTTGCTTGTAGCTGTTTCCTATTGCTGTTAAAACTACAAATGACGAAAGAGCCTATTATAAAACTGGTTTAAATGTTAGAGGCAGGGCAAAAAAATTAGTTACCTGATAATCACAATTATTAGGCCAAAAATTTGTTACGCGAGCTACGAGTTGTTTCAAAGCTTGTCTAAACTTGTCAGTACCTGTTACATTATGTGTTAAAAATAATGGCGTGTCAAGGGTTCGCCTTCTTGATGACAACCCTAATGCTCACAAAACCCTGAAATTTACGGTCTATCTGGAGCAGAAAAAAATTAAACACATACTCCATCCTACATATTCACCCGATCTTGCACCATGCGATTTTTGGTTGTTTCCAAAAATTAAAAAGGAACTCTTTGCAAAACCGTTTTCAAGGGTACAAGACCTTGCAAAATCGTGCATTCACAGTTGCGGAGGAGTCAGAATTCGAACAGGAGTTCAAAGTACTCCCCTCCAGTATAGATGTTGGAGGGGAGTACTTTGAAGGATAGTAAAAGTTTTGTTAAGTGTCATGGATTTTGTTCTGCAGATGGATGTCAAGAACGTTTTGAAAAATTTTTCTTTACTTTTAAACTTTTCAATATAACCAGAGTCAGAATTGTCAGCACATTATTTGAGTTTAGAATCGACGATGTTTCTAAAAGCAAGTGTTCAGGTACTGGCGATGGACTATTCTCAGTACCAGCCACCAAATGATATTAGTTCACGGAAAGCAAGTAGTCTATGAACAAATAGGAGAACAGAAGTATATTTTCTTTAACAGAAGTAGATTTTCTTTAACAGAAGTAGATTTTCTTTAACAGAAGTAGATTCTCTTTCAAGAGAATCTACTTCTGGATTTGCTGCATTGGTTAGTTTCTGGTTGATCTAGCGGTTGTCATGAGTGGCTTGCTTCTGGGAGATGTGAGATCGAACCCCACTAAGGACGACCAATATTTTTCAACTAATTATTTTAAGTGAAAACATTATCACGTTTTTTTTTGTTTGAAAACGGGATAAAAATGCCGTTCAAGAATGCTTCTCAGACTGTTTTCTGTAAATACAACTAAGGCGATTCGTATGCTTTTGGGCAACTAGTAATTAATGCAGCAGAGTGTCGTCAATTCGAGATAAACATAAACGTAACCCACCCGGATTAAACGAAATAAAAAAATGTAAATAGAGAAAAAATTCTAAAATGATTAAAAACAGTTAGAGAAACGAAATTAACATCATTGTAAAGTACCATTCAATTATAATTGAAAAAAAATAAAATAAAAGCACATTATATGAACGATGAAATATCGACGACAATCTTTTGCTGTTGTGCAATACAATTTTTTTTTTTCGCTGCGTTGTCTCGCCACTTTTTCGAGAAGAGAACATCGGCGGATAATGACTTCGATTGCTCCTCGACGTAAAGGACAGTCGCTCCCTCAGCGTGGGTTATTTCTTTTGTTGTTTACTGCATTTTCTTCTTCATCAGAGTCAGCGTCCTTGTCATCTGGCGCCATTCCTATGATTGCATCAGCGTCACAGGCAAGGTAGTTTCGTTGACCCCTGAGGATTTGACCCGCACCCTAGGAACAGAGAGGGAATTAATCCCCATTGTGATCACGTAGCACAAAGGTCATTTCACCTTCACATTCCACAGGGAAACAGAGAACACTGATGATTGAAACGAACGGGACAAAAAATAATATCCGGACGACATCGGATTAAGCAGAACTCGGATTATCGAAGCTCTACTACATAGTTGCAAAATAAAAAAAAATCTACGAACTTTTTTTGCAAATAAATTTTGTTCTTCACATTTTGATTTGGGACTCAGTTTTTTGCAGCATATTGTTTATCCATATTTTCGCATTCATTTCGTATTTAAATACAGTTATATTTAGACAAATGAATTCACTTCTCATCATTGATTTACTGAGTATTTAATTAATATTCAGTTGCTTTAAGTAGCAGGATGAAGATCCCAATCATGCTCAATGAGACTGAGTTTGGAAGAACATTCTTTAACTTCATACGGCTGATAGTATTTACCTCCAGGTATTGGTAGACAGCTCGATATCTGTGGGAACGGGCATTATCATCCTTCAAAATGAAATTGTCTCTCTTTCTGCACTTACGCTGTCCCCACTAAGTGCTTCTCTCGACGATATTTAATGGATGATGATGTGTTCTTTCTTCCATTCAGATCAGCATCCGTCTTACGTCAATCAGCTAGTTTATACCTGGTCAAGTGGTGAAAGTTCCTGACTACTAATCCAACGGGTATGTTCTTATGTTTGTCTGTTGTATGAGAAACCACGAAAAACGGAATAGAGTTTCTAGGTCATCTCGCCTTTTGTGGAGTAGCACCTTTTCCCCTTTTTATGTAAAAATCTTGACTTATTACTAAAGAGCACTTCGCGCCATTGATCCTCTGACCAATCACGCGTTATCTGGTCCAGTAGGCCCCTTGTGTGGCGTAGGGTGAAGGGCACACAGAAAAAATACTGGTCGGCAAACATAAAGACCACCTTCTTGCATCCACCTGCTAATTGTGCAGTGGCGAGAATCCTAATACACCAAGGGAAAGCAATAACACAGTTCAGTTCTGTTGTCTGATTATATCTTATATCTCTCATTTGTATTGTTACCATTGGGCGATTCTTTATTAGCCTTCTGAAAACATGAATTAACTCTGGCAAGTTTTGCCATAAGCCTTATTAGTTAGAGAAGGCCTCGCTTGGAACCCTATTTGTGATTGTGATCCTTCAATTCGTAAAGTCGACCTCCATCTCAATATTTCTGGTAACTATTCAAGTTCCATTGAGTAACAGAAAATCATCTTTCGGTGAACAGAATGAGAGACCAATGGAGAAAACCGCAGTGCTGATTCATGACAATATAATGCGATATGCATCTGTGCACAAACTGATTACACGTACCCATGGTAATTCAGCGAGTTGACCTACCTACTGCAGCATACTTTAACTACATTTTGTGGACTTTTTTAATTGTTTCCAAATATAATATAACTTCATCTAAAATGGTAAGGCAATATATCTATCTGTACAACAAAAGTCATGTGCTACAGTACTGTGCGAATTAGTTGGGACAAGCATCATGAAGCTGCATAAGGAGACAGGGTCCGTGGACACGTCCCGTAAAGGACATTGTGGAAGAAAAAGAAAAACCACCCCTAGAGATTATAGTCTAATTCGAAGAATTAGTATCATAGACCCGAAGAAGACCAGTGGAGACATCAAAAGGGAGATTGCGTCTCATGGGGTTAATACAGATGCTTCCACCGTACGTCGTCGCTTTCTGGAGTGTGGCTGCCGGGCTCGACGCCCCTCCAAAAAGCAGCTTTTGACACCCACTATGAAGCAAAAAAGGCTATCCTGGGCAAAGAAACATCGAGACTGGACTGTGGAGAATTGGGAAAAAGTGATATTTTCCGACGAAACCCACTTTGTGGTGCATGGATACAGGTCAAATTTCGTCCGCCGCTCACCTGGAGAACCTCTTCGATCTGGCCACATCCATAAATCCCCCAAACACCCACCCAAGGTCATGTTTTGGGGATGTTTCACAAGCTTCCGGGCCACAGATGCCTCACCCCATTGAAGGAATGATGGACAGTAGATTGGGTGAATTTCCTGGCCACTCCAATACCTTCAAAGGTTGCTGGGTAAAGAAGCTCTTAGCAAGCTTAGAATTGTGGCATGGAGCCAGATCCTGTTGAAATACCCCATCGCCGTTAGGAAACAGCTTCTGCAGTGTTGGGACCATTTTCGTCTCCAGAACGTTTATGTTCTTTTTGCTGTCCATCATTCCTTCAATGGGGTGAAGCGTCTGTGGCCTGGAAGCTGTGAAACATCCCCAAAACATGACCTTGGGTGGATGTTCCCAAACACCCACCCGAGGTCATGTTTTGGGGATGTTTCACAGCTTCCGGGCCACAGACGCTTCACCCCATTGAATGAATGATGGACAGCAAAAAGAACATAAACGTTCTGGAGGCGAAAATGGTCCCAACACTGCAGAAGCTGTTTCCTAACTGCGATGGGGTATTTCAACAGGATCTGGCTCCATGCCAGAATTCTAGGCTTCCTAAGAGCTTCTTTACCCAGCAACATTTGAAGGTATTGGAGTGGCCAGGAAATTCACCCGATCTATACCCCATTGAAAATTTGGGGGCCATTATTAAAGCGCACATATCTAAGATGGATTGCACGACGAAAACCAAAATGATAGAAAGTGTCATGAAAGTGTGGTACTACGACCCTGAAGTGAAGGAGACGTGTGGAAAGCTTAGTGGCATCAATGGTTGAGAGGGTGGAAGAAGAAATTGAAGCTAAGGGGGGTCACATTCACTATTAACTGTAATATTAAACAAATAAATATTTTAGTTGTGTCTTTGTTGCTGCATTTTCCTGTTGTCCCAACTAATTTGCACAGTACTGTATCTTGTGATTGCATGGCTAGTGGTATTCACATAGTTTCGAAATTGTGTCATCGGATAACACGAGCTGTTCCCATGGACATTCCAGCTGTTATTGCTTTTAGCAACGTTCCCACTACTCTGAATATAGGTGGGACTCCCGATTGTAATGTACAGGATTGGGTTGGGTTGTTTTACCTCTGAGCGGCACTTTTTTGCACACCATGGGCTAAATGGCCAGGTCACATGGACCCCGAAGGCTCAGAGAAGGTTGGGGGAGGGGACCCACTGGAACAGCTGTTGGGAGACAGATGGTAGCCTCCCGTCAAGGCCATCCAGCGTGTTCTTTAACGTGCACAGGGTATGGCTCTCCCGCACACGGGGTAATGTACAGGAAGGAGGCTTTGTTGACTGCAGTTTTCGTTTCAGATGAATTGCATTCATTTTGTTTAACAGTTGATTAAAACGTGTGCGTTTCATATGGCGTTATATTGGGATTTTAGATCTGGTTTTCAACAGTAATAAAAATTCAAATAATTTTAAAATATGCGAAAACAAATTATTTAATGTAGTCCCAAAACTATGAAACTATTTGTTTTATTGTTTTACGATTTTGCAGAAATAAGAAATTTGGCTACAATTTGTTCGTGCAAGACTAAGTGGTTGAAAACTGAAACTGATTTAAGCATATTTTTTGCGTTTAAACAATGAGAAGTAACTATATAGCTCACTCTGGCGCAGCACAATTAATAAGAATTGATTTTTTAAGTTGAGATAAAAAATTTGGTTATTTGAAATGTGAAAATGGTAGTGAAATTACATCACTTTTGCTATTGTTTTGAAACATATACTCTGTAATATTAAAATTTGACACTTTTTCGAGCAGGTACAGTGATACTCAGCAATCATGAGGCATTTCACATTTCACGTATAACTTTGAAAGTGGACAGTAGGTTACTGATGAAGCTGGGCTGTTGGGCTCTTTGACCTCTGAGCGGCACTTTTTTGCACACCATGGTCTAAACGGCCAGGTCACATGAATCCCGAAGGCTCAGAGAAGGTTGGGGGAGGGGACCCACTGGAACAACTGTTGGGAGACAGAGGGTAGTCTCCCGTCAAGGACATCCAGCATGTTCTTTAACGTGCACAGGGTATGGTTCTCCCGCATACGGGGCCATGGCTTAACGTCCCATCCGACGGACGGCGGTCTTTCAAAGCCCATCGGTGTCCCCTGTTGACCGTGAGCAGGGAGGGGAATTTTGCGGAGATAAATCTCAACGCTGACCCAGCTGGGACTGGAATCTGGGACTGATGAAGCACAAAGGAAGCAAAACACCCGATGGGTCATCATAATATAAGACTCAAACGCAAGATGACAAAACCAATCAGAAAGTAGTGTGGGAAAAATGGAGTTGTAGGAAGTTTAGAGAGGTTCGAGGAGGAGAAAGAGAAAAGGTTGTATTTGGATCTTTGAAACAGGCAGGAGAGATTTGATGATGGTAAGAAGAGGGCCACTAGGGCTCTAAATCTTCAAAAATTTCAGATATTGGATGAGTGAGACAGAAGTCGCTGAGAGGTGTTGATGAGTTACGATTTTGCTAGGCATTCCATGTCAGGAATTATCGAGGTATTGGACGAATATAGTAATATATATTTGCACTGTGTCACAAAATGCATTGAGTCATTTTGTATTCTAAAGAGAATAACAAGTCTCCCATTGACAAGGAAAGCAAGCTTGCATTAAGTGATTGTAGTCTCTGTGGACTCTGTTAGTGATATTTTTTCTGGTAACACAATGGCGTTCACAATTCCTGAGTGAAAAGATCCTGCAATATCAAAACCGCTTTCAGGTTTCCCCAAAAAGAAAAAAAAAAAATATATATATATAATACGTCATCTAGGTATTTCCGAACCAGTTGAGGAACCGAAGCATACTACAGGGATTTTTTTTTTTGCGTTTTAACCTCCAGGAAGGGAAATATTTCTGACGTCACGTCACATTCCACTAAAGATATGCATAGCACAATTCGAATACAATAAGTTTGAGAAAATATTTCATGGTCTCAAGAAGTGTACACCTTGTCTTTTATTTGCTACTCAATTGATTGAGTATCAGATCCTTTATAATGCATTTCAAAATGTGAAAAAGTGTTTAATCTAAGTTCCTTTAGTCCTGATTAGCTAATGTTTAATCAAATATCATCGAACATAATCAGAGGTGGCTTGTTATTAGGGGTCTTGCCCCACTAAGATTTCTGCAATATGCAGCAATACGAATTAAAATGATTAGAAAAAAAGTATCCAATAAAAATTGATTTTTTATCGAAAATTTTCCTTCCAATATGCAATGAGTAGAAAACAATGGAAAAAATACATACTTCAGTAAACATTTTTGTAATTTTCTGAAACATTTTGCCTTTTCTTCCGTATATATTTATTGTATGCTCACATACACTAAATATACTGCTTACAAAAATTAGGGGATATTTCGAAATGAATATGAAGCGATAATATATCCCCTAATTTTTGTGAGTAGTATATATAGGAACATGAAGGCATCTAAAATGACATGAAGGCGCCTTGTTTCGCCTTCATGGATCTTAACGGGCCAGCTCAATAGGCCCAGAATTTTATATTGAAACCAAGGGATAACTTAAAACAATTGCTCATTAAAACGTGTGTATGCTATCACGAGATGTTATACATGCTGTGAAGAATACGTCACATCTTTGAAAACTAAGTGACTGCTGGAAGAGTTAGAAGTCGAAGTGGAGAGAGTGGTGTTTTTTATATGCACAAAACACTGGACTTGTGTTGCTTTGCGAAAAATTTTAATCCAATCCATCGGGTTATAGTGCAGTTCGATAACTCGTTCCAAAGAAAGGTTACATTAGTCTTTTACAGTAGTTCATAAGCGTGCTACTCTAAACTGAAGAACGATGATACGAGTGCGGAAATAGCCACATTGGAACGCCATGAAGCTACGATAATCATCGGCAGTATTTAAAAGCTTACTAAGCGGAATGTGAGCCAAGTGTTCTAGAAGCTTGACTAAGGCTAAAAGCTTCTGGTTCGACCATGTTCTACTAAAGTTCTAAAATTAGAAGCATAGGAAAAAAATGTCTTATGGAAATAAAGTATTTTATTTGTAAATCGTTTTGTAACGACCCTAAACCTGATTTCTAAAATTGATTCTAATAATAAATAATAATAAATAAATAAATAAATTAATTAATTCTAAAATATGCTATTTAGTCAATCGAAAAAGAGGTCGATTATCTATTTAAATAATTAGCGCATTCAGGAGCTAGCACAGATACCTGCTTTGGTGGCTGTCGTGAACGTATGATTTTCTTTTATGGGATGATGTTAAATAGAGATATAATAAGAGATTAAATAGAGATTTAAATAGAGATAAATCTCAAACATTTGGATGGTAAATAAGATATTATCAACAACGAATGTGCGTATTCCAGAAGAGTTAACATCATCCCAATTTAAATAGATTTCGTTCCTTTGTAATTCACCAGATACTTGACTGATCTGTCCCTCATTTAGTACACTGGTTTCTCTTGTAGCATCCTGTGTTGCTTTAAAACTTTAAGTCAATACCTATAATAGAAAGCCATTCAGAAACCCCAAGGGCTTTGCGACTGTGGCAGATTCCACCAGAATAATCTGTTTCTGAGCTTTCCTGCGTGCTATAAAACAAATGATGAATATATTTTAAATTCTGTGAACGCTGAAACTACTGGGGACGACGTAACTACACAAAGCAAACTCTATTGCGAGCTGTAGGTAGTAAGCTAGTTATTCCGTTTGTCAGATAATTGAATGCCGTTTCTTTTTTCTATAAGAATGATTTACAGATATTATATTACAGAAATTTGTCTAACGGATTAGGATACCATGCCTTGGGTTCACTGTAGGATCTGTAGACTTTGAAAACTGGTTTGAATTTTGTTTTAAAGCAATAATTTTATTGCACGTTTTTATAAAATTTACAATACTGTCTTGAATAGTTTGAAGAAAAAAATCTATATTTCATTTGATTAATTTTAACTTTATCAATTTTATTTATATATACACTTTCTATTCTGATAAATGAATCAGATCCAGAGGTGGTTTCTATGCTGATGGGGAGTTCTTCAAAATTATCCGTAAGAAATATAACTTCTTAAAGTCTTCTATTTTTTGCGATGTGATTCACAAAATCTACCCATATGAATGTTTTCATTTGGCTTAATTTCTCTAAAAAGAGTTTTTTTAACATGTTACAGTTGGATAGTTTGTTAAGTCGAGCAACATTGTCTTCGTCTTAGCTACAAGCTAACTCAAAAGGTTCAAATTCTGCATCATACGGTGGAAGACGAAGGTGAATACGATGTTGCATCATCAACATGCATCTGATACTGTGTACTGATATGTGTAACTGTTTTTCTGCATTAATTTCTGACAGAAATTCAAATTTTCGTTGTTCTGGCTCACATGAATAATTCTCTTTCACTAAACCACATCGGAATGTTTTCCTCCAAGAAGACTGGGAAATTTATCATGTAAGCTTTGACTATTCTCTGTCTTTCTCAAGATCACTGTCATAGAAGATTTTGTTAGACTTTCAGGTTTTTATTTAAGTAGCTAGTGCGCAGCATGTTAAACGTAGAAAATTCAGAATGACGAACTCAAATGAATGGGATGAAATGGTTTCAAGTATGCAAATGGGACTCTACTATAGGTAGGATAGGAAACTTTAACGCAGCAAAATTGATGTTAAGATATTTAAGACACTTCTGAAAATACACAAATAATATAGATTTATACAATAGCAATAGATAATATAATAAAATAAATTACAGGAACACGACACAATAAATCTAAAAGTTTTGTTATTCTCTAAACGACTAAGAAACTCAATGTGGCACTCTGATGCTAATGACACACATCTTGTCTGGTGAACAATATCCTCACAGTTAATTGACTGGTAGTGAACACCAAATGTCAGTGTCACTCAGAAGTAATTGACTGCAGTTCACTTTCTTTGAGTGTTCACAGGCTTGATGAACTTTATTGCCATAAAAGAGCATCTCCCACAACTGCGTCTGGTGGATTTCACCACTTCTTACTTTTATAACCTTTGAGTTGCCATATCCATCCCTTTCATCGCAAATCCTAACCTAAACAGCAAAAAATCGCTAGGTGTTCCTTAATGACAGTGTGCGTTCGTATAGTACCCAACCTGTTCTGTTAGAGAAGCTCCAAGTCGGTCGTCAGCATTAGGATTTCTTTTGCTGTTTTCTACCAATGACGCATTGCATCTACAGGATTCTCCCATTTCAGTTTTATTAGCATCTATCAATCTCATATTCCCTGAATAATCAGATACTTCTTCGTGTACCTTTTATTAAATTTCATTAGTACCTGTTTTCTTACTGACTTCTTGATTTTGCCTTCTGATATTTTAGTAATAAATCTGATATTACGCTCAGATAGTTTCCTGAATTTTTTATCTGTCCTATGATTACTTTCTGTTAAGCTCCTGTGATTTAAAACATTATTTTTAAAACAATACAATATCATTTTCTACAGAAATGAACTTATTTGTCTTGTTCTTATTCTTATCAATCCTGAAATTAGTACTGCCATTAATATATCCTTTATTAATAGTTAATGACCACTTAGTTATACTTCTGTAATCTTTTCTATACTTCATAGATTTTTCTACATTCATTATCTGAATATCAGAATACCTTGGCTAGATATTTTTCCAACCTTAGTATCATTTTGACCATTTAGACACAATCTCACCTCTTCTCTCTTCAAACTTCATAAACAATTAACTGAATTTCTAATCATTTCTCTTTATCATTAATTACGAAATCTGATAGTTATTTCTGTCTAGAAATCTCTCATGTACCTCCATTACCATTTCCTCCTTATCACTCCTATTAGTACAATTATCATTATTACTGTAGTTCTTATGTTTAAAATCTAATTCCTTGATATTTACTTTTCTGATCTTAAGTAAATTCTAAGTTGTCTCTTACTTTCCATTACCTGTCTTGATTACTGTTTCCTCTGAGTTATCTTTACCTAAAGTCTGTACATTATTGACAACTTCAGAACCATATCTATTAATCGTTTGATTATTAACTATGGTATCTTGATTCATTTCCCTGAGTTTTCAACACCGACATTAGCCTTTCTTCGAATATTTAGTTATCTTGTCTATCTGATAATTACTCTTAATGTCAGATTTAAACTTTTTGTCAAACTAAAATTTATTCCTACTTCCAGAATTACACTTCTGTTCCATCTGAACATTTTAGTCTACATCAGGATCATTTACTTTATCTACTTGACAATGATTCTTTATCTCTAAATCAGACAACTGATCTAACTGAAATCTATCTTCAATTTCAGATTAATACCACGTTTCTATCTGATAATTAGTCTTATCTTCAGATTTACATAAATATTCTATTAGATAGTCAACCGTAGTTGTAAAACTATCTCTATCCTCTGTATACATAATATCCTGATTTTCAGTTTTAATTTCTACTTTATCATGATTATTGCTTTCACAACAAATATTATCTTTATCATATACACTGAAGAGCCAAAACATTATGACCACCTGCCTAATGATATGTTAGTCCTCCACGTGTCGCCAAAATAGCTCTTACTCAGCGAGACATGGACGCTAGAAGATTTCTAAGGATGTCTTCTGGTATCTGGTACCAACACGTTACCAGCAGTTAACTCTTGTAAATTAGTGGTTGAGTCACCGCAGGATATGCTGTTCCAACATAAACCACACTTATCAGATTGTATTGATGTCTGGGGCATTTGGAGGCCAGGGCAATACCTGGAAGTCTTCCTCATGTTCTGCAAACCATTCTCGAACAATCCGCGAAGTATGGCATGGCGCATTATCCTCTGAAAGAAGGCACTACTAGAGGGGTATACCGTTACCATGAAAGAAAGTACCTGGTCTGCAATCATGTTTAGGTAGATGATAGACGTCATAATTTCCCGCACATGAATGATTGGACCAAGAGTTCTCCAGCAGAACATTGTCCAGAGCATTACACTTCCTCCATCGGCTTGGTTTCGTCACATGGTGCATCCTGGTGACAACATTTCCCCAGGTAAACGACGCACACGTACCTGGTGGTCCACATGGTGCAACAGAAAACGAGATTCATAGGATCAGATGACCTTATTCCAATTATTCAGAGTCCAGTTTTGATGCTCGCGTGCTTATTGTAGGTGTTTTCGACGGTGAACCAAGGTTAGCATGGGCACTCAGAGTGGCCTGAGGCTATGCAGCCCCCTTTTCAGCAGGGTTCATTTTACTGTGTGTTGTGACACATTACTCACGTCACCGGCATTCAAATTACGGGGGGAGATGGGTCACAGTATCCCTTCTGTTGGCTCATGCCATACGGGATAGCCTTTGCTCACCTCTTGTGTCGCAATGAGCCGTGGTCGGCCCACACCTTGCCGGCGATTCGTGGTTTTTTCCCTCATCTGACCACTTTTTAAAGATATTAACCATGACTTTCCCTCATCTGACCACTTTTTAAAGATATTAACCATGACTGACCATTTAAAAAGCCCACAAACCTTGCCGTCTGGGAAATGCTCTGACCCAGTCGTCTGGTCATTACAATTTGGCCTTTGTTAAACTCACTTAAATCTGCTGCCTTTACGAAGAACAAGAATAACATTGATTAACAGAGCTCAGTATCAGGTGTTATTTATACTATTTCATGATCTTCACACACGCCGTGGTTTACCTGCATTTTACGTGCCGTGAGTAGGGGGAAAAGGAGAGTTGTGGACCAGAGGCGGATCAATGTTAATACTATGGGATCTGCCTCCGAGTTCTGGACGAGAGGCGGATTAATGTCAATCCTATGGCATCCGCCTCCATGTGTTTCAAAGCGAATGCGGGCCTTTTTCATCACCCATACAGGTCAATATTTCCCCTCAATAATTTCAAATAATTTATTTTTAAATCAGATATTTTCATTTTCTTTTAATTAATTTTTTTAAACCAATAGCATTGTTTCTTTTTGTTCCTGCGGGATACTCCTTCTTCCAGTATTAATACGACATCCATCAGTCAGATTCCTCATTCTGTTGTCAGACGTTGACAGTGACGGTTCTCTGTTGCTGCGTATCCGTGATTTTTCCAACTGTTAGAAGCCAATACCAATAGTTCTCGACGTCCTTGTATAGTATAAATCAGCTATTTTACAACTCACTGCTGCATAATGTATCCATGTGATATATGTGAGAAGACTTTCACACTCAAGACAAATCTCATTCGTCATATGAGAAATCACGATGGAAATAGCCTGTTTAAGTGCTCTGAATGCGAATCGACATTCTCAAGGAGAGATGACCTCCGACGTCACGAGTTATCCCACACCTCCAGAAAAACCTACTAATGTGAAGAATGTGCCATGGAGTTTGGAAGAAAAGACAATCTTTTACGACATCAAAAAAGCCACAAAATAATAAGCGAAAATGTTCTGAAGATGAAAGGATTCCCCAAAAGAAACAAAAATCAGACCCTGAAGACCCCTGCCAGTAAGAAATGAAAAGGACCCGGTCAACACATAAACTGATGGCAACGGAAGAAACATCTGTTGACCTCACCTTTTTCCTTGAATCTCGCGGGAGTCACTCATAACTCATCTGAAAGAAGAACTGGTCTCGAAAGGTAGCATTAAATGGTACCTTGTCGTGCAAGTGCGCTTCAGGCGAAAAGTTCCCTTCTACCTTCGAACACTGTACCCTGTTTTTCCGAAGTAACTGTGTCACAAGTCTTCCTACATCATCCAATGAACATTGGAAAATATATCCCTCTTTCAGGATCTAGTTATATCCCTACTCCAAGAGAATTACTGTTAAAACACGCTATTGTCAATGTATGTAATTCTGACCAAAAATGTTTTGTATGGTCTGTTTTAGCCTCTTTGTATCCTACCACAGATCATCCACAACGTCCTACCACCTACATTCATTTAGAAGAAAAATTAAACACATCTGGACTAATTTTCCCTGTAACAATAAATCAAATATCAAAATTCGAAAAAATGAATAACATTTCTGTCAATGTTTTTGGATATGAGAAAGAGGTGTTCCCACTCCACATCACACCATTCGGATTTAAAGCACATGCAAATCTCCTTCTGTTATCGGATGGTGAAAAGCAACATTATTGCTCCATTAAGAATATGAGTAGACTTCTCAGTTCTCTCAACAAACATAACGGTGTACGTTTCTACTGTGATTACTGCCTTCACCGTTTCGCAAATGAATCACTCTTGAAGGATCATATCCCCTATTGTCAAGAACATGGACCCCAGAGAGTAGAATTCCCAACTGAAGAAGAGAAATGGCTGAAATTCACACATTTTAAGTTTCAGCAGCCCGTTCCATACGTGATTTATGCCGACTTTGAATCATTCCTAGGGAAAGTGGACACTTGTATGCCAAACCCTGCAAAATCTCACACCACTATCACGGCAAATCATGAACCCTGTGGATTTGCATATCTTGTGTTGGACCTGACGGCTGCAGCTATAAACCTCCAGTAGTTTATAGAGGTCCTAATGTGGTAGAAGAATTTTTAGAATGTCTGCTTAAAGAAGAAGAAAACATCAAAAATTTACTCTCGGAGATCACATCAATGCAACTTTCAAATCACGAAGAGGAATCATTTCGCAACGCTACTGACTGATCGTATGAGAGATCACGATCATATAACAGGTAAATTTCGAGGAGCTGCCCATAATTCCTGTAATCTGAACTTTAAGTTAACCAATAGGATTCCAGTTATCTTTCACAACCTAAAGGGATATGACAGCCATCTTATTATGCAAGGAATCGGCAGAATCAAAAATAAGAAGATTAATTGCATTCCCAATAACATGGAAACATACATAGCCTTCTCCCTGGGGACATTACATTTTAAAGACTCTTATCAGTTTTTAAGCACATCTCTTGAGAAGCTAGTAAATAATTTATCACCAGGTGAGTTCCATATTTTAAAGGAACATGTTGAAACTGAACGGCTACACTTGGTTTTGAGAAAAGGAGTTTACCCCTATGATTATATCAACAACAGTGAAAAGTTTGTAGAAACAGTATTACCACCACGTGAAGCATTTTACAACCAACTCACAGAAGATGCGCTACGGGAAGAAGACTACATCCATGCAATAAGAGTATGGAATGTATTCAGCACAAAAAATTTAGGCCAGTATCATGACTTGTACCTGAAGACTGACGTGCTCCTCTTAGCTGATGTTTTCGAA
The DNA here is from genome assembly GCA_038380435.1 of Ryuthela nishihirai. NCBI lineage: Eukaryota > Metazoa > Arthropoda > Arachnida > Araneae > Heptathelidae > Ryuthela > Ryuthela nishihirai. The sequence goes on from JAWZYU010000012.1 coordinate 75,688,735, forward strand.
AGTTTCAGAAAACTATGCATCAGATACTATGAAATCGATCCCTGTCATGTTTACACAGCTCCCGGATTAGCCTGGCAAGCATGCTTAAAAATGACAAATGTAAATCTTGAGTTGATAACTGATCCTACGATGTACCTTTTCCTGGAAAAAGGCATACGAGGGGGGAATTTCTGTGATATGCAATCGTTTTAGTACTGCAAACAACAAGTATTTCGACACCTATGATCCTCAGTTACCCTCTAAATACATTATGTACTATGATGCCAACAATCTTTATGGATGGGCAATGTCACAATGTCTCCCTCAAAGCGATTTTCGATGGCTTAATAAAGAAGAAATAGCAGATCTAGATATTACAGCAGTTGATGATTCGAATAAAGGGTACATATTTCAAGTTGATTTAGATTATTCAGTTTCTCTACACGACAAGCATAATGATTATCCACTAGCCCCTGAGAAACTTCAGATTACCAGCAACATGCTATCACCATATTGTCAAGAGGTTGCCCAAAACCTTGGAATAAATACAAGCCAATCAGTCGTGAAATTAGCTCCAAATCTAAATTCTAAGGAAAAATATGTCCTTCATTACCGTAATATGAAACAATATTTAACCTTCGGTATGCAGCTGAAAAAAATACATCGCGTTTTAGAATTTAATCAGTCTTTCTGGCTAAATCCATATATAGATTTTAATACAAATCAGCGGAAGAAAGCTAGAAACGACTTCGAGAAGGACTTCTTCAAACTGGTGAATAATGCTGTGTTTGGAAAAACGATGGAAAATTTGAGAAAACGAGTGAAAATTGAATTGACTCAGAGCCCGAAGAGAATATGTAAACTCATAGCATCACCTGCTTTTCACGCTTTTCGCGTTTTTGACAACGACCTCGCATGTGTACAATCAAAGCAAACTAAACTGAAACGCAACAGGCCTATTTATGCTGGATTCAGTATTCTAGATATTAGTAAAATATTAATGTATAACTTTCACTATGACTATATTAGTCCAAAATATGGAGATAAAGCTAAATTATTGTTCACTGATACAGATTCACTGTGCTACGAGCTTCAAATCGAGGACGTGTATGCCGATATGAAAGATGATATAGATCATTTCAATACGTCCGACTATCACATAGATCATGTTTTGCATAGTACGCATAATAAAAAGGTGCTAGGTAAAATGAAAGATGAACTTTCAGGAGTACCTATCAAAGAATCCGCAGGCCTTCGTTCTAAAATTTATTCTAATCTGAGTTTACAAGAGGAGAAGAAGACGGGGAAAGGAGTCCCCAAATACATCATAAAAAGAACCCTTAGTCACAAGTATTACAGAGACTGCTTGATAAACAAATCACCTTGTCGAGTAGATTTGACAAAGATTCAAATTTGCAACCATCATCTTCATAGAGAGAAAGGTGTAAAACTTGGTCTGTCACCATTTGATGATAAAAGATATATTTTAGAAAATGGTTATGACACCCTTTCGTACGGTCACTACAAAACGATGAAAAAATAATATAACAGAAAAAAAAACGAATATTTTGTTCACTGTGATTTTTTTAATATGTTTGAGCTATATGTTAATATGCATAAAAATATGATAATTTTATCCGAATGTAGGCATAATTTTTTGTACAACCCCTGTATATGCAAAAATATTGCATGTCATTATTATATGTAGACAGCTGTATGTAAAACCATTTCCTCTGTTAATGTGCATTTTTTTTTGTAAGCAAGCTGTAAAGTATATCTATACTCAATGTGAAAAAAAGCATCATTGTGAAATGTATAAAATTGTAAACCAATGGAAATCATTACATGTGAAACCTACGCATTGTCATTGTATCTCCCAATACTTTGATATCAATAAAAAAATTTAAAATGAAATATATATGTTGTCTGAATTTCTGAGTCTTACCTTTAGCAAGTGGGGAGGTACAAACGGTCCAAGCTTGCAGGATGAGCGTAGACCATTCCGCAATCTTTACACTCAAACATTGTCTGCAGAATCAGCATACAAACACACTGGACAGCTGCACGAATACAAATGACAATATTCGCAGCTTCACTTCCATATATAATCTTGCTCAAAGTCACTCTAAAACAAAATTAAGTGTGAATCAAATACCGAGGCACTCAAATTTTCATCGAACATTTAATTGCTACATCAGTCATATATTAGTGAATAGGGGGCAGAGATATAGATTCGGAACGTCAATCTATAAATTCATCATGAATCACATCATTGCCACGCTTTCTCAACTTGCATTTACCTCGTTTTCGCAGGCAACGATCTTCAAGGTCATCTCTTGTAAACTTGATGCAAGACACATTAGCAGCTGTTGAAGTAATTCTCATCATATTACCAAAGGCCGCCTGGCGTCGGAAGTGACGTCATATACCGGACGTGCAGCACACGCTGGCGTCGGTGCCCCCAAAAAAGGCCCCCCTGGGGAGGGCTTTATTTTTTTGAGCAATGGCCGACCGGAAGTGCCGCCCCCTCACAGGTGTGGGGAGGGCTCAAATTTCTTGATGGGTCCCCCAAAAAGGCCCTTGGGGAGGGCCTTTTTGGGGGACCCATCAAGAATCATAAAGAATTCAATTAAAATCATCATCACTTTTTAAATGAATTTTCCTAAACTTATATATCTTTAGTTTATTTAAAACGTTTTGATAATATGTCATTTACTGTTCTTGTTTTAATAAATTCACCACATTCATTTGCAATTACTAAAAGCTTTCATAGTAAACCTTAATAAAATGGATTCCATATGTTATGAATCTAAGGTAGTAATTGGTCTTAAGAGTCTGACTCAATGCTTTTATCATCAATATTTTCAAGGTTATACTTTGGTAGGTAATTCCAACAGATGCCCAAAACATCGAACAAGTTATTCAGTGAAAACCCCAAAAGTTGAACCATGCATTGTTTTACTAATTTTTATGAGTCATGTGAATACATTTTACCAGATTACCATGTGCAGATCTTCTTCCAGAAGGGTCAAATCCTCTGTTTTAAGCAGAATCAAAAACTGCTTTATAATTTCTTTGTTCATTATTCTCTACAGATAGAGCAAAATTAACTCCCAATTGTGTTTCATGTGTTTCTGTATGCAGATCTCGCTAACTCAAAAAAAAAAGAAGTGTTTTTTTTGTATGTTGTTAAACATTATCTTATTTTTATTCAGTGACTATTGGCGTGTAGAATCTATGTTATCATACGAGGACATACACTTCTGGATTACTAGAAATATTTTATATCAATGTCTCGTGTGATGTTTTCAATTGTTTCTGTATGCAGATCTCGCGAGCTCAAAAAGTTTTTTTTTTGTTAAACATTATCTTATTTTTATTCAGTGACTATTGACGTGTAGAACCCAAGTTATAATACTGGACATATAACATACGCTTACACGTGAATATATTTCACTTACACGTAAAATTTATTCACTCCTTTATATCGTGACTGTATTTAAAACGACTGATAAATTATGTATTGAACGTAAAATGAATCACACCTTTATACCAACATCGTGAGTATATTTTAAAACGACTGATAAATTATGTATTGATCGCAAAATGAATCACACCTTTATACCAACATCGTGAGTATATTTTAAAACGACAGATAAATTATGTATTGAACGTAAAATGACGTCAAGAACTATCGCTATTGGCTTCTAACAGTTGGAAAACTCACGGAGAAGCAGCAGCAGAGAACCGTCACTGTCAAGGTCTGACAACAGAATGAGGAATCTCGTAGATCGTAGATCGGTCATTGATTTCATAGAGTACCAGGTACATAGGTACCCATAACCTCTTCCATCTAAATATGTGCCTGGTTGGCATCAGTGTAAACACAACTTTGTAAAATGAACCACCAATGGTGGGTCCCGAAGGACAATAAAAATCAACAGTAAAAACAGTATGGATGCACAAGAGACCTAAAATGGATGACTATCTTTGCTGAAAGCCATCATCTTAGCCCTCTTGTAACTATTCATGACTTCATGATTGTAGTCGAATAAGCAGGATACAATCCCATGTGGATTGCTTTGAACATTATCAAAGAAACCACGTGATAGAAATTTAATATAAGTGTAAATATGGTCGATGCCCAGATCTTTGTGGATTTGTCTGTTCGTTACAAACCAAGGGGCATCGACCGCACATCTCAAAATCGTGTTCGGCAAGACCTGTATCTTGTGTATATTGGTTGCTGTGGTGTTCGCCCAAATATTGGAAGCATAGGAAATGATGGGACGAATGACCATGTCGTACAGCAAAAGCTTGTTGAGGAATCTTACCGATGGATGTCGTATTTATACTATACAAGGACGTCAAGAACTATCGCTATTGGCTTCTAACAGTTGGAAAAATCACGGAGACGCAGCAGCAGAGAACCGTCACTGTCAATGTCTGACAACAGAATGAGGAATCTGACTGATGGATGTCGTATTAATACTGGAAGAAGGAGTATCCCGCAGGAACGAAAAGAAACAATGCTATTGGTTTAAAAAAATTAATTAAAAGAAAATGAAAATATCTGATTTAAAAATAAATTATTTGAAATTATTAAGGGGAAATATTGACCTTATGGGTGATGAAAAAGGCCCACATCCGCTTTGAAACACATGGAGGCGGATGCCATAGGATTAACATTAATCCGCCTCTATTCCAGAACTCGGAGGCGGATCCCAAAGGATTGTTCCGCCTCTGGTCCAGAACTCTCCTTTTCCCCCTACTGCCGTGGTTGCTTCGATTTGCATAAAGTCGCACTGGTCATAATGCTTTTGGCTCTTCGATATATACAGGGTGAATCTGAAAAAGTGGGCAAAACTTTACGGGGTGGTAGAACACAGCTATACGAGAAATATTCGTCATAGAATGTATGGTCGGAACGCAAGCGGTGAGAAGTTAAAAGGTAGTTTTCCAATGCACATTTAAAGAATGAACACAAGAAGGAGAGGAGATACTTCAGAAAACATTTTATTAACAGGAATGTAATTGAGGTACATGCTCAAAGAAATTGCTCAAAAGAGCTGCTGCCAGCTGTAATGCAGGCTTCACACCTGCGGGATAGGGACCGACGCACATTTGCAAAGACACCAGGCATTTCCCGATCCGATCTGGAGTGCATCTCATCGGAAACCGGTCGTGGTAAGGTCTCTGTGCCTCACTTGCATTCCCGTCCGCCGCACCGTACACAAAGTGCATATCCGCCATTTCGTAATTAGTATAACCAGCCATCGTCTCGGCAATCCACGGTAGAAATGCCGTTGGGTGTTAGGACCGACCCTTTTATACCATTTCCAACGCCACCTAGCGGCTCGCCGTTTGCGTTCTGACCATACATCCTATGACGAATATTGCTCGTATAGCTGCGTTCTACCACCACGTAAAGTTTTGCCCACTTTTTCAGATTCACCCTGTATATATATTTAGAATTACAGATTATCTGTTAACATAGACATCAAGAAATACTTAACGAGGAGAGGTGGATTCGAGTCCCATGCATCTGCAAAACTCATTCTTTCTGCAAAAGAAAATGTATTTAGAAGATTAAATACATTTTTAAAAGATTAAATACATTTTAAATGCAAAAGAAAGGTTTTCAGGATGACTGAAAAGAGCCTCGTCTGCTGTTAAACATTCTAGCTTTAATAACTCATTAAATACACCAAAGACCTTGTTTTGCGTCATAGATAAGTTCCTGAAAATCACAACATAAATCGATATATTTTTTGTCTGTGAGAAATACATATTATGATCAAAAGTATTCGGACACTCGCTCATCCACAATCTCCAGGTAACAGGAAAGGAATTAATATCGCGTTGGTCCACCCTTTACTGTTATCCCAACCTCCACTCTGCGTAGGAGGCTTTCCACTAGATTTTGATACGTTGCTGCGGGTATTGCCTGCCATTCTGCCACAAGAGTTATTACCTCCAATATTATCTGCATTAAACCTTTGGAATTTATCTAGTCTTAGATTATCAGGACAATCACTTACAATGCTAAATTTTGATTTCTCCTGTAAATTATCTTCACTAAACTTTACGTTTGTACCTGATTTATCTCCATTATATTTCACTCTTATCTCACTTTCCACACTATGTGTATATTCTTCATCTTGTCATGTTGATTCCCTAGCTTCCCTTTCCTTCTCTAGTCTCTTATTCTCTACAGTCCACGCGTATCTTTTGTTCTAGAGCTAATTTTTTTATTTTTCAACTCTCTATTAGCAATTTCCTTCTCTCTTCTCTCTTCCCTTTCTAATCTTCTCTATCTCTTTCTTCCTTCTCTCTTCTTTCTTCCCTTTCCAATCTTCTTTCTTCCCTATCTCTTTCGTCCTTCTCTTTCGTCATTTAATCACCTCATATTCCGGCTCTGAGACCGTTTTCGGACCTCAATCACTTATTTCGATTGGATCCCAACGATATTTTCTAGTACCGTGTTCTATCCCAAAATCGCTATCAATCCTATCAATTTCAGTAATTTCTCTACCTTTTCCATCCTCCATGTGTCTGATTAATTCAACGCTCCCATCCTGCTCAGTTCCACTTCTGGTTTTGTCACTACTCCTAAGCATCACTGGCAACTCAAACTTCGCACGAAAAGGAAAAAAATCAGAAATACCACAAGGTTTCACCCCCACCAAAAGAAGGCTCTCCCTCCTTTTCTGTTGGAATCGGAATCTCCCTCCAAAATGAGGAAACTCATCTACAGAGACAAACCTTGGCACACGGCACAATCTGATAACATGGAAGTGTAGTGAATATCTCGACTTCAACTCGTAGAAATCGCACACTGTAGAATCTTAACTGAATGAAGCTAGGTCACTGAACTATTTGCAGATTCTTCTTTTCCGCAGTTCACAGAACGACTGGAAATTTGTTTCTGCAAACCAAAACATATGCTCAAAAATTGCACTAAATGTCATGTCGGGAACGACTGGTAGTTAACTCAGGAACTTTCTATTAATTTTTTGGTTAATTAATTACTCCAATTAATTAATCTTCTCCTGTGATTCTGGCTCAAATCACAGAACAGTGGGTTTTTACACCCTTGCGTAGGTGCATTAGACGTGCTCTGCCTTCAATGAAATATCAAATACCACGTTTTGCGTTGAGCAAAAATCCATTTCTCATCTGCTAAAGTCACTGATTATGGAATAAAATTCAATTGTTACATTGTTAGCAGTACTTTTTAAAAAATCGGAATGATTGATATGAGTAATTGTTGTTATTGTACTTAATAGAATTAAGAATCTGGTTGATGGATACTTGCGTGATGAGCAGTGTGGATTCCGATGTTGTAGCGGATGTGTAGATCAGATTTTTTCACTTAAACAAATTCTTCAGAAATGTTTAGAGTTTCAGCAATCTTTGGTTACTAGCTTCGTAGATTTCAAAAATACTTTTGACTCTGTTGAGTAATTTGTGGTTGATCATGAGATCGTATATGGCATATCAGACAAAGTATTTGACATGTTGAAAGCTCTCTATAATAACTGTGAGTCGTGTGTGAGAGTTGGTAAGGCTTGTAGCAATTGGTTTAGCTTTGCTTCTGTTATTATCAAGGATACATTTGTCTCCTTTTCTCTTTAGTTTGATTATATAATGCGGAATTTATTGTAAGGGGGAGGTTTTCGGCGTAAATTGTCTAGATATCTGAAAATTTCTGATTTAGATCACGCTGAGATTTGGCTCTATTGCAAATGGTGTTGATGAGATTAATTCTTCCATTAGAGCTGTTCATGACACTGGTAATAGAGTAGGTTTGGTGATAAACATAGAGAAAACTGAAGTGACGAAAATTGGTCAGGCAGGTTGTGGTTCACTTAATCTGAATGTTTGCACCTTTGAACAAGTATGTAAGCTTAATTATCTTGGGAATTATGTAACAGATACTGGTTGGGTTGGATTGTTTTTATCTCTGAGCAGCACTTGTTTGCACACCATGGGCTAATGACCAGGTCACATGGATCCCGAAGTCTCAGAGAAGGTGGGGTGAGAGGACCCACTGGAAGAGCTGTTGGGAGACATATGGTGGCCTCCCGTCAAGGCCATCCAGCGTGTTCTTTAACGTGCACAAGGTATGGCTTGATAGGTCGCAGACCTATTGATTTTAATAATTTTAATTTTTTTTAATTCATTTTTATCCTGATGCAACCACTTAGTGTCTGACGGAGACGTCTTCGGAGGTTAATGGGTGCAAGACCTCGTTTGCGAATATCGTTCAGGGTTAGGTTTCATCTGTTTACATTGATGATTGTCGAGAAAGAACTTAGTTTGTATGGAAGTAGAGTTGGGTTTTGCCCGGGGCTTGCTTCTGATTGGCCCTTTGGGTGCAAATTTCCCGGGGTTGCCAGAAAGATATTGTCATGCTCCACCCGGAGAAGCAGTTCGGTGTGGGTTGATTAGGCTAACAGACCAGGGTTCAGTCTTTTTATCTATCTTTCTTTTGCTCTCTTCGCAAGGTCCGATTTTAGTGGAAATCACTGGACTTCTATTTAGGCCATATTTCAGGAAGGGATATTTTATATTAGACATCTCTTAATTATTGAGATGATAAACTTTTATTTAAATAAGTCTGGCGAAATTTAAATAAATTTGTTTTGCTTGGGGAAAAACCACGATCAGAGAAATGTGGAGTATGTGCTTCATGAAAATTTACTCCGAGTGCACATTACAATAGCCTAGCAGAATACAGTTCTCGTTGTGGAGAAACTTCAAACATGGTATTGTTTTTTTAATTTAACTTATTCTGCTTGTTGTCACTTTCACTTTTAATTTTTATTTTAATTTTTATTTTTGATTGTTGTTTGAAATTAAATTTATTTAAGTGGAGTGAGTACTTAATCAATTAATTGTAATATAACCCCGTCCACCTTTATAAGCCAGTGGTGGAACTTTGTTAATTCTGAAATTCAAATAAACTTAAATTTTTTTGTTATTGTTCAAACAAAATTTGCATCTTGGTCAATAATTTGAAATCTCTACTCGTCGCAACTACAGTTAGAGAATACGGAACTGCGTATTGCTAGCGTGTAGATTGTCCCTGGTTCGAATCTAAAATCTTATTTCGGCCACTCTTTCAAAAATATTTGTTAGAAGGCATTATTTTCGAAATCAGATCATCAGGTTATTGATATGCAGCTCTAGATAGGATAATTATTATAGTAAATGCGGAACATTTTAAGTTCATGCCGCATATCTCGAAGAGGAAAAATTTGCAGGTGACTCTTCTCCCGCACATGGGGCCACGGTTTAACGTCCCACCTGACGGACGGTGGCTTTTCCAAGCCCATCGGTGTCCCCTACTGACCGTGGGCAGGGAATTTTGCGGAGATGAATCTCAACGTTGACCAGCTGGGACTCGAACCTGGGAACTATAGATTACGAGCCTGGCGCGCTACCTACTGAGCTACCCCTGCCCCAACAGATACTGGTGATGTGCAGCATGAGATAAACAGACGAATAGGGATTGCTGCTGGGACTTTTAAGAATCTATGGAGGGTGTGGAGAAAAAGGCGTATACACCCGAAGAGTAAAATTTGACTATAATAATTTGGTTCTTTCTAGGGTTAGTTATGCTAGTGAAACTTGGTACCTTTGTAAAAAATATAGCCTAAAATATGGACCCTTTGTAAACAATATAACAGGAAACTTGGACCCTTTGTAAACAACATAGCAGGAAACTTGGACACCTTGTAAACAACATAGTCGGAAACTTCGGCCCTTTGTAAACAACATAGTAGAAACCTTGGATCCTTTTTAAACAACATAGCAGGAAACTTGGACCTTTGTAAACGACGTAACAGGAAACTTGGACCCTTTGTAAACGACATAGCAGGAAGCTTGATGCCTTTGAATCTAGAGGCTTGCGCAGTATCTTGGACTTCAGGAGGTTCTGCTTTGTAAGTAATGATGAGGTTCGGCAAAAGATTCTGCAACATCCTTTGAGTAGCATGGAGAAAAAGACTCCGCCCCTATGCATAACCATAGATTAGCGAATAGAGTTTTGAATAGTGTGCCTATGGGACACAGAAAAAGGGGGAGATCTAGTATACGGTGGATAATGTCAAAGAGTACTTCGTTAGGATTGGTCTACAGTGGCCAGATGCAGCAAATGTTTGGAGAACAAAATTGCACGATTTGGTAGTTTGAGGATTATGATGATGATGATGACCAACTGTGATTTTTTTTCATGCAGAATCTTTAAACTTTGAAACATCAGATCTTTATCTTCCTACTTTTCATTTCGGTCTACGATCGATTTATTTCATTTTTCCAAATTGCCTTTTTGACATCTCCATATTTTATTTACCTATTTTCCAACTTCTTGAAGTTTAATTATTTTTATCCTAAGCAGTAAAAAATGATAATATAGTGTATAACGATTTTTGCATTGCACGTTTTCAAGAATAAATTTTGTACATCTGAAGACTGTGGTGTCGTATAACGTTTTGTTTCCATGCCAACTGTTGTTGCATCTCGCAATAACACACTCCTTTGTTGCTGAAGAGTTTCTAGGAATATTAATAGACCTTACAGTTCTTTTTTCCTTCTCTAAAGACATCTCTTAAAGGTACACTGTTTTAGTCCAACGCAATAGAAATGAACATAAGTATCACAAGCAGCTTTACAATTAAGAAATTCACTAATATCAATAAAATTTAATTTACATGCTACACACGAGTGCCATATTGACTCGAGCATTAATGCGTTAACTATATTATTTTAATAGAATTAAACAATGTTGGGTTGGGTTGGGTTGTTTTACCTCTGAGCGGCACTTTTTTGCACACCATGGGCTAAAATGGCCAGGTCACATGGACCCCGAAGGCTCAGAGAAAGTTGGGGGAGGGGACCCACTGGAGCAGCTGTTGGGAGACAGATGGTAGCCTCCCGTCAAGGCCATCCAGCGTGTTCTTTAACGTGCACAGGGTATGGCTCTCCCGCACACGGGGCCATGGCTTAACGTCCCATCCGACGGACGGCGGCCTTTCCAAGCCCATCGGTGTCCCCTACTGACCGTGGGCAGGGCGGGGAATTTTGCGGAGATAAATTTCAACGCTGACCCATCTGGGACTCGAACCTGGGAACTACAGATTATTAAACAATGTAACAAACATTTTATGTCCTTTAAAGATTCATTACTACTATAAATAGTTTATGCGACTAAAACGTGAAAACGACAGTCTTTGAAAACGATAATAGCTCAAAACAAAATGCACAGACGAAGAACATAACTCACCACATTCAAAGACCTGTTGCCAAAATATAAATAAAATAATAAGTAGGCAAAAACAGGTTAATGAAAATAAAAATTCGCTTCCTAAATCTTTATATTCTGAACGTTCCAACCTTCTTAGAAGTTTGAAATGCTGGGGACCCGGTTTCCGTGTACGTCTTCCTGGCTACGCACCTGGTCAGCGCAACCAGAGCTGCACCTCTTCCTGGCTACGCACCTGGTCAGCGCAACCAGAACCGCATCTGGTCAGCGCAACCAGAACCGCATCTGGTCAGCGCACCTCAGTTGCCTCTAGTCACACGAAGCACTACTGCACAATTACCTACAAAAGTTCTTTATTTCATATTCAAATATTGTTTGTTTTGCTTTTACAACAACATAGAAAGAAAGTAAGGTAGTGGAAATGGACGTAATAATTTTAATTAGTAATACGGTTTTGTTAATAAATTAATATATTAATAAATCAATGTTATACATAGCATAAAACTTGAAATATTCAGTTCGAGTAATATTTAAAAATAAAATGATACATTTGGGATTTGAAAAATTTTTTTACTCACTTTTTTTTTATCTGAGAACGAACAAATTATATTATAAAAAACATTGGGACATCTCCATGTTGTGCGAATTGAAAACTGGGTTCGAAGTTTCTTAACTTTGAATTGAGCGTTTTGTAGCACAAAAATGGAAAACTTAAAAAATTAACCAAATCTAGATTTTTTTGAAATATTTATTTTACTACTTAAAGAGTTCTGGAAACAGAAACATCAGCGTTGCTTACTCGTAAGAATTTACCTCAAAAGTTAAAACAAATTGTTTAAGCTCATACGTTTTAACAAATTGTTCGCAAATAAATGAAATTTAGCATGATATGGTAATGTTTTTCACTTTTCATTAGTTTTGGAAAAATATGAATAGCAGAATCTGCTGCCAAATATTTCAATTTCAATATTCTTTAAAATATTAAACGATATTTTCCAAAATTGAAATTTGGATAAATTTTATTGTCATCCACAATTCATCGTTTGCAACTTTTTTTTGGTAAAAACAGCTTACTTAAACAAAATGTCGCATTTAAATGATGGCGCCCCTAGGCTAGTGCTAATGTGCCTTGATACGTTAAGGGCATGAGCCCAAAGTATTCTAATAGATACAGAAATGGTATATTGAGCTCTAAGGTTAAATAATAAAGGTAAATAGATATAAATTGTTTTCAAATCGAAAGATCTATAGATAGAGAAAAATAATGTTCTCTTTGAAAAAGAATAAAGTTTGTCGATTTCCGAGTTTACCGATAATCGTGGTATTTGGAGCTAATGATAATAATAATCGATGAGAGACCGATAGTGATAATTTCCGAATGAGATTCGGAAAATGAAAATAATAATATTTTATTTCTTCCTCTTCAACACACTCAAAAAATACTTTTCCGTTTAGCTCTTAAATCAAAAAAGTTGCTTTTTTTCCAATTTACTGGGAATAAGGAGGCAAAATCACTTCTGTGAATGAATTAATGTCATTATTTCCAATACAGTTCGTAGCATGAATATATTTCTAGCTATTCGTTTAAAGTTTTGCCATTCCTAACCTTTACAGACCTTTAAAGGTGGAAAACGAAAACTTTTAGAAGAGTTGCAAAATGCTAATTCTAGCATTTCATAATACCTATTCAACTCAAAAAAAGTTTTCATCTCTTAAAACAAAAGTAGTTGAAAACAATAGTTTGTTTTCGTTTTTTCGAAAACGAGCTAAGAGAGTTCACTATTAACTACTGACTACTGACTATTTTTTTTACGAGTCCAAAGTAAAATTTGAAAAGTAAAATATTATTTAGTTTTGAAGAGTCATACTATGCAAACGATTGTAAACATTCAAGAGTTGTTGAAAAGACGATGATTGTTAAAGACGAGAAAACAAGAAACTCTTTTGTACGTAACAGACGAGAAAGTGAGTTGCAAATTGTAGTCAGATGAACAACTGCTATTCGGCGCATCAGCAGTTTTGTTTCCAAATGCACACACTGAATCTCTTTTAAGTTGTCATCTTTCAGCCTCCCAGGCATCCAGCTGCCTACTAACCAACTCAGGAGTGAAGAGAATCAGCTGCTGTGGGAAGGACAACAGTTCACGAAGCAATTCCCAGATACCGACTGCAAAAGCTCGCCTACTGCAGCCAAATAAAGAAACCGTTATCTCAAATAGTTTTCTGACACCTTTGCTTTAGTCATCACCGGTTTGGCAAACGCGCAGTGGAGAGGAGGAAGCCTGTAGATGCGACGACCCAGAAAGCAACCTCGTCTTCTCCCCTTGAGGCGGCTGTTGCTGCTCTCTATTGCTAAGAGACAAAGGGGAGAAAACAAGACCGATCGCTCTTGTTCGCCTTCGTCGAGTTGACAGAGAGTTCTAAAATTGGAACCTCGTTTTCGTGGTGAATGCCCGCTTTGTTACTATTACTCCACCTTCGCCAACTGGGCTCTGGGGCCAAAGGAAAGACTATTGCTTCCTAATGATCGAAATGCAATATTTTCGTCGCTTTCTAGAAAAAGAGGACACAAAACAGTTTCCGGATATAACACGTAAAGGTGCAGCAAGAAAACTTGACCTCTCTTCCATTCTATTACTTTTAAAGTTTCAATAATAAACTGATATCAATAACTAGATAACTTGAAGGTGATTTAAACAATATTTCCCAGAGATAGTCATCTCGCTGCCCGGCAACAACTGTGTACACTTCCCTCCATGTTACCTCCTTTACAATAAATATTTGAGGAAAAGACCTCTAAAGTAAGTAAACAAAACACTATACACTTTTTTTTGCCAAATTTTATTTTTTACAATTGAAGTACAACATTGATTGTTTTTATTCCTTAAATTCAATTACATTTATCAATTCAGAAAGATTAGCAATGACATAAAATATTTTGAAAATATGTTTCTAATAATCTTAATAATCTTAATAATATTTTTCTTTTTTTTTTTCTTTTGCCATAAGTTCTTTTGTTTCTTTAATTCGGAAATAATGACTTAAAATTATATTTTCTGCAATTTCCTCAAAAAAAAACTCAGAATTTCATAGTCTCTTACAGCAAGTATGGCACTGATAAAAATGAGGGATTTCGTCAAATTTATCCTTATTTTATTTACATTTATCCTTATTCATATTTACTCTAATATGTTAATTCTTATTTGCTTTTATATATTTATTCTTATTTACTTTTATATATTTATCCTTTTTTTATTTACAAAGTTCTACAAACAATATAAGAAAAACTAAAAGGTAACCCAAATGGTTCTTTGTGAAATCGTGACGCGAAGTGTAATTACCTCTGTGGAATATTTATTACAGAGAATAAAACACTACTTTGTCTAGTGGTTAGCGTACCTACCTAAAATTCCAACGAGCATGTCCTGTGAAAGTGTTTGTATGTCATATTCCTGTGTGTTTGTATAATATACGAGAAACCAACAAAAGCTTACAGGTTATTTCCGTCCTTCGTGTTTTCCTTTTTAAATAACGCCTGTGGTTAACTTCTTAACACGAAACACAGTGCTATCAAAATAAAAATAAAAAATCCACGAATCGCTGAAACTTAAAACATCAGAATGTTACTACTTCAAATTACGCGAAGTTTTGAGAAATTTCGTTAGAACATTGGATTGAATAAGAAAGATTAGCAACTTTTATTACTGTCTTACAAATAGAATCTGATGTCGCAATGGAAATCATTTCTAATTAAGTTAGATGATTTTGCCTTAAATTATGAGTGAGAATGAAAACAACTGAGTTTGCTTGAGGAATTCAGAAAAAGAAATACTTTGTGTATATTTTCAGTGGTTAGTTATACCTGTCCGTCGATTTACACGGTAGCTCATTACACGATTTCGGTTTTACACAGTAAAGAATGAAAACAGTTTTGATTTACATGATTTTGATTTTACACGAGAAAAGATGCAATTGTTTCGCTTTACACAGTTATAGACTTGACGATACACGGTACGGATTCGATTGGAAAACAATGGTTTGAAATTATATTTTCTGCAATTTTTTTCAAAACTTTTACTGAAAATATAGAATAAGACGATACATGGTAAGATTTTTTTTAAAATATATGTAGATATATATTATGAATTGCAGTGGTATAGAGTTAATGGAAATTATTCAACTGTCATCCCAAATTAAAATCCAAACAAATGGTTTTAATAAATATCATTTATTTTCAATAATAAATAGATAAGAGTAAATTTCCATATTAATAAAATTGTCATCTGTAACAAACTATATTTATATTCTTTCGATAAAATTGCATTCTTGTCATTGAGATGCAATCTGTCTCGCGATATCTTAATTAAATGAAGTCCGTTGCGAATTGGCAGCGAGATCTGACTCTTCTAGACGATTATTTTTTCAGAAAAGTAAAAACCGTGGTTTATCTGATTTTTAGAAAGTGTAATTTATGCTTCTTGAAAAAGAGCAGCTAGAAAAAATAATATTTAGCCTATGTGTTCAGCTGTATTTAGCCTCTATATTAAGTTGTATTTAGCCTACAGATTCGGCTGTATTTAGCTTATATATTCAGCTGTATTTAGCTTATATATTCAGCTGTATTTAGCTTATATATTCAGCTGTATTTAGTCTATATAATACTCTACAAAGTTAAATTTTGTAGATTATATAGGCTAAATACAGCTGATTCGTAAGTATATTGTTTCATAAAATATCATAACAATACTAATTTACAAAATAAAGCACTAAGTGTTGCTAAAAATGTTTAATTTCTCATTTATATTCAGTTCATAAATATCCTTCTTTCAAATTTCGTCTTCAAATTCGATAGTGTACATCTACATTAACGATGAATATTTTCGTGACTAATAGAAATGTACGAGAAATTATTTTAAGTTTATCTGAATTAGCACAAATAAAATGAAAAATAATGCAACATTAAATGTTTATTATCACTGATGAACTGACATTTGAGATAGCTATGTATAAATAGAACTTTCAGTGTACGTTTCATTTATAGCAAGGATTTTTTCGTAATCTATCCAACGTTTTCCCATAAGTTGTTGGTTTCGATTTGCACAGTTTTGACTTAGACGGTAATTTCCCGGACCCTATGGACCGTGTAAATTGAGGTATGGGTGCATTTGGCTGTGTTAATGTTTTTAAAAGATTTCTGTCACTCCTTGGTACACTAAAAGTATTCTTGGTAATTAATAGGCAATCCCATGTAGTCTGAAAGGACCTAATATATTTTCCTCTTTTTTAAGTAGCTTCAATCGTCCTCATGCTGTTAATATTATCATTTCCCAAAATTCTGAGAAGAAATATTCCCTTTGTTCCAAATAACATACTCAGTATTAGGGGGAAAAACATAACAATGATAACTACTGACATCCAACAGAAGCAAATTGGAGGACCCCCCCCCCCCAAAAAAAAGAAGTATTATTGTAGTAATAAAATTATAAATGGAGAAATATTCGTATCCTTTGATCCATTCCTTCATTTCTTCGAATCCGCTTACACAGATTTTTGTTTACTACTGCTGTTTCGCAGAAAAGTCGTAATTCCACAACCCCTACGCACTGGGTGAAATGAACTTCTGTGATTGCTGATTTCGAAGAATTACTGCAAGTGCGGGCGGAAATCATTTCGCAGAATATCCTCTGCGCAGAGATCCGTTTACATCACAGCATGACCGCTTTTGTATTCGCGTCATGTTTTTGTACTGAAGTGAAATGCAAACAAAAAATCTTATGAAGATGCATATATTACTCTTGGAGAGAAAAACTGTCACCAATCACAGTTTCTTTCCCAAGGTGATGTCGCGTGTAGGCAATACAACTAAGCTGTTTCTTTCCACCGATATTGGAATTTCTCGTTCTGAATGAAGATATCGCATTCTTTTCCTATAAATGTAGGGAAATCGTAGATAAATTTGTTTTAAAAGAAACATAAAAGGATAGTAACTAAGTAAAATATTGATGTGATTCTTATCTGAATAAGAATTTAGGTGTTCTACATCAGCCACGACAATTATAGGAGACGCGATCATTCAAGAGAAGGCCACAGATGCGACCTTCTCTTGAATGATCGCATCTCCTATAATTTCTTTGTTAATTTGAGACCAAGGTAAATTCAAATTCACAAGAGAGAAACTGTCACCAACATTGTCCGCAAAATCCCCCCCCCGCCCACGGTCACCAGGGGACACCGATGGGCTTGAAAAGGCCGCCGTCCGTCAGATGGGACGTTAAGCCGTGGCACCGTGTGCGGGACAGCTATACCCTGTGCACGTTAAAGAACACGCTGGATGGCCTTGACGGCAGGCTACAATCTGTCTCCCAACAGCTGTTCCAGTGGGTTCCCTCCCCCAACCTTCTCTGAGCCTTCGGGGTCCATGTAACCTGGTCATTTAGCCCATGGTGTTCAAAAAAGTTCCACTCAGAGGTAAAACAACAACAACAACAAGTCACCAACATTGCCTGTTGCTCAAGAGAAATTTATTTCATCAACGTTATCAGCTCAATGTTTTCAGAAAACCTGAATATCATTTCAGTGAGCACAACTTTGTTAATGGTTGTTAATCGGTTTCGTTAGCTCTAACAATGGTACATCTTGGTACTATTCAGTCCCTGATGCATAAAAAAAATAATGGGAGGGGTGGGGGAAGTACTGAACTTCCATTGCAGCCGTCCGATGTCCCTTGGTTACTGATCAAAGGGACCTAGATTCGCCTTTCGGATATGGTATGGGCGGTTCAGTATTGTCTTTCTGCTGAGGTCTCCGCTGGCAAGCAGCGTCTTGAGTGGTAATTTATTTTTATTTTATTTTTATTTTTCCCCCGTTTTAGAGGTCTTTAAAGTATTCTTTGAAAGATGAATATACATATATATTTTGAAATATATATATTAATTTAATATTTCTTGCCTCAGTTACCCTTACTAACATTCTAAACGGGAGAGGGGTTCCTCTTTGCTTACCCCCTAGATCTGGCCCTAGTACCATTTATAACAGTAATAGGTCCACTGGAAGAGTTGACAGGGAATCTCACATCTGTTCCAGAGGGGTTATCACGGTGCGTCGCATTTCAGCTCTACCTCAGTGTTCCCAAACTTAATTTGATCACAGTGCCATTCATTTTGCGATACAAATGGTACTGATGCTACGGGCTATCTGACACAGTAAATTTTTTTGGGGAAGCCAAAAGTATTCGGCAACCTATCAAAAAATCTTCTGCGCCAAGTTCGGATTGTGACCCAGGGTTTGAAAACTATTTCTGTAACTGAAAATAGTGATCAGAAAGGCTCACAAAAGTTTAATGACCCTTACCAGTGTATATGTATGCCACCCTACCTCCGTGAGAATGGTTATGCCGATACTCTTGAAAAGACCTTTTCGTCGTATGTGACATTAAATCGAAACTGCTTGTGCAGGAGAGTCATACCCTGTGCTTGCTAAAGAACACGCTTCATGACCTTGACAGGAGAGTTCCATCGTCTCCTTCCAATTGTCCAGTGGGTCCTTTTCCCAAACTTTATCTTAGCCCCTGGCGTCCATGTAACCTGACCATTGTGCTCATTATGTGCAAAAAATGTGCTACTAAGAGGAAAAATAACACTCTAAACCTAGCAGTTTTTTGTTAGTCCTTATTGAAAATAAAAATTTCAGACTTGGATACTCTTCCAGTTGGTTTATCCTGTGTATCTTCTGTTATCTGTAGCCGATAATAATGATCAGAGAATTCGATTACTCTTTTAATTGGCTTTCCATTATATGTTGCTAACTCTAACTGATAACAGTATTTGTGGACTTACCACTGTTTGCACCTAATGATAACTGTTATCAGAGACCACGACTACTATATTAGTGGGTTATCCCTAAATGTTGTTTTTAGCTCCAGGTCAAAACCTGTTTATTCTTTTATTATTTAATAGTTACCTTTGGTTATTGGGTGTAAGACATAGTAAGTAGAAATAGCTAGTCTTAAGTGTAGAATAAAGACAATACCTAACATATGGTTTCGTTTGCTTGAGCTTATGTAACCGCCGCATTAGCTCAACTGCTGAAATAAATCAACAGACAATGAGCCACAGCTGCGTCTTGCCGAAGAGGTATCAAGCTATCAGAAGTGTGTGAGCCAAATTCTTGCAGACTACTTGGAAATGTAACGATTGCACGACAGCTGGTTCCTTGTAACAATAAACAGTTTAAAATTTGTTTGGTTTCAAAAAACATTTCAGTAAAGAAAATGCTCAGCTGTTACAAATACGAACATGACGCTGCGTTCAAGTCTGCTTTTTAAAGGGAAATAAGAAATAACTTTTATTGAAACTTGTGCAATGTTACATACTAATGAACAAGTTTCAATAAAACTTTTCCTTTTTACTTTAAAAAGCAGACTGTTCAATAAAGTCATGATATCCTTGAGGAGGGAGGGTCAATCGATAGCTCGCCAGGCTCGTAATCTGCAGTTCCTAGGTTCGAGTCTCAGGTGGGTCAGCGTTGAGATTTATCTCCAAAACCTTCACTTCTTGCCCACGGTCAGTAGGGGACACCGATGGACTTGGGAAGGCCGCCACCCGTCGGATGTGACGTTAAACCGTGTTGTCTCGTGTGCGGAAGAGCCATACTCTACGTACAGTCGCTCAAAAAGGTATCCGAACACTATGGTTGATTACAAAATTCAGAAAAAATATCTATCAACGATTTTTTTAGAAATTAGTGATCTGGCAACCTTCGTGTCACGTGACACGAAGGTTGCCAGATCACTAATTTCTAAAAACAATAACCTTCATGTCACGTGACATGAAGGTTGCCAGATCACTAATTTCTAAAAAAACGTTGCCAGATATTTTTTCTGAATTTTGTAATCAACCATAGTGTTCGGATACTTTTTTGAGCGATTGTACAGTAAAACACGATGGATGGCCTTGATGGGAGGCTCACATCTATTGGGAAGTATCAAAAGGGATGCCTTCAATCAATCAGCATAATGCATTAACGTCCAGGACTATGTTGGCTTCATTATAGATAAATGGCCCGCCAGAGAGAAAGTTGGAAGGCTTTTCTATATATTTCTATCTTCCCATTGCTTTTCGCAAGCCTTTTCGGTTTGTCAGTTTGTGGATTTGCCAAAACAGTTGTTTTACCATATCTTTCGAAAGCGACGGACAAACTTAATGATTTATATGTCAAATGGAAGCTTGCGAAGGGGGAGGGGAGTGTCATAAGACATAAAAAGTAACCCCTAATGCTCTATTCCTCCCTAAAAAAGTGAAATATGAAAACGATTGTTCCGCTATATCTTCGGAACAAAAGGGCCGAAAGAGATGTTCGTCAATTAAAAGCTTGTGATGTGGAGAGGGTCAGAGGTTGTAAAAAATTAATCCCATGCTTCCACCCCTGAAAAACGGGTTGGGTTTGGGTTGTTTTACCTCTGAGCGGCACTTTTTTGCACACCATGGGCTAATTGGCCAGGTCACATGGACCCCGAAGGCTCAGAGAAGGTTGGAGGAAGGGACCCACTGGAACAGCTGTTGGGAGACAGATGGTAGCCTCCCGTCAAGGCCATCCAGCGTGTTCTTTAACATGCACAGGGTATGGCTCTCCCACACACGGGGGCCACGGCTTAACGTCCCATCCGACGGACGGCGGCCTTTCCAAGCCCATCGGTGTCCCCTACAGACCGTGGGCAGGGCGGGGAATTTTGCGGAGATAAATCTCAACGCTGACCCAGCTGGGACTCGAACCTGGGAACTACAGATTACGAGCCTGGCGCGCTACCGACTGAGCCACCCCCGCCCCCTGAAAAACGAGAAATAAGGAACACAGCAAGGAAAACAGTACAATACAAATTCTACAGATACAAGATATGCGTCAAATGAAAGCTTGTGACGCGGGAGTGTGATATGATATACAAATTATCCACCTACATTCTTACTTCCCGCTAAAAAAATGGAAATATGAAAACAATTTTTGGAACATAAGGCCAAACGTAACATGCTTTATCTCAAATGAAAATTTATGACTTGGGGAATATTGTGGTCAATAAAAATAAACCCTCCCTCTTGATTCTTTCTCCACTAAAACAGAGGAAATGGTAGAGTTGTTCCATTGGGTTGGGTTGCTTTACCTCTGAGCGGCACTTTTTTGCACACCATGGGCTAAATAGCCAGGTCACATGGACGCCGAAGACTCAGAGAAGGTTGGGGGAGGGGACCCACTGGAACAGCTGTTGGGAGACAGATGGTAGCCTCCCGTCAAGGCCATCCAGCGTGTTCTTTAACGTGCACAGGGTATGGCTCTCCCACACACGGGGCCACGGCTTTACGTCCCATCCGACGGACGGCGGCCTTTCCAAGCCCATCGGTGTCCCCTACTGACCGTGGGCAGAGTTGTTCCATTATATCTTCCATATGCAAGGGACTACAGTTAGAGTTAGGATGTCAAATGAAAGCTGATATGAGGACCGTCGTAGACTACTTCGGATTATCCCCCCAACATTCTCCCCTCCCCCAAAAGCGGACGGAAGTTTAGGAGGGGTATTAACTAACGATTTATATCTCAAATTAAAGCTTATGACGTCTCCAACGTATAGGCTACCTAAAATAGTACTCTAAAAACGCGGGGGGGGGAGAGGAAGTGGTTAATATTTATGAATTATATATATCAAAATAAAATTTTGAAGGTAGGTGTTTTTAGTGACAAAGGAAACAAAATAAATAAATCGAAAAATTTAAAAGATACCTATATTTCTATATGCCTATATGAGCTCTAAAAGTTAAAAGTAAACCTAAAACATATCGATGGTGCAATTACTGAATTAGTATTCACTTCAAAGGGAGATAGGACGCCGATTTACCTACTCAACAATATTGCGGCATCCTATTTTTTTTTTAATTCAGTGATTGCATCATCGGTATGTTTTAGTTTATTTTCTACCTTTTAGAGGGTATATAAGAAGAGCGGTACTTTTGAAAATTTTAAATACATATATATATGCCTTGTATTCTAGAATGAATTATGAAATATTAAATTGGGATGGTAAAATTTTCATTTATTTAAGTCAATTAATTAAGATTCCAAAATAATCACTGATTTACTGACTTTTTGAAGAAAATTCAATTCTTTACACCAAAATTCCATTGATTTAAACTGCTGAATTTAAAGAAAATTTAGAAATTTAAATTTCTGTACTATTGTACGCATGCATGCAAATCAAGAGAAAGAATAGGTAACAATATAATAGGGTAACAATATGTAATATATGAGGGTTATAACAAATGATGATTTTAAAACTTAATTGGGAAAAGCAATAAAACTTCGATTATCTCGATTAATTAGAGATTTAAGTACTTCGGATAATCTGCAATCTGGATAATAAGTTTCAAATGAAACAAATACATATATGTATTATGTATACAAGTTATTTGTTGCATATTAAAGAAAACATTAAAACAAAAAAAATAACAAATTAAATTTTGTATAATTATACAAATAAAGTGGAAAATTAACAAATAAATGCACAGTGAGCGATTTTTTCAAACCGTGTCATAGGGTCCGGATAATTATGGGTCCGGATTTTTATTCTATATAGAGAATTTCAAGGACACCCGTATGAAATTATATAATTCCTCGTAATTTGTAATTTCCAGGCTCGAGTCCCACTTGGGCCACTGCATAGATTTATCTCCGCGAAATCCCTACTCTGCCATCGGTGAAAACATGGATACCAAGGGGCTTGGAAAGGCCGCCGTCCATTAGATGGGACATAAAGCCGTGGCTGCTTGTGCAATACCCTGTTCACGTTAAAGAATACGCTGGATAACTTGATATTGGGGTTCCACTTGTCACCTGAAAGCAATCCAGTGCCTCCTCTTCCCCTAACCTTCTCTGATCCTTTGGGGTCATGTGACCTGGCCATTTTTCATTGTGTGTGAAAAAAAGTGCGGCTCAGAAGTAACCCAATTCTGACCTTCGTGCATCGAATAATTTCTCCATCTAAGTGTTAGGACATTTGTGACGTATTACATCGGAACAAAGCTAACAGTGTTCGTTAACAAACAACTGTCCAATACAATGTAATAATGATTTGGCCTAAAACATAGTTTTAAATTGAAACTTTAAAATATTAAATAGCTTCTGTTAGAGATTCGCCTTTGCATTTGCTTGTTTAGTCACGTTATTCGGCTAAATTGGAGCACGATCTTTCTTCCCCCCCCCCTCTCTTTTTTACTCAAGATGAGGCGCGTGGCGGGCACGAACTTTTCAGTTACGTTTTGTGGGCAACAACAAAATTGGAGGAATGGCTAAAACAAAAACACAGTGCAGAGCAATGACGAAAGGAAAGAACTAAATGCATAGTTCTTCGGACTGTTTGTCGATGATGTGTTTACACCAGAGTGCGTTATTAATGCCAGTCTTGTTCTTTCTTTCCCTCTTTCGATCTTTCTGTATTTTCTTTTTTCATCCTTTATGTACGTGCTTCACATTGCTTGACCGCCATTCAATATCGCTGTTTATTTCAAAGTTAGAAGCAAACATGTTTACAATTAGTTCGCCTTAGAGATTCTGTTTGACGTTAGCATAATAAAAACAGCTATAGCGTCTTTTTAAAGCACATTAAAAGAGATCACGCAACATGGCAAGTAAAGCCCTCAATTGGGTAAGTTAAAAAGGAAGTAAAACGATACGACTGCTTTCGATACTTTTGATACTGTTTCCAGATCTTTGCCGTCGGTTGATTAAAAGGTTTAGATTTTCTGCCTCCGTTTTATCCTTCGTCGAAAATAATTTCCTTTGAATAATTATGAGCATGAAATATTGTTTCAAAACAAATAATCTTTAGATGAATTATTTATTGATTATTTTTAGTTGTTTCGAGACAGCACTAACTTTTTTATGAAAATGAAGAGGATAAACAATAATTATATGCTCATAAGTAACATTTATAATACATTAAGCAATATTTTGCTGTTTCCCTAAAGCATATTATCTACTGGCGTACTAAAATAGTTTCCTTGACTTCTTCATTTTAAAATTTCCCCTCAGAGACGTTTCTCAAAATCACCTTCTGAAAGATTAATTTCTTAACTTTACATACACAGAAGAGACAAAATAAAATAGACACTAGGATTACGACTGAAAATCGTGACTAACACCGGAGGCATCGAATAGCTCAAAGAAAATGGCTGCTTGCGATTGTATGACGCGGCTTAGTATGAACGATAATTGGAGAGACTTTGAGACTGCGCAGTTGACATATTGTCTCCTTCATCCTCAATTTCTGATAAGAGGTTGATCAGTCATTGGCTTATGATCTGTTAGAAGAGCAGAAAAGTCAACTGCGTAGGTTCATAGTCTCCCAATATTTTACCCATGTTGCCACATGTTGTCCATTGTTGCTACTAATTACAGTATGCTACTGATTATAGACGTAAAAGTAAAATTATCAATTCGAGAGGTATAGTCTAGAAAATACCATATGGTACATAAGATGACAAATTAATATACATTTGAAAGATTAAATATCTTATGGATATCGGGGTTGTGTTGTACAATGACTGAAAGAGTGCACTTTGTCACGAATAGATAGAAAAAGCCCCAAAATGCAAAATAGAAACCATCTCTGTTTTACGAGAATTCTTCAGAATCCGCATAAATGATCCGGCTGAATACAAAGGTTCAACTCAAACTCAACTGTTGTAGAAAAATGACTAGCTTCGAAAGCAGTGTCTGAGAGAAAACCTTTGGACTCACAAATGATCTCAAAGTTTAGGAAACGGTAAAAGGATTTACTGAATTACGAGACGGACAGGTTTCCCGTTAATTCCGTAGATGATAAAGAACTGTTCACGACCTGCAGAAGTTTTATTAATGCAAATCGCTATCCATTGAGTTACGTGGATTAGAATGAAAACTTTGCTAAAGTTATCAATTCGAATTTTACTACGATAATCTATCATTACACTCTACCTGAGTGTGTTGAGGGAGCGGAGATGGGGGTGGGGGGCTTACTCGGTAGCACACGTGCCTCATAATCTGCAGTTCACATTGAAGTACCAACTGTGTCAGCGATGATGTGTGTGAGAAAAGGAACAAAAATGAAATTGGAAAGGCTCCTTTTCCTCGGATTTGATATTAAACAATGGTTTTGTGTGCAGGAGAACCATGCCATGTACATAATAAGGAGAACGCTTGATGGGAGGCTACCATCCATCTTTTAACAGCTTCCAAAGGGTTCTTTTCCCCCCAAATCTTCTCTTAGTGTTTGGGGTCCTTTCGACTTGGCCATGGCCAATTGTTAGCCCGAATCTAGAAGAAAATTAAGGGGAGTTGGGTGGTCAAACTCAATCGAGCTAAAAAAAATGTAAAAAAAATGGGGGTGGGGGGGCTAAGAGAGTTGTCCCTCCATCCGTTTTAGAGTTATATGTTCTCCCATCGGTTTTAGAGTTGACTCTATTACCCTTCCTAGCATTCTCAAAGGGAGGAGGGAGTTTCACCCTTCCCCCAGATTCGGACCTGGATCATTGTGTGTAAAAAAAGTTCTACTTAGAAGTAAAACAACATAACCCTGAGTGTGTATCATACTTAGGTAAGAACGTTTGCAAACTCCAAGTTAGAACTGATATTCAAATGAGTTCATATTCCTTGTTATCCTTTAAAGATAGAAAATTGATTTCAACTTATCAACAATATTCCAAATATATAAATGTTCAAACACAACATGACTTATCTGAACTTTTATGTTTTGTTTTAATTTGTTTATTATTTTATATTTTGTTTTTTTTTCAACTTATCTAAGCCAAGTTGATTGCTTTTAAAATTCTGAAGACCCACCTGTGCGCCATCGTTGACTTAGAACCACCGACCTCTGTTCTTGTACTATATTATGTTATAACACAACGACCAAGAGGTGAGCACAAAATTTTCGGTGATCACTAGTTTTGTTTCGATATTGATCAGCCCGCATCAGTATTGTCCATCCAGTCACTGACTACTACTAATAATACTAAAACCACGTGGTAAGCTGCAGCTAATGCTCATCATAAAGAGCACATATTGCACCATGAAACACTATAAATACTGCGAAGAATATTTCATAACTGCAATGGAACAGAGTTGACATTGAATTGAAACGAAAAAAGTCAGCATAGAATTTAGTAGTACTCGGGTTTAGTGGCCTGTATAGAAGGTTTCTGATTAACAGCCGACTAGTTCGTTGATATGTCGTTCTAAGGAGGAGGTTTTGGCGAAAGATTCCAAGTGTGTTTTTTTAGAAAGATGAAGCCTAAAAATTACTACTGATGTTATTTAGTTATAGGTTTGTGCTATACTAAGAATTGTTCTCTTATACTTATGTGTAGTCTATAAAGCTACTAAATAAATTCATTTACTATCAGTTTGATCGCTTCGAACATTGCACAGTTTTGTCCAGTACTTACTAATCTCACTCTGCAACAATACTTACAACTCTAATCCTGTGACAATACTTACTACTCTAACTCTGTAACAATACTTACTATTCTAATTCTGTAAAAAATACTCACTACTCTAATTCTGTAACAACACTTACTATTTTAATTCTGTAAAAAAATACTTACTACTCTAATTCTGTAACAGCACTTACTATTTTAATTCTGTAAAAAATACTTCCTTCTAATTCTGCAACAATACTTACTACTCTAACTCTGTAACAATACTTACTACTCTAGCTCTGTAACAATACTTACTTCTCTAAATCTATAACAACACTTACTGTACTAATTCTGTAATAATACTTACTACCTAATTCTGTAAAATACTTATAGGAATTTAAAATCTCCCTCCGTGCAATCCATCTGCATCCTTTGCGTCATTTCAACATCATTATCATCAGTAAAAAAGTTCCAAAAAAATTCAAAACGACCTTCACATTGAAAAATTAGACACCATTTGCCTAGAATGCAGCTGGGGTGAGCAAATCCTTACAGCACATTCGCTTTCTATAAACGAAAACTTTATGCTAAATCAAACGAACCAATAACTAAATTAATTAACTCACATATATCGATAAAGTTTACTGAATTCGAAAAGAGAGAAAAAAGATTCTACCCTTACTTTACAACAGCTTTTATTACTTTATAAGTCTGAGGAAAAGAAAGTTTTTCTCTAACAGAGCATTAAGCGGAAACGATCAGTAGCCATTAATATGCAATCTACAGGCTTAATTAAATCGCTCCTCGTGGTATGCAGTTCCAAAGCGATCGTCTACCAACCTGATTTATGTCGAGATATTTTAGGTAATAACTCAATCTCTTGAAGCTGATGTTCGGAAGAAATTCCCGGAACGATCTCAATCGCTATTACGAAAACGAACAGAAAAAAAAATTGTCCGAAGAATTCCTTCGGAAATGAAAATATCTCGAAGTCGATTAGGAATGATGAAATTAAATGCAACCAATTATTTCTAATCTCTTCTAAAGTTGCGTAATGTCGGTCTTTTCAGTATTTTCACTCTCTTTAGTAAAATTCTACATGCATTGAAAGCAAATGAGCTTATTCAAATAAACTGTATTATCTTCCTTCAAATGAAGATCAAACCTAATGATATACAAGAGAGAAAAATTAAGTTTATTATTGTAATTTTTAATGATAAGTGAAATTATATTCGACTGAAAACTAAAGGAATTAAACTACTTTGTAATTGGTTTGTTAGCTCAGGAATCGCGTATTTTCCCATCATTACGGCCAACCGTGCTCTGTTCATGAGCTAATTCATTCATGCTCCTAATTTAAATGTCTCGCGGTCAGGTTAATAATTTCTAAACCAGAGCTCCATCACTAGATGGCGTAAATCGCCTCTGATGAAATAAAAAAAATTCTTTCTAATATAATTATCTTTAAAAAGATTAAATGTAAATAATGTCTTTAAATGCATGGTTTTCAAATTTAAAATATTATTTACAATTTTATTAAGATGAAAGCGAACGTTATTATAATTTAATAATTTTTAAGAAAAGCATAATTTATATTTTAATTGAGTCACATTGTTAACGAAGTAAGTAAAAATATATAAATATATTATAGCGGAAAGTAAAATTTATGGAACTTAAGGTTGATTATTTTACCAATGAGCTTCACTGTTTTGCATGATGATGATGATGATGATGATGATCATCATCATCATCATCATCATCATCATCAAGCAGTCATGGGCTACAGAGGTCCAACCCGACGTGCACTTTAGTTCTCCAAGCATATCTGTTTTGAACTATATCTACTGCATCTAGTCACTGTACACCAATTCTAACAAGGTCCTGTTTGACATTGTCTGCCCACCGCATCCTAGGTCTCCCCCTCTTTATGAGGCCTTTAGGCACATTTTCAAAACCCTATTTGCCAATCTATAATTATTCATACGGACAACATGGCCAAACCAACGGAGTCTCTCTCTGCACAATATGCTGCTTAAAGGAGGTTGCAAACTCCTTTGCCTAACCTCATCATTAGTTGCAAAGTTGAACCACCTAATGCCCAAGATACTGCGTAAGCATCTGGAATTAAAAGCATCTAGTTTCCTGTTATCTTGTTTACAAAGTGTCCACGTTTCACCACCATAACTAACCCTAGAAAGAACCAAACTATTATATAGTCTAATTTTACTCTTTAGGTGCATTCGCCTATTTCTCCATACTCTCCATAGATTCTTAAAAGTCCTGACAGCAATCTCTATTCGTTTGTTAATCTCATGCCGCACATCACCGGTATCTGTTACACAGTTCCCAAGAAAATTAAACTGAGACACCTGTTCAAAAGTGAAACTATTCAGAATAACTGAACCGCAGCCTACCTGACTAATTTTCATCACATTCACATCACAAACCTACTCAACTACCAGTGTCATCAACAGCTCGAATGAAATAATTCGTCTCATCAACATCATTTTGCCAACTAGGCCAAATCATCTGCAAAATCTAAATCAGAAATTTTGAAATTTAATTTCTAAATAACCATTAAATTTTTCTAATTTAATTCTAATAAATTATTTTCTAATTTAACCATTTAAGGAAAAAATCTTTCCTTTGAAGTGAATTTCGCATAACATAATCAATAACCAAACTAAAGAGAAAAGGAGACAAAATACATCCTTGTCGAACACCAGCAGCAATGCTAAACCAATTGCTACTAGCCTTACCAACTCTCACAAACGACTCAGTGTTACTATAAAGAGCTTTCACTATGTTAACTAACTTGTCTGTATGCCCTACTATCTCACAAACAACCACAAATTAAGGCGATCAACAGAGTCAAAAGCCTTTTTGAAATCAACAAAGCTCAAAAGGTTCAAAACCAAAGGTTTCTGAAACTCTAAACATGCCTCAAGAATCTGCCTGAGAGAAAATATCTGATCTGCCCATCCTCTACCACTTCTGAATCCACACTGCATAGCACGCAATTGCCCGTCAACCAGATTCTTAATTGCATTAAGCACAATCATGCAAAGAACTTTCCATGAAACAAAAAGTAGGCTGATATCCCTATAGTTATCACAAGAAATGCAATCACCTATTCTAAAAATATGAATAGTAATAGTTCTGGTAAAATCCTTAGGAATCATGCCTTTATCACAAAAGATATTCAAAAGTTTAGTCATCCATGTGGCAACCTACATATTCGCAGCGCTAAGCATTTCCGAATTAATTTCATCTACCCTGGGGATTTATGCAGTTTAAATTTAGATATAGCCAAAATAACTTCAGACTGTGTTATAGGGCCAACATTAAAACCAGTAATGAATCTATCATTATTACATACAATGGGAGTAGGACAAACCACATTGTTTAGAACGTCACTGAAATCCTCAGCCCACCTAACCATGACAGAATCTCCCCTTCAATAACCTTACCTTGTCTGTCTTTCAATCCCTGTACACCTGTTCGTTTCTTCTCACATGGTACATTGACTATCTGGTAAAGCTCTCTGCTGTTGTGCTGTCTAACTACTTCCTCAGCTTTGTCAGCCAAGCCATCAAGCCAAAGATTCTTATCAGGAGCTAACTGATCCTTTACGCGTTTATTTAGCTCTCTGTAACGCTTTCTATTAGGGCAGGAAGAGTATTGATTAAGGACATTCCTGAAGTTCTTTATTTATGAAATAAACTCAAGTGCCTTATAATTAAAAAAAAAACGTTTGAATACAAGTGATAAACGGTCGGCTCACAAGGCCCCAAAGACTCAGAGAAAGTTGCGAGAGGCGATCCAACTATTAGGAGACCGATGGAAGTCTCCCATCAAGGTCACTTTGGACAATTTGGTCACGGTCAATCATTTGGTCGGCTCATCAAAAGCAATTTGATCACGGTTTAACTAAAGCGCATCCGTCGGACGTCTGTCTTTCCAAGACCATCAGTGTCCCCATTATCACCAGTGCCAGAATGTGAGTTTGTGGAGATGGAGTAAGAGAAATTTAAACTTCAAGCTAGTATAGTAATCCATTTTCAACAATTAACTTTAGGAGAAATTAGAAATATGTAGTCGGTTGCATTTAATTTCATCATTCCTAATCGACTTCGGGATATTTCCCTTTTTCCAAAAAATACTTCGGACAATTTTTTTATTCGTTTTCGTAATCGTAATTGAGATCGTTCCCAAACTTTCTTCCGTGCATCAGCTTCATAAGATTCAGTTATTACCTAAAGTATTTCAACATAAATCAGGTTGGAAGATTATCGCTTTTGAATTGCATATCATGAGGAGTTATTTAATTAAGCCTGCAAATTGCATATTGAGGACTACTGATGGAAAACCATTGCTCTGTTAGAGAAAAAACTTTTTCTCCCAAGACGCATAAAGTAATAAAAACTGTTGTAAAGTAAAGGTAGAATTTTTTTTAACTGTTTTCCAATTCAATAAACTTTATCGATGTATGCGAGCGAATTAACTTAATACGCACAAAGTTTATTATCGTTTCGTTTAATTTAACGTAAAATTTTTTTGTTATAGAAATCGAAAGTACTGAAAGGATTTGCTACACTCAGCTGCATTCTAGGCAAGTGGTGTTTTCAATAATACTTAAATTCGTGCTATTTCGTCATTGTTCAAAAGTTCAGTTATCAGATGCATCTCTTACGGCCAAAAAACCTTTCTATGCGTAACGTATAAATAAAATAATAATAATAAATACCCCCTCAAGCTGTTGCTTGCCACAGAGGTCTGACAGGAGATTGTCAATTTATATGCCGTAGTAGAAGGTCTGAGACCTCAGCAGAAAAACGATACATACAACCATGCCTTACCCGGAGCTCGAACCCAGTTCTCTTAGATCAGCAGCCCAGCGCACTAACCAACCGGCCAAAAAAAAATATTCACCGCAAATTCCTTTTTCGACACTATCGTCATTTCCTCCATTCTGTCTAGAGGATGATCTTATGAGTATTTCAGGTCGCAGAGTCCATGGAAGCAAGGGAATAACCCCTCGAAAAATTAATGGAACAATTAATATGTTGAATAATACCAAGTGTCCCAAAAATTAATGTTTTTCTTAAAAGGAATGTAATTTTTGTTTCACTTATGGTTTTTTTAGTTGTCTGAGGTATTTCATTTACTTTTATTTAAAACTGTGCAAAGCATTTTTTATGTGCACTTTCTATAATAAGTTCTTTTTTCCCCTTTTGCTTATGGTATGATTTCAATACATTTTCAAAATAATAATAATGACTTTATTAAAGCGCACTCACAATGGCAATTAGATGAGAAATTACAAGCATAAAATTTTTGAAATATACATAATTTTTACATATGCAATCAGTGGCGTAGTCGAGATTAACCAATATTTGGAAGTATATGATTCCCAAAACATTTTTCAAATTTTTTTATAAATGCTACTTAAAATTATCTATCATGTCCTACAACGTACATATGGTAGAGCTCTCCTGAATAAATGTCACTATTTAACGTCTTATCCAACCGATGGCGTTATTTCCAAGCGGTGGCGTTATTTCCAATGCTGGACTGCATATCAAAGGAACTTGGGTTCGATCTTAAGGTAAATCATGAATTATTCTTTATTTGTATTGCCATTTCTGCTGAAGTTTTGCCTTCCTCAAAGATCTTATCTATGGTTTGTTAATGCGACAGGCTCCTGTCAGACCTGTATGGCAAGCAGCTGCCTAAGGAAGTATTTTTTTAATTGATGAATAAAAAATAAATTCCCCTTTTAGCAGCTGCTTGCCACACTGGTCTGACAGAAGTCTGTCAGTTAATAAGCCATAGAGAAGGTCTGTGAGGAAGGCGTGATCCCAAGAAGAACATATCCATGCCTTTTATTCGGAGCTCGAACTCAGGTTCCTAAAATGGGTATAACCCTACATCAAAAGCTCGAATGGGACCCTCATATTCATGATATTATGACTAAAGTCATTGCAGTAAAATGTCAACTAGGACCTCTCTATCTGAGAAATGCTGTCTTGATGATTGACCACAAATTATTATTGTACAACATGGTCATTCGTCCTATAATCACTTATGCTTCCCCTATATGGACGAGCAGCACCTCCACGAATATACGCAAGATTCAGGTCTTACAAAGCAAAATATAGAGATCTGCGGTCGATGCCCCTTGGTTTGTTTCTACAGACAACTTCATAAAGACTTTGGCATCGACCACATATATACACATATTGCATCTCAAACAGGTTTTTTGAGGCTGTTAAAAATAATCCTAATGAGGTTATTTCTTTTTTGCTTAATTATGATCATAATATTCTTAATAATTACATGATGACTTTCTCTGAGGAAAGCTACTCGTTTTAGATCTCTTGTGCATGATACATGCTATTTTAGCTTGTGTTTTATGTTAGCCTCTACTTTAATAAAGTAAGGGCTAACATATAAAATAAGTTATATTATTTATATGTTAGCCCTTATTTTTAATAAGGCTTTATTAAAGCCTTATTAAAAATTTTTATAAAGGCTTTAATAAAGTCATTATTATCTATGGGCCCACCCGCAGGTCTGATATATCAATACTTATATAATATATAACGCTTATACCGCAGGCTTATATATCAATACTTATACCAACTGGGTTTATTCTCAGATGGAGATGGTAATGGATAAAGTTTTACCTGGAACATTGCATATCCATGCATGATCTACGAGGTTCCTAAGATTAGTAACAACGCGCACTAACCCTTGGCCAACGAAACGACGATGAAAAAAATATTATATAAAAAATAAATATCCTCAATGAGGGGAAAAAAACATCATCAGTGTCCCCATCTTCATTACTAAACTACATATTGGTAATACTTAATTTGAAAAAATTAAGAAATGATTATTAATAATCACTCAAAGATTAGGAAACATCAAGTAACAGAACGGAATTCTAATCCAATAATTCGGAAACATCAAATATCGGAACGATGTTCCTGTTCAATGATTCGGAAACATCGATTACCGGAACGGAGTTCCGATTTAGTTGCATCACTGCTTTTGATAATTGCTTTAGCAATTAAAAAAAATCAACCTTGCTATTATCTTCTAACTGTCATATATCGTGCAACCCTAAAATTAGTAAATATGAATGATGCCCTCATATATAAATAACTTGGATACGTTTTAACTATACACGTGACATTAAAAATGCACCACCCAGAAGAATTGGTTCGAATCAGATGAAAATCACGGAAAAAACAGGTTGATAGGTGAGTAAAACACGATATTAGTTACATAGCAAATGAAGAAATGTATTTCACACACAGGCGGATTATATGATAGTTGACAAAGCATTGTAAATTCCCCATGGTCCAGAGTACATGCAGCTACACTTCTTGGCATACAGTCATACAGGCATTAAATGGAATCCAAAGCGCGACCATAAAAATAGCATATATGCTTGTTGTAGCTGGTCATAGTCAGTAGATTATGCCTTACCAAGTCGAATCACGAACAAGTCAACAACATGTTCGATGGGCGATAAATCCGGTATATGGATGGCCACAGAAGAGTGCCGAAAAGTAGTCATAGACATTCCTGGGTGATGTTATGGGATGTGGCTTGAAGTTACTTTGTTGAAATGGAGCATCGGGTACTCCTGGATGAAGGGGAGTTCTACGTGGCCCAGGGGATCATTACATAGTGGTGCCGTACTGTAAAAGTACCTGGGAAACACACCAAAGAAAATAGATATTGTGACTTATCACATGCAAGATCATAAAGCCTTCTGCATGGCCAGTGTTCCGTTCAATGGTGGCAGCTGGATTAGAGTGTTGATATTCTGCTGATGGTGTCTAGTATCACTCTTGGTGTCATGGGCTCCTGTTGCCAAATCAGTCAGTTCTCCCATGGTGCTGTACTCTGGTGTGCACCAGGTCCTTGCTCATGACTCTTTGAGGCTTCTCGCAACGACTCTCATATGGTTGTGGCAGACGTGTTCCACTAAAAGTATGCGTGGCCACTCTACCTCATGGAGTCTGGTGATTTATCCTACCACAGAAGTCATATCCTAGCAGTCTGGCTGGCTTACACATTGTTTTGGTATTCCTTACATGATGCTATTCCTAAGGGCTTTGTTCTTGTGAGATAGCCCAGAATTCTACTGTGAACAAACTCACACTCAACATCAACAACTCACACACAACTCAACAATGTTTAAGCGATATTTAGTTGAGAAGGTTCCTTGTCTGTCAATGGAATCATTTACATATACTTTTCTGGTTGGTACAATTTCAGTGTCACACCTGTATATGTATTATTATTCTGTATGCACCTGAAAACACGAAACAGCACGGTGGGTGAGGTGGCTGGGATTAAGATAGAAGATGTTCGAAATAGTGGGGGGGAACGCGTTCCTTTTGAAAAGTATGTCAAGGAAAGTAGTATGTCAAAACATTCTTACCATACTGCATCACTGGCTATCACACATGATTTTGGGAAGCTGGTGAACAATGACTATACAAAACTGTGAAGTTAAAACTCACAAATCTTTGCATGTAATGCATTTTAATATGTTTCTGATTTAAAAAGTTGAAGACCCCTAGTATACATCATGTCAGTGACATACAATGATCCGCATCATAGATCAATGCGTTTAAACGAGAAGATACCAAAGGTAGAATGATTTAAATCCTAATAATGAAAATAAAAATGCACACCAATGTTTAGAGTTATTTTCAATTCAAAATATTTTCGCAAATAACATTTTTTACAGTTTCTATGCCAGATTCCAATTTTGATTTTGTCAAAAGTGTGGGACCGTAAAACATACGAAAAAGTTAGTTGAAAAAATTTAGTTTTGCTCTGAGTGGGATTCGAACCCACGTCTCCCAGTAACATGCCAAGCATGCTAAACACTACATTTAGCTGAGGAACCGGTTAGCCGCTGATGGTGTAGTATTAACACTCGTGGCATTTTACTGGGAGACGTAAATTCGAATCCCACTCACGGTAAAACTAAATGCTTTTCAGCTAACATTTTCATGAGTTCCATGTCTACAAGGACATCTACTCTGATACTTTTCTACTGAATTAACAATAAATCATTTTCAGTCCGTAAAGCGACACGGGAGAGTCCTAGAGTTTTATACACACTGGTTGACAAAAGTTAGGAAGTGCAGTGTTTTACATCGTTATTTTAATTTTAATGACATCCCTGAATATTCAAATACACAATTACAGGCAATGTTATATGCAAATATCTTATACCCAATCGAAACTGATCTACGACCTCACAATTCCTTGCAACATGCAAATTACTAATGCATGTTAAACACGATTTACTACCAGATCAACCCATTTCAAAACTGTTGCTTGCCAAAAGGGTTAATCTCATCATATCTACTGAATATAGAAAACCATCATCGGTTTGATGATTCCTTGGGATGGGGAACTGATGGGAAGACTTGAAGCAGGACTGTCGGAGACGCAAGTAGTAAGATCTCTTAAAATTTGCACTTAAAAGTAATCGATGTGGTAGATCTGTAAAATTTTTTTCTAAATTTGATATTCGACATATCCTTCGAGGTCAAATAAAGGTATAAGAGAGGTCAAATCTTTATTTTCAAGCACTAGAAACGTGAAAAACATGTGCTTAGCGGTATTTCAGGTGTCGTAAGTCTGAGAAACGTTACGAAATTTCGAATACGGCCGTTTTATAAGGCCAAAGATTAAATTTGGATGTAAGTGTGCTATAAAAATGAGATAAAAGTCAGATTCGGCATCGCTT
Organism: Ryuthela nishihirai; assembly: GCA_038380435.1. NCBI lineage: Eukaryota > Metazoa > Arthropoda > Arachnida > Araneae > Heptathelidae > Ryuthela > Ryuthela nishihirai. The sequence continues at coordinate 75,725,207 of JAWZYU010000012.1, forward strand.
TCAAAATCAAATTGTGTTTGGGGCGATGGTCGAGAAATTACGAGACCTCAAAGACTGCGACTAATTTATCTTATGGATACAGTGCTCTAATTCTGAAGACCACTGCAAACGCTACTGCTAGATACTGAAACGCTTTGCGTCAATGGAAAAAAGGCGAAATGCAATGGGAAAGCACAAAAGGCGAAATGCAATGGAAAAGCACAAAAGGCGAAATACAATGGAAAAGCACAAAAGGCGAAATGCAATGGGAAAGCACAAAAGGCGAAATGCAATGGAAAAGCACAAAAGGCGAAATGCAATGGGAAAGTACAAAAGGCGAAATGCAATGGGAAAGCACAATACAAACAGGCAAACCAGCAATTAAAAAGAAAATAACCGATTTATCAAACTTTCCATAAAAAAACTCTAGAATTTATTGCGTTTATTTTTCTGGGAATATTGTATTAGCTGATGAATCTAAATAGTGTCGCGCTCGCTCGCATTATTACTGGTACTTCCTATGTTTAATCATGGATTGCTGCTAGGATTTATTGTTTCCTCCTGCAGGTGCACCTCTTGCATTTATATATGGATGCTTTTTTGGTGATGTTCATAGCGAAAATAATATTAAGAAATTTACAATGAAAGAGCATTAAGCGAAAGAGTTAAAAGTCTTTTAACTCTTTCGCTTAATGCCCTTTCATTGCAAATTTCTTAATATAATATTGTGTGCAACTATACACTCAACATCCTTTTTATTTATCATACTACTGTATTACATATTTTTACTTATTATGATTATTTCAATGTAGACTTTGCAATATACGTATAACCCTATTTTTTGTACTCAAATTGTTAATCACGTTGCTAAAATAACCCAGCTAGCATATCCTCTGTGAATTAAATATCTGCTAGCTACAAGTCAGAGATTTTCCTTCTTCTGTCTTTGCACTAGATGAATGCGAGATCTTCGCAGAATTTTAAAACTTCACATTATTTTTTTACCTTCTGAAGTGACTTTTTCTCTCCCTTACTTCAAGGAGATGGAAATCTTATTCATGAGGAAAGGAATTAATATTCAATACTATCTTACTCTTCACTCCTTCAGTAAAACTTGCATGGAATTTGAAAGACCATCGTCTGGCTCGGCATCGCACACATGACCAAGTCTTCCAATATTGCTACGCATCTGTCAGCTGAGGGTCCCAGAACGTCAGTGGAGATAATATTTACCCCTCCTCACCTTTGCACACTCCGCCCCCTGCGTGATTTCTCACTATTTTGAGCATCACGCAGTAGATGCTTAGCTGCATGATTTGCTTAGAAACTCCGAATCCTGTTTTCTAACTGAGTGGTTTGATATCACGAACTAATTTGTAAGTCCGAGGATAAAGCACAAAATACGACTAGAGTTTGTAAATCTAGATGCTTTTGAAATAATTTACGTGTATTTCTCGCAAAATATGTGCAAAATATCCAAAACATTTCAATAATATATATCAAAATTATTATGTATCTATTATCAAAAATAAAAGTGTTTTTGTGCGTTACACTAGCAGATTACATTATCGGTCGTTAATAATAAATTAATACCGTTAATACTATGATGTGCTGTTAATGAAGATGATTGAGTAAGGACTAAACTTTTCTTCTTGTATATAAATCATAAAGTAAAAGATAACATGCACTTTAGAGATTTCAAATTTTCTTCAGAACTCTTCAAATTTCTTTAACTAATCTTTTCTCCAAATGATTAACATATGTACGAAATCCAGTTGTTGTATTTTTATGTTGGAAAAATGTTTAAATAACTTGTGATCGGCTAAGAAAACTGCTCTTATTATCAATTTAACTGATATTAGAGTCAGTTCTGGAGGAAGAAGTTCTGAGGTTCCCTTGAGAATGCTAGAAAGGGTAATGGAGACAAAAAGTTATAAAACTTGTGCAGATTTCACTAATTTTTCAAGAAATGTTTTAAAGACTTCTAAAACAGGGGGAAGTGTTGTACTGTAATGGTAATCTAGTCTCTTGACCATAACGTTAAAGATAACGTTGCACTTTAGAGCCCCTTTATTTGTTCCTAGATCCGCACCAGACTCATATACATTCATAGTAATTGATTTGCGCACAATATATTATACAGTTGATATTGGGTACTATGGAGTCAAAACTCTATAATATCCAGGGTCCACTACAAAACAGTAACCTGGCAGCTGCAGTGAAGCATTATTGTATTTCAGCACGTGCTCATTTGTGTCATCGTAGCCCTGATTCGCAAAGCAAATGCTGTATTTATCTACAAAGAACGACAAATAATTATTACGAAACGAATATCAAAATTATATTACATTGATTTTGATATGATAAATAATGAATACTAAATTTGAAATTCATTTATTATTTTTGTGATTATACAAATAGAGTATATGTTACCGCTAAAGCTCGAAAGCCGTTAATGTGCACATTACCTAGATAATCTGCAGATTAACTGATTTGCTCCGTTAACGTGCGGAATCAAGAGTTTTCCGCATTTTACCTAGGTAATGTGCACATTAACGGCTTCCGTATCGTTAAAGTTCAAAAGTTTGTTTCTCTCATAGTGGTGAATCTCTTGAATATGAATCTTCGTGTCATGTGATTCCCTCGTCCGCATTATAAAAAACGCCCCGGATGAGCGGAGGCCAAGTGAGAACGAATCGGTAAAGTGATTCATTCTTGATAACGAATCACTAAAATGATTCGTTCTCACTTGGCCTGCTCATTTTGGGGGCGTTCTTTATAATTCGGACGACTGATTCATGTTGACAGAGGGATGACCCTGGTTTCAACTCTACTCTCGGATACTAGATAAAAAACATTATGTTAATTTAAGCGTACAGAAACGTTCCTGTTGTTCCAGCAAAGATCTTATTTTCACTTTAACGAGTGCCTAGTAGGTAATGTGCAGATTATCCAGGTAATTTGCAGATTACCTAGGTAATTTGAGAAATGAAACAATTTTCCTCACGTTAACGGATCACCCTAGTTAATCTGCACAATACCTAGATAATATGTAGAATAACTGATTTCTGCACTTTAGCGGTAACATATATATAACCTAGAACAGTGGTTCTCAACCTTTTATACTTCACGTACCCCCTGGAAATGTGTATGTAACTGGCGTACCCCTTGTATAGGTAGATAAAACTATGGTTATAGTATAACAATGGTTATTTTCGCTTTGTTATTAGATCTAGCGACTTTTGAGCTCTCACGGCGTACCCGAAAAAATTTTACCGCGTACCCTACTTTGAGAACCCCTAACCTAGAGTATACGTTTCAAACTTTCCATCCTCCTTTAAAATCTTTTGATGAAGATTTCAAAGGAAAGGAGACTTTTAAAGAAATTAAGAGTTTCAACAAAACAACTGCTTCAAATCCTTGATGTATCATTCTTTTCCTGAAGAATTGTGATCGTAGGAGCACTATATTGCACATCTATTTTCGCGAATATCGGAAAAGCAAAATTTCCAAATCTCTTATCATTATCAGAAAATTTAAAGAAGTCTTGCGGTTCGATCAGTGATGTATCCAAAACGCGGGGAGGGTTTATAGGGCTATGCCCACCTTTTTGAGGATTTAATGGTATATTATTGAAACAGTTTCAGAAAATTAGAGAATGAAATATGTCATCCCCCACACCTTATTCCACTCAATCGACTCATATTCTCCCTCCTTCCATTGCAAGCATCTCAAAAGTCCTCATTGAAAATTTCTGCGTGCACTACTGAGTTCAGCAGTTCTACTTAGATAAGAGTATTTCATTATTCATTAATAACGACTTTCTGTTAAAACATTTCCGATATAAATCTTGTTGTAAAATATTTATTACAAACGCAGACTTTATTAATAATTATTAAAGTTAGGGCTTAAAGCGATGAACAGCAGGTTGACAATGAAATGCTCTTATTTGAAATGAATAACTATTATACATTCTCCTTATTAGTAATTTATTTAAAGCCACATCTTGTGCAGAACTGATGAAAAGATACTTTTACGAGCTTCGTATGATCATGCTTATTAAATTTCTCGGCAGCCTTATCAAGCCCCTAGTTGCCATAAACCACAAGGAAAAGAAGCAAAAGCAGATTACTGTAAGTCGTTTAGAGGTCGTCCGTGTGGCGACTGCTTCATAATACAAAAATAAAGAACATTCTGTCAACTTTGAGGAGTTACAGGAGTCACTAGAAGAATGTTCTGCTTACGGTTTACATTGCTTATATTTGATACCATCAAAGCAATTTTGTTTTCCTTAATTGATGTCATGCTTTGCAGCTATGAAAAATGATGGCGTCTCTTCATGCAGATCTCTGTTTATCTCTCGTCTGTCTTCCTCTTCAGAGGCTAGCATTCCCCACGAAAATTATTATGATGATTTATTGACGGTGTAAAATAAATGAAGAGCAGCTAAATTGGAAGGGATGCGAGGAATTTTTTTTTTGTTTTTGTGATCTTAGTTCTACATTTTAATTACTAGAAAAGAGCGTTGCTATCAATATCAGTAATTTGTTTTAATTATCAGATAATTGGTAATTGAATTTAATGATATTTATTTGTGAAATTCGATAATAATTCACGGCAAGAAAAAATAAAAAGAAGTTTTTCCCAACACTAAATAACAGAACGCTGCGGTTTGAGTTAGTTTTTTAATTTAATTGCGCAGATTATAAAATTTCTTCGCAATTTCAGTATTGCGTTAGTATTAAACTGTTGTAATAAACGTTTATATACAAATATTGGGCAAAAAATGGAAACATTACCATGTTAAGTCAATGGAGAATAAAATTCCAAGATCCCTAATTTCTACAAATAGCTCTTTATATGAAAATAGGATATCATCAATTTAAATCTCATTCAAATCTATCTAAATATCGTTTTTCAAAAACATTTGTTGGTTATTTAAAGAGCTATGGAAGTTCGAATACTTAACAGCAGCAACGTCAGACCTAAAAACGTTTATAAAACAGTTATTGAAAAACAGTTATTGAAAGTACTATTTGCACAAAATTCTAAAACGCCTATTTTGTTACTTGGCTTGAAATATTTTTTTTTAGTTTTAATTAACTTCTGAGGTGAATTCTTATGACTGACATCTCTGTTATTCAATACCCAAACTTCTATAACTCTTTAAGTACTGAAAGGATATTGTTCAAAAACGAAATAGTAATAGTTTAATTGACATCTTATATTTATCTTAAGTCATATATTTCCATAAAAATTTATTTAACCAGTTACGGTGCCTCGATTTCATTCTCTATTGATATAAGATGTTTCCATTTCTTTGTCCATTGCCTGTGTACATCGTTGTCGTTTACAAGCAGTTTTTTCAAAGCAATGCAATAAACAACAATAAACACAATTATTCTATTGCAATGTAATTACAAAACAATTACAACCAATACTAGAGGACCTTAGTTAAACATATAGCAACACAAATGTAATGTATTGATAAGTGCATGTCTCAGAACAAATAACGTTTGTAAAATTTTACTAAAACACTTACATAACTTAGAATATAAAAAAATAAAGAAGAAGTAAATGGACAGTGTAATTAATAACAATTTGTCTTACCCTGAACCTTTATACACTGGGCTATTCTTATAAAGTAATCTTCTGTAAACTTTCAATATCACAGCACTGCCACGGAAATGTTCAATTTCCATTAAGTATTTCACCCCATGCATTTCCATTCTGATATAAATATATTATATATAATTATAACGAATAATATAATAAGACAGAGCGTAAGAGTAACTTAAAAATTTTAGAAAAAAATTAAATTAAAAATATATGCGATAAATACACTATGTTGAAAAAAGTGTCCGGACACTTCCATGTTATGTGAATGGAAAGCCACTTTCAAAATTCCCTACCATTAAAAATAAACCTTTTACGCAAAAACTGTTATTGGCGATAAATTGTAGATGTCACTCAAATCTCTATAAATATATTTCCCACAATATTCGTTTACTATTTAAATAACGAATGGAAGCTGAAGCATTTACTGCAACTTTTGACACTTGTGAAAAAATACTTCAGCAGATAAAACACAACTCTGTAACAATTTGTTCACTAACCTAAATTAAATATCTGAAGTTTGTATGATGATTTTTTAAGATTTCATCAATTTGGAGGCAATGTGACAGTGTCAATTGTCAACAATCTTGGATGAATATTTAAAGAGTCATTGAAGCGGGACCATTTAACAGCAGACAACGCTGCAAATAAGAGTTAATGTGGATTAGATCACCTGGTTAAATCTTTAATAACATATTTGTAAAGAAATTACTCTGACTTATTATTTACTTTAAATTATCGATATATTTATCTTAAAAATACGATTCAAATTTTACGTTTTGTGTGTTTTGTAAACGCATGAATTTGTGTATTTCAAACTTAACAAATTTAAAACTTTTAAACAATTTTAAAAGGAATCATTAATTATATTTGATTTAACAAATTTTTTAACATATAAGTGATTTTTATTACCTTCAAAATTAGAGGTATTGGGCTTGATTCAAAGGATGGAGATCAATATTGGGAAAGAATAAGCGGATGAGGAGCTGGAGAAGCAGGACCATAGGGAGGGTGATTATTCACAGTCATATTCTGGATGTGAGGTAAAAATTGGAAAGACCTTCCTGAGCTTCAGATTCTTCCGTGATAAGGTTTTATGTTTCATAAAGAACGAGTTCAAATTATTTGTTTTCCTGATCGCATTTTTGTTTTAAAATTCCTTTGTACCAAAACAAAGCATCTCATAGCTCACGTTCTTCCTTGGCAGAACTATCGTAGGGAAAAATCATGGTTCCTTGACTAATCCACAGCTTCAACAATTTTTTTGAAAGCTACTCTTCATCTTTTAAATGTTAAGTTCTTTTCTTCTGAAGTACATTGTCGTCGTCATTGGCGGTGCACGGATGTGATCATCGGAAGTGCGGGGAATTTTTACGCAGAGTTCCTCAATAATTTAGCACCTTATATGCAGGGAAACGGATAACGGAAACCTCTTGTATTTAGCGCAAACAGTAACTCGGTTTTTTCGTGAATAAATATAGTTACGTGGTGCACCATTTCAAATAAGCGGACTCCAAGATATTTTATACTACTGACGTACTTCTCAATTTTTTTACACATATAATTATTATTCCTATTACACACTTTGCCATGAATAAATAGTTTATCTTTAAATTTGCGAAAATTATTAAATTTGTCTTGTCTACACTTGATGTTAAAAACTATTCTCAGTTGAAATTGAATACCGTAATAAGTAATGAAGTCCTTACTAATGTCTCTAGATTTGAAACATCTGAATTTTGTCACACAATATTAGTATCATCTGAAAAAAGAGTTATTCTAATCCTGAAGAAGCAAAATTGTTAAGAAAAAAATAAGAATAATATCACCCTAAAATCGAACCCTATGCTACAATCTATTCGTTTATTAAACTAACAACACTATTAACTAATACAAATAGCTTCCTGCCAAAAAAATAAGATTTCAAGCATTCCCACACTATACATCTAATACTGTATTTGTAAAACGTATTCAATAAAATTTCGTGATCCACAGTATAAAATGTTTTAAATATATCCTGGAGTTTAAGCATTAGTTTTATGAGGATTATCAACATATATAACTATTAAAGTCTTCAACTTCATAAATTACATCTTTCGTACCTCAAGATTCTCAGAAACCAAACTGCGACTCATTAAAATGATATTTCAAAAGAAATCCCAAAGATTTTTCCATCAACAGTTCAGTTGTTTTTAACAATATCGGTTGAATGGAAATGGGCCAAAATTTAGTAAAATTAGTTATCACAATTAGTTATCGTCCTAATACAAATCTTATAATTAGACATTTCTTGGCAACCTTTCATTTATTAAAAATATATCATTTTCAAAAGATAATTTTATGGATTTTACCGAGAAATATATACATGATATTTCACAATTAATTTGAACAAGTTATTATATCATGTCCTGCCGATTTATTATTGTCTAATTTTGAAATAACATAAAAACGTCTTTATCGTTTAAAATTCACAGTGCATAGACGTGCTAAGAGTATTAAGATAATTTAAATATTTAAATATATAACATTATTGTCTAAACACGGAAGAGTATTTGGGCACCAGTTGGGTTGGGTTGTTTTACCTCTGAGTGGCACTTTTTTGCACACCATGGGCTAAATGGCCAGGTCACATGGACCCCCGAAGGTTCAGAGAAGGTTGGGGGAGGGGACCCATTGGAAGAGCTGTTGGGAGACAGATGGTAGCCTCCCGTCAAGGCCATCCAGCGTGTTCTTTAACGTGCACAGGGTATGGCTCTCCCGCACACGGGGCCATAGCTTAACGTCCCATCCGACGGACGGCGGCTTCTCCAAGCCCATCGGTGTCCCCTACTGACCGTGGGCAGAGCGGGGAATTTTGCGGAGATAAATCTCAAAGCTGACCCAGCTGGGACTCCAACCTGGGGACTACGGATTACGAGCCTGGCGCGCTACTGACTGAGCCACCCCCGCCCCTGGACACCAGTAAAATGTTTATTAAATTCTGTAGTAATTTCATAATTTTCACATTTACAGAAAATAATATTCTCAAAACCGCCACCTAAAATTATGTTAACATATTCCTAATAAATTTCTTCCACATTTCATAAAATGGTTTTCATAGTACTTTAATTTATCTTCTTTAAATTGCTTAAAAGTCTGTCATTTAAGAATTTAATACTGCTCTTATATATAAATGTACAAGGGTATCATTTAGATTTCATTTTTCTTAAATGCCTTATCCATTGTTGCTTCTTGACTTTTTTATTATTCTTAAGGCATTATTCACAGAGAAATATTTGAGAGTACAGTTGCCAATTTCACTTTTATATCTATGTTTATTAAAACAGCCAAAAGCCCACTTAAATATAATTCACTCCGAGATGCCATCTCAACATTAAATTTTTAGTCTCTTTACCAATATTTTAAAACGCATACGTGAATTAGGAATTTGCTTAACATTATCATTTTAACCTTATATGCTTACTAAAAATCAATAGGTTCTTCTTCATTTCTAGAAACTATTTAACCAACCCCTATATAAAACCCCAAACCCTATTTAACCTTCACGTGACACCGGATCTGAAAATTCTTAATATTTCTGAGTGTTACTGTCCGAAATATTCCTATTAATAAATTTTTAGCTCTTAGCATGTTATATAGAAATTTCACCTTTGATTTCGAAGAACCCATTGTATAAAAGATTCACAATGCCTCTGTGATGTACGATCGGAAATACCCGCAGGCCCCAATTTTTAACTCTCAAGCATCGATATATCGAAATTTCACCTTTTGTCCTCAAAGGATATATCGCATACCAAATTTCAAAATATTTCAGAGACCTACGACCCAAAATATCCCCAGGTATCAATGTTTAGCTCTCTAACATCGTACACCTAAATTTGACCTTTCACCTCCAAGGGACCCGTTGCATCCCAAATTTCATAACATTCCTAGGATCTACAACATCAAATATCCGCAGGAACCAACTTTTAGCTATCTACCACCGGCAGATCAGAATTTAACCTTTGACCCCGAGAGAATTATCGAATCATCTGTCTCCTAGAACAGCGGATCCCTTTACTTCAACCACTTCTGAGCCCTTTTGATCGTTGTGACCTGGCCATTTAGCTCATAATGCGGAAAACCCGTGCCCTTAGATGTAAAACAACTGAACCCTAGACGTCCTTTTTCTATCATTCAAAATAACACATACAGTCTTTGCTAAGTTATTTAATCAAACAGAAGAGGATAAACTTCAGTCTTCACAAAAAATAGTAGCATTGATAACAAAATTCATTGTGGTTTCTCTAACTTCAAACCTCTACTCTGCACAATGTCAGATATAACTGAGAAGTCTCGAACTATGTTGACAGCATATATAATTGATATTTTGAACACAAAAGTAAGAAGAAAGAAATGAGTATCGATTCGATGTTTCCGAAATTCTAACCCCAACGAATGTTCTGCGTCGTTGATTCCACGGCTACGGTATAAAAACTTTCAAAATAAACCTATGTTCGAATTCTGAAGAGAGGCAAATCACCAGTTCGTCAACTTGATCTGTCAACTGCATTTCTCTGAGCGTTCGTAAAAATTTGTGGCCTGTGCTGTAAGTGGTTTCTGAAACGAGAAATATCGCGTCAGAAAAATAGCTTTCGCTGTAAAAAACTGCAAATGAGCCTTGAAACTAGCTATCTGTTCTTTGTCGACAGCAAGCTGCCACGTATCATATGAAAAAAAAAAAACGATTCTTTAGAGTGTGCATTCGTTTGTACGCATATGGAATTTTTTTAGCACGTACATGAGGAATTCGAAACTTTTACTTCTTTTGGTTGCGCGCTAAAAAGAGTATAGCGCCCCATTGAACCCGAAAGGTACACGGAGCTTCAAGAACTTTTCGCGGAACGTATATGCCATGGATCTTGTCTCCACCAATACGTTTGTCGAAGCAAATGAAGCATTGAAGCTATTTCTTCTATTCTGGGTGAGGTCGTAGGATATTTTTTTACCGAGTATTATCCGTATGTACTCTTATGTGCATTATATGAAGCCCAAATATGATACACAAATGTTTCCTTCGTATGAAATATTATTCATTTGCTTTATTTCGAAAGCTTAAAAACTATGTCTATGGATGTAGTAGTGTATGTTAACCTTTCAAATATTAATGGTGCTTCATTTGCCTTACATTTACTTTTAGTACGTTTAATTAAAATTCGGTTTCTTCACATATTGAATTTACTTGCACTGAAAATACTAGAAATGATTTAAGTGTTGTTTGAATATTTACATTTAGACATAGATAAATAGATATTTTTTATTCGTTACTTTCAACGAATGTAACGCAATGCAAAAAATCCAAAGCAAAGAACTTACTTTTACATAGCATTCAATTAGTTCAAGTAATCACACTAAACTCATTAAAATAAATTATAATATATATGAAAGTTAAATAATAAAATTATATGTAAAGTTATGTATTGAACAAAGTGAACAATTTGAAAGCAGTAAATAATATGAGTACTCCCCTCCACGTATGTGGAGAAGTTCCAGAATAATGTATACAAAATTAGCTACAACAGTGTAATAAAAAAATTAAACACTTAAATTAAAAAAATTAAAAACTTTTTTACCTACAATTTTCTTTCTACAGATATTTTTCTACGTCATCAGAATCAAATAACCAGTCCCATTATTAATCTTTCGAAAACATAAATGTTTTTTTTTCATTCAGCTGGCCGTCCTGTGGCCGAGTGGTTAGCGCGCTTGGTTACTGATCTAAGGGGCCTTTGTTCGGGCCCCGTGAAATGCATGGATGTATCGTGTTGTTTTTCTGCTAAGGACCTACCATCCTCACAGACCTTCTACTATAGCATATCAACTGATAGGATCCTGTCAGACCTCTGTGGCAAGCAGATGCTTGAGGGGGTATTTATTTTTTATTTTATTATATATCATACTACAATACAACTAAGGATGCCCTAAAACAAACAAAAAAGGGAATCTTATTATTCAACATATACCTTTTTTCATGTTAAGATTAAAAATAAACGACATGCTTCCTTATAACGAAGAAAAACATTTTTTAGGTTTTTGATTCTTTAATTAAAATTATTTTTATAAATTGTTATAAAGCTAACTAGAAAAAAAATGTTGCATTTCATTAAGGAAAAACATTTCTTGTATACCTGTATTATTCATCATAAAATATTTTTTCTATCTAATGTTCCAGAGGTTGGGGCAACTGCACTCTTATCTCTTTCCCCCTGCCAAGTTCCATAATTTGTAAAAAATTTGTATAACGAACAAGGAGATTGCTAACTCTAATAATACTCAAGTATGTATAATTTCAATAATATTAAGCAAATATTCCTAAAAGTTCACATTTCGAAAGTTTAATCAACAACTTTGACTTTTAAATTTAATATTTAAAATTCTTTTCAGAAATTTTGGCTTTTAATTTGACTTTTTGCTCATATAAAAAGAAAACGTTACCATAGGTTTTCTTTTTTTCAAGATGGAAATTCTTCGTAATTTACAAAATTTTAGGGTCCTCACCAAAAGCGTTTGAATCAGACGCATTTATTTATACTAACTGCTCGATACGGTTAATAATTTGGAGAATTAGACTATGGAAAGTATGGCAAATACAAGAGTCAATTTTTAAATTCTTTGGGAATTTTTGAAAAGGGGAGTTCACACCTTCAAATCCCATTCTTCCCCTTCACTTCCTCTGTGTTCTGTAAATAGTCATTTGTAAAATAATGTACATCATTTTAAATTATCGAAACGCATGCTTCTCAGATGTAACCAAATATATTTCTGTGCATCATCATATAAGTTGATTTCTAAAAGTTTAGACTAAATGCAAAATTTTGCGAAACTAGAGATTAATGAAAGTTCAAAAATGTGCATTTAATAAAATATCCCACATAACTTTTGAAAACTTTTGCAACATTAGGTCAGTCAATTTCAGCGTTTTCAAGGACTCAACGTGAAGAGTAACTACGCTGGTAAACAAAGGACATCCAGATCTGTGCTAGAAACCAACGGTGAAAGTGTTGGACGCCGTCGTATCCGTTACTTGTGGAGTCTAGTTTCAATCTCCATGGTTCGATGCAGAAAACGATGCCAAGGCGACCTTCACAAGAGGGATTCATGAGAGAGCAACACGATCCTTCGATATTTCTCTAACCCCGAGTCTTTGTGTCTTTCGAGAGTGTTACGTTACTTCCCAATAAGCTGTGAGGCTTGCAATAACACATAACGCCCACGAAAGAACAGTTTTCGAGATGACATTTGTCTTCAACCGAAAACTGTTTTTCTTATAATGCATATATATTAGCTCTTTAGTAACTTGGGGCGGGGGTGGCTCAGTCGATAGCGCGCCAGGCTCGTAATCTGTAGTTCCCAGGTTCGAGTCCCAGCTGGGTCAGCGTTGAGATTTATCTCCGCAAAAATTCCCCGTCCTGCCCACGGTCAGTAGGGGACACCGATGGGCTTGGAAAGGCCGCCGTCCGTCGGATGGGACGTTAAGCCGTGGCCCCGTGTGCGGGAGAGCCGTACCCTGTGCACGTTAAAGAACACGCTGGATGGCCTTGACGGGAGGCTACCATCTGTCTCCCAACAGCTGTTCCAGTGGGTCCCCTCCCCCAACCTTCTCTGAGCCTTCGGGGTCCATGTGACCTGGCCATTTAGCCCATGGTGTGCAAAAAAGTGCCGCTCAGAGGTAAAACAACCCAACCCAACCCAACTTTAGTAACTTTACTCTCTCGATTGAAAGGATTGCAGTTTCAGTAATACTTATTGAGAAAATGAATAAAGTGTATATCTGTCCCTTATATGAGAAATTGAATAAACTGTATATCTATCCCTTATAAAGAGTGCAATGTCCCTGAATATTGAGGAAGGCTCGATGCATGTCGATGTCGCCCTCGCTGAATTTACAACAGTTCAGCATATGCATTGCCATAAAGTTTTATCACGATCAGAACTGTACTGAAATTTTCACCTGGTGTGATTTAACTTCTGCGTCCCACCGTACGAACAATGCGGTCTAGAAAACTGCACTGTTCAGAAAAGATAATGCTATTTAATTATTGAAAATATATCTCTTAACGGAATTTAAACTTTAATACTTTACCTAGTAACGTCGTTATAGATTGATATTAATTCTTTATATTATACCAGTGGTCCTATACTAGTTATCCTCAAGCAGCAATTTTTACAGATTTTATGAAATATTTAAACTTAGTCATATCTAAATTAAAATGCGCACTGTGGATGGCTTAATGGAAGGGACATTAGTAATTAATTATGAAAATCAATAATGCATGACAGCATTTCTCTACTTAGTTTTAAGTTTGTCCGTTTTATAAGTTAGATCTTTTGGATAGGTGAGGTTATATACCAGGGATGGGCAAGTTCTTCAATAAGAAGAACCATATAAAATATTTTTCATACATTTTTGAATGTTCAAGAACCACAGAAAATATTATTTTAAAATTACATTTATAAATAATAAAAATGCAACTATATATTAGTCCTACTCACCAAAGCAGAATATGTTTAATCCCTGCTATTTGAAGACTTTGATTGAGTCTTCATTTTTGCAGTTAATAGTTTAAAATATGGCTGGTAGGATGTCAAAGCTGTTCTTAGAAGTTCAGTGAGGTGGCTGTTAGTGAGAATAGCACAATGTTTTGACTTGACAAATTTCATTACAGAGAAGAGAGATTCACAGCAGTTAGTTGTCCCAAAATCAGAGAGTAGTCGGAAACCAGTTTTCTGAAGATTGGGATACTTTGCTTCTGGGATTTGTTTCCAAAAGTCAGTTACTAGTTATGTTCCTCTACCGCCGCAAGCGCATAATTTGTGTGTATTGCATGAAGAGTGATGACGCAGAGTCCAGTTGCATCATCCGTACTTGTTTAAAACAAGTTTGGGTTATGTTTTCGTTTTCTTCATAATCGATTGAAACGGCGATTTCAATGGTATACTTCTGAATTTTACACTTCTCGGGTCTACGGGAAGCCTACAGTTTCCTCTCACGGATCTCAAAGGGTTAATATAAAATTTTAGGAAAATTGCCAATGAAACCCAATATTGTTTCAGGAGTAGCCCAATATTGTCACAGAGTAGCTTCGGGAGCCACAGTTTGTCCACCTTTGTTATATACGTTTCAGTCTTTCATTGCGGTTTCATTCATTTAGTTTAGAATAGGCTAGGATTTTTTTTTTTGCGTTTCGCTCCTATGTTCCCATTAGTTCTGCTTATTAGGACCAGTCAGTTGAGAATTAAATAATGGTCGGGGCATATAGTATAGAATACATTACGAACTCTAAAGTAATTCTTTGCTTACGGAACCATCGTTACACCTCGGTTGGTGACTTTTATTAGGCCATCCACAGTGCGCATTTCACTTTCTCTTGTGGTGTCATCATAACGCAATCTGAAACACACTATATAAAATAAATATGGTATATAAATATGTAATGAGAAAATTATATACATAAAGAGTTACAAGGCTTCACATTTGTTTCATCTCTATGTAGATACTCTGTATTTCTGAGAGCTTTGTGCCCATTACCAACTCTGGGCTACAAAAAACTGTTTAGTGTAATGTTAAAGCTAAGAAACCATTTAATTATTTGCTATTTAATAGAGAAATATCCAATTTGATCATCCAAGCAAGAATCAGTTCATAACGGTTACCAATATTTTTCCAGTGGAAAAACAAAAGAAAAGTTTACAACTCATGTCGGGTTTAGCTGGTATTATTAGGCAGAGCCGTCCCATGGCCGAGTGGCTAGCGCGCTTGGCTACTGATCTAAGGGACCTGGGTTCGAGCCCCGGGTAAGGCATGGTTGTATGTGTTGTTTTCCTGCTGAGGTCCTGCCATCCTCTCAGATCTTCTACTTTGGCATATAAACTGACAGGCTCCTGTCAGACCTCTGTGGCAAGCAGCTGCTTGAGGGGGTATTTATTTATTTATTTATTATTAGGCAGATCGAAACAAACCCGTCAAGGTCATCGAGAGTACTTTAATGAACACAGGGTATGATTCTCATGCACACGGGTTACGGTTTAAAGCCTCATCCGATGAACAGCAGTTATCCTCTCAAAGCACGAACCGCATGGTTACTTACTGATTAAAATTCAAAAATGTTGTTGATTGGTCTTTACTCTTTTAGTTTTGGAGAAAACAAGTTTTTCATCAAAAAACCCATTTCCAAAAATTCGAAATGTTGTTCAAATTACTAAAATTGCCTGATCATTCAAGATCAATGGTAACTGCTAGAGAATAGGTAAAACAAGTTAAGACCTTCGGATAACATCAGTGGTAATAACGCCTGCAGGGCCGCCGAGAGAATTTATGGGCCCCTATGTAATATTATGCTCGGGGCCCCCCCTTGAAAACTTTTTATCTTTACAAATCATTAATAGCAATTATTCTGGACACAATGATAACATTCAGAGGAAAAAAAGCCTGTTGCGCAGTCAGGCATGCAAAAACATAGGACTACACAGTTTGTGTCACATAAAACTTTTTAGCATTTATTTTAGGGAATATATTTTGCAAAGCTCACAGCAAGATTTAGGATTTTTGAGTAAGTTTAATATAGGCTACATAACATATCATGGAGAAAAACTATACAATTCTTCGAGTCTTCATTTTTAATTGTCAGTACTGAAAAATAGGCAACAGTGTTTGTTAAACTTCACATTAGAATAATAGCAGATTCAACACTAAATATAAAATAACCCATTATTCCCAAAAAGTTGCAACTTCTAACTTATACAGTAGATAATGTCAACAAACAACTCTCTTTGCCTTCGTTGATGCAAAATCGTCAATTATGTCATCATAATTTAAAGACCTAGCAAGATCGCTCTCCAGACTAAGCAAACCAAGGTTACTCAGTCTTTCTTGACACATTGTTGATCTGAATACATTTTTTATTTCCTTCATTTTGCTGAAGGATCTTTCAGCATCAGCAACTGTCACAGGAATTGTACAGAATATTCTAATGGCTATACAAATATTTGGAAATAAACTGTCCAGTTTCAATTCTTTCAGACGGTTTAAGAGCTCCATTGGTTTCAATGGGCTGTCCCTAAATTAGAAGAATGAATTGATTTTAGATATTTCAGCTCATTACTGATCTCTCTATTAATGTTTTCATAATATTGTTCATGCAAAGTAACACCCATATTTTCAATGTCACGTTCTTCAATGTCTGGATATAGCCATAAGCACTTAAATCTATCATTTAACTTTTCCGCCAAAGTGAAACGATTAGTAAGTCCACAAACAACAGAATCAATTACTCTGTAAAACACATTTACTCTGAACTCCCATTCTTCATTAGTTTCCCCCTCATTCCCTAGAAACTCTGGAACATCTTCATTTATTTCGTCCAAGAAAGTTTTCCTTCTTTTCACTCTCGTCTTCGGAAGTTCTGTCTCTGCAGGAAGATCACTTGCTAATGAGGTGGCCACTACTTTTGCTTCATTTAATAAGTTCTCCCATTTATCACGGAGTTGTTTCAGTTCCTGGATCAGATCGCTAATATTATCAATCTCTACATCAAGAGTTGCATCACGAGCTTGTAGAACCTTGTTGCGAATGTCAATTGCCGAGAGAATTTTGAACCAGATTGTTGTCATCAAAGTGCACTTAAATGATTCAAGGTATCGTTTTATTCCCATCAATTCCGTTTTACACTCAGCTGAGAGATTAAAATTTTTGCATTGATTTAATGCATGTTTGATGAGTGATAGGTGTTTGGAAAATGGTTTAACACTGTCAACACGAGCAGACCATCTTGTTTTTGATAGGCTATGCAAGGAACAACCTATTGTATTCTCTAATATCTCCCATCTCTGAGGGCTCTTTGAAAAGAAGTTATACACTTTTTGAACCATACCAAAAAACGTAATAGCATCTTCACAGCATTCAGCAGCGTTCACACCACACAAATTTAGACTATGTGCACTACAGTTAGAAAATATGGCAAACGGATTTAGCGCACTTATAATGGCTTGCGCGCCATTGTATGCACTAGCCATATTCGCTCCATTGTCATATCCCTGCCCCCTGCAATCTTTTAAAGGGATCTTATGCTTCTCTAACTCTTCAATGAGTACATTTGCAATTTCTTGTCCAGTTTTCTTATTGCACTTTACAAAACTTGTGAACCTCTCCGTTACTTTAAATGGAGAATCACGATCTAGAACGTATCTTAAAATTAATGTCATTTGCTCATTATGAGATGTATCTGGAGTAGCATCAGCTAGTATTGAAAATACTTTGATTTTTCTCTTTCTAAGAGTACAGCTTGAAGAACCTTGTTGCTGCAAGCCTTAATGAACTCGTTTTGAGAATCCGCTGAAAGGTAGTGAGCTTGAAGTCTCTTCCCTTCTTGTTGTGACTCTTGTCACATGTTCTCTCAACAGCGGATCATATTGAGCGAGCAACTCAATAATCCCGAGGAAGTTACCATTATCCGATGACCCTATTTTGCTGGAAGAACCTCTAAATGCGAGACCCCTCTCACCAAGAAATAATGTAACAGACAGAATCCTGTGAAATAAATCCCTCCAATATTTCACTTTAGAGGCAATTTCAGAGTTCATTTGAGAATAAATATCAGTTTCATGACGAAGTATTCTTTCCAATCCTCTCCATTCAATATAGCATTTTTTGTGATTAGCACTCATTTCATGAACTGGCAATTTGTTATATAGTTTACGCCAAGAATAATTCTTTTTCCCGCCTTCATCACTAACTAAAACGGATTTGTGGGATTCAGGGTTGCGACCAAATAATCTGCAAGGAAAACAGTATAACGACTGATTTCTTTCGCTCCACTCTAACCAGTCTCTAGGAACACATTCTCCATTCTTGAGCTTTGAAAATAAAACTGTTTTCGGAAAGGCTCTTGTTCCGTCACTTGGAAGGTTATTAGGCATAGAAGGAGGACCTTTTCGAACTATACCTTCATTACACTTACACTTGGGCTGCCACTTTTTAATTTTCCAAGATCACACGATACTTGCCATGACTAAGAGTTCGTAACTGGAGCGGGTAAGTTCGCTTCACTTTCATAGTTTATAGAACGCGCATCATTTTCACTGTTGTTTGGTTGTTTCGTTTCAATACTGCTGTCGTCATAATTTAAAAAAAAAATACCAGAACCATCATCATTCCCCTCTGAACTTTGAAATTTCTTTATTATTGAGAGCAGGAACAGACGAGCTTGAGATTGGGATTAGTTCATTTTTTGCACCTTCACTGTCCACATTCACTTTTACACCGACTTCAAACAAAGTTCTACTCCCTTTCTTAATAACTTCCAATTTTTTATTTCTCTCCTTTCGCTTCTCAGCTCCTGACTTATGCTTATACTTGTCCATTGTTCAGTTAGACTATAGCACCAATGAATATATCGTTTTACTAAACAAATGACAACGAAATGGTGAAACAAATGTGCCGACAAGAGACTTTTAAACTGTTATAATTTGTAACACTGACACACAGACCACAGACGATGTTACTGGAATCTCGAAACATGAACAATGTAAGATACCTGATCGCACGGGTTGGGTTTGGGAGAGTCCAACTGTTGCTACTGGTGCAAGGGGTGGGCTGGTTAACAGGGAAAATACAAGCAAATGCTGTAAGTTAACGCGGACAAAAGAAGATGTTAAGAAATGGTTCGTTCAACTAACATTAATGAGATAATATGTCATAATCCAACTAGAGTTTCTTTTTAAAAGCATATTATAACAAATAATGTTCTTATGGAATTTTATAGGATCGATATATAGCCTAACTAAGAATAATTTTTGTAAGAAAAAGTAAAGAGTCACTTAATCTGACGGGCCCTTATTGCTGACGGGCCCCTATGCATTAGTCCCCCTTGCCCCCCCCCCTGTCGGCGGTCCTGAACGCCTGTCATATAAAGCCATTAACTGAGCCCTTTCTCTACTTGTTAAATGATATGAGAGAGCATATTGGAATACATCTGGAATTTTAGCTCCCAGGCCAAGGTATTTCCAAGCTATTCAGTATAGCCCACCGAAACCATTGCTTTCTTCCCACATTTCTGATCGTTAGATCACAATATTCTTCAGTATAATTAACAGTGACTTGTAACGAGAAAGGCTTGGAGGCAAATTCTTACAGAAAGTATTAAAATTACAGCCTACATTGTTTGTTTACTGAAAGTAATAGTTGAATCGTGCATTATGTAAATTAGTGCGAATTTAATTTCATTTCCTCAGTATTTCTTATGAAGAGAAACTGATTAAAATGCACTAAGTTACGAAACATATTCGGACTCTTCCATGTTATGTGAATGGTAATTTATGTTCAGAGCGTGGCGGGGGTGGCTCAGTCGGTAGCGCGCCATGCTCGTAATCTGCAGTTCCCAGGTTCGAGTCCCAGCTGGGTCAGCGTTGAGACTTATCTTCGCAAAATTCCCCGCCCTGGCCACGGTTATTAGGGGACGCCGATGGCCTTGGAAAGACCACCGTCCGTTGGATGGGACGTTAAGCCGTGGCCCCGTGTGCGGGACAGCCATACTTTGTGCCCGTTAAAGAGCACACTGGATGGCCTTGAAGGGAGGCTACCATCTGTCTCCTAACAGCTGTTCCAGTGGATCCCCAGTCTTCTCTGAGCCTTCGGGGTCAGTGTGACCTGGCCATTTAGCCCGTGGTGTGCAAAAAAGTGCAGCTCAGAAGTAAATCAACCCAACCCATGTTCAAAGCTCCCTAACTTTGAAAATAAGCTTTTTACGAAAACATGTCACTGGAGATAAATTGGAGATCTCACTCAAATCTTTGTAATTCTCGATTTAAACAGTTAAGGAACCTGAAGCATTTAAAAGCAGCGTCAATGATTATAAGAATTTACTTCGAAAACCCTGTAAAACACAAATTTTAATTGTTAAGCAAACCGCTTCCTAAAATAAATGCAAATTTAGACATTAGTGTAATAATTCTTTCAGTTAATTTCGAAAATGTTTAGAATTTGTCAAACAGTAGCATTTGCTGATAAATGTTTCCAACTTAACAACTCTGTAAATATTAATAGAATATTGCCGAAAATGGAGAATTAGAAATGTTTGTGCGAGATCTTCATCTTCAGTGTCATTTTACCATAAAAAGATCATTTTAGAGGTTAAGGAAGCTTTGACTGTGACTTTGCATTCACATAACATAAAACTGTCAGAAACGCGTTGTAATATAGATGAAAAAAGCGAAATGTTTTCATCATATCATAATTATGTCGGGTTAAATATGAACAGGAAGGGACTGGTAAGGGACGTTGAGCGCTGTAGCATCCCTGGTCCCTGGGACCTCAGAGGAATAGAATTTTTAAATGATAATAATTGTTATTTTACAGACATTATACAGAATTTGGGGGAAATCTATTTTAAGCTTCACGTACGAACTCTCAAAAGAGTGAGTGTTGAAATCTTGAAAAAGAAACCGTTTTTTTTATTGCATCCCTGGCCAGCCTGAAAAAAGGTGCCAGTACGCCCCTGAATATGAGCCTTAACGAGGGGACAGAATTGTATTAATCCACATAATTTAAATTTAGACAATTTTTATAGTGTTTATGCAATTGGTGGGGGAGGTTATATAACTAAAAAGCGATAAGTATATACATACTGATGAAAAGTATCCGGACACCCTTTCTGAGTAATGGATTCGCCCATATACGCCAGAGCATGACCCTAACAAGTATAAAAGGACGCAAGTGGCCTGGCAAACCTCATAGACACGCATGAACAAGAGAATGGGCTCTACGACAGAAATAAATGACTTTCAACGTGGCATGGTCATAAGATGCCACCTTAACAACAAGTCATTTCGGATGAATATTTCTGCCCTGCTGCAGCTGCCCCGATCAACTGTAAATGATGTTATTGTGAAGTGGAAACGCCTAGGAGCAGCAACAGTATACTCGCAACCCAGTAATCCATGTAAATTGACAGAGTGGGACCACCAAGTGCTGCAGCAGGTGGTGCGACAAAATTTCCTGTTCTCAGCTGCAACACTCACCACCGAGTTCCAAAATGATCCTGGAAGCAACGCCAGCACCATTGCAATTCATCTCGAGCTGCAGGAAATCGGTTTCAATGGCCGAGCAGCCGCACATAAGCCTAACGTCAACAAGATCAACGCCAAGCATCGATTAGAATGGTGTAAAGAACTGCACCAGTGGACTCTTGAGCAGTAGATCCTCGTTCTCTTGAATGATGAATTACCTTCACCATCTGAAAATCCGACGGGCAAATCGGTGTGGAGGATGCCAAGTGAACTCTACCTGACTGGCTGCATTGTGTCAACTGCGAAATTTGGTGCAGGAGGCATCATGCTCTGGGGCTATTTTTCATGGTTCGAGCTGGTCTCCTAGTTTCGGTGAACGGGATTCTGAACGCCACGTCCTATAATGATATTCTCGACAATTCTTTGCTCACAACTTTATGGGAACATTTCGGTGAAGACCCTTTCCTGTACTAATATAACAATCCAAAAAGCGAAGACCGTGCAGAAATGGTTTCATGAGATGGGTGTGGAAGAAGTTGACTGGTCTGCACAGAGCCCTGATCTCAACCCCAAGGGACACTTTTGGGTTGAATTGGAACGCCGACTGAGAGACAGGCCGAACCGCCCGACAACAATGACAGGCCTCACTAATGCTCTTGTGGCAGAATGGCAAGCAATTCCCGCAGCAACATACCAAAATCTAGTGGAAAGCATTCCCCTCGGAGTGGAGGCTGTGATAGCAGCAAAGAGTGGTACAACGCAATGTTAATTCCTTTCCTATTACCGGGAGATTGTGGATGAGCGGGAACCCGGAAACTTTTAATCATATAGTGTACTTGTCCGATGGCCGAGGTTGGGGTGCTTTTGCTATGACTATGAATGAAAAGGACCTTTGCTCGAGACCTGAATAAAACAAAAAATTTTCATATCCTGTGTTTCTGCTGAGGTCTCGCCACTTCACAGACCTTCGCTATGTCAGCATTATATTGACAGGTTCCATCAGACCATTTGTAACAAGCAACTGCTTCTGGAGTAAATACAAGTATAATCTGTAAAATTATAAACATATATTTTAGTTGATAGTTGGGCACAACAATTATCCTTTACTTTAATTACCATTCGTGATATTTCTTTCCAAAGGTAATGCTTTTTTGTTCAATATTCCAGTTTACATAATTCTTTGAATACTGAAGGAATATCGCTGGAAATCAAGATTTAGAGGAGAGGTTTCAATTAGATTTTCATTTTGTCTCAATTAATAATATTTCCTTCAGAGAATAGTTTCAAAGTTAGATAATTTTGAATAAGAATTTTTATCCTGATAGCATTCCAGTGCAACAATACATGTCGAATTGTATCTCTAGGAGCAAAAAATTGTTGAAATATATTGGTTAAGTGGCTTTACCAACAAGTTTTGTTTCCTTTATAACTATAAGTTGGGCGTAAAATAATGGGCAGATGCATTAAAAAATAAGTCTTGCAAATGTTATAATTGTTACGTAAATATACATGAAAAATTATAATCCTCAACCAATGTAGGTGAATTTAAATACACTTACATTGGCATCGTCAGAGGCACTAAAATATGAATTTTATAGTTTACAAATATGATATGTTATAGATGTTGTAATTCACTAATTTGTATTGGCAGATGTGAAATATCGTTTTGGAAATGCTTGAATCAGGTAAGGAATCCCCCACTTAACGCTGTTAATTGGTTCCAGAAAAATAGAGCGCTAGGCGAATCAGCGCTAAGCGAGCTTCGCATTTCCATTGAAATATGCACAGTCGTATCAGAATAATATGACCACCTACCATAAATATACTATAGTAGGTGGTCATATTATTCTGATAAGACTGTGTATTGCGTGAATTATGGCCATTGCAATAACCTGTTTCGTTAAAATTCAAAATTTAGTAAAAATGTAATATATTAGTAGGATTCTACACATACGTAGTGTATTAGAGTTTAACTTAAAATATCAATTTAAACGAGGAATTTATTCATGTGATGCCCTGGGTTTGCACGTTTTCGTATTTTCAGCCTGAAAAACGATTCGATTTACTGTTGCACTTCAAACTTCTTCCTCTCATTCTACAAAACCATGTCACAATTCGTTTTCTTAATTCCTTATCACTTTGGAACTTCGTTCCATTTCAGAGTCTTTTTTTACAAAATATACATTTTTTTCAGTGTTCGAAAAGCCTCACCGAGTCTTTAATATAAAGATACATAAGCTTTTCTTGAATAATAGCTGACTTAACGGAATTTTACTTTGTATATTATCATCAATGAAAATATTTAGAAATCTCTCCATTTCAAACCAATAACGTCGCTGTCAACGACGTTTTCGGTTCTACATCTGCAGCATCGTAATAACTTCCTTCTCCTCAATTGCAAGCTCTTCTTTCGCCACTTCCATGAGCTCTTCATTAGAAAGGTCATCTCTGTCGTTGCCGATCAGCTCTTGGACGTGGTCGTGTTCAATTTGGTTCAGTCCCGCCTCTTTTCCGAGTCAACAATTTCCTCTTTGATTTTTCTCAACTGGTTCGTCAGATCCTTGGTAATCCTTCACGCAATCCTTTTAAACTTTTCTCCATACTCTATTCGTCGTTTTCTGAGTCACTTCTCCCAGGCTCTTGAAATGTTGTCGATGGCGTTCTTTATATTGTAGGATTTCCAAAACTCCCTAAGCTCGGTGCACTTCTCCCTCTATTTTCTATTTATAGCTTTAACTGCTTGGAAGGTTTTCCTTATGCACAAGGCTTTAAATGTGTCAGATTTTGATATATTATCTGGATGAGAGATATGATGTTTGGAGACATGTAAACATTTTTTATATGACTATTTATATCTTTTATGCTCTCTCTGCTTGGGTGTCTCAGCACGTTGTCCATGATCAGGATTAATTTGTTAGGTAAATTATTTCCCACACAATATTTCTGCACTGCTGGGCAGAAATATTCAGCATACCATGAACTAGAGGCCTGGTTATCCAAGCATCCTTATTAGACTTCCAAATTACGGGGAGTTTAGAGTTCGCAAAACCTATTTAGTTTGATATATCTGGCGAGGTTATCACCAGCTAATGATGTCAAACGATCCTTTGAGATTGCGATCTTGAAGCCAGACTTGTGTTTTCCTTTGAATACGAAACTTCTTTTAGGCATCTTTCCAATGATTTTAACAAGTTATTTTTTTGAAATTTTTGGCTTTTTCCTGATATTCACTTCTGTCTACTCTCTGGATTGATATATTGTGGAGGTTAGAGAGCGTTTTAACTTTATCGAATCAACCCTTACTAGCAGTAAATGGTCCCATAGATTTAATCAGGACGAGCTTTTTTTTATCTTTATGTAGGCTAATTGGCTTCTCTTGAATACTAGCTGACTTAACGGAATTTTACTTTGGGTATTATCATCCATGAAAATATTTAGATATCTCGCCACTTCAATCCTAATACCCTACCTGGCACTAGCCAGTGTTGTCGCCTTCACTGCAACAACTACAGTACTGTGCAAATTAGTTGGGACAATACGAAAATGAAGCAACAAAGAAACAACTAAAATATTTATTTGTTTAATAGTGCAGTTAATAGTGAATGTGACCCCCCTTAGCTTTAATTACTTCTTTCACCCTCTCAATCATTGATGTCACTAACTTTCCACACATCTCCTTCACTTCAGGGTCGTGGTACCACACTTTCATGACACTTTCTATCATTTTAGTTTTCGTCGTGCAACCCATCTTATATATGAGCGCTTTAATAATGGCTCACAAATTTTCAATGGGGTTTAGATCGGGTGAATTTCCTGGCCACTCCAATACCTTCAAATGTTGTTGGTTAAAGAAGATCTTGGCAAGCTGAAAATTGTGGCATGGAGCCAGATCCTGTTGAAATTCCCCATCGCCGTTAGAAAACAGCTTCTGCAGTGTTGGGACCATTTTCGCCTCCAGAACGCCTATGTACTTTTTGCTTTCCATCATTCCTTCAATGGGGTGAAGCATCTGTGGCTCGGAAGCTGTGAAACATCCCCAAAACATGACCTTGGGTGGGTGTTTGGGGGATTGCTGGATGTGGCCGGATCGAAGAGGTTCTCCAGGCTTCGCTTGTCCCAACTAATTCTCATAGTACTGTAACTTTCCCACTGCCAAAATAGATTCTTTGTTTTTTATCATTGTTTATACTGTTGACCCTTGCAGTCTTAAATCATTTCATACATCAATTTGCCGTTCACCAGAATCAATTCTTTTCAAAATATCTAATTTAATTTTGGAACTCAGACTTTTCCTTTCCTTCTTTATGACTCTAGACGTTGATGCTCTTGCACCTTATCACCCTTTGCCACAACTTAAAAACATTAATTAATTGTTTTCGAGAAAAACACTAAAGAAACGTTACATACCAAACAATGCATGCCAGATCCGTTTTTCTGAAACTAAAAGGCTTCAATTTTGTTGCCAGATACACAGATGTTGTTATTTTATTAACATGTCGCGAGAAATTATACAAGCTTTTTATCGAGTTGAAACGGTGCTGTCGTGAGGCAGTGTTGTAATAAAATGACAGCGTTATAGCCAATTAGTGCTCAGCGTTATAACGAGGGATTACTATAGTTGATACAAAGGAAACATCCGGGGTGTCTTCGTATATGGCATATACAATAATATAAATGATTGTAGAAAAGTAGTGGAGAAATTGTGTTAAGTCTAATAACCAATCGTCAGGGCCATCTTAACCTTTACTGGGACCCTAGGCCGAACTTAATAGGCCCCTAATTTTACGGTTCATGAATGAACCAGTAAAATTCCCTTTTACGAAGTTCAAGGAACCTTAACACACTTCCGGTTATAAAAACAGAGCTTTATTTTTCAATTAATATTTACGAATGTGTATGCAAAACATTGTGTTCGCTTGCACTGCGTGGAGGTTTCCTCGGTTGGCTACATTTTCGATTCCAAAGCCAAAGTTAAGGTAGATTATTGATTTTGACCAATCCGACATGGAATTGCAAACTTTAAATTCTACTTAGGCTGATACGAGTTTTTCTAGCTTACTTCCACTAATTGATGTTAATACTTCGCTTTTTATTGATTTCTTTTAACATAGAAGGTAGGTAGCGTATTTTTTTTTAATTTAAACTACTTAATCATATTTCTCATATTTGTAACAGTCTGTTAGCTTGAGACAAATGGCAATAGTGGCTACGCAATTAGTTCTAATGGGTCGGAGGGTTGCGAGGGTTGATCTATTTGGGCCTAACCACAGTGGCATGGGCGTCCGCAGAAAATTTTCCAGGGGAGGGGGTCAAAGCTTGGAGACAAATGATTACATCAATGAATTTTATTTAATTATTAAATTTTTTAGGTTTTCGTTTCAAGTATATTATAGAATACATTATTGCATCAATACAAAAACACATATGTAATGTATATAAATTAATTACGTTTAAATTGTTACGATTATAATTTGTGGAATTTTTTACTCGATCCCAAGGGGGAAGTGCTCCGTTTGCCCCCTCTGCGGACGCCCATGCGGAGCCTATGCTTTCAGTTTCAAACCTGCATATCAAACTTCTATTACTTAACATAAAATTGTTTTAAAGATACGGGGACCATTTTTCTTCGAGGAAAATTTTGGACGTTTATTGAAAAATATATATTATTTTAGCAATTGTTTTGATTAATACCATTTGTTCTTTTTTGTTTGTTTAATACTATTTGTAATTTTTGTTATGTTATTATTAATTTTAAGCTGTGCCATCCTCAAAAAGTGGTAAATATCCTAAAAAGCTTCGAAATAAATCAAATGATGTGCATACATTAATTTTGTTTAAAAAAAGTTTCTAAACGCAAAAAAATTCATATCAATAAAATAACTGTTAATTTGTCAAAGGTTCACACTATTGCAGAAATTTTTCGATAATATATTAACATTAAATAACTCCTATTTATAAATATTTTAGTTATGTGTTATTTATGGTCTGTAAATGTTATCTAGTCATTAAACCTGAAGGAGAGCTGTGTACCAAACCCCAAAGGTGATGCATAGAATGGCCAGGTCTACGACCTAATGCCAGACCCCCCCCTCCCCCCCCGCCTTCTCGTGGCACAGACCGTTAGTACCTTTCAAAAGAGATATTCTCTTTTGGAACGGAATGGAAGGGAAGGGGGGCTGACATATCTGTGTATCCTACTGATCTGGTCATATATGATCATTTTCTCTTTTTTTTCTGCCCTGCTGAGGACAGGGTCCTCGTGCTGACTATTTATACCCATTAGACTGGTTTGCGGCTTTGAGCTTGACTTTGGATCCTGGACTTGCTGCACTGGTGGGGCTGTGAAGTAGAATCTGCCGCTGTGTTTTCTGTGTGCTTATGTGTTGCTAGACTTAAGTGAACAGAGGCATGGGATACCTTATTTCAGCTGATGGATAAACCTGATTAAAGGTCATCCTCAACCCTCACTTAGCTCAGGATAATCCTGGTCAGAGCCAGGCACCTCAACTCTCACTTGGCTAATTGGCATCGTCAATCCTAAATTGGAGTAATGCGTCTCAGGGGCATGTCTATGGCTCTTTAAAAGGTGGTGCTTGAAGTTCCTACCAGCATAGGTGGCTTCGGCCTGTACTAGTGGGTAACTTCAATCTTCATTTAGGTAGTTGGGAGTACTGGAGTAATGTGTCTCAGGCAGTTCATGTGGCTCTTGAAAAGATCCACTTGAAAAGGTGATGCCTGAAATTCCTACCAGCATGGGTGACTTCAGGCTTTAGCGGTGAGGGGAAAAAGGTCTTTGCCCCATGCTGCGATCATGGGGGCTCTTTGATATTTTTGGCCGTATCTCTCACAATAAACCTAGTTTCTTTAAATATTCTACGAATCATTTTCTCTCTGCAGGTACGTGGAACGTGAGGAAGTTACATATAGATTATTTTCTTGATGTCCTCACGCAGGGATTCTAGCGTTATAACCTAGCTAGTATAGACTTGCAAGCGACCAGATGGATGAGTAAAGGTTAGATACTTAAAAATAATTTTAAATTTCTCTTTTCAGGGAGGAAAGATGGAAAGCATCTCCTAAGTGGTGGTTTACATTTCAGCAGATACGCCAGTGATGATTTTTTAGGATATGACTGAATTAATGAAAGATTTCTTAGAGCAAAATTTAAACAAAAATTAAAGACTTAAATGTCATTTGTTGTTATTGTCCCCACAGAGGATTCTGACGAGAACGAGAAGGATACGTTTTACAGCCAGCTTCAGGATATTTTGAATTCTGTGAAGAAAAGAGACCTTTCTCTTGTGCAAGGTGACTTCAATACTAAAGTTGGTATTGACTCTATCCTTTGAGCAGGAGTTTTATGTCACTTTAGTATTTGTAGTTCCAATGGCAATGGGGACCGACTCCTACATATAAGTAAACTTAATGGTTTACGAATAACTAACACATCTTTCAAATATTGGGGCATTTATAAATATATGTGGGTTTCACCTGATGGATTGCACATGAATATGATAGATTATATTTTCATCAACAGTAAATGGGCTAGTTCAGTTAGGAATACCAGATCATAATGGGGAGCCAAAATTTGGTCTGACTATTATCTGGTCAAAAGTGTCTTGCAGCTGAAGATTAAGAATTGTTGTGCTAAGAAAATTACCTTTAACACTGAAGGTCTGAATGATCCAGATAGAGCCAACGCATACAATGATAGGCAACTTATTCATTATGACAATCGTGGTTTACTTGCTGCTGAAGTTGAGAAAGAATGAGATGATTTTAAACAGGCTTTTGCTGAAACCAACAGTTTTCTTTTGGGTAAAAAGGGGCAGAGAAAACGAATTATTTTAGTGATAAGGCAATGGAACTTATTTCTGAAAGAAGGAAGAAGTGCAGGATTAATATGAATCAACACTAGTCCTAAAAGACGACATTACAACGGGCTTAATAAACATATAAAGGATCAGTAAACAGCTGATAAGAGTCTTTGGTTTGATAGCTTGGCTGACAAAGCAGAGGAAGCAGCTAGACAGCGTAACAACAGAGCGCTGTACCAGATTGTTAAATATTTTGTATGGGAAGAAGCAGACACAAAGATTGAGAAATAAACATCGTAAGTTTGTTGAAGATGAGAATTCTGTGATGGCTAGATGAGCTGATCATTTCAGAGATGTTCTAAATAACGTGAGCATTTCTATTTCCATTGTTTGTAATCATGATTAGAGGCATTAATGGCTTTAATAATAGCCCTATATCACATTCCGAAGTCACTTTGCCAATAGCTACATTAAAACTGCAGATATCCCCAGGTGTGAATGAAATCAGCACTGAAATGCTCGGAGCTGGAAACATTTGCGTTGTCACATGGCTGACAGAAATTTTAAAAATTTTTTGTTAAAGGTGTTGTTCTATAGCTAATATTATGACGATTTTCAAAATGGTGATCGCAGTTCTGGTGATAATCATAGGGGAATTAGTTTACTTTCTGTTACAGGTAAAGTTCTTTGCATGATTGTACTTAATAGAATTAAGAATTTGGTGATGGACATCTGCATAATGAACAGTGTGGATTCAGAAGTGTTAAGGGATGTATTGATCAAATTATTTCACTTAGTCAGATTCGTAAGAAATATTTAGTTTCAGAAACCTTTGGTTATCAGCTTTGTTGAGATCAAAATGGCTTTTGACTCTGTTGATCGTTAGATCATATGAAATACCTGATAAGTTAGTATAATGAAAACTCTCTATAATACATTGACTCGTGTGTGAGAGTTGGTACGTCTTTCAGCAATTGGTTTAGCATTGCTAGTGGAGTTAGACAAGGGTGCATTTTGTTACCTTTTCTCTTTTGTTTGGTTATTGATTACGTTATGCGAATTTTTTGGCAAGGGAAAGATTTTGACCTTAAATGGTCTAGAGATTTCAACATTTCTGATTTAGATTATGCGAATGATTTGGCCCTGTTGGTTAATGTTGATGAGATGAATTCTTTCGTTAGGGATGTTGATGATACTGGTAATAGAATAGGTTTGATGATGAACAGAGATAACTAAAGTGATAAAAATTGGTCAGCCATATGATGCTTCAGTTGCTTTGAATGGTTGCAGTCTTGAGCAAGTGTCTCAGTTTAATTACCTTGGGATCTATGTAACAGAATGAAATTAATTAGAAAATTAATTAAAGCGGCATGATTATTATGAAATTAATTAAAGCGGCATGAAATTAACAGGCGAATAGGGATAGCTGCCGGGACTTTGAGGAATCTATGGAGATTGTGGAGAAATAGGCGTATACACTAAAGACTAAAATTAGACGGTATAATAGCTTGGTTCTTTCTAGGGTTAGTTATGGAGTGAAACTTCGACACTTTGTAAACAAGATAACAGGAAACTAGATGCTCAACAACCTTCTTTGAGTATCATTTTGTGCAGAGCGAGACTGCGTTGGTTTGGACATGTTGGCCGTACGCAGATTACCGTACTAAGATTAGCTGGACAGAAATAGATATGCTAGGAGTGGCCTGCAGTGGCCAAATGAAGCAGCTGTAGCTTAAAACAGACATGTCTGGAGAGGAAATTTTCACGGTCTGGTAGGCCTTCGTAGCCATGGCTGCACGAAGTTTTTGCATGTATGTATACATGCTATTTATTACACAAACACAACAAAAATAATAAGAAAAATTGATTAAAATTTGTTTCAAAACAGAAGAGTTTTCATTTGGTACCAAAAATATATGACTTTTAAAGGAAAGAAACACAAAATATAGGACAAAAACGTCTCTTGAATCTTTTATAAATATATAGGACAACACCCAAAAATATGGGACTGTCCTGTAAAATATAGGACGAATAGAACGTACCTTAAGGTAAAAACCATTTTGTTTCAGCCAGCAATTTGTAAACATTATCACTCTACTTAAATTCTTAGGTGAATTAAGGCCGATGAAATTTCTTTTTAGTGGGTATAATACAAGAAAAATATTCAGTCTAAGTTAGATCAATTTTCTCTCCATTTTGTCGGCCACATATCCGGCTCCGATGAAATCACATTTCGCGGAATTTCTCACTTAATGATTAACAGGAAGTTAAATGAGGTCAATGTTCGCAGTGACGGAAATGGCCTCTTCCTCTTATCTGCTGATGTGTTGAAAGAATGATCCACCCACAATGCATCTCTCGCTCTAGGCGCCTCTCAGGAATAAATGAAACCAAGCTGCTGGTCCAGGGGTCGAAAACCCGCGACTCTTTATTATTCATAATACTGATCACAAAATTTACATTTATCGTTATTGCTATAATAATGATAAAAAGTTTCAAAGATTTCACGAAGTATTCAGTTTAAAATCATTGTTACAATCTCTTACGGAGTGATATTATGGTTGTTTCATCTCTTAGCGGCACTTATATCAGCACAACGGACTAATTAGCCAGGCAAAACGGGCTCCAGGGACTAAGAGAAGACTGGGGATCCATGAGAGCAATGCTTACCAAACTCAAACTGTTCCGAGAGATGTTAAAAGGTGTTCCGCGAAACAAATTTGGTTTCTAGCGATAACTTATTTTCTAAAACTTGTCTAATATATATATAGACGATTGTGAGTGATATACTGACGGCTGACATTTGCACCTAGGGGTAATCCTGGTCATTGATCTCGGAAAAAATCCGAAATTTGACTTCCGACGTGTTCTTTAAAGTCAAATAGAGATATCTGGAGATAAGAACCTCTATTTCACCTTGAAGAGATCAAACCAATAATGCTGATTCAAACCATTAACGAGTGTAGAAACATGAAAAATAGTGTCTGGGGGTGTCCTGTTACAGTTGCTTTCTCGGAAAAGTTACAGAATTTCTGATCGTGGAGTCTTTCGACGTCAAAGATCAAATTTAGACGTACTGATATTATAAAACTGAAAATTGGTGTCTATGTGTATTTCGTGTCGTAAATAAGTAAAATAAATACCCCCTCAAGCAGCTGCTTGCCACAGAGGTCTGACAGGAGCCTTGTCAGTTCACATGCCACAGTAGAAGGTCTGTGAGGATGGCAGGACCTCAGCAGAAAAACAACACAAACGTCCATGCCTTATCCGGGAGCTCGAACCCAGGCCCCTTAGATCAATAGCCAAGCGCCCTAACCACCTGGCCACGGGACGTAAATCTCAGAAATGATAAATTTTTGATGTGCTGGGTCCTTCGAGGGTTGGGTTGTTTTACCTCTGAGCGGCACTTTTTTGCACACCATGGGCTAAATGGCCAGATCACAAGAACCCCGAAAGCTCAGAGAAGGTTGGGGGAGGGGGACCCACTGGAACAGCTGTTGGGAGACAGATGGTAGTCTCTTGTCAAGGCCATCCAGTGTGTTCTTTAACGTGCACAGGGTATGGTTCTCACTGCACGTGCACAGGGTATGGCTCTCACTAACGTGCACAGGGTATGGCTCTCACTGGTTCTTGTGATCTGGCCATTTACACGGGGTCACGGATTAACGTCCCATCCGACGGACGGCGGCTTTTCCAAGCCCATCAGTGTCCCCTACTGACCGCGGGCAGGACGGGGGAATTTTGCGGAGATAAATCTCAACGCTGACCCAGCTGGGACTCGAACCTGGGAACTACAGATTACGAGCCTGGCGCGCTACCGACTGAGCCACCCCCGCCCCCGGTCCTTCGAGGTCAAAGATCAAATATAGAGCTACCGTGTTAGAGGGATAAAATGTGGTGCCTGGGGTATTTTGAGTCGCAGATCTCAGAAATGGAAATTATTAAAATTTTCGATGTACTGGGTCCTTTGAGATCAAAAGTCAAAATGGATCTACTGGTGCTGAAGAGCCAAACGTTGGTGACGTGGGCTAATTCAGGCAGTGGAATCAGAATTAGCAGGAATTTTTAGATCCGGTTTCCGTTCAAGGTCAAATAGGAGTCGAAGTGATGGGCTATAAATCAAGAGGAGCCGAAGGCACCGATTGATTTCAAGTATTAAAGAGAATCATATTGGTAGCAAAAATACTAATTTTCATAACGCATTCATTATAATATAATCTATATTTGATCGTTGTTCTTGTTATTATGCGATAGCATTTTAAATTTTACTGTAGCAAAGAAATGAGCATCGATGATGCAGCAGCAACATTAGGTGCACTTTTCTTGGCATTGCTGAAGTTGACTGTCAGTGAGAGGAAGGTTGTTAGAATTGAGTTCATATCCTTTGAGGAGGCGACCTTTAATTCTCTCATCCTGTCTCTCCTGCAACTTGTGTAGTTAGTGTGCGTTGCTTGTCTTTTCTACGACATGCTACTGTGAAATGGGATTTTGATATTATGCTGCAAGGAAGACAAAATACAGGAATAGACTTGATATGGCACCTGATATAACGATTCAACACTCCAGCATCGTTCCAAATATCAAGCGGACATGAGGTAAAAAAACTTTTCCTATTAAAGGTTTTTTTAATCACTATGGTTTCAAATGTTAGTTCATATTTTATTCATTCATTAACTAGAAGAACGCATATCGCCTCTGGCGCATATGAAAATCTCGTTTTCGAAGAGAAAGGCGTTTTTTCTTTACCTACTGTTTCATTCCTTAAATGGTTTTAATTTCAGCTAGTGGATGATGGGAAAAATTCAAATAGTATTTCGTTAGTAATTATATGACTTAAAAGTATTCGTCTTTTAATTCTTAAATCTAAAAAGTTGCGTTTCCCACACCTCTCTCAGAAAAGTGAAGATTATTACTGTCATCTCTAAAAGCTACCACTAATTTTTCAATTTTTTATTCTATACATGTTATTTGTAAAAACTCGATATCGCTGCCCTTTACGATCATTACAGTTTTGAACAAGTACAAGAGGCCTAAAACGGTAGCGTTCTCTGAGACCTACCCGTTTTAGGTTTCTTATACATTTTTACACCTATCTTTAGCTTTTCTTATGTTTGCCCTTAGGGGCCCACCTAAGGGTGGTTTACTTATATATTTTGTTCTTACTCATGCCAAATAGGCATATCATTATGATGGAGATGGTTAAGGGTAAAATTATTACCCGGTACATCGAATATGATTATACGATCTACGATAGATATCGTTGCCGTTTCATCATTTCCGTGATATGTAAAAATATATATATTAAAACTACTAAGTATTTGAAAAATCTGAATTTTATATCGTTTCATAAGTACAGTCGCTCAAAAAAGTATCCGAACGCTATGGTTGATTACAGAATTCAGAAAAAATATCTGGTAACGATACTTTTTTAGAAATTAGTGATCTGGCAACCGTGTTGCGTAACACAAAGGTTTCCAGATCACTAATTTCTAAAAAACATCGTTGCCAGATATTTTTTCTGAATTCTCTAATCAACCATAGGGTTCGGATACTTTTTTGAGCGACTGTACTAATCAAATTAAAAAAGAGTTTTCTAATTATCATTTTCATCGTTTCCAATGGAAACTTCATGATGTTTACTTTCCACCACTAAAAGTTCATATTTCTATCATTAATTAATATACGTTTGATTAATAGCCTCCGTAATATTCGTTTGAATTTTGGAATTTTCAACTTTTTCACCGTTAGAGGGCGCAATTATTGTGCTCGAAAGATTCCGAAAGTGCGAATCATAAAATTTTATCAATTCCCAGCTAACTCTAAAAAAGATTTTTTCGTTCGTTTATCTCCAAATACAAACAATTATCTGTTAAAACAAAAGAAAATGTGTTTTCCCTCCTTCCTGCTTCTAAGAGGCCGATTGATTGTTGCCAATGGAAACGAATTGCGTTCACATGCCGCCAAAAAAAATTTAAAATTTCTAGCTTAAATAAGTCATGCAATATTTTTTGAAATTTTGGAATTTTCAAATTTTTTCACCGTTAGAGGGCGCAATTATAATTTCCGAAGATATCAAAAGTGCAAATCATAATATTTTATCAATTCCTATCTAACCCAAAAAAAAGTATTTTTCATTTTATCCCTAAAAACAAACAATTATCTGCTAAAACAAAAAAGGTGTGTTTTCCCACCCCCTCTGTGTCTAAGGAGTCAAACTCATTGTTGGCAATGGAAACCTCGTGACCTTCACATTCCACCACCAAAATTTCATATCTCTAGTATATCGTTTGAAATATTCGTTTGAAATTTTGTAATTTTCAACTTTTTCCACCGCTAGAGGGCATATTTATAGCTTTAGAAATATTCAAAAAGTGCACATCGTAATATTTCATGAATACCTATCCAACTCAAAAGGAATTTTTAATTTATCTCTGTAAGCAAAAAAATTCGATGTCTGCAGACAGACAGACCACAAAGCGAAACTATTATCTCGTTTTCAAAGAAAACGATGTAAAAAATTAAAAAAAAAGGAAATGAAGTTTTGATCATTCTATGCAGCAATTTGTCAATGTAAAATTTTTTTTAATAGTTCGTGTTCCGTCAATGTATTTCAAGTAAAAAAAGTGTTCCATGGTTAAGCAACTTTGGGAAACGCTACCCCAGAGAGTTGTCATGAGATAGATAGGAAATTTTCGCCAGTGCCATTTAGAGTATTCATTAAAGTTCCCGAGGTATGAGCTCTAATATAAAGGGGGATCGCGACTTGACATCCCATCCGACGGACGACGGAATTTCCAATACCGCTGATAACTCATTTCTCACTGAGAACAGAAATGAGTTTAACGAAGAAAGTCTTCAAAGCAGAGCACATCAAAGACTCGAACCTGAGAATATCAGATTATGAATTTTGAATGCAAATGAGGATTCCTCTAAAGTAATTAATTTATTATGTTTGTTGCACGGCTCTAAGCTGCATGTGGTGGATATTGTTTCAATTGGTGAATATAATTTAGCTTTCAATTTTAGACGTTCAAGTTGAGCTGCAGTTATTAAGTCGTGTATAACCTAATTCTCACATCAAAGCTGGTTTATTACATCGTCTTTCGTTTTGCTTTTCACACATCCGTATTAGTTAGAAGTCGGAGACTTTATAGCTTCATAATCAGAAGCAACTGTTTTAATTTCTTCAAATAACATTTTCCGCGCCCGTTGTAGGTTTTATGTGGTCTTTATAAACTCTTTAAATACTGTGTTTCATGCCCATTTCAAGAGGGTGTGCCCAGGAAAATATTCCTTATAAATTTTCGAAAATATTCCTTCTTTTTTAGAAAATATTCCTTCTAATATTCCTTATAAAGAAGTCTATAAATATGAGTGTTTTTTTAGAAGAAGACACATGGTGTGGAAATTCCTAGAGAAAAAAGCAAAGAAAGAAATAGAAAGTCTCAATTGTAATCTCCCAAGCCTCTGTGGGGTATCTGTACTTCCTCGATGATCCTGCAGCGTCATCCTCATATTCAGACCAAATCCACGGATTCCCTTACAACCTGTCCAGCTTTCAAAACACTCTTTATGGTGAGAACTGTTTACGTGCAATATTTGTCATTTCATTCCGCATCATGTCTACTTAAATGGGAAGAGTAGCAAGGGTTTTATTTTAGAATTTATTCTCGTTTACGCGTAAAAAATATCGAGCTTTGGAAAATTCGCTGCTGGTTTTCGAAATTGATCATTTAAATAATAGGCCATAGAGTAAAATTCACATTTAATATTGAACTACTTTTGAACATACAACATACTGTTGTTATGAAAGTCCATATCGTCACTTTCTATCTTACTAATGCATTTAGTAAATTATTTATTTATTCCTGCTTACGCTGACGATGGAAGAGTATAGAAGTTATATTGCAGCTGATATACAAACACTGGACAGATGAATGGAATTATTACCATGTTAAGTGAATGAAGATTCAAATTCGAAGATCCATAATTTCTATAGTAAGCTTTTTATAGGAAAATAGGACAAAATAAATATAAATATCATTCAAACCTATTTAAATTTCGATTTTAAACAGTTTTTTTTTACATTTAGAAAGCTCTGAAAGTTCGAATACTTAACTGCAGCAACTACTATAAGACTGACTGTTATTGAAAGAACGATTCGCACAAAATTCTAAAACATACACTTATTTTATTAACTGGTTTTAAATAATAGTTTTTAAGTTTTAATTAACTTCTGAAGTGTATTCTTATGCATGGCATCTCTGATATTTAATATTCAGTCTCCTATAACTCTTTAAATACTGAACTGATATTGTTCAAGTTCGAAATTTAGACAACTTAATTGACATCTTATATTTATATTGAGTCATATATTTCCAAAGAATTTATTTAACCTGTTAGGGGGACTCTGATTCTCCATTGAGATAAGATGGGGATGTTCCGTTTTTCTGCCTATTACCTGTTTACATGACACACTTAATGCCACCACCTAAAATTTAGGATCAGTGTTTGAACAAACAACTAGCTAACTCTGTTCCACTTTAGACGTAAGATAAAAATGAAATGTTAAGCGCTTTTTATTTTGACGTCTCCGACGCTGGAATGCCAGGCCTTTCGAGCCCTCTATCCCGGTAGGAAATGAAAGAAAGTTAAAGTAAAATTTACAATCACTGGTTTTTGTTCTTTTGACGCTTAATTTTCTTTGGTCATTTTGAGCTTGTTTTGAAATTTGTAGAATTTTCTCTCGTGATTATTAAAGTATTAGTTTTTGAATGTTCCCATTTGTGATCCCGTTGGAATACAATTTTGCTCTTGACTAGCTTTGTGCTACACGAATGGTATTCTGGTTATTTTCGGTACAATCCAGTCGTTTGCTCCTTCCCCCTGGCAACTAAATAGTTTTGTTGCTATTTTACTATGTGCTATCAGTTGGCAGTGACTTAAAAATTATCTCAGCCTGGTACTATTTTTATTACAACTACACCAGAGTGATTGAGCTGTTTTACCTCTGAGCGGCATTTTTTTCGACGTAATATTCTAAAATGTCCGCATTACAAGGAGCCCAAGGTTCAGAGTTGGGTAAGGAGACACATTGAGAACTGTTAAGAGACATACAAAAGCCATACAGCGTGTTCTTTAACATGTACAGGGTATGG
Organism: Ryuthela nishihirai; assembly: GCA_038380435.1. Taxonomy (NCBI): domain Eukaryota; kingdom Metazoa; phylum Arthropoda; class Arachnida; order Araneae; family Heptathelidae; genus Ryuthela; species Ryuthela nishihirai. Next base: position 75,763,818 of record JAWZYU010000012.1, read on the forward strand.
CTCCCCTGCAACTGGGTAAATGTTTAAAGTCCAAAAGACGAACGCCTGCCTTTCCAAGCCCATCGGTGTCCCCTTTCTCACCTAGGATACGGGGGAGGGGGGGGGGGTTAGCGGAGATAAATCTCAAAAGTAACAGAGTTGGGACTGGAACCTGGGAACTGCAGATTACGTGCCTGGCTCTCTACCAACTGACCCCTCCCGACACCAAAGGGAAGTGAATAGGTATTTATAAAGGCCGTTTCATATTTTATTTACTGTATTAACTGATTACATTGAAATGGTATGTGAATAGTAGGAGATAAATTTACATATTGCAGAGGCTGAAATTGCTATTTTACTGTTTATATATTTATATATATTGATGTACTCAGCCTTACAGGATACATATGTTTTATAAATATCCACTTGCGAGTTAAATACTAGCTCTTGTGGAACTTGACTATGTGTTAGCTACGTATTTAAATATAAAAATTATATATTGTTTATTTGCCGGAATTTTAATATTACCGGAACACTATTGAAACTGTCGTACAAGAAAATCCAAGTTCGTTGACAATTTCGTAGATCGAGTGTCGCATCCGTCGGGCACCTACCATCTGTCCTCTGTCAAATGTATCTAAATCCTGCGCCTTTCCCATTACGCTTCTCACGACGAATGCTTGGAAAAGCCAAAACTGACAGCTGCATATGACCAGAGTTTCAGCCACGCATGTGCGCAAATGCGGACGTGCGTTACTGAATTTGAATAACGTCTCCTATCCCTGATTCATTGGCACCTCAGTATAATAAAAATATGCAATTGTGTATTATATTATTATGGCAATGCATTACTGATGTTACATATTCCAGCTTCCATACCTCTTTAAATATTAGCTATTACTGCTGTAAAATCGATATATATAGAGATTTAATTGAGATCTTTACCTGAAGTCAAATTTTACCACTAAATGCTACTTTCAGAAGTTAAAAAGTTTCGAAGTTAGTTTCCTATTGAGATAAAACGGAGTTGTAACTTAACTTTTGCGCAGCAGTGTAGGTATGCCACTGGAAGCCTAAAGGCAGTTCCATAAAAGTTTGTGCATGAATCACACCCAAACGAAGAATGCAACTCTCTTCTTCAATTCCTGGGGGAACTAATGTATATAACTCTATTATAATTTTTAAACATGCTTGAAAGATAATAATCATGAAACTTCTTGACCAGAATTATTGGTCAAGAATAGTTTACGAACGTAACTCTCCAACGAATATGTAGCCATTAACGTAAAAAATCTAGTACATAATGAGAAGCCCACTTATCATACAACTCACTCAGTGGGACGTGAAATTGATGAAACGCATTTCAAGTGCTTGAATCTGTTTCATCGAACAGTTTGATGTAGCAATCTACAGGAACCATCTCGAAACTAACAACAAGAACAAAAATCTCTTTCGTCAACGAGGAATGAGGATAGAAGATGATCGGAGGGTTATATTTGGAAAGGAGGTTGTTTGCGTCAGGAGAGAGGTGATTAGGGATGCCAGCATCAGCACCTGCTCCCAAAATAGCATACCATAATTCCAAGACTACGGAAGCAGGTTTTCTTCATCGCATGCCATCTTGCCTTACGCGATGTCACACAACAGATCTAAATACTTGAATTCTGTGAAAGGTTGATAAGATATTACTGTACACGTAATAATAAAACCATGCACTAACGGACTACAATTGGTCATGAAAAATGTGTGATTATATCACGGTGCTCTACGTGTTGTTTAGAATACGTCCTATCTGTAATGGAACTGATTGTTAGTTTTGAAGTGTGAATTAAGTTGTCACAGTCAGTCCGTTTGTGCATTTTTAGAAATGCACAAACAAATATATCAACATGAAAAACACTATTTTTAGAAATAGTATTTTTCATGTTGATTTGGTAATTAATCATTTGAGTTTAGTATTCAACTATTAATGCTTTCACATATATGTTACTGGATATTTCTTTTCCTATCATTCTTTTTAGGAAGTGTAGAGAATCGTAGATAGAATTCTGCTTTCAAATTGTGTGACAGCGTTAGGGGACACTGACGGTATAATTAAAACCTCAAGTTATGATTCTGCTAAGTAAATAAAGAGGAGATTTGTGTAGGTCAAGTAATGCAAAGTAATTATTTCATAAGAATTGACTTATAAAATTATGTTATTGATTAGAATGTCATATAACTTTCAATATTATGTTTTGTTTATGTTTGCTAATGAGAGGATCTCGGTTAATAATCAGTCATGATTACAATTAGTCAGTTTGATTATAAACTCTTTAAATATCAGAACACTGAAAAATAGAGATTTATATAGGTATATTTATTACGTTGTATTTCTGTTTGAAATGAAGAATTTTAGACATGTTCCTTCCAAAAATAAATGTTTTATTTATTAAATAAATTTGTTTCATAGCAGTTTGGTTTTAATTTGAACCCACTACACAGTATTTTTAAATGAACGTTACAATAAAATTTTGTAACAGTAAAAACTCAAGGAATCTTAAATGTTAAAAATAGGATACAGTGCCTGAAATTTAAAATGTAGATATTTTTCATTCCACATCAATTAAATTTTAATATAATTTTTCCCTATTCTCAAAACCTTTATATCCTTTCTTTATATCCTTTTTCCTAAACTCAATTCGTTTAACCTGAAAAAGGTATACGATAAGCCCAGTGAATTCTAATTGAAACCATGGATGCACTGAGAGTCGAGTAAGGTTTGAAGTCGAATTATGTGAAAATTTCAAAACAGGAAAATAAAAATTCTGCAAATAAATGTTTTCTGAAAATAGAAAACAAGAAGTAGTATAAAAAGTGTAAATTCGATTTAATGAATATTCTTCTACTATCAAACTGTATTTAAGTGACAGGAGAAGATGGGTGTATAGGAAAATTTGGGTTCATATCCCACCCGGCTAAAGACAATTTTTCCTCTACACTCATCTTCCCCTGTCACTTAAATACAGCCTGACAGTTGATGAATATCCATTATATCAACGATGAGTTGTGAATTCGTATGTCTAAAGTGTAAATGCATTTTTTTAATATACAGGAGAAGGGACTATCCTAGACAAACGAGGTCTAGGTCATCACCTAGAAGTTTTATTGGGCTTGTTCTGACTTCTCATCTAATATGTATAGATGATTGTGAGTGACTGATTGATAGAGGATAACGTCAATTCTAACTATAAAGCAGAAATAGCAGAACTCCGAAAATTTTCGCATAGGGAATATTCTGGCCGTAGATTTTGGAACAAATCCGAAATGTGACCTCCGACGTATTCTTCAAGGTCAAATAGAGCTAACTTAGAGCTCAAGAGAGATCAAACCATGATCTTCGAATGCTACAAATGCAAAAATTGGTGGTGTCTGGAGGCAGCAGCAGAATTAGGCCGGTGCATTGCCCCAGGGCTAGAGACCGGTAGGGTCGTGTGAGAGGGCCCTGACTGGATTTCGAAAAGCAATATTTCTTAATTTAAATGCTACGTGAATATATCAAACTTGACTGTAAGTTGTTAAAGAAATATATAGTCCTAATATTTGCTCCTCCGGCCCCTTCGTAATTAATAAATCAAAATTAATATCTTAAAAATTGTTATGATTTGTAGAGTCATCACCTCTATTTCTAGTATTATTCCTTCTTCTACCGTATTCTTTCATTTATGCATTGAAATAGTGCGAAACGTCATTGTTCATATTGTTAGGACAGATGAACGAGCAACAATGAAACCGTGATGTCCTGTGACGTCTTGATGCTGGCGTCAACTGCAGCGTGAGAATTACGTCACTAACCACTTCGAACGAACTTAACTTAAAAAAAGAATAAGAGAGTTGCAATTAGTAAGAATTATTGTGAAGGAAAGAATAGTTTGTCTCCGTCTGTGCACAATAGTCTAAAGAAGAAATGTTTCATGTGGTGTGTGCGCAGAAGGATAAATAAGTTTATTAGTGTGGACGTGTATAGAAAACTAGTAAGCGAAAATAAGAATTCATCGTCTGAAAAGAATTGGTCCTGAGAAACCAGCAATACTTAACAGCACTTTTGGAGTATTTGATGACTGAAAAAATATTCCTGGAAAAAAATCAATTGGTGTACAGTTATTTAGTTTGTTTTAGGAATTGTTAAGGTTATTCTTGACAGATTTCAGGTTTATTCGCAATTATGATTATGCCACTTATTGCGTATTAAAAAACCTTTTTTTACGCTTTGAGTAGAGATTGTTAGAAACAACTATTTGTAGGAATAGTAAAAAGATGATATATTCTTCTGATGGTTTAATTTCGTATTCATGAAGTTATAAATTTGTATTGCATTTAGTTTATATAAATGTTTTTATCCATACTCTTGTAATAAATTACATTATGTTAGAATTATTGTTGCTAAATATTCTTTTTGAACTCACGCACAATTTCCATCCGTTATATCTATAACAATATTTTTTGTGTTGTTGTCGATTACATGAAGGTATTTCCGATTTTTACGATCATTCAAAGAAAGTTGATAGGAAAACCACACGAGAGTCTTATTGAAGACTTTTGTCATTCAGTTAAACCAGTAAAATAACATATTTTCTGCCATTAATTCCTTAAAATCATATTGTTATGGTACTTAATTTCTAAATTCACGTCATATTCTCAGTGTAATATTTTATTTAACCTTCAGTCTTATACAATTGCATCTCGAGTGAAGAGATATCACATAATAAATATATGCCTGTATTAAATCAACATTGCTTTAGACAAATAAAATTTGAAAGACCAATTTTTGACATTTTGAGGAAAAATTTAATTGACAACTTATCGGTATACAAAGTTACTGCTATTGAATAATTCGGGTGCCGAAAAAGTATCCTGCCATGGTCTACTTGTTCTGCACCATTTTGGGGGTTGTTGTAAATCTCGGAAAAGGTATGAAATTTTGAATCGGGAGAGTTGTTCGTGGCTAAGATCAAATTTGCTCCTGAGGTATTTGGGTCACAGATCTAAGAAGGGTTCCGAAATTGTGGACTGCCATAGTGTCATAACCCCTCGATGATTCGTGATCCAAAAACTACTTTTTTTTAAATTTCCTTTAATTAATGATTCCAATTGATTAATCTTCACTCGTGATTCTGGGTGAAACCAAAGATTCACAGAATTTACAATCGTTCTTTCGTGTGCGTAAGATGTTTTGTGCCTTCGATGAAAGAAAGAAATGTCAAATGCACTAAGTAGAAGACGACACAACATTTATTTTCACCCACACATACTGTATATATATATACTCTATATACCAGTGGAGATGTGCTAGATTCAGTGGGCCTTAGCTGTGCTCAACACCTTGCTGAATCAAATGGCTTCACTGATATTCCTTGGATACTTTCTGTAGTCAGATTAATATAGCTTGAATGCTGCTTTGCTTTTGCAGATATTCACTTAATGACGTGGAAACCTTTACTTTTCCGTACAGATATCGCTTTTCAGACCTCAAAACGCGGAGAGAGGATACCCTGATCGCTGCCTACATATCCTGGTTCCCGATCCCTGCTTCTTTAGGGTTTTCGAGAAAGAGCTATGGCTCTTTGACGTGCTAAACGAAAGTAACCTCTTCATTCCTAAGCAATACTCTTTCTGTTTCGGCTATTCCGCCACCCTCCTTCGCCGACCTTGGTGATTCATACCCTAACCCCTCCTGCTACAAGTTGGGGAGGTGGAACGGAGATACCATAAAGCCATTTAATGCGCTTGCTTCAGTGAGCCTATGAAAAATTGCACAGCTCAGCCACGAATGACGACTATGAGCAACATTCCCATCTAATACACTTCTGAAAATACATTTATAACTTAGATTTGCACAATAACAATAAATAAGATTAAAATATAAATTATAGGGACACTTCAGATGGGTCCTTCGAGATCATAGGCTAAATTTCGATATACCCGTGCTGGATAAATAAAAATTGTTGAATAGAGCTATTTCAGGCAGCAGAACTCAGAAAGAAGAGGAATTTTCATATCTCGTTTGGCATTCAAGGTCAAATAGGGGTCAGAGTGACCATCTAGAAATCAAGAGGTGCCGAGGGTACTGACTGATTTCTAATATATGGGTTGGAAATAACAATTTATTACTGTTTTTCTATTTCACTTGGCGTAAGTTACCTGTAGACAGGTGCATAAAAACAACATACAGTAGTTAAGCCAATAGGTCAACATAGTCCACTGGAAAAAAAAAAAACCAAGCGAATGCTGTATAATATCAACCCACACACGGTCCGCACTCTTTTTGGACAATAGCAGTTGAAAAACTTCTGAATACTTGTATTAACGTTTTTGACGATTGTGTCATTGATTTGAAATCTGCAGCAACAAAATATATCTCATTTTTACTCATAAATTTATCCTATAGATAAATTAAGCCTGTACTTCTTTTTGTGTTTGGCAAATTATTCTGATAAAACAGTATTGCAGATATGAAAATGATAATGACAGCAGGAATAAATGGATGGATTCGTTTTGGAAATACTAATTGATTACTTTACCAGGAAAGTTTAGATGCCTATGGTGTAGAATTATTTTCGTTTGTGGTTCGTAAAAACAAGGAAAACTCACCACATGGACAGACGAATTATGTATAGCGTATTTACGAAACACGCTACATATATATCGTTTGTGGAAATGCTGATCAGATGAAATTCTTAGAATTGTCGTTAAATTATTCGGGAAGTACTTTTTTTTTTATAATGCTGTGAATATTTTTTTTATGAGCAACACAAATATTATTCCTTTTAAAATATCTTTAGCTCTAGATTATACAGGCTTCAATTATTCGAAGACACGCGTCCGGTGGAAGTATTGATGAAATAATTTGAAACAAATCAGGTAAAGTTAAATAATGATTGTACAGAAAATGTCTTCTATTCGAAGAGATTTATTTTACGAACAAAAATTCAAATGAAAGTGTTTTGTATTTGATTAATTGCAAATAACCTCTAAGTATAACAAACAGTTTGTAGTATTTTAAATTCTGAAAACCTGTTATTTTCAGCCGTCCCGTGGCCGAGTGGTTAGCACGCCTGGCTACTGATCTAAGGGACCTGGGTTCGAGCTCCGGATTAGGCATGGTTGTGTGTGCCGTTTTTCTGCTGAGGTCCTGCCATCCTCTCAGATCTCCTACTGTGGCATATAAAACTGTCAGGCCTCTGTGGCAAGCAGCTGTTTGAGGGGGTATTTATTTATTATTGAAAATGAAATTATTGATCTTTCTAATGGGGGTCACGTTTTGTTTACTTTCTAATGAATACACTATAGAACCGTCCTAATGGGTGCTGCTTCTTTATAGCTGTAGGTCACAAAGAACCAGGTTTTGATAAGGCGTGAATATTTTATTTTCCTTATGTATATTGTTTTTTGCCTAAGTATTGCATTCCTCACTGATATTAGTTAAGGAGCACTCAACAGATAGATTGTTAGATTTCCGTGACAAGTGGACTTCTTAAAGGTTTATATATTGATGTTTTTGATACGATTGTAATAACACACATATATATAACGGACAGAAAAATGGAAACATGTCCATGTTGAGTTCAATGTAGAGTCAAATTCGAAGATTTCTACAATAAACATTTTAGAAAAAGACTGAACTAGCTAAATTAAAATCTCATTGAAATCTCTCCAAATCCCGATTTTGAACAATATCCATTCAATATTTAAAGAGTTATAAAAGTCTCAATATTGAACGCCAGCATTTGTCATCATAAGAATTTACCTTAAAAGTTAATTGAAACTTTTGAAAAAAGTATTATTTCTGACTATTTACTAAGCATATGTTTTAGAATTTTTTTTTCAAATAATGCTTTCAGTAATTGTCAAGTTTTCCATAAGTTCCTTAGAACTGATTTTGCTGCTATTAAATATTGAAACTTCGATAGCTCTTTAATACCCAACAACTACTGTTGAAAATCGAACTTTAGAGATATTTGAATGAGAGGTTAATTTTTATAGTCGTGTTTACCCGTAGAATGCTTATTGTAGAAATAATTGTGACTCTCCATTGACCTAAAATGGAAATGTTTCCACTTTTCTGTACATTACCTGTATGTATGGGGGCGGGGGTGGCTCAGTCGGTAGCGTGCCAGGCTCGTAATCTGCAGTTCCCAGGTTCGAGTCCCAGCTAGGTCAGCGTTGAGATTTATCTCCACAAAATTCTCCGCCTTGCCCACGGTCAGTAGGGGACACCGATGGGCTTGGAAAGGCCGACGTCCGTCGGATGGGACGTTAAGCCGTGGCCCCGTGTGTGCCATACACTGTGCACGTTAAAGAACACGTTGGATGGCCTTGACGGGAGGCTACCATCTGTCTCCCAACAGTTGTTCCAGTAGGTCCCCTCCCCCAACTTTCTCTGAGCATTCGGGGTCCATGTCACCTGGCCATTTAGTCCATGGTGTGCAAAAAAGTGCCGCTCAGAGGTAAAACAACCCAACCCTGTATGTATGTGGTGTTCCATAGTGTGGGATACTCGTATTCAGAATTATTATACGCCCTAAAATGAATGTGACACATTTATGCATTTGCCTATCGGGGCCGATGGGCTTGGAAAGGCCGCCGTCCGTCGGATGGGACGTTAAGCCGTGACCCCTTGTGCGGGAGAGCCAATGTGCACGTTAAAGAACACGCTGGATGGCCTTGACGGGAGGCTACCATCTGTCTCCCAACAGCTGTTCCAGTGGGTCCCCTCCCTCAACCTTCTCTGAGCCTTCGGGGTCCATGTGACCTGGCCATTTAGCCCATGGTGTGCAAAAAAGTGCTGCTCAGAGGTAAAACAATCCAATCCAAAAGCCTATCGGGGAAAAATTGATTATTCGTGATTATGAATACTGCATCCAATATCCGCATCCAGTATATACAAAATTAAACTTCATATTCAAAATTTCATAACGTGGTAGAAGCGAACCACAATCATGTGAATGACTTCGTGTATCTCACATGGTTGGCACGTGTCTGTCATGTGTTTTGTAGCATCAAGGGGAACTCGTTCACCTAATACTGTGCTAAACATAATATTAAGTATGCATATTATAATATTAAGTTACGTCACAGCGAGGATGAATTTCTTGCTGTAAGCGATGCTTAACCATTCCTCTGTGCTATTATTGCTACCAGTTGGTTATTGTAATATTTCACCATGGTTGTGTCCGCGCGAAAATTCCATTTTCATTTTTTCTCTATCTTTTACTATAAATCTTCATCTCTTTGAGCTATGACTCCTAAAGGTAAGACCTCTTTTAATGGTAGTATCGTAAAGAAATCGTGAAAAGTTATGACTTGGGGTTTAAAGGTAGTATTTTTGACAAATTTCGTGGCAATACTGGTGTAGTATCTCTTGATCGAGAGTATCAAGTGAACTAGTCGACCATACGTATTACAGGTATCCTTTGAAATACTCTCGTTCGAGATCCTCTTTTTCGCTAATACATCACAGAAAAATGAAGGACATGATTTGACATACGTATGTGGTCTGCACTTATTTATCTTACGAATCTAATTTTATTTACTTATTTATGTGACGAATCTGTTTCATAGTATGGACTTGCTATAAAATAAATACCCCCTCAAGCAGCTGCTTGCCACAGAGGTCTGACAGGAGCCTGTCATAGTATAAGGTCTGAGAGGATGGCAGGACCTATGCAGAAAAACGACACATACATCCATGTCTTATCCGGGAGATCAGTAGCCAAGCGCGCTAACCACTCGGCCATAGGACGGCTTACTATACTCTCGCTTATATGAAGCCACTCAAGCGCTCGTAACACTTTATTTACGTTTCTTATATTTTTAGTACATATACTCATGTATGAATTTATAAACTATGTCTATTATATCTATGTAGAGACTGCAGTGAAATTTCTGATCTAGGAGCACACCATTCTTCATAACATAAGGTTACATGACGAACAAAATACTCTTTCTTGAGATAATTTGGTTTATGAGAACGCATCCATGATGTATCTCAACGGAAACCTGTATTCGTAGTTTTCGTGAACGTAAAGACTTTGCTTATCTATGTATACACCCAATTCTTTTTTTACACGATTTTGATTTAACACGGTTTAGAAAAAAATCCAGTTTTTTGTCACACGATTTATTTTGATCTGACACGATTCAAACGGCACTTTTTTAAAATCTCCATTTGAATTCAATTCTGAAAACGTATTCCTATTCAAGAAAAAATTTCTAGAATTTACATTTATAACGAAATTGCCGCTTTTATGGTCACATTTTTCGAAGTAGTTTTAACTTTAAAAATGTACCATAATATACATTTTGTGCACTAAAATCCCAAAATAAAAACTACACTAACATAAATACACAACACGTTTTCTCTATTTTATTCTCTATTTTATGGAAAAATTGTACAAAAACTACATCATTCGGAATAAAGTGGCAACATTGAGTTCCGGGAATTTTCCTCAATTTTTATATTCAATAATTACGTTAGTCTTGGTCTCTCATTTCGTGTTTAAAGTTAGAAGTGTTTAGATGTTTAATAGAAGAAATGGAAAAACATTTTGTTTTGTTTTTTGAAGTTTTGTGTGCGTAACATAAATTTATTAAATTTTGCTGATAGGTAATTTACAATTTTTCATCATCTGATTTATTAACTAGAATTCAAATATTTTTCGTAAGCCTTAACACGATGTTGGATAATTCAACTATATCTTTATCTATATCTTTGGATACTAAGATCCAAATTTTGGATCGTCTTGCAACTGGAGAAGGTTCAACATACATATAAAATATTTTGGATTGAATGAAGCTACCGTAAGAACCATCAAAAAAACGAAGATGCTCTTAGAAAATCTGTGCTTTCTGGAACAAAATCGAATGCTAAGTCATCATCGTACACGAGAGATATTGTAAATATGAAGATGGAAAAGGCACTAGTAATATGGATAGAAGATAACTCGCAAAAAAGAATATATCTAGGCGGAAATACCATCAAACAGATGGCATTACGAATATATAGGCAGATACAAGAAATGGAATCAACCTCATCAAATCAGTTAAACAAAACTTATAAATTTTATGCAAGTACAGGTTGGCTTGCAGGATTTCTTCAAAGACACGCGTTTCATAATGTAGAGATAAAAAATGAAGTTGCAGATCAGCCATCTGCTAAACAATTTTGTCTAAATTTGGCCAAAATCTTTCAAGATGCTGGATACACATCTAATCATGTTTGGAACGCAGATGAAACTGGTCTTTTTTTTGGAAAATAATGCCGAGTAGAACCTACGTAGCAAAATCACAAAAAATTGTTGGTTGCTTTAAAGCAGCTAAGGATCGTGTGACCTTTCTTTTTTGCAGCAACGTTTCAGGATCGTATGTTATAACCGCTGCTCATCAATCGATCCCTAAGATTACGGTCAATGAAAGGTGTAGATTTGAATAAATTGCCAGTGTATTGGATGGCAAACAAAAAAGCGTGCGCTACAAAAGAAATTTTTAATGATTGGTATCATAAATATTTTGTTCCAGAAGTTAAACGCTATTTGAAGGAAAACAATCTAGAATTTAAGTTATATTGATTATAGACAATGCGACAGGCCATCCTGTTTTGGAACACCCAAATGTGCAATTTTGTTTTTTGCCGCCTAATACGACATCCTTAATACAACCACAGACCAGGGTATAATTACCATGTCTTACTATGTAAGACGAACATTCCAATGAATTTTGGATAAATTAGATAAGGATAAAACACTAACAGTTATTGTTGTGAGGAAGAAATTTTCTGTTTTAGATTGTATCAGACCTGCTGGATTGCCGTTATCAGAATTAAAACAGTCAACTTTAAACGTATGCTGGAAAGCTATTTGACCAGAATGTGCAAAAAGCAAAGATTCTGTACCCACAAATACGACTGAATATCCTAATACCATCACTTTAGCACATGCAGTTGGTGAAGAAGGATTCAATGATTTATCATTTGCAGATAGTGATGAATTTCTGGTGACAAAGCTCTTAGCGGAGATGAAATAACAGAAGTCGTCCTTGAGACTCCTGATGAAAAAGAAAAAAGTGATGGTGAGAAAAAAAAAGTGATGGTGAGAAAAAAAAAGTGATGGAAGAGGTTCCACTCACTGCAGGTTTAATTAAAGAAGGGCTTGAAATGACCAGTAAATTGGAAAGTCATTTTCTTACACATCAAATTGTTTAACGATCTGAGCAGTTTAAACGTGAACTGAAGTTATGTGTGGCGCGTTATCAACGATTGATTACAAAGTTCGTTGTAAAAACTAATAAAACTTCAGAATCACTGGAAACAAGTGATAATTTGGTTCCCCATGCCACTGAGAGCATTTCGCGATTGAATATGAACACGACGACCAAAATATTTCAAGCGATGAAAGTGATTTAATTCCAGTCTTACGCAAGCGAGTGCATCTATTGTCAGAAAGTGACAAAGAATAAAATCTAGTTAATGAGCATATGTAAGTCATATTTTTTGCACTTTTGTAATCTTGAACTAGTGACATATTATTTTCTTTATGAAGGATAATTTACTTTATATATATGTACATATTATTATCTTTATAAGTTTATAAAATAAAAATGTATTTAAATGAATAAAAATCCAATAAAATTTAATTAAAGATTTTGATATGATTTGTTTGAAAACAACTTATTATTTGTACTGGGTTTTCACGTCTGGAACCAATCTTGTATTTTTTCATATGCACTGTATTTTTTAACACAGCTTTTTTTTGCACAGTTTTTTCGGGAACTTATCTACCGTGTAAAAACCGAATTTGATGTACTTTAATACCTTTGCTTCTGCATCTACAAACACAAAGACATCAATTTGTAAGTAAAGTGTATAATGAAATAAGTTGCATTCTTATATTTACTGCATAATTTAGTTTACAGCACCTTAATTTTAGTTTATAATTTTCCTTGGATTCTGACTTGTTTATCCCGTATTTATGTACAAGTATTTACCATCAGAGTATTATTGTTAAAGTATATCCATTTATGTTCCCGCGATCGTTAAGATGTCACATCCGATGTCCCGCGATCGTTAAGATGTAGTATTTAAAACTTAGCTGTTAATGAAATACGGTTTACGTGGCTGTGTAAGGATCATAAGAAATTTGCGCATTTATCTCTACACAATGTCACTGCCAGTGCTAGCCTGAGTAACGCGAGATGTAATACTTATAAGCAACACTTTTTAATGCACTGCGAGTTACTCTAAAGTGTAACAACGACTTTATTGAGTTAATTTACATGCTTCACGTTTGTTAAACACATCGTTTCCAAAGTTAAATATTAAATATTAAAAATAATAATTTTTTTGCATTTATTTGCCTCTTTTACTTGTTTGTTACCACTTATAAATCAATTTTTTCAGTTTATATTTCTCTAAAAGTGCTTTTCGTTTAAGGACTACATGACAAATGGGAGACTGATTTGAATATTCCACCAGAAGAATGTTGTAAAAAAATACTCTACAGTTGAGTAGGATGGACGGAAAATAACACCAATCGTTTTCTTCACCACAGATCATGAAAATTCAAATTAATTTTCATGATCTATAGAGAATTTGAATCTGAGAAAGAATTTAGTACTGACCCATGAAACCGTTATATTCTCCTTTGAACGTATATTTGTGAAACCTGTTGGTTGAAGCGTGAATTAAGATTTGCTAGAATAACGAGAAAATAATACAAGCATATGTCTTCGACCTGTCATGATTATCTATTGCAAGAAGTAAGTCAATCTTATGCTAGGACGAAACAGTATTGAGGGTTTTACGAACTCACTGAGTGGACGGTATTGCGAATCACTCAGGAATACAAATGATAGATGCATTTTTATCTTTTGGAGTTTGGATCTAGGAGAAGTGGGGACGAAATGAAAATGACCCTCCTACGTCTTTGCAAATTCTAATAACCAGAAAGGAGGAGAAAATATTGGAAGCATATAAATATACACCGATCAACCAATACATTAAAACCACCTCTGCGTTATGCAAAGAAGAGCGCGTGCAGCCAATCAGTTTCACGTGTCAAGGTCGCGAATGATATATATATAATACCTGGGTCGGAGCTCTCGCAGGCAGTATTTCGTTTCGTCTCAACATGGGAAAAGCAAAGGATTTAGCTGATTTCGACAAAGGCAGATCGTTATGGCAAGACGTTTTGGTAAGAGCATCTCCGAAACAGCGACGCTGGTCCTTCATCAAGCTCACGCTATGTAGTAGTTAGTACTTATCAAAGACGGTCCGTAACAGGTGACACTTTGAGCCGTTGACAAGGCGTAGATCGGTCATGCCTCATTGATGCCAGAGATCAGCGCTGACTATCTCTTCTTGTCATCAGCAACAGAAGGCTACTGTGGCTGACATTACCCATAATTTCAATTGTGGTAAAGGGCCAATGTGTCCCGAACACACAGTTCATCGTAAGCTCTTGGATATGGATCTCCGCAGCTGCCGACCCATTCGTGTAACTATGCTCACAACCGTTCACCGTCGTCAACGCTTGCAGTGGACACGTAATCATTGACATTAGATCATAGAATACTGGAAGAGGGTCGCATGGTCACACGAATCCCGTTTTCTGTTACACCATGTGGACGGACGAGCTCGTGTACGACGTTTACACACGGAAACCTTCTCACCTGGATGCACTGTGGTACGGATCCAGGCGGCTGGAGGGAGTGTGATGGCCTGAACAATATTTTCTTGGGGGAACACTTGGACCAATTATCCCTGTAGAGCAAACTCTGACAGCTGCCACCTACCTGACCCCCCCCCCCCCCCCGATACGGAACCACCTTGTCGAGGTAGTGGTGGTGGTAGTGGTGGTGGTGGTGGTGGTGGGGGGGGGGTTGATGGCCTAAATGAAGTCGAAGGCTATGTTGACCGGATTGAGCAACGGTTGGACAGGCTAAGATTTCCATCTTAGAATTTGAGGGCCATGCTGACCAGATCTGTGTCATTTTGGACAGGGCTCCGACGGAAGGGCCAGACTAAGAGTCCCAGTCACGAGAGCCGAGGCAACTTGAATTCTATATCCTTGTTTGTGGCGGGTCTGGGACATAGATTAAATTTAAGTTTTGAGCGATGGATGAGCTTTACTCCTATAGTACTGTTCGCCATTAGGTAGTCAGGGATGAGCTGTATCTATATGGTACTGTCTTGCCTCTGACAGTAGAGAGTGGTGAATATGGCATTTCCGTATACTGGTAGTGCTTTAGGCGGAACTAGTGGGTCTTATCATCATATATATTTACTTGTTACCTACCTGAACATCGTGGCTGATCAAGTATACCCCTTTATGGCGACTGCATTCCCTGGCGAGATGATGTCTTTCAACAAAAAAATTGCCCATGTCACACTGCGAAGAATGTTCAGGAATAGTTCCTAGAGCATGATGAGGAATTCCATTTATTACCATGGCTCCCAAAATCGCCGAACATAAATCCTATCGAGCATTTGTGGTTTGAGTTGGAGAAACTTAATTTACGGGAACTGCAGGATCTTCTATTGCGACACCTACCAACATCTCGTTGAATCTATGATTCATCGGGCGAGAGGAGGATCTACATCATATTAGGTAGGTGATCTTAATATTTTGGCTAATCGGTGAATATTACTCATATTTTAGAAAAATATCTTTTTAAAAATTACTAAAACGGAGAGAAATTTGTTGATGGCGTTTTGGTTCATTCCAGCTCAATACAATCACCTAACCCCCACTATTTTTTTTTTAGTCTTGCTTATGTAAATATGATATTTATTAGGATGTGAAGATATGTGGAAGAGAATATCAGGTGAGGACTGAGCGAGTGTTTGTCACAATAATCCTCCTTTCCCGATATATTTTCTTCCGTTTCATTAAAATCACTGACCTTTTTGCAATGATTAATATTACAAAACTCATTTACAATTAAGTGTTAACGGATTTTAGCAAATACATTCTGTGAAAAGCTAGACTTTTCGAAAAGCATTAGCCAAGAAAGTCGGCATCTTCAGCAGAATTTAATTACTGCTCCCACCTGGTTTATAAATGGTTGCTAGGTATACACTAGAAGGAGAGAACCGGTCAGGCCAAGCATCTAAAGTCCGACCCTGACTTCACATGGTGCAAGCCGTTAGTATCTTTCAAAAAAGATTCTTCTGGAAAGAAATGGAAGAAGTGCTGCCAGATCAGTTTGCCCTATTGATTTATACAATAATGGCTACTTTTCATTTTTTTATCGACATTTTTATCACTTTTATTAATCTGATGAAACATATAACTTTCGTGGTAATATTGGGAAGTTAAACCGAATTTAACTTTTACTTCCCAGTTTAATGGGATTTGGGTATAGATGGACGGGGAGTTATGCATCACTCCTCTGTGAGGATGTACATAACCGCCAGGCCTAGCACCGAAAGTTCGAACCCGACTTCTCGTTGTGGCCTTCAGTACCTTTCAAAAAATATATTCTGTTCTGGAAGGGAACGGAAGTGAAGAGATTCCAGATCAATGTGGCCTACCGATCTGGAACACTGTGGCTTTTTTTCCTGCCTTACTCATGAGTGGTAACCCAAACAAAGTCCTGGTTCTGATCATAATATACCTACCAGAATGGAATAATGGCTTTGAGCTAGATTTTTGGATCTGGAGTTGCTACAATGGTGGGCCTTTGTTGAGAGTAAATCTTTCGCTGTGTTTTCTCTTTGTTTGTAGATTGACAGCCCTGAGTGAATACATGCACAGAATCCGTATATCAGCTGGTGGAAACTCCTGGTCAGAGGATATCGTAAGTACCTGAACTCTTGCTTCTACTAGCCAAACTTACACTGGAGGAAATGCTACTGGTGCGATTATGGGGCTGTTTGGTACTTTTGGCTCTTCCTATCTCAATAAACACAGTTTCTTTAAAAATACTACTAACCATTTTCTCACCACAAGTACATGGGTTGGGTAGTTTCATCTCTGACCGAGACATTTTTTACAAACAATAGTCTAAATGGCCAGGTCACAAGGACCCCAAAGTCTCAGAGAAGGTTGGGGGAAGGAACCCACTGGGCAGCTGTTTGTGGACAGCTCCACTAACAGTATTCTTTTTGGATAAAAAGGAGCAGATGAGACAAAGCTATTTCAGTGATAAGGTACTGGAGCTTATTTTCGAAAGAAATAACTGTGGTAATATCTTGAATCAATACCCTACTAGTCCTAACAGAAAGTATTACAAAAAGCTCAATAAGAGTTCAAAAGGATAAGTTAAGAGCTAATAGGGCTCTTTGGCTTGATAGCTTGACAGACAAAGCGGAGGAAGCAGCTAGACAGCACAGAGCAGAGAACTGTACCAGATAGTTTATATTTTGTGTGAGAAGAAGCAAACAAGTATACAAGAATTGAGGGATAAACATGGTAGGGTTATTGATGGTTAGGATTCTGCTATGGCTAGGCTGGCTGAGCATTTCAGTAATATCCTAAACAATATGGTTAGTTCTACGCCCCAAATAATTTTGCTGAAGGAATGAGTTTCGCCGTGAGTGGGACTCGAACCAACTTTCCTCAGTTACTTCACAGGTTTTTCACATTGTTTCCCTGTATGTGACTGGGATATGTGATTTCGAGTCCCACTCATGGCGAAACTCATTTTTCAGCTAAATTATCACTCGAATTCTATGTCTACGGATAATCTTGCATTTACTATTCATTAGTTTTATTCCAATTAAATGTAATGAGGATATATGCGTTATTGTCATAATATTGGAACTATATCACAATCTGAAATTATTTTAGCTATCTCTATATAAACTAATTTACATAAATTTCGAGGTGTAGATGAATTATTAGTGAAATACTTGGAGCTGGAAATGTTTTTGTTATCATAATGTTGTTGAGACCGAAATTTTGAATATCCTTTATGATAAAATGTTATTTGGTGTATTATATGATAAAATGTATTTTGGTGTTGTTCCAATGTTATTTGGTGTTATTTGGTGTTGAACAACACCAAATAACATTTTATCATAAAGGATTAATAACAATTAAACTTTCTGGATTTATTATATTATTATCATATCTCATCTTATTATATTATTATCATATTATTATATTTATTATCATATCTTATCTTCATATCCTATATTATTATCATAAAGGTTTAATAACAATTAAACTTTCTGGATTTTACCAGAGCTATTGTTTTGCCTATTTTTAAGAAATATGATTTGCCGTTGTTTCGATAACAATAAGGAGGACAGTCTACTTTTTGTTCCAGGTAAAGTTCTTTGCATGATTGTTCTTAGTAGAATTAGGAATTTTGTTGATGGACAATTACCCAATTGTAAATTGATTAAGGTTATTAGTTTTAACCTTAATCAATTCTTTGATATCATTCAAATTAAGTTATGTCTGTATTAAAGTTTCTTAAGTCTTAAGTTCAGTCTGTATTAAAGCACAGATTTCTCCTTAACAGAGAACTGAACCCTGGTTCAAAAAGAACCGTACCTTGGTTCTCACAGAACGAGTGTTCGATTCTGAGTGGACCAAAGTACGGTTCTGTGTGAATCAGGTGATACATAGGCAAGGATTAAATATCCTCTTGCTGAATTTAGGGGTGAGTAAAGGATTTCTGTAAAGCACAGATTTCTACCTCATTGTTGTATGAGTCTGTATTAAAGCACAGATTTCTACCTCATTGTTGTATGAATGCTTGCAGTAGCAAAGTAGAGTTCAGAATAAATTTCGGCAGATTGGAGGAAGTCCGAAGAAAATTTACGGAGAGGAATCATTCTGATCTTCAGCGCAGCGAACGCCCATGGAATCGAGCACATCCCCAGAACGTAAATGTATGTGAATGTAAATAAATTGTATGGTTCATTATATTCAGCTATCTTCAGCTGCATACCTTCGGTATGTAGATGAAGATAGCTGAATGATATCAAAAGATTGACAAAGATTGACAATCATATTTTTTTCACTTAGGCAGATTCTTTAGAAATGTTTAGACTTTCAGAATCCTGTAGTTACTAGCTTTATAGATTTCAAAAAGACTTTTGACTCTGCTTATCGTCAAAATTTGTATTGGATCGTGAGATGGCAAACCAGGCGAAATAAATAGCATAATGAAAGCTCTCTAAATAACACTTAGTCATGTGAGAGAGTTAGTAAGACGTCCAGCAATTAGTTAGTATTGCTACTATAGTTAGACAAAACTGCATTTATATCTTTTGTTGAAGTTTATATAATGTGGAATTTAGAGTAAAGAGAAGACTTTGACCCTAAATGGTCAAGCGATTTGAAAATTCCTGATTTATATTATGCAGATGACTAGGCCTTGTTAAAAATGATGTTGATGAGATGAACTTATTCATTAAAACTGCTGATGAGACACAGCAATAGAGTAGATTTGGTAATTGCCCTGTCCCTCTAATTTATTTATTATTGTATTTTTGTTGCTGTTGCATATATATCTGTATTAAGTGTATTTTTGGAAGTGCTGAGATGAGGATGTGACTCACGGGTTGTTATTCGGGTCTGAGCTGGCTGGCTGCATATGCTCACAGCAGCGAAAGTGCTTTTACAAGTAGCCTGAGGCTCTAACGTGAATGAAGAAGAAAAGGGCGTTAACAATGATGAGCAGTCTGAGCGTCGCTGTCAAACTGAAAGTACGTTTGATGGGCGTCAAGGGGATGCCTCTCTTTCTCAAACACAAAATCCTTAAGTAGAGGGTCGGTTCTGTGTAGCCCTCTCCTTAACAGAGAACTGAACCCTGGTTCACAAAGAAACGTACCTTAGTTCACACAGAACCACGGTTCGATTCTGAGTGGACCAAAGTACGGTTCTGTGTGAATCAGATGATACATAGGCAAGGATTAAATATCCTCTTGCTGAATTTAGGGGTGAGTAAAGGATTTCTGTAAAGCACAGATTTCTACCTCATTGTTGTATGAATGCTTGCAGTAGCAAAGTAGAGTTCAGAATAAATTTCGGCAGATTGGAGGAAGTCCGAAGAAAATTTAGGGAGAGAAATCATTCTGATCTTCAGCGCAGCGAACGCCCATGGAATCGAGCACATAAAAATTGTATGGTCCATCCACTGCTCTCGTGCTTTAATTGTTGGTTATCTTTCTACACGTCACTTAGCACAGCAAGTAGTCAGAAGCATATGTCGGTACGGACGTAGCATCCCGCGAATCTGCGATTTCACCTAGGTAATGGTGAATATAATTAAGAGATTAATTGATCTTCCTCTACTAATGTTACTGCGTTTATGTCCCCGTCCTCCACAACATGATAGTGATAAACAGAAAGAAACTTAGTGATGAAAATTTGTCAGACACGTTGTGGTTCAGTTGTTTTGAATGATTACACCCTTTTTGAAAGTGTCGCAATTTAAATTATCTCTGGTACTATATAAAGATCATCAGAAGAATAGAAATTGCTTCTGATGATCTTTAAGAATATTTGGAGAGTGTGAAAAATAGGCATATTGCTTGCAGACTAAATTTAGGCTGTATAAGAGTTTGGTTCTTTTTAGGGTTAGGTTTGGTAGTGACACTTGAATCCTTTGTAAGCAAGATAACAGGAAACTTGATTCCTTTGATTCTAAATGCTTACGCAGTATCTTGGGCATTAGGTGGTTGACATTATAAGTAATGATGAAGTTAGGCAAATGAGTAGACAACCTCCTTTGAGCAGATTATTGTGCAAAGAGAGACTGCGTTTGGTTTGCTGATGTTGCGTGCAGGGATAACTGTAGATTACCGAATAATGTTAGAAACAGTGTATCTAAAGGCTTCAGAAAGAATGGTAAACCTAGGATACAGTGGGTAGCCAGTGTCAAAAGGGACCTCATTAGGATTGGCCTGCAATGGCCAAATACATTAGCTGTAGTTCAGGACAGACATGATTAGAGCTGAAAATTGCACAGTCTGGTTAGATTAGAGAACAAAATTGCACAGTCTGGTTAGACCTCAGTAGCCCTTGGCTACTTGAGGATTTTGCATGTATGTATATTTCCATCCACAAATGGAACCCTAAGCAAAATTCTCCTTCTGCACTATCATATCTAAAAGCGTTTGTTTTTTAAATAGACTATCAAGTGCAGATTGGTAAATTGGGAAAGAATATATTAAAGTGAACTCCTTGGACTGGTGGAATGTCAGATTTCTATCCTCTACGAGCAGAAATATGAAAACCACGGCATAAGATGTTTTGATGTTAACATCATTCACGAGCTCTAACACTGGAATCGAATAGAGGCATCATATATTTTGCATTGACGGAATCCATTTTTTGATAATGAAACAAGTCAAAACTTTAATGATGAATGAGTAACGTCAAGATTCAAGACCATGCATGGGCAACAAATTAATGTCCGAGAATTGGATACAGTTTTTCAAGGTGACCAAGGAATGAAGCCTTATAATTACGAAATCACAGTAAATAGAAGATTAAGAGTGTTTGGATGTACAAGCAATCAAACAGGCATAACTGCATGCATATATTTTAAACTCATACTGCCTGGCCAAATCATGAAGAATACTGCATCGCACGCTAAGTACCATGAAACGTGTCAATGTATTCAAGACATTAGTATTCTGCATAACTTGAAAGTCCTATAAAAGCCGTAAAGGTATGATGAAAACCAAGGTCGAGTGAGACATGGGTAAAAAGGCTGATCTGACTGACTTTGTAAAGGGTGCTCATCATAGGAATGCGATGGGCAGAAGCATCTGTAATGGAGATGATGGAACTAAGAGGAAAATCATGAAACACAATATCCCAAGTGTAAGAAGAATGATAACGATCTCAAAAACGTCCCCCAATGAGGCAGAAGAAAGGCTCTCACAGACAAGGCGTTTATTGGCACAAGATGTACGGCATAACAGAGCTGCTGCAGTTCAACAGCCGAGGGAGATGACAACTAACAGTGTTTCAAAGTCCATTTCAACAAGAACTATGAGCAGAGAATTCAAAACTTTGATATTTGGGAACTGTACCATGATTAGATGCTCATAATAATTTCGCCAAGCAATATATATATTAATAAACGTACACGCATAACTCTGTTAACATTTGAATTATATTAATTTCTAAACCTATTTATTTAATAAAAATCAATTTAAAAAATATTACTGGCGTTACTGCAAATGCAATCTGGACAATATATAGTTCCATACAATACTCTACATAAGTAAAATTATTACATTAATTAATATATCCATTGCAGATTGCAAATATAACTTTTTCCGTGTTTTTTTTTTGGCATTGGATATAACAGCCTTTTACAGATTGCATACATAATATTCCACAACGATGTGCTTTTTTTAACTGTTTTTTTAAACATACTGCAGATTGCTTACAAAATGCGAATTAATGGAGGAAATTAGTTTACATTCAATAGCATACATAAGATAATTACATGTAATATGTTTACATATACGGGGATTACATAAATATTTACACCAATACATTCTTTCAGATAGAATCAGCATTTTTTTTTGCTTAGTAACATATAACTTGAACCTATTAAAAATCACAGTGCGCATGTTTAGCAAAACGCTGGTTTCTGTTATTTTTTATGGTTTTGTAGTGTCGGTATGAAAGGGTGCCAAACCATTTTCTAAAATATATCTTTTGTCATCGAATGGTGACAGACCAAATTTTACACCTTTTACTGTATGAAGATGATGGTTGCTACTTTGAATCCTTGTCAAATCTACTCGAGAATGTAATTTGTTTATTAAGCAGTCTCTGTAATCCTTGTGACGAAAGGTTCTTTTACCATGTATTTGGGGTCTTCTTTCCTGTCTTCTTCTCTTCTTGTAGGATCAGAATAGAATACATCCTACTTTTCAAGTCAAATGGCTGCTTTGCAGGCACTCCTGAAAGTTCATCTTTCATTTTTCCTAGTGCTTTTTTATTACTTATGCTATCTAGGAAGTGATCTAGAGGTAATCAGATGTGTCAAAATGCTATAAAGTGGTCTATATCAGTGCTGTCCAACTTCTCTGAGACCGCGGGCCATTTTTCCTTTTGCCAATATTTCGCGCGCCATTTTTCCTTTCGCCAATATTTCGCGGGCCAAAAAAAAGAATAGGACAGGATAGGAATTGAAAAGGCAGTTCATTCACTCACCTCAAAAAATATTTTATTTATACGGAAAATAATAAGTAATAATAAACCAATGTAAATTTTCTAAACCACATCAAATATTTAATAAATTTAATGGGAGCATTGTGGCCGTAGTTGTTGTGCAATAAGAATAGAATGAGTAAGTTGAAATAATGCAATAATAATTGCAAATAGAATGAGTAAGTTGAAATAATACAATAATAATTGCAAATAGAATGAGTAAGTTGAAGATTGCATATCAAGTAAAGTAATATAAGTTAGCAAAAAATTATAAGGTGAATTATAGATATTTATTTAAAATTTCAAGTAAAAACTTGATTTTGTTCGCGGGCCACGAAAATCTTTGTACGGGCCGGATGTGGCCCGCGGGCCGCTAGTTGCACAGCGCTGGTCTATATCATTTTTCATATCGACATACAAATCCTTGGTTAGAAGCTCATAGCATAGTGAATCTGCATCAGTGAATAATAATTTAGCCTATTCTTCATATTTTGGACTAATATGGTCATTATGAAACCATACATCAGTATTTTACTAATATCTAGAATACTGAATCCAGCATAAACAGGTCTGTTGAGTTTCAATTTAGTTTGCTTTGATTGTACGCATGGTAGTTCGTTGTCAAAAATACAAAAAGCATGAAAAGCAGGCGATGCTACGAGTTTGCAAACTCTCTTTGGACTCTGAGTCAATTCAATATTCACCCGATTTCTCAAGTTTTCCCATCGTTTTTCCAAACACAGCATTATTCATCAGTTTGAAGAAGTCCTTCTCTAAATCGTTTCTAGCATTCTTCCGCTGACTTGCATTAAATTATATATATGGTTTTAGTCAG
Organism: Ryuthela nishihirai; assembly: GCA_038380435.1. Classification (NCBI taxonomy): domain Eukaryota; kingdom Metazoa; phylum Arthropoda; class Arachnida; order Araneae; family Heptathelidae; genus Ryuthela; species Ryuthela nishihirai. Next base: position 75,787,800 of record JAWZYU010000012.1, read on the forward strand.
CAAGATTGTTTGAATTTTAAAATGTAATGTATTTTCTTCAGCTGCATACCTTCGGTATGCAGCTGAAGAAAATACATTACATTTAAAATTATTAAAACACATTACATTTATTAAACATATTACATTACATTTAAAATTATTATTCAGCAATCTTCAGCTGCATACCGAAGGTATGCAGCTGAAGATAGCTGAATGATATCAAAAAATTGACCTCAAAATGTAATTAAAACATTAAAAACATACTGAGAGATCAGCACTGAGTGCAATGCACTTGGTACTCTACTAGAGTCAACTCCGATCTTTGATCCTTTAACATTTTAATGAAATTCTTTGGTCAACTATTAATGCCTGTTTAATATTTCAGCTGTCATAACTATTTGAACACTGAATAAAACTTTGCTTAAAATCGAGATTTAGATAGATTTGAATGAGATTTTTAATTTATCCTTACCTGTATATTTTTCATTAAAATCACATTGAAGTAATGATTGAGTTCTGAATGTGATTTTCAATTAATATAACTTGTAACTGTTTCCATTTTTCTGTCCATTACCTTCGGTTCAAAGTTTTGTGATCACTGTTAGGTTTCACGAAATTATTAACGAATTACGAATTCATAGTCCTTTGTATGCAACGTATAATATATATTTTGTAAGAAATGTATACCAGCGAGCGTTGGGATTATAAAAGAAAAACAGCAATTTGAACGTGAAACTTATTTACCTTAAAGTCTTTTTCTCATTGGTAACAAAACAAGCTTGACTACTGCATTCCCTTTTTATGTCGTTACATTGCGTTTGGGCTGACTAAATCGTTCATTTTACAACGTATTAACTCTGGCATGTTTTCCTAATTAAAAATGGGTTAAAACTACGATTTAATTTTGAGAATTCGAACTATTAGTAGGAGCATCGCTTATTCTATTTCTGAAGGGCTCTGCTCTCTTTCTTCAAACTATCGGGTGTCAAGGTCTGTCTTATCTCCCCCCCTCCTCTACCCCTCCTTACAGTCTAAAAACAACAGCCACTGGCTGTTACTTTTTTTCTTTTCATAAACAGTGTATCTGCCAGTTGATTCGTTGGCCGCTCGCCAAGTTTTGCATCCCTCTGAGTTTCTGATTATTACAAGCATCATTGAACTCAATGCAAACGAAGAGATGATCTCAGATTAAGTTCAAAGAGTTAAACAACCCTAATGAATAACTTTTGCAATGGGTTTGAGAGAAATAAATATTTTTATTACTCAACAAAGACCGACGGTCAGCAGCCGTTGAACGATCTAAGTGCACACCTCCATGAATTCGCTGTGTCTGCTTTCCTGGTACGTGTGGGACGAGTAAAAGAAAAGTTTCCTATCGCCGCAAAAACAGAAGGGAAAGTAATTGAAAACTGAGTCTGAACAGTATTTGTTAAACGCACATCACCCCCTCAGGAGAGATGCTGCATTTAATGATGATCTCCCTATTATGCACAGGACTTGCATATGTTTGCTTTACTTCATCAGACTGAGCTGAATATCGACCTCCAGAAATCTAGGCTAAACCTTATAGGGCTGAATTACTTATCTTTAAAGAACCATTCAGAGAAAAGAGAATTTGCTTTAATTCAAATGGGTGCGCAGGATCGAATCTAGGGTGGGGCAATGCCCTCCCCTTTTAGAATGCGAGTAACTGTAAAAGAGGCAAAAATTATTAAACTAGTTTATATTTTTTGCATTTTTCACGATTTTTTAAAAGAAAACCGTAAACCGGAAGGGGAAATGTTATAGTGCATTGACAACATGTCTCTTGCCCCCCCCCGCCCCCTTTACATTTTTTCGGCTCGAGTGTTTTTCTTCCCTCCCCCCCCCCATCGATATTTTTCTAGATCCGGACCTGTGGGTGAGTATCGTGTCAAGGACTTTTTCCTTTTTCATTTTCAAATTCGCTTATTAAGGTTGTCAAAATAAGAAAATGTTTTTTATTATATAAGTGAATGGGTTCAGGTATTTTGGGTTGTTTTACCTCTGAGCGGCACTTTTTTGCACACCATGGGCTAAGTGGCCAGGTCATATGGACTCCGTAGGCTCAGAGAAGGTTGGGGGAGGGGACCCACTGGAACAGCTGTTGGGAGACAGATGGTAGCCTCCCGTCAAGGCCATCCAGCGTGTTCTTTAACGTGCACAGGGTATGGCTCTCCCGCACACGGGGCCACGGCTTAACATCCCATCTGACGGACGGCGGCCTTTCCAAGCCCATCGGTGTCCCCTACTGACCGCGGGCAGGGCGGGGAATTAGGGTTCAGGTATTACTTAACACTCTGTGAAATGATCAAAACGAGGTCGCGCTGTTGGTCAAGATCATATAAAAATAAAGAATAAATTACTCTTCAATTAACTGCTTGCCACAGAGGTCTGACAGGAGCTTGTCAGTATGATAAGCCATAGAGAAGATATGTGAGGAAGACAAGAACTCAGGAGAAAGACAACACAAAGATCCATGACTTATGCGGAACTCGAACTTATGTATATCCCTTTGAAGTCAAGAGCTGGAAGTAAAAACAGCTCAGCCGTCTAATGACTGATATCTCCGCTAACTCGCATTATGACTTTAACGACGAAGGGAAAGCCATTGTGATTAGAAAGACTGCACAATTTCTAACACATTGCACGATCACGCGGAAAGATTGTCATTATTTCAAATAGATGGTGGCTTTCCTAAAATTTTATGAGACTGCGATTCCTATCAAATATATGACAGGGCTAACCACCCAGAATTTTTTAAGCATTAAAAAGGTTGTGTCCTAGCGATCGAGTGGTTTAGGAGGATAAAGTCAAATGGTCTACTGGGTTTGGAGCGAATTCTTCCCTAAAAAAAACGTGTAGTGGTTAAAGTCTAGTAATAATTTTCTTACATGAGCATACATTATAAAATTCGACTTATCTGCGCGATTCAGACTTAAAGTTGGAACCTTTTTCATATCAAAATATTATTTAAACATGTGACGAACCTAAGAAAGTAATAGGTGAAAAGCGAAAGGAAAAAAATTAATTTCATATAAAGTCTTTTCAATTAGTTTTTCGTATAAAAGAAACATTTACTTGTTGGGAACCCGAATTTTTCAAATCGCCTGGATACATTCTTTCTCTTGTGTCCTCTATGATGATTAGTTCTCATAAAGAAAAAAGGAAGCGATATAAAACAAATGAACCCAACGAAATTTTTAATAGCGAAAAATTTAATCAGATATTAAAGAAAATGCATTAAATAATTGAACCACCAAAGTCAAGTTTTTGATTTTACTGACATTTTTTATTTTCATAATTATGAGTAATTAGCAATAATGATATTGTTTTTTGCGAAAGACTTTCCAAAACTGAGGTTCGTGATTTATTTTTCGGATTCCGGAATGCATTTCTGCATTTTCTAGATAGTTTTTATAAGAAGAATCACTCCAATAACACACACAACATGACGGAAAACAGAGAAATATATATGTTTTCATTTCCGACTTATTTTTTTTAGAGAAAATGTAGCTATTTTCCATTATATTAAATGTAAAATCCCTCTCAAGATAAACCGACGTTTGAAGTTGAAGTCGTAAAATGAGCAAAGGCTGCACGACTCGGAAAAAGCCGACCCAGATAGCTCTAGAGGGAATCGCCGAAGTTAGTCCAAGTAATTTAAATAGTCATTGACCTTGTAAATAAGTGTCCAAATATTAAATAAAAAATTGTCTCAGAAACCTTCAGAAACTGCCTCCGTATCTGATTTCCCAGGTTTTTGGTGAAATTCCTCCATCACGGCAAATTTAAGTGGCAAATACAACTTTTTTTTTCTTATTTCATCACTGAATAACATTTAAGGTTTTGTTGTAGAATTTTTTTTATTTAATCCTTCCTACAGTGGTCATCAGAAAATCGTAAAAGTGAATCAAAAGCCGGAAACATTTTTGAAACATTTTTTCAGTCTTATGTTTTGTTGTGCTTCTTACACATTCCTCTCAGCCATTGGTTTTATTGAACATTTCAAGTACATTCATTTGTTGTGATGCCAATAATATTAATCAAGAGTCTCAAATGTAGAATATTTAGAAGAATGAATAATGATGAGTAAGGTCTGGTTCACAACCCATTACTGTTTCTTTGAATACACATTTCTTTCCTCTATTATTGCATATTGCAGATTTAGAGATGGTTCGGGGAGGAGGAGAGTTTTGATATGCTACCAAAAAATCTATGAAGCAGAATTTGTCACAGTAACAGCCCAAGACAGTAACTGACAAGCATTGCACGCTCCATAAGACATCTACGAGTAAGTCGAATGATGTCATGTACAAACTCGCGCATTAGCGTCACCGTCATCATTGTTACAATCCCAAACAACTGGCAGGCAGCCAGAGTCGTTCGCTGACTCAGTTTCAGTTTCTTTGCCTTGGGAATGAACAATACGCGCGCTTTTCTTCCCTAACATTATAACAGGATTTTCAAAGTGTCCTTGAATTTACATCCGTATCTTAAAGGATAATAATAAAGTTTCAGCGGTAGTGAAAAGGAAATAAGGAACATTTAGACGCAAATTAAACTGTCTGTTTTGTTGGAAGTGAAAGCAGAACACGTCATTATTTTATATTTACAAAGTATGCAGTTTCGAAAGCTCTGAGAGTGATCAGACTATATTATTCAAGGATTTTTCTCATTGCAGTTTTAGAATATATCATCTGAACATTTGGCTTACATTTGTAAGAGCATGCCAGCTTCCTTGATGTAAAGTTTAATGCAAATTAGACAAATGCTATTATGTTTATTTCACTTTTTGCAGTTTAAATGTAAAAAAAATGAAGTGAAATGGACTAAAACGATTTGTCTTAAATTTTTTGTATTTCAGTTTAAGGGGCTGAGGATCGTCTAATGCTAGCCAGCTTACTGTCAAAACCAAATAAGATCTTTAGTAGACTTCTATGATGTTCTGTAAGGAAATTATTTCGCAAAATGCCAGAGGAGAAACACATTCCTTCAGCTTATTTGCAGAAGGTATGTTGCAATTTTTCTTTTCTTAACTCAAAAAGCGGACAATTCTTCCTCTATAATCCCGAAGAGGATAATACTTTCAAAAATAAAACTAAAATTACAGTCAAATATTTTCTTATATGCGTTTCGAAATGTAGAATATAGAAAAGAAAGCGCTTTCATCCCATCATTGGTGGTGCTTCGCACGCGACTCAATATTTTCTCTTTTACTATGAATTTTGTAGTAATGTTTAAATAGTGACGTAATGTTCCTAACTGAATCAACGTCGGTAAATTTAATTTTGATTGTTAGTATACCGGATAAAAATAAATATCTTCTATCATCATGAAGAGGTTTGGAAGTGAGATGACACTGCTCTCCAAACGTCACAGATATTTCAGTTTCATACATAACATCGATATAAAATTTAAACTACTTTATTATTAACTTAGTTTTTTATAATTTACTCTGAAAGTCTTCAGAGAAAATAAACCTAAGCAAGAAAATAAAATATGTACGTTAGAATCTAAGGCAAATACAATTACTTACATGTGAGTAAATATCCTAATATTTCGACCCTGACTGCGGTCGTCATCCGAGGAGGTTGCAGCTTTGTTGGAACTTTTTTCTTTCGTATTAGTGGATGCCAGATTTTCAGTAAAAGAATTCTTTATATTCTGGTAACCACTAATACAAAAGAAAGAACGTTCCAAGGAAGCTGCAATCTCCTCGGATGACGATCCCAATCAGGAGTCGAAATATTAGGATATTTACTCACAAATGAGTGATTATATTTGTTTTAAGTTCCAACGGATATTAATCTGTAATTCGTTAAATCAGTTCCATATATAACATCTTCCCGTCAGGTATAGTCCCTAGTATTGGCAAATACACTGGTGCTTAAAATTAAACTAAAATTTTATAGTTTCGTACATAACTCGAAGTATTTTTAAGGAATGCAATGAAATTTGGCAAAATGTTTTATTATTATGTTACAAATGTAAATCAAGTAGAAGAAATTCGTAATCGTATAATGTGCATATGCGTTAAAATCATAATCGTGCAATTGACATGAAGGAGGAGTCCATGGAACAATACTTAAAGTCTGTTAAGTACGACATGCGATATGTTAATATGGAGTATGATTACCTCTGACATTTAATCCTCAGAACAATCACTCCTGAAATGTTAATCCCTCAAGACTTCATTAGGTCTTGAGGGATTAATGACTATTCCTCGACAAGTGCTGTTCAGAGTTCATGGAGTATTCTGCGAGGGGGCTAGCGGGCTCCAATGCATCTCCCTAGAGCGTTCCATACATGCTCAATGGGATTAAGGTCAGGAGACCTGGTGGCCACTCCATTCGGCGAATATCTTCATCTTCGCGAAAATCGTCGACCAAATGAGCTCTATGAGGGCAGGTGTTATCGTCCATAAGAATAAAGTCTACCGATGGCTACCCGGAATGGTCTGACATATGGGTTCAGGAACTCGTCTCTGTACCACAGGGCAGTAACAGAGCCACTCAGGAAGATGTGTAGCTCTGTACGCCCATTCATCGTGATTCCTGCCCCAACCATCACACCACGGCCGCCAGAGTAGTCCCTGACTCTGATGTTCGAGGAACTTCTGCGGGTCCTTGGTTTTCTCCAGATGCGAATACGCCTCGAATCAGTATTTAAGCTGAATCGCGATTCATCTGTGAACATAACATGCGCCCACTGGTCTGGACTTCAAGTGTGATATTGGCGATTCCACGGTAAACGAGCTCGCCGGGCATTGGGAATTAGAGGGACACAAATAACAGGTCTCCTGGCATAAAGGCATTGCTCACGAAGTCTCCTGTAAACCATACGTCTTGAAATCCTCGTTCCTGCAGCAGCTGCAAGCTCCAAAGACGGTTGCCTAAGGGCGATCTCTCTGTTCCGTCTGGCAGTAAGACTCAAATAGCGATCATCTGCATCAGTTGTGGCACAGGAAACGTCCTTGCCCAGGTCGACGATGAACATCTCTTGTCTGTTGAAACTCTCTCTAGAGTCCTTATAAGACATTTTGTGGAACATTCAATGCTCTGGAAACTTCCGTCTGGGACTGACCTGCTTCCCTCCTTACAATCGCTCTACACCGCTGAAAATCATTCATACGATGTCTTCGGGACATAAGCAGCTCGAAATGCCCCTGAAGCAAAAGAAATAGTTCCCTAGAACAGCTAAAAGCTGCGTGTACACTTGCACGTCTTTTTAACACATTCCTAATTTGCATATGCAGGATGTATGCGGATATGTTTTGATGCGGGATAGTTTTCCGCTTAGCGTATTTTCCGTGGTCGCCAATTTTCAGTGCATTCTTTTACATATATCGGCAGGTATATACGTTTTTGTCGATTATCATTAATTATGAGCACCAATGTAGAATCGTCAATAGTGAGGAGTGGACTCTCGCTTCTTAAAGTCCATATATAACATCTTCCCATACAGCCATGGATACAATTTTTAAGAAAATGAAAACTATTCGTTACAAATTGCATGTTATGTAACAAGTAGGAACCAAAGCATCAGAACTTGGAGTACAAGATGCATTGTGGAGTTGAACCACTGTATTAAAAGATCTAATTTTCAATTCGAATAAAATAAATTTAGTTTTTCTAATATTTAATCCTATTATTAAACCATCTCTTAAAAGTAAATAAATTTGATTACATTATCTTTTTTTCACTTAAAGAGCGATACAAATCTGAGCTTGAGGGAATGGAAACACTCGCCAAACCACCTCATGAATATTGATTGGAGGTTGCTGAACAAATATATAGGATGGGCCAGAAATCGTTAGCATAATTCAATCTTGAATTGGAAAAAACAAAAACTACTTAATACAGATAAGTGGCATTTGATAGTCCATCTTAATACGTTTTTTACTCACGAAGTTAATTCATTTCCAAATGGGAACTGGAGCATATCTAACTGATGTTCAAGTGGGATGAGATGTGCTTGGCCTGCCCAATTGTTTTCCAGAAAGAACACTGCCGGTTTCCAGAAATTTCTTGTTCGATTTTTTGATGTTGCTATGATACGGGAAGTCTTAATTAAACGTTGTAGAAATTTCTCTGTACTTGAATATTATATTTGGTTTCAAAAAAACCAATCTATGTAGCTTTCTCCTATGCACTCGCCATTTTAAAATCTGACTTTTTGCAAGGTATATAGAGCTTCAAGTTAGACTACCAAATGGGTCATACCGAGTATCTCTGCAGTAAGTAGTTTTTTAAATCGTGTTTCAAATTGGTTAAGGACTTTTCGCACACCCTGTACATATGTCAACGAATAAATAAATCGATTAATGATGATAGAACAAGACCGGAATTTCCCTGGAGACTTCTGATAAACCATCAACAACGAGGGAAAAATGCAGAAAAGTATAAAATATGGAGTGTACAAATACGAGACAGAAACATAGGATTTATAAATCGTTCCCATCAGGTATAATCCCCAGCATTGTCAAATACAATCATCAATAGTGAGGAGTGGACTCTCAGCTTTCCGACGAACAACCACGTGAAAACTGCACTCTAATTTAAGCGAACTTTCTTTGTGAGCGTTCAATAATGGCCTTAATAATGAATGACCCAGGAGGTTGAGATAAATAAATCAGCAGAATGAAGGAAAGTTTAGGCCTGCTGAGCCCTCTATTCTTGTTCGAAGTTGAGAAAGGAAAGTTCTCAGCGAAAGAGGGTCAGCATAAAAAAAGAAAATTTTTAAGTCAGTCAGGAGAGAAAGGGAGAGGTTTGAGCATGGCTCATTCTACCGGCGCTTGACTTTTATTTTTTTACATACTTTTTTCCCCTAAAATCTTCTGTCTTCTGTAGACTATAATTTGGGGTTAGAGTTCTTGAAAGGAAATGTTTGTTTTGTTTAAATAGAATTGTACATTGCCATTTACATTGTACATGATTTTATCGATTTTTATAGGACTTTAAAATGCAGAAAGCTTTTATTGGTTCTGTATAAAGTATACGTGCTTCGTAAAATAATAGAACTTTAGATTAAAGTAGGGACTCGACCGGCCAGGTCCAAGGGAAGCAAACCAGGAGCGCTATTTTCGGCAGAGGCCTCACGCCTTCACGCTTTAGTAATAGTAGTGGCAGCTTCGGGCCGGGTGAAGAACAATACACGTGTTTCAGTAACTCCCGTGCTCGGAGTTGTGTTCTCCCCCGGAAAACCGTCATGTGACCGTGCTGTGGGTGTTTTAAACATGGAAAACTAACTTTGAAAAGACAGTTACATCTGGAATTTAGTAGGACACGGTAGTGAGGCAGTCCCTGATCTATCTTAATTGTTTTCGTTGGCTGAATAATTTTTTTGAAACATCCACTGCTGGACTTTGACTTTCTGAGACCCTAAGTTATGTCAAGCTTAAGTGGCTAAAAAAATTCAAAAGTCGCAATATATATAGTTATTTCTCTGACTGAAGGGAACATTTAAAATAAGCAACAAACTGATGCGATGAAAATATTTATTGCATTTTATAATTACTAAATTTATTTATTGCTATTAATACAAATTCACAGCTGATACACAGTAAAATTTGAGGTGCATATTTTTTGAGGCCCTTCTAACCGCTCTAGCTAAGTTAGCTTATGCTTAAGTCCACCCTGGAACACTTGAAGGTGTAGTAATAACTTCGTTAACAGGTTGAGAATCATGATGTTCTGCGCTTAGTGACTTGCCGGGTTGCAGTCGCTGCTTCAATGTATATACAGTACTGTGCGAATTAGTTGGGACAAGGGAAGCCTGGAGAACCTCTTCGATCCGGCAACATCCAGCAATCCCCAAAACATCCACCCAAGGTCATGTTTTGGGGATGTTTCACAGCTTCCGGGCCACAGACGCTTCACCCCAGTGAAGGAATGATGGACAGCAAAACGTACATAGGCGTTCTGGAGGCGAAACTGGTCCCAACACTGCAGAAGCTGTTTCCTAACGGCGATGGGGTATTTCAACAGGATCTTGCTCCATGCCACAATTCTAAGCTTGCTAAGAGCTTCTTTACCCAGCAACATTTGAAGGTATTGGAGTGGCCAGGAAATTCACCCGATCTAAACCCCATTGAAAATTTGTGGGCCATTATTAAAGCGCGCATATCTAAGATGGCTTGCACGACGAAAACCGAAATGATAGAAAGTGTCATGAAAGTGTGGTACCACGACCCTGAAGTGAAGGAGATGTGTGAAAAGCTAGTGGCATCAATGGTTGAGAGGGTGAAAGAAGTAATTAAAGCTAAGGGGGGATCACATTCACTATTAACTACACTATTAAACAAATAAATATTTTAGTTGTGTCTTTGTTACTGCATTTTCCTATTGTCCCAACTAATTTGCACAGTACTGTATATATATATATGGCTACATACTGCATGGCAGTTGATAATAAAGTGTAAAATATTTGTATATAACACATAGGAGTCGAGTCCCAGTGATTTGAACGATTCAGAAAGGTATACTAGAGAAAGGTATCAAGAAGTTAAAAACACAAGGGCACGAGAAAAACACAGTTGTCAGAGTGCTGCCTGCGTCCAGAAAGAACCTGCTTCTACAATTGCTAAAGAAGCGACCTTCATTGACATGGAGAAATTTGCGTAATGGTAGTTAGAGCTGCTTGAAAAGATTGACACCAGAATCCATTTATTGGATAATACGGGGTAATGACTGGACTACTAGCCTAGGAAATTAGAACATGTGTGGTACAGAAGTCTACGAAAAGCAGCGAACGAATAGCAGCTGAAACCCAACCTAACACTCATCGAACTAAGACCGAGTTATCGAACCTTGGATTAAAACAGGTTCTGTTTCTCTATATTATTTCATGTGATCATGAAGAGATAATAATGTATAAATCTCCGAAATTTTTATTTCTGCTTCAGAGTATTATCATACCCGAAAACAACAGATCTTATCCGTTTTACTTACAGTATGTTGCATCATGTATTACCTTCATCTCTTGATCTTGTTTATACACAATTCAAGTTTATTTTCACTTCAAGTTATATACAATGTTTATTTTGCTATTAATATTTTGTTTATTGTATTTTCTGCACATTGACCCCTTTAAGTGATCCTCATAACCAGTACAATTGATCCTCATACAATTCGTTCAGAAAAGCTTTATTCCACGTGCGTAAAAACATTAAACTTTGCGAATTTCACGAAACACAATGGTACCTGATATTCGTCGAGATTCATTCAGCATGAAAAAAATTTTCGTTGAAACCTGCTTAGTTACACAGGCTAATATCATCTGTCTCCCAACAGCTTGTTCTAGTGGGTCCCCTCTCCCAACCTTCTCTGAGCCTTCGGGGTCCATGTGACCTGGCCATTTAACCCATGGTTGGCAAAAAAGTGCCGCTCAGAGGTAAAACAACCCAACCCAGTTCATACAACTATAGAGAGTATTCTAACAGAGATGTGGACGATTATAGAAAGATTGAAATCTAAGGCACTAGCAATCAAAATTAAATTTATGGTGATGTGCACGAAAGACAAGAATGGATAAAATGGGGAAATTAGAAGAGTTATTGAAGCAGAGGAGGATGTTTGGGGAGAATATGGAGAAATGGTGTGGTATTAGGGGAGAATTTGGGGAGAATATGGAGAAAATTGTGTGGTATTAGCCTATGTAACTAAGCAGAACTTCTTGGGTTACATCAAAGCACTGGTGTTCATCTATTGGTCAAAACCTAAATTTAATCTGTTCCCCGGTTAGCCACAAAGATGGTATATAGAACCATATTGACTCGGCTTCCGGTGTGGAGACTCTTAGTCTGGCTTTTCCATCGATAAACCTGTCGACCGGGGAGACCACTCCCAGTCGCAAGCCTTCAACTTCGTCCTCTCCATCGAGCCGGGTCACTACAGCCCCGCCCGCCGACTCGGCAGTGACCGTGCTGGGGCTGCGTCGGAGCTCACTTGACCAGCGCACCAGCATCACCAGTCAGCGGCCCTCCAAGAACCCCAACAACAGCCGTTAGCCTACCGTTGCGCACCTGAACTGCAGAGCTCGAACCCCACTTCACAGAGGCACCATTCAACACCCCCCCCCCACCACCACCACCACCACCACCACGTCAAGGTGGTCCCCTATCAGGGGGGAATAGTGATAGACAGCATTCTTATTTTGTTGAAAACAATTTCTTCTTTGCTTTACCTGAAAAATTTAAATAGTCGCCAAAACTAATCTTGATGAAACCAAACATAATCTTTGATTTTTCAGCCACCTATTCTTGTAGCTGAAAAAGCAGACAAGCATTCATTTTTAAGCAACAATAACAACGCTTAGCGTAATCCAATTTGACCATAGGTTCGCTATATTCCTTCAGTCGCTCTACCCTGTATTGTTTACTGTTTTCTCTCTCATTATGTATTTAATTTGAGAATTAATTTATTGTCGATTTTAGCTCTTCGTTTGACAGCGCTATCAAATTTCATCTATCCAGGCTGGAGGGAAACACGTTTCTGAACGTTCTACTGATAGAAGCATTTCAAAACGAAATTTACATTTCAACATTATGTTTCTTGATCATATACAGGGTGATTCAGTTAAACGTGTAGAAATTCTGGGAGGGGTAGGTTGCACAAAAACGAATTGAAATCATACAGCAATACAGGGTCGGTAATGGCATCTTCACGTAGTAGATGATGTTGTTCGACGCGGTAGATGGCATTGTATGGCTGCAGGACTGCACAACGTCCTCACAGGTAACCGTCATTCGCGAACTGCCCGTAGAGGTAGTAGGATGGCCGATTACACAAACGCAGAGTTGGCCATTATGCATCTCGAATATGGGGCTGTGGACTACAATGGGCGAGCTGCTGCGCACGTGTATCAGGAACGGTACCTGATGAGGTGTACTCCCAACCACCAGATGTTTGCACGACTGCATCAGAGGTTATGTGACACTGGTTCCTTCCAGAGACCTGCCAAGAGTCGGGAACGATAGTCACGGACCCCTAATATGGAGGAGAATGTGCTACGTCATACAGAAGACACTCCAAGTGCCAGTACTCGAGCAATCGCCCACGGGGTCGGTCTTTCCCAATCCACCGTATGGAGGATTATGCACGATACAATTGCATCCATATATATCATGTGCAGCACGTCCAGACACTGAAGCCTGAGGATTACCCACAGCACATTGCATTTGCGCAATAGTACCCGCAGAAGAGTGCGGCAGAACTCCAATTTCCTGCTTCTGTGCTGTTCACAGACGAGGCATGTTTTACACGGGAAGGTAGCTTCAATGCACAGAACGCGGATGCATGGGTGGTGGAGAACCCCCATGCTACACGAACACGTGCAGCATAAAACCGTTTTGCTGTAAATGTTTGATCCAGCATTGTCGGGGACCACTTAATAGGCCCATACCTCATGCCTGTTCATCTGGACGGAAGGAGTTACCGGATATTTCTGGAGGACGTCTTGCCAGAACTTTTGAATGAACAACAGGTCCCTCAGTCGCTGCGCCGTGCAATGTGGTTCCAGCACGATGGGACCTCCGCCCATTTCAGCATGAAGTTCGTCAACACTTAAACGCGACATTTGGACAACAGTGGATCGGGTGTGGTGGTCCTGTTCATTGGCTTGCAAGATCGCCGGACCGATCATACCTTGATTACTTCTTCTTGGGTTACATCAAAGGACTGGTGTTCGACACCCCCGTTGAAAGTGCTGAGGACCTTGTCGCACGCATCTCCGTAGCTGCCTCAGAAGTCTGAGACATGCCAGGAATCTTCCAGAATGTACATGATTCTATGTGCCGACGATGTCAGGCCTGTGTTACAGCTCGTGGTCGCAATTTCGAACACCTTCTATGACCTCTGTGCATTTCGCAAATGTACCTATTGTGATTAATAAAAAGCATTTTGTTCACTTACGTACTGCTTTTTAATTCACGTCCGCTCTGTACACTAACACATGTTGATGCCGTTACCGACCCTGCATTGCTATATGATTCCGATTCGTCTTTGTGCAACCTACCCCTCCCAGAAGTTTGTACACGCTTAACTAAATCACCATGTATATATAACACAATAACTACGAGAATTCGACCGTTGGACTTGAAAATGTCACTGTCCCTTGAAGAGGACTAAACCGTTTCCCCATATATACGAGACCCTGTACATCTTGTAGAGGTGGAATGGCACAGTCGCTTGTCCGCCAGTTTTCTAATCTGCAGTACTTTGTTTTGAGTCCCAACTGTTAAGATTTATCTCTGCTGCCCTCGAACAGAAATGGAACACCGATGGGCTTGGAAAGGCTGTCGTGCATCAGATGGGACGTTAAGCTGTGGCTCCTTGTGCAGGAGAGCCATAACCGGTGCATGGTGAAGAATATGCTGGATGGCCTTGACGAGAGGCTACCATATGTCTCCTAGCATTTCCCCAGTAGGTATCCTTCCCTAACCTTCATCGAGCCCTTGGGTCCTTGTGATCTGGCCATTTGTGCAAAAAAAAGTGATGCTCAGGGGTAAAAACTCAACTGAACCCTGTGCAATTAAAAATTGGCTTTTACGCTAGATGGTTTTTGCGTGAATCAATGTTTCTCAGCTCGTAACTCAATGCTTCCCAGCCGGTGGGCATATAATGGTGTTCAATAAAATCAGCTATTATTAAAGAGACATAGTTCTATATGTTGTTGTTGTTTTCTGAAGTGGCGCGACAATTTTGAATTCTTAAATGTGCCCTGTGGACTCAAAAAGTTAGGAAAGCAATATCCTAATAGTTATTCAGTTTGTCCACTTCTACTCTATATACAACAGATCTGGATCCTTTGGGATACATGCCAGAGCATACAGGAGAATTATGCTCACAAAGTGCCATAACGAAATACTGGATATGTTTTTCCCGGGACCACCTACTCTAGTTTCGTATCCGTTCTCGATTCTTGTTTTCGAAATCTTTCTGCACTAATTTCGCCGTTTTTTCGATGAAGAATAATATAGTGATAAAAGGTTTTACTTCATTAAACGGAATCGTTTTGTGAAAAAATGTGACTGGACAAAAATGAAAGATTGCAATCAAATCTGAGTAATTCTTGATCTTTAACCTATCAGTTCAGTATTTAAAATTTTTCGGAAACTGGATATTTATCTAAAGTAGCGCAAGTCATAAGAATTTACCTCAACAGTTAATTAAAACTTGAATATGAAAATTATTTAAGCCAGTCAATAAATTAAGTATATATTTTATAAGTTTGTTTAAATAATTCTTGAAGTATTTGTCTTAGGATTGACAATCTGCTGTTTAATATTCTTTTTCCATAATTCTTTAAATACCGAAAGAATGCTGCTAAAATCAAGGTTTTAATCATCTTTTGTCCTATACGGTTGTTTGCATCGATACAGTATTTCTCTCCACTTGATTTTACCCAACAAGTATTTGTTACTTCCTCCACATCACCTCTCCATTTCCTTCTTTCCTTTTACCAGTCAGAATCCCAGGGGTCTTTTTCCACCAATGGGTTCCCATTTCGATATTTTCTTTCGCCACCTTCCATTCTTTGTTCATATCATCTCAGTCTCTTTTTCACCATATTCTCCCCAAACATCCTCCTCTGCTTCAATAACTCTTCTAATTTCCTCATTTTATCGATTCTTGTCTTTCGTGCACATCAACATAAATTTAATTTTGTTTGCTAGTGCCTTAGATTTCAATCTTTCTATAATCGTCCACATCTCTGTTAGAATACTTCCTATAGTTGTATGAACTTTCATCCTTTTATTTTTGTTGATAGAATTCTATCTCATAAAGCGGAATTTAGCATTCTCTCTACTCTCATTCTCTGTTCTACTCTTGCTTCTCCATTATGTGAGTGCCTTTCTCCTGGATGATAGAAACAAATACACTGATCGACATAGAAAATGCCACACAACGAAGGTATGCACGAAATGAGACGAAACTTACCATACATGTAGACACATAGGTGGGAAAGAAGTGATTTACAGTAATTCTGAGGGATTATATGAATATGTAATAAACAGTATAATATGGCCTGAGTCAGTAGGTCGTATAACCGCCATGCTGGGCTATACATTCGGCACCACGGCGTGGCATTGAGTGGAAAAGTCCCCACATGGGGTGCTGAGGTATCACAGACAATGCATCGTTGACCTGTGACCATAATTCATTGACATTTTGAGGGATCGTGCAGAGGCATGAAATCGTCTGTGAATGATGTCCCACACATTCTCTATTGGGGAGAAATCTGGGCATCGCGCTGGCCAAGGAAGCATCTGGACACCTTGTAGACACTGTCTGCTGATGTTCGAAGTGCGCAGGCAGGCGTTATCGTGTTTAAACTGGGCATTAATGGCCATGAAGATATGGCAACAAAAAAGGGCTGCAGCACCTCATCCACGTATCGTTGTGCTGTCATTGTACCCACCATGCTTACGACCAGTGAAAACTGGTAGGTGAAATTGATAGCCCCAAACCATGACACCAGGCTTAGGAGCTGTATGACACTTACAGATGTCTGACAGATTAGCACAGTGACCACGTCATCTCCAGACTCAATCGGGAATCGTCGACGCTGAGATAGAAGTGAAACGCGTCGCTGAATACGACATGGTTCCATTTGTCCTGCCACGCATGTCTGGTACGGAAGCACTGCAACCTGCAGGACCATATGTGCGATGAGTGGCAGTCTCACAATGGGTGGCGAGAGCGCAAACCTGCCTCGGCCAATATGCGATTCACAGTTCGTGTCGACACGGTGATGTCCATAGCTGCCTGTTCACCTCGTCGAATATCATCGCTTTGGATTGTGAGGCCGCTACGGCTTGCAGTCGAATGCGGCTATCGAGGCGTTTGGACGTCTACCTACGTGCACCAGTCCCGCTACGGTGACATACGTTATCTTTCTCCAACCACTGTCGCCCAATTCGGCAGACAGTTGTTTCAATATGATATGACGCAGTGACCAACCAGCCGACATAGCCCTATGATGAAGCCTCTGGTAAAAGTGTGTGATGTCAGGATTCCCGATTATGTCGATTCCCGATTATGTCGCCCAGGCATTCTCACTCCTTACACTACACGTGATGTCGCCAACGTGATCACAACGATGCAGTGATCCACACGCCCAGATGAGGACTACCAATCTTATCTACGCTGACCTATCACGTGATTGATTCGCAACTGCACTCATTTACATAACTTAACTGTCGACACATACTTCCTGGTGTGACATTTACACAAATACTTCCTGGTGTGACATTTTCTACATCAAAAAGTATAACTTAAACGTGTTCATCCCTCTGACCATTTCTATAGTAACCTCAAGATCTTTTCTTAATTATTATATTTAATTCAATGATGATCTTTAATTTATCGTTAGTAATATTTTTCTGTCAAAAAATCATTTTAAATGGTTTCGGAGCTTCGAGTTTGATTTTCCATCAACATAACATAGGGTTGTAGCTATTTTCTTAAAAATAAATGGCCAGTACTTGTTTATTTCGCCATTCTATCAATATTATAATGTATTTTTTCTTTACCTCCTTTTAAAAAGCATCCACTGATAATATAAACGATATATATATATATTCATTTTTTGACGTTTATTTCTTTGGAATAATAAAGCTCTCTTTGTTTGACCGATGAATTAATAATATTCTCCACTTGATGTTACGAAACGATTTTCTAGTAAACAACTTCTGTTTTCATGTTGCTAGTCTGATTTCCTGAGCATGTTTCTTTCAATACGAAAATAACTACTCTTAATGAAGAGAATTAAGTGACTCCTCTGAGAATTGGTGTTGTTTCCAGCGCATCTAATTCCCATATCTTTTAAGGGTTAATTAAGAACAAATTAAATAATGCTTCGAAACTTATGGGAAAACATTTCATCGCTGTCTGTGACTATTGTGATTTCTAGAAAGCAAATAATGATGAAGATTATCATATTATTTAAATATACTGTAACGGGTGTAGATTTTCGAATATTAGAAATGTCTGTCTTAATAACACTGATCAACAAATTGTAACTTTTTTTTTATTTTCTGCTTAAGAATGTGTTTTGAAAGATAATTTCACGCTAAATTCAAATGTGATTTTAGAATTTTTTCGTCACCTATAGACTTTGAGAAAAATTTGATTTTTTTATATTATAATTTAATAATTTTTTAAATATAACTCAACTAAAACAGTTCCCTCAAGCAACTTATGAATATACAGTTGGATAAATATACATAATCATTTACTGAAATTAATTTCTGGCTCATTTTGGCTTACTGTTGTTCCGGTACTCGATGTTTCCGAATGATATTGAAGATTAATGAACAACATTAATCATCAAACGTATCTGTCTTCCATCTTTCTTGATACTGTTTTTCAAATGTTGAAATATCTTGATTGAAGTGTTCTCAGTGTACGTCACTTCCAGTTCCGAAATTCTCAGGCAAAGAAGTCCAAATGGGAATGAAGAAAGATAATTTTTGAACACATGTTACGTCTTATTTCATGATATGCTACATCATTTTTTATCATAATCTTTACAGTTTTCTGCTTTTTGTTTCCTAAACAAATTGATCACTATGGCTTTGAAACTTTTCCAAGCGTCATTTAATTTTCCTTATAAGTATATTATTTTTCCTTACATCAAATCCATCCACTCATCCCAAATTTCAGGATCCATAAATATTCCTTCTTTTATTTTCGCCTCTCTAGACTTCTGGAAATTTTTCTTTAATTCCAATAATTGTATTTTGGCCAGTTACGAACAGTGTGATGCTTAAATTTAGCACGGCAATCTTAATTTACACAAAAAATTGTAGTGCTCTATACAACCCAGTTGCGTTCCCAAAAGGTAAGCAATAACATTTAGGTCACCACAGTGGCGAAGCGTGACGTTTTGAGAAGGGAAAGCAATGACCAAAAGCAGTGGTACAACTAAATCGAAACGCCGTTTCTGTACTCGATGATTTCGAATCATTGAACAGGATCGCTAGTAAGGGAGCGGAAGGCCAAAATTATTAAACTTGTGCATATTTTATGCGATTTGCAATATTTTTTTAAAAGCCTCTAAAGCGAAGGGAAAATGTTACACTGCAAAGGAAATTCAATCTCTTGCCGCTCCTCCCTTTTATCTTTTCCGGCTCGATTGCTTCTCTTGCCCCTCCTCCTCCTCCTCCCTTTATTTTTTTCTATATCAGGGCTTGGTACCATTAATACCGTCTACTAACGAAAATGGCGAGGATTCTCCCCGTCATTGAGGGAAGTGTTTTTAATAAACTATTTGTTCATCGGCGTTCCTGTGCCAGAATGGTTAGCCTGCCCTAGGAACCTGGGTTCAAGCCCTGGATAAAACTCATGAATGTTTTCTTTCTGCTGAAATCCCAACTTCGTCACAAATCTCTATGGTGTATTATGCTTAGATGCTCCTGTCAGATTTCTGTGGGAAACAACTATTTGGGGGAATGTTTTGTTCATTTATTTGTTCATTAACAGGTATTAATAAAAAGGTTAACAAAATTCTTTACAACTTATATACTTCCATATTTGTTGGCCATTCTTCGCTACGCCAGTAATTCTATATGAAAAATTCCTAAATTTTAGTCTTGTTATGTTCTATCTAATTGTCATTGTGTGTACGCTCGAATAAAGGGATTATTAAAAAATACATTACAATTTCACTTTCCAATGCTGAATTTTATAAACGCACATGTATGGAAGATTGACGAAGCTAAATTTTTTCGCCTTCACTGTTATGCTAGATTTAGATATTTTTACCTTTAAGCAGTATTTTTGTGCGTACAATAGGCTGAAGATCGAGGTCATAAGGGCCCCCAAGGGTTCAGAGTTAAATAGTGAACGGAATCAACTGGACAGTTGTTACGAGAGAGACGGAAATCTCCCTTTAAGATATCCAGGGTGTCCTTCAATGTGCACAGAGTAGGATTCTCCTGAGTACGGTCCAGCTGGGTCAGCGTTGAGATTTATCTCCGCAAAACTCCCCACCCTACCCACGGTCAGTAGAGGACACCGATCGGCTTGGAAAGGCCTCCGTCCGTGTACAGGTATGACTCTCCCGCACATTAAGCCGTGGCCCCATGTGCGGGAGAGCCATACCTGTACACGTTAAAGAACACGCTGGATGGCCTTGACAGGAGGTTACCATCTGTCTCCCAACAGCTGTTCCATGGGTCTCTTCCCCAACCTTCTCTGAGCCTTCGGGTCCTTGTGACCTGGCCATTTAGCACATTGTGAGCAAAAAAGTGCCACTCAGAGGTAAAACAACCAACCAAATCCTGAGTACGGAGTTACGGCTTAACGTCCTCTCCAGCGGACGGCGGCTTTCCAAGTCGAAAATTGTCTCCTTTCTCACCGAGGGCAGTGTCTGAGTTAACGGAAATAGATCTCTACGCTGCAACAGCTGGGTGTCGAGCCTGAGAATAGCAGAATTCTAGTTTAGGGATTACAAACTAAGACAAACCCTCATGGGCTGAAACGAAATGTCTTTTCTGATCACTTTTCATTGGCAAGTCACAAAAAAATGACATCAAAAGAGACCGTCTAGTGAGAAGCTCATAAATGTTTGTACTGAATAGATTTGATGTGACTGTATCAAAATTAAGTAGAATTGATAGAGAATCTGATTTTGATTTAATTTAGCCCATATTCAATTTCGTAAATTAAATAGTTTTAACTACTGTGCAAAATCATCATTATGTCGTTAATGTAGAATAAACTTTTATTATCAGTAAATAGTAAAAAAGGCCAAACGAATTTTGTCTTGAATGCAAAAATCAGAATTAATCATAAATTTATATGTATTTAATATTTTACACTTTTCAACCATTTATTTTTCATGGTTCGTTTTCGAAAACACACTTCTGTTTTTGTATATTTCAATTGAATTTTTCAAGGGCTACGGGATATAGTTTTACGACGCAGACCGAGACTTTTAGTAGTCTTGAAACAAGCTGATCTTTCAAGATTAATATAATATGCATTCTTGTTTCTTTTGTTCGAGAGATGAGACTGAATAACAGTTTATTTACCATTGCATTTGTCATTGAAGGTCCCTATCCCTAAGCTTTTCCATTCATTAATATATTTTTATAATTTGAATCATACTAGTTGAATTCCTATTAAAAAAATCCACTATGAACTTTAATAAAACTATAAAATTTCACTCTAAACAATCATTTCTGAAACGTGGAAGAATTTTTCTCATGAACTTTCAACCATTTTGATATTTCGGGCTTTTATTTCTCAATAAATATTTAGAATTTACCTCATAGTTTAAGCCAATTTCAAGTTCGAACCTATATTCCATTATAAGAGTTGAATTTTTAAGACAATACGATATGACATACGTTGAGCAATGCGTTCCCGGAAAACATCGGTATACGCAAACCTCGAAGAATAGTAAAAGTGGCATACTCCAATCTCTTCCATTATATCTGTATGTTTAAAAACTTTCTAATTAAATCACTATTGAAATATGTTCAATCAACAATAAATTCGTGAGTATTGAAGAAAGCGCAACGATTATGTGAAAAATTTGTTACATTAAGAGCAAACGTTTCTACATAAACTTTATATCTGGCAATTATTTCCGGTTATCAGTCATTCCTAAAGCTATTACGTGACACATTTCATTGCCAAGAACTATGTCAATGAGTTGAAGGCTGAATAATATAAAGGAAAAGAAAGCTACCAAGAGTGATTCCACTAGAAGCATTTCGTATTATGCATGATAAAAATGACAGAAAACAAAATTCAGTTTTAGAGATAGGGTTAAAAAATTTGAATCAGACTCTCAATCAAACCTGTAGTTCTTTTTCAAACATATCAATGCCTATTTACATAACATTCTAATTTCAAACTTCTTGGAACTTCATATGCTTCTCTTACACTTTTTAAAATTTCAATGCATGTAATTCCATGTATTTGAATGTAGTTCAATACAGTGGGCACCAACGTAACGTCGTTAATTTGTTCTTAAAAACCCGAAGTTAATCGGAACAACTTTAACCTGATCGAAAGATATAATCTTTATGTGAATGGAATTTATCAAAGATATATTTCTCAGAGTATACTGACTGAATATAGCCTCGACGAATTGTAGTATTAGTAGGCTACTACTTTGTCCACAAATTATTTTAATCATTTTGTATATTTTCTATTATACCTACAGTAGTATTAAAATTATCTCTAGTTGTTACGATTATAATGAAAACCTTAAAACATAGTCAAAAGTTATAACTCAGTTCAGCAATGTGCATCGGATCAATTAGGATGAGATGTATGTGAAAGGGCACGATTACATTCGCCGATAGAATGATGGTACATAATTTGGAATGTGAAAGCTGGACACAGGGTCTTTGAGAAGAACTTTATCAGGGGGTATAAAGTTTCTTTTGGGTCCCTTCCCTTCTCCATTAGTCCATCTGTTTTTTTCCACTACGGTTTTATGCCATGAGCTGTAAGCCTGTAAGGTCAAAAAGGGTATGGAAGACAAGAGAGGGGTGACGTGCAGCGCTCTATTAAATTTCTGCATTTAAGGCCTTATGCTCTTATAACTCTCTCCACGATAAATATAAATAAATATAAATAAAATAAAAGAGGATCAGAGATAAGAAAGCACATTTGATTTGAACATCTTTGTTTATGCTACAATACAGATAAGGGGAAAGAATTCACATTGAAACATCCCTTTATATTGCAATGCAGATCAGATCATCAGAAGACATAAGTATTAATAAAAAAAATATATAAACTTACTATTTACTTTATTTACTTAATAAGATAACTTATTATTTTAATTATTACTTTTCTTTCCTGGTCTTTTTTTGTGAAAAATTTCGATTCATAGTGTGAAAATTAATTGTTCTGGCAATGTTTGATGCAATATTTAACCTGGCCAAATACAAAAGACGTTCGTGAGACATTGCAGACCTTAAAAAAATTCTTAATTAGTTTAAGTTTGCTAAATGAGCTCTCTCCAGAAGCTAATGTTGCTCGGATTGTTAATAGTATTCTTAAGCTGGCACAAACATTTGGAAGCAGGTCACCAATTTTGTACCCTGTTAACAAGTTCAACAGATCTAATGGCTTTAACTGTGCATTAAAAATTGCTTTATGTACTGAGGGTAAATGTTGCATTTCTCTTCCAAAATCATCACCGTTAAGGTCAGTAGGATATTGCTCTAATAAAGATAAAGCTTTTCTCTCCACATCACTTTTGTTGGACTTGGTGAGATATTTCCACAAGAAATCAAATTTTTATGCCAACTGTTTAACAGCATTGAAGCGAACAGTTAATCCTGATGTAACATTGTCTACCAAAACGTAAAACACACACTTTCTGAAGTAGGACTCTTCTGGAATGTCATCTGTGTCATTCATTTCTTCCAAGTTGGCATCAGGTGTGCTGTCGTCGTGCGGCTTTGCCCTCTTGCGCCTAACTCCATCACGTGTACAGGAGAGTTTTATTTCTATATTTAGGTTTGACGCAACCAATTTGATTTCATTCCACATGCATTTCCAGTTGTTTCGAAGTTTTGTCAGCTGTGTGAGGAGAGTTTCGATGTTTGCTACTTCAACATCCAGTGTGGCACTTCTAGCTTGTATGACCTAGTTGGAAATAACTATACCAGCTAATATTTTATACCACACCGCTGACATTAACACAAGGCAAAAGGTGTCACATATAATAAAACCATGGACTTCATTTCTTGTTTTGGCCGTCAAATTCAGTTCTAGGATGTCTTCCAGTGCTAATTTAATGCCAGGCAACTGAGCTGCAAAAGGCTTTACACATTCAACATGATCTGACCATCTTGTTTCAGACATACCATGAAGAGAATAACCAATACGGTTTTGTAGTAATTCCCACCGTTTAGGACTGGAAATAAACAGATGGTACACAGTTTGAATTGTTCCGAAAAAGGATTTTGCCTCAGGTAACTACAAGTTGAGTGTGTGACAACCGCAAAGTGAAAAAATTGCTGTTGAGCATTGTTCTTGTATTTTTGCTTGTGCGCCATTGTGTTTTCCGGCCATATTTGCCCCAATATCGTAGGCCTGAACTCTACAGTCACTGAGAGGAATAGCATGTTCTTTCAATGTATCAGTTATCAATTCAGCAATTTCTTCCTTTCTTTTGTTGCGATAATCTGCAAACTTGAGAAATATTTCGTGAATCTCATACTGTGTTTCTTTTAAAAGTACGTATCTCAAAAGAAATGTTGTTTGCTCAATATGAGAAGAATCTGCTGTGGAATCTACTATTACTGCAAAAACAAAATTATGCTTTCAATTTTTTCACTTTGCGGTTGTCACACACTCAACTTGTAGTTACCTGAGGCAAAATCCTTTTTCGGAACAATTCAAACTGTGTACCATCTGTTTATTTCCAGTCCTAAACGGTGGGAATTACTACAAAACCGTATTGGTTATTCTCTTCATGGTATGTCTGAAACAAGATGGTCAGATCATGTTGAATGTGTAAAGCCTTTTACAACTACAACTATTACTAAAACTACTATTACTGCAAAGTACTTTGCAGATTGCCTATCAAGCAAAATGTGTTGTTTCACAAGATTCGAGCATTCTGCAATAAATTCATTTTGTAAGTCAGGGGACAGATAATGAACTTAAAGCCGTTCACTCCTTTTCTGTGACTCCTCTACAGTTATCACATGTTCCTGAAGGATGGGGTCCTACATGGAGAGCAGTTTAATGAGTCCTAAAAAGTTTCCATTGTTTGAATCACCAATTCGATGGGATGAAGCAGTAAATGCTAGACTACGTTCTCCCAAGAAGAGTACAACATCGATGATACGGTTTAAAAGGTTGTACCATTTCACAGTTTCAGTTTTGATTGACGTTTCTGAGATGATGTCAACTCCCGTCCCAGACACCAGGCGCCTTTCTAGTTCTCGTCAAGCTAGGTAGCATTCTCTGTGACTATTGCCTTTTTCATGTTTTGGAATCCTGTAGGAAAGTTTCCGCCACTTCCCGTTAGAATCCCAGCCTTCAGCAGATATCAGTGCAGACTTAGGCGCAGAAGTGCTAGTCTTGACGGTCTAGGGGCGGGGGTGGCTCAGTCGGTAGCGCGCCAGGCTCGTAATCTGTAGTTCCCAGGTTCGAGTCCCAGCTGGGTCAGCATTGAGATTTATCTCCGCAAAATTCCCCGCCCTGCCCACGGTCAGTAGGGGACACCGATGGGCTTGGAAAGGCCGCCGTCCGACGGATGGGACGTTAAGCCGTGGCCCCGTGTGCGGGAGAGAGCCATACCCTGTGCACGTTAAAGAACACGCTGGATGGCCTTGACGGGAGGCTACCATCTGTCTCCCAACAGCTGTTCCAGTGGGTCCCCTCCCCAAACCTTCTCTGAGCCTTCGGGGTTCTTGTGACCTGTCCATTTAGCCCACGGTGTGCAAAAAAGTGCCGCTCAGAGGTAAAACAACCCAACCCAACCTTGACTGTCTTGTGCCAAAATAATCGATATGGAAAGCAATTAAAGCTTGTTTCTGTTTACTCCAGATAAGCCATCTCTTACATGTAGCTCTCCATTAGTGCTTTAAAATTTCAGTATGCTTTCTGAGAAAACTTGATTGCTGGTGTCTTTTGGTTGAAAATAGCTTAATTTGTCACATGATTGCTCTTATTGCCAAGTGTCAAATATTTATTGCACAGGTGATAACATAAGAATCAAATAAATAGTTGTTTTACTTTCTAAAACGTTTAGACTACACTCAATTCTGTTTTTATACGGTAGATATGTTCCCGAAAAAACCGTGTAAAAAATGCAGTGCATATGAAAAAATAGAAGATTAGTTACAGTCCTGAAAACCCAGTACAAATAATAAGTTATTTTCAAGCAAATCATATCAATATCTTTAATTAAATCTTTATTTGATTTTTATTCATTTTAACAAATTTTATATTTTACAAACTTATAAAGATAATTATATGTATGTATATAAAGTAAATTATCCTTCATAAAGAAAATAATATGTCACTAATTCAATAATACAAAAATGCAAAAAAAAATGACTTACATATGCTTATTAACTAAATTTTATTCGTTGTCACTTTCTGACAATTGACGCATTCGTTTGCGTAAGACTGGAATTAAATCACTTTCATCGCTGAAACATTTTGGCCGTCGTGTTCATACTCCAAACGTGAAATGCTTTCTGTGATATGGAGAACCAAATTATCATTTGTTTCCAGTGATTCTGAAGTTTGATTAGTTTTGACAACGAACTCTGTAATCAATCGTTGAGATCCTGCTTTGACTAGATCTTTGTATAATTCTTGATAACGCACAAACTGCTCAGCTTGTTCGACAATGGGATCATGTGTAAGAAATGACTTCCCAATTTACTATCCATTTGAAGCACTTCTTTAATTAAACTTGCAGTGAGTGGAACATCACCATCACTTTTTTCTTTTTCATCAGGAGTCTCAAGGACGACTTCTGTTATTTCATCTTCGCTAAGAGCTTTGTCACCAGAAATTCATCACTATCTGCAAATGATAAATCATTGAATCCTTCTTCACCAACTGCATGTGCTAAAGTGATGATATTAAGATATTCAGTCGTATTTGTGGGCACAGAATCTTTGCTTTTTGCACATTCTGGTCAAATAGCTTTCCAGCATATGTTTGAAGCTGACTGTTTTAATTCTGATAACGGCAATCCAGCAGGTCTGATACAATCTAAAACAGAAAATTTCTGCCACACAACAATAACTGTTAGTGTTTTATCCTTATCTAATTTATCCAAAATTCATTGGAATGTTCGTCTTACGTAGTAAGACATGGTAATTATATTCTGGTGTGTGGTTATATTAAGGATGTCGTATTAGGCGGCAAAAAACAAAATTGCACATTTGGGTGTTCCAAAACAGGATGGCCTGTCGCATTGTCTATAATCAATATAACTTAAATTCTAGATTGTTTTCCTTCAAATAGCGTTTAACTTCTGAAACAAAACATTTATGATACCAATCATTAAAAATTTCTTTTGTAGCGCACGCTTTTTTGTTTGCCATCCAATACATTGGCAATTTATTCAAATCTACACCTTTCATTGACCGTGGTCTTAGAGATCGATTGATGAGCAACGGTTTCAACATACGATCTCCTGAAACTTTGCTGCAAAATAGAAAGGTCACACGATCCTTAGCTGCTTTAAAGTCACCAACAGTTTTTTGAGATTTTGCTACGTAGGTTCTATTCGGCATTTTTTTTTCGAAAAAAGACAAGTTTCATTTGCATTCCAAACATGATCAAGAGTGTATCTACCATCTTCAATGATTTGGGCCAAATCTGGAAAAAATTATATAGCAGCCGGTTCATTTGCAGATGCAACTTCATTTTTATCTCTACATTATGAAACGAGTGTCTTTGAAGAAATCCTGCAAGCCAACCTGTACTTGCAGAAAATTTATAAGTTTCATTTAACTGATTTGATTAAGTTGATTCCATTTCTTGTATCTGCCTATATATTCGTAATGCCATCTGTTTGATGGTATTTCCGCCTAGATTTATTCTTTTTTGCGAGTTATCTTATATCCACATTACTAGTGCCTTTTCCATCTTCAGTTTTATAATATCTCTCGTGTACGATGACGACTTAACGCTCAATTTTGTTCCAGAAAGCACAGATTTTCTAATGGCATCTCGTTTTTCTTGATGGTTCTTACGGTAGCTTCTTTCAAACCAAAATATTTACCTATAAAACCTTCTCTAGTTGCAAGACGATATAAAATTTGTATCTTAGTATCCAAAGAGACAGCTTTCCTTTTCTGCTTTTGAAAAGTTGAATTATCCGACATCGTGGAAAGGCTTACGAAAAACATTTGAATTGTAGTTAATAAATCAGATGATGAAAAATTGTAAATTACCTATCAGCAAAATTTAATAAATTTATGTTACGCACACAAAACTTCAAAAAACAAAACAAAATGTTTTTCGATTTCTTCTATTAAACATCTAAAGACTTGTAACTTTAAACATGAAATGAGACACCAAGACTAACGTAATTACTGAATATAAAAATTGAGGAGAATTCCCGGAACTCAATGTTGCCACTTTATTCCGAATGAAGTAGGTTTTGTACAATTTTTCCATAAAATAGAGAATAAAATAAAGAAACTTGTTTTGTAGTTGTGTTAGTGTAGTTTTTTTGGGGGGGATTTTAGTGCACAAAATGTGTATCTATGGTACATTTTTAAAGTTAAAACTACTTCGAAAAATGTGACCATAAAAGTGGCATCGTTGTTATAAATGTAAATTCCAGGAATGTTTTCTTGAATAGGAATTTTTTTTCAGAATTAAATTCAAATGGAGGTTTTTAAAAAGGCGCCGTTTGAATCGTGTTAGATCAAAATAAATCGTGCAAAAAAAAATTGGATATTTTTCTAAACCGTGTTAAATCAAAATCGTGTAAATACAGAATTGAATGTATTTGCCTAACATGCTGAAATTTTCAAGTTTTTTAATATCATTAATTCAAAAATTTGTAAAAATCTATACATGATGGAAAAATTAGGAAACATTCAAATTCGACATAAAAAATACAAATAGGCGAACTATTTTCGTTTAAGAAACAAACACCTTGTTTTTCGCAATTATTAACTTACTTTCCTACATCAAATGATTTCTAAATAGATTATTGACTCTAAGCAAACAGGTGAAATCGTCTCTTTAACTGTTTGCTGAGCAGGGTTGGGTAATTTCATCGCTTGGCACATTTTTTCACACAATGGGTTAAATGACCATATCACAAGAACCTCGTGGTTTCAGAGCTGGAGAGCGGAAGGGATGATCAATTGAAAAACTGTTAAGAGATAGATGAAAGGAGTTTTATCTCCATGGTGTGAACAGATCTATCCGAATTTTCTTTCCTTGTTTGTTTGTTTTATGTCTATCAGATGATGACTTTCCTTGCAAACGTGACTAAAATGGTCTTCAAAAGTAAAAGAAGTTTAAACGCAAAACATTGAAATCTGTTTCGAAGATATCAAGAGCGTACATAAGTGCAAAGGGACTTGATTACTGTGGAAGGAAAAAACAGTTGCATTGAGTTCTTCCTTAATTGTTATTATCCTTGCAGTGTGGCACTTCCATTTTATTTTATAAAAGTTCAAAACTTATTTTCTTTCTTGAGTATTAGCAGATTTGTTCCGGTGTTATTCAATTCTCTTACTAAACCACGTTGGGTTAGGTTTTTTTTACCTGAGCACATGTTTTACTTTTTAGCACAAGGTGTGATAAATGGCCAGGTCACAAGGATCCCGAGCGCTCAGAGTAGGTTGGGGAGAGGGGACCCACTGAACAACCGTTAGGAAACAGGTGGAAGCCTACGTCAAGGCCATCCAGAGTGTTCTTTAATGTGCACAGGATATAGCTCTCCTGAAAACGGGGACACAGCTTTATGTCCCATCTGACGGACGGCGGACTTTCCAAACCCATCGGTGTCCCCCTTTCAGACCTAGCGTAGGGTGGGATTTAGGCTAAATAACGTTAAACAATTTAAAATATAGGATCGGCATAAATGTAAACGAGAAGATAGGGGATTTTCAATGCGTAATAAATTTTTCTGGTGTAGCAGGGTTGTTTCAAACTTCAGGACATGTATCGAAAAACAAGGCTTAACGTCCAAAATTTGAGACTTATAAATTGATCACTTTAATCACTCAATTTCAACAGATGTCTTTAAAAATTGCTTTGATATATTGACCAAGTTCCTTGTCTTAGTCATGCAAAAGTACAAATATAAAATATATAATATAACATTTGACCTATATCGAATATAGCAATTCGTCTGTGTAATTGATGGCACACATGGTTGCTATCTCAGATTTGTAGTTTCTATCACCAACTTTTCCAGAGTTGAAGTTCGCAATTTATCCTTCACAAGCTATCTTCGAAAATGATCGACTTGCAGAGAATACCGTTCGTTAGGTGTCTCGTTAAGTCGTGATCTGTTGCAGGAGAGACACATCAAAGAACATGCTGAATAGGTTTGATGAAAGGATATGATTTTCTCTCGAGAAATTTTTTCTTCTACCTTTGACTTCTGTCTTTCTCCTCTTTGCTCACTCACCCTGAAATGGATCATCATGGCCTGTCATTTCACAAATAAAAAAGTGTCACTCAATACTTTTTTATAGATAGTAATGAAAATTTCAGAGCACAAGCGAAAACTTTTATTTAAAAAGTTCTCTTTGGCCAAGCTGTAGTCTTAAGGAGCCTGAAGAATCAAAAGAAAAATTGTAGGCGGAAATATATAGCAAATATGTCACACATACTATTTTGCAACAAATATATAAATAAACCCCCCCCCCACTCAAGCAGCTGCTTGCCACAGAGGTCTAACAGGAGCCTGTGAGTTTATATGCCATAGTAGATGATCTGAGAGGATGGCAGGACCTCAGCAGAAAAACGACACATACTTCCATACCTTGCCCGGGGCTCGAAACCAGGTCCTTTAGATCAGTAGCCAAGCGCGCTAACCACTCGGCCACGGGACGGAAACAAATTTATTATATTGTAAAATACAAAATATGCGGTACGTCAAGCCATTGCTATTCGTTCCAATATTATAAATGTCTATTTTAGTATGAGCTATTTTGTTTCAAGGATTAAACATTAAGATCATCGAAAGTATACAAATCGATTTAATTTCTAAAAATCCAATAAATATTGCATTTCAGGCCAGTCGGACCCATGGCTTATGAACCACGTTTAGATCATAAAACAAATAATCAATACACTGAATTGGATTATTTTTCGCAGTTTTTTAACCAAACATTTTAGTTGTGTAGCTAAACGATTTTGTCAATTCATAATACTCATTAAAAATTCATATTTTTTCATTTTAATACAGACATTTTCTTGAATCTATAAATATAGGATTTTTACTTAATAAAACTACAAATGCCAAAAAAAGATGCTTTTCCCAAAATGGTTAAAGAGATGAAGTCAAGGGTTCTCCTTGTTCACGACAACGCCAGTGCTCACAAAACTCGTCACATTACGGCCTGTCTGGGACAAGAAAAAAAAATCAACCATCTACCCCCATCCTGCATATTCACCCGATCTTGCACCATGCATTTTTTGGTTCTTTCTAAAATTTTAAAAGGAACTTGCTGGGAAGTTTTTTCAACGGTGCAAGAGCTTACAAAAGGCGTACATTCAATATTGTGGAGCATTCCCCAACAGGAGTACAGTCGCTCAAAAAATTATCCGAACACTACGGTTGATTACATAAATCAGAAAAAATATCTGGCAACGATTTTTTTAGAAATTAGTGATCTGGCAACTTCGTGTCACGTGACACGAAGTTGCCAGATCACTAATTTCTAAAAAAATCGTTGCCAGATATTTTTTTTGAATTCTGTAATCAACCATAGTGTTCGGATACTTTTTTGAGCGACTGTACCACTAAGCGTTCCAGAATTGGAGTAGACGTCTGCAACTTTGCATAGATGCTGGAGGGGAGTTTTTTTAAAGTCAGTAAAATTTTTGTTGAGGTAAGTGCAATCTTTATGTTATGCAGGTGCATGTGAAGAAGGGTTTGAACGTCTTAACGTTTGCTGGAGTAAAGAAAGAAAGAATTAAGAGGAAATATTGATAAGTCTCTCTCATTAACGTGGCAGAGTAATATATTACCGGTGACCATTTCGTCATTTTTCATTATCGAATTAACATTTCCATAGTACAATTACTTTTCGCATTTAATTCTCCTCGATTCTCTTCTCCTTAATAGCAACGAGGAAGGGGGAAACTTTTGCATTCGTCTGTAATGCTTTCATTGCATTGTGGTCTGCGTTAACGAGGTGGAATATGAAAAAAAAAACGTTAAGAGTAATCTAAATGACCTAGGTAACTGATGTAGAAGGATGATTTAGAGGAAAATAATTAAAACAAAATGAAAGAGAAAACTTTAATGTCATCTGACTTACAAGGACATGAATGATCTAATCATCATTAAGGAAAAGAGAGAGGGGGGAATTAGCCGTAATATGAGACAGGTAAATAATTGCGGAAAGTAATAAGCAAGAGCTAAGAAATTAGAATTAACACTGACATCGTAATATATTGAATTTTTTTTACATTGTATTCATAATTATTGTATAAACATTGGTACATTTCAACCCATAGACATATTTGTTATTCCTATCCCATATTCTGATCATCTTCTACCGAACTTAGGAGGGACATACAGCTGTGTAGATTACGCACAAAATCATTCTTTGTTTACTTATCTTCCTGTTGCTTTTCGCTCGTCATTTTTCAGTTTGTGGGTTTCTGGATTTATCAAAATAGTTGTTCCATTATATCTTTCATATGCGACTAACAAAGTTAATGTTTATATGCCAAATGAAAGCTTATGACGCGGGGAGTGTCATATGCTATGGCTTTGCTTTCTTCCGCCCTAAAAATGGGAAATATGAAAACGATCCTCCTCTATATCTCCAAAACGCGAGTACCGAGAGTACCAAGTTAGGCGTCAAATGAACGCTTGAAACGCTGAGAGTGTCATAGACTATACAAAATTGACCTCTCTTTCTTTTTCCTCCTTAAAAAAGTAAATATGAAAATGATTGTTCCACTAACTCTTCCGAACGAGAGGGCGGGGGTGGCTCAGTCGGTAGCGTGCCAGGCTCGTAATCTGTAGTTCCCAGGTTCGAGTCCCAGCTGGGTCAACGTTGAGATTTATCTCCGCAAAATTCCCCGCCCTGCCCACGGTCAGTAGGGGACACCGATGGGCTTGTAAAGGCCGCCGTCCGTCGGATGGGACGTTAAGCCGTGGCCCCTTGTGTGGGAGAGCCATATCCTGTGCACGTTAAAGAACATCCTGGATGGCCTTGACGGGAGGCTACCATCTGTTTCTCAACAGCTGTTCCAGTGGGTCCCCTCCCCCAACCTTCTCTGAGCCTTCGGGGTCCATGTGACCTGGCCATTTAGCCCATGGTGTGCAAAAATGTGCCGCTCAGAGGTAAAACAACTCAACAACTTCCGAACGAGATGGCCGAAAGTAGCAAGCTATGCAACAAATGGAAATATATTACATGGGGAATGTTACAGGTTAAAAAAACATTCCACTCACTGTGTCTTCCCCCCTAAACAAGAGAAGTATGAAAACCATTACTTCTATATATCTTCCAACAAGGTTGGAAAACTTGAAAGAATTCATGGTAGGGAAGTTATTAAACGATAACTCTGTATATACACACAGTCGTATCAGAATAATATGACCACTTACCTAATAATGGGAATAATCACTCTTGGTCCGGATGACAGCTGCGAGACGGCGTGGCATGGACGCAATGAGGCGCTGGAAGGTTGTCAGAGGTATACGTGCCCATTCGGACTCCAGCAGAGCACCGAGGTTCCGGAGATGACGTGGTTGTGGGTCCGCACGCCGAACTTGTCGATCCAAATGGTCCCACAAGTGCTCTATGGGATTGAGGTCGGGCGACTTCACTGGCAAAGAGAGAACGGAGACATCGCTGTCGTGTACCTGGAACCAGTAACCTTAGCGACATGGCAGGGTGCATTGTCCTGTTGGTAGAAACCATCACCACCAGGGTAAACGTCCAACATGAAGGGATGCATGTGGTCAGTGAGGATGGACAGGTCGCAATTGGCGTTCAGTGACCCATCCAAACATGTCCGGGTGTGTTCTCGTGTGTCTGATGCCGCATCAGCCACCGCCGTCAGTTCTGTAAAGTAGAAACCTCGATTCGTCCGAGAAGGCAACCTTTTTCCACTCTTCCACTGTCCAATGACTTTAGTCCTGTGAGAACTGCAGGCGTTGTTGCCGATGGACCTTGGTTAACTTTGGCGCCTTTACACAGCATCGAATCTGGAGACCATGCGTAATAGGGTTCGCATTACTGTTATCAGGGACACATACCTGGGTGCCCCAACGTTTATTTGAGTGGCCAATTGCTGCACTGTTGTACGTCGATTTCCCTTTACCAGTCAACGGAGGCGACGTTCTCCTCTGGTGTCGATGGCCTTTGGGGCTCTACAGTTATGACATCTGGAGGCACCCAGTGTGCTAGTGGTCCATTCTTGGTACAGCCTTACTACAGCACCTTGCGCATAGCCCACGAAGTCTGCTGTTTCTGAGATGTTTCCACCCTTGGTGCGGTATCCGATGATCATTCCTTTTTGAACGTCTGTCAAATCAATATTTCTGTCCATTGTGCTCACTTTACGCACTATGGCTCATCTGTTCTGGCCGGCAGCTTATATCTCCGTGCGGTCGACCTTGTCATGTGCACTCTGTGACGGGTCTGGGCGGGTACATTGTGATTCCGTGGGTGGTCATATTATTCTGATACGACTGTGTATATACCAATGTCTATCTCTACATCCATAGGACTCCGCTTAACGAGGTTGAATGCCTGGCAACTCGGCTTTAAGTGAAATCCCAGTTCCCCGTGATATTTCAACATGTATTTCAATGAAACAAGTTATGAGCTCCAACCCAAGGCACACAAATAAATAATTATAACTAATAATATAATAAGACAGAGCGTAAAAATAACTTAAGAATTTTAGAAAATAATTAAATTAAAAATATATGCGATGAATACACTATGTTGCAAAAAATTTCCGGATACTTCCATGTTGTGTGAATGGAAAGTCATTTTCAAAGCTCCCTAACATTAAAAATAAACCCTTTACGCAAAACCTGTTATTGGCGAAAAATTGTAGATGTCACTCAAATCTTTCTAAATATTTTTCCCGCAATATTCGTTTAATATTTAAAGAATGAATAGAAGCTGAAGCATTTATCTTCAACTTTTGACATTTGTGGATAAATACTTCAGTAGATAAAACACAACTCTTGTAACACTTTGTTCACTAACATAAATTAAATATTTGAAGTTTATATGACGATATTTTAAGATTTCATCAATTTGGAGGCAATGTGACAGTGTCGATTCTCAACAATCTTGGATCAATATTTAAAGAGTCATTGAAGCGGGACCATTTAACAGCAGACGACACTGTCACATTGCCTTCAATTTGATGAAGTCTTAAAAAATCGTCGTACAAACTTCAGATATTTAATTTATGTTAGTGAACAAATTGTTACAAGGGTTGTGTTTAATCTAATGAAGTATTTTTTTCACAAGTGTAAAAAGTTGAAGATAAATGCTTCAACTTCCATTCATCTTTGAATATTAAACGAATATTGTGGGAAATATATTTAGAGAGATTTGAGTGAGTGACATACAATTTATCACCAATAACAGTTTTTGCGTAAAAGGTTTATTTTCAAGGTTAGGGAACTATGAAAGTGGCTTTCCATTCGCATAACATGGAAGTGGCCGGACACTTTTTTTCAACATATTTTTATATATAATATATTGAGATATATTATATATAAAAACACCCCCCCCCCACTCCATGCTTAATCACTTTAATGCAGTAAGAACGTTCTAAACTGAAAAACCATCCAAATGTAGCGGTTTGGATGCCCAACTCCTAATAATAGATGGCACCACTGGTGAATCAACAGGAATGCTTTATATGTCATTTTACTGAAGAAATAGTCACTTCATCGACCATTATATGTTCTATAGGGGAGAAATCCGTGGACATAACGGGCCAAGGTAGGGTGTTAACATTCCATAGACACTGGTGGACAATGATTGATATAAGGGACGTGTGTTATTTTGCTGAAAAAATGGTCGAATAGAGCTCCACAAGAGAGGTAGACAATGGGGCACCAGAATGTAGCCGATGTATCATTGAGATCTCAAAATTCCCTGGACAAACATTAAAGGGGTTTTGGAGTCATAAGTGTGGCATTCCATACCAGAATGGTAGGTGTGAGGGCACTTGTGGCACTCCTGGATGTGTGCTGGATTCTGGCACTGGCCAAATTCTGATGCGACCATCATCTGCACACAACAGAAGCATGTCTCTTCCGAGAAGACGATGTGGTGTCATTTCCTTTACTACGACACATGTTCGATGCACCACAGCTGACTTGCGTGGCGATTATTTGCAGAGACAACCTCATACAGGAGATGCCGTGTCAAATTCAGCATAATCTGCATAGGCCTCCGGCACTAGGTGTGATAATGATTTGGTGTCACTGCTTTCATCCTTTATGAGTGTTGCAATTTTGTGTCCATGAGTGTATATCCTACTTAAAAGAGTACCATTATTCTTCATCTTCATATGTAAGCAAACCATATTTCTTATAGTGACTCTTCTACCCATCATGCTAACCTGTAACGGCTTCTACAGTTTCGCAGTCGAAAGTCAAGAAATGACGAAAGCTGAAAGAATTTATGGAATGTTTTTTCAACGTAGCAATGATCACATCCATTGTCTGCTCGCCTATATGATATGGAGTTCTTAACAAAACTAGCCCATTTACAGCTATTTTATGCATAATCAGTCATATTTCTGTGCAACCCATCACGTTAAATTAATAAGTGCTAAGGAGAAGAATATGCTAATTATTTTCAATCTATTAAGTTTTAACCAAAGAAGTCCTTCATTTCAGTCACAAATATTAAAGAAAAAAGAGGTTTACGATCAAACCCAAGGTCAGAATCACTGCAAATTTTTTAATGAACTCCCCCAGCAAAGAGCAGTATCACCTTTCCTCCTGTGGTCGAATAGTTAGTGTGCTTGCTTACTGATCAAAAGGACCTGGCTTCGCTACCCGGATAAGTTATGGATGTTTCTTTTTTCGTGTGTGTTGACTTTCTGCTGAGGTTTCGCCTCCTTCACAGACTTTCTCTATGTCGTATTACTGATAGGCTCCTGCCTGACTTGTAACAATCAGGTGTTTAAGAGGCAATTTATTTGCTGCTTTATTTTGTCCGTAAAATATAAATGCCCATCTCTGTCCCCTCAGAGACCTCATTGCGGACAGAGTAGCAGATAAGTCTTGTCTTCAATTCCTGTTTTAAATTTAGATGAAAGAGATTTTTCGCAACTGCATGAATAGTGTTACAAATTCCATAACAAAATATTTTTTTACAATAATTTTAATTAACAATAATTTTTTATCTTCATTTACAATAAGCCATAACCGGAAGAATAATATTAAGTAAATAAGTATAAAAGTCAAAAAAAATCTTATAGCACATAAATGTAAGTAAAGAAGCAAAATATATCCACAAGCTATCTATATTTATGGTTACAAATAACCAATAACTGCAAAATATCCAATTTAAAATTATAATAGACTCAGATCACTAGGGTTAACTACGTAGTTATTTTAAATTTAAAATCTCGCATTAAAGAAGAAAAAAAGTGAAGATAAACTATTTCCAATTGAAGTTAATCTATTAACTAATAAACGGAAGAAACCCTTCAACTTTTTAGTCAACTATATGGGGTGTAGTCACTCTTAGTCCAACGTCGATATCGCATTAGAGGACAGATTGTCTTTAGCCGTGTTGGATACGAACCCTTCATCTCTTGATATCATGGCAGAAGCTCTGACCACTGAGCTTCCGGCAGCCAATCAAGATTAGTAGGTCATAGTCATACCTCACCTGGCTAAAAACAATTTTTTCCTCTCATGTGATATGGCGACGTTGAACTAACAGGGAATATCCCCTGATAGAATCTATTAACATTTCCCTGCATAAAACCACAGATTAGCATATGTAATACTTGCTTTCAAGAAGCAAAATATATGCACAAGCTATCTATATTTATGGTTACAAATAACCAATAACTGCAAATGTGTGCGCACAATGTAATACCACGAACAAAATACCATAGAAAACGCACATCACAACATCAACTAACTTCCTAAAGTCTATATACGTATATTTTGGATCATCAAGTTTCCATTTTTGTGATAATCTTGGCCCCTAAAGGGAAGTTAGCTTGCTTTGACTCTTGGAATATTAGCTAAGGAAATTCATTATGGGATATTATAAAGCAAATATTACAAAACTCAAGAGTGTATAATCTAAGATGGTTAAAAGAATTTATTAATACATCTTATAATACAAATGTATAAGATGGAATGAAAAACTTTTTCGTTCTATTTGAATTAGGCAAATATATATGTAATATTTAGGCAGCCTTGGATCTAGAAAAAAATGACAAAGGGGACAAATATCTGGATCGAGCTGGAAAGCCGTCTCGGTATGCAATTTTTCCCCTCCTCTTTGTGTACTTGTAAAATTGTTCTTGAAAAACATTTGTAAAACACAAAACATTGTTTACGAAGCCAGAATATATATTTAATATTTTTATCTGGCTTCGTAACGATTATTAATATCCCCGAAGTGAGGGGGAAACTTTTCTTCCCAAGATTGGGCCCTGTATATAGATACAAAGCCGAATCAAGGAAAGAAAGAGGGCCGCTTCATTTTGAAGTTAAAGGATTATATTAAGTTGTTTAAATCCTACAGTGGTTGAGGTAGAATGCAAAATATTTAACGATGAAAGTACAGGAAAGGAAGATAAAAATAAATACTAAGTAGAGTTTTTTTTACTCTGACTCCAGGACTATTCAGTTATCAGAGTTTCAGCATAATAAATGAATAAATAAATTGAAAATTTTTAAAATTACCTGTCTCCCCATATGTCTCCTAAAAAGCAGAAAATAAAATTAAAGCATATCGATGGGCAATCAGTCACTGAATTCGTATTCATTTCAAAGGAGGATAAGGAGCTGGCAATCTTGTCCGTAGGTAAATGTGCTCCCTATCTACCTTTGGAATGAAGCCTTAACTGGCATAGTGGTTCGGGAGATAGCTACTACTTTACCAAGATATTCTATGTTAGCTATAACTGCGGCAGTGGTCAGCAGTGACTTCCATCTTAGTAGGACATGTCCTTATATCAAAAGACTTGTGAAATTTAGGAGTAACTTCTAGATATCTTTTCTGTCCTAAATGTTGCAAATCAAAAAAGAAAAGAATACGAATTCAATGACTGGTTGCACCATCGATGTGCTTTAATTTTATTTTCTGCTTTTTAGGGCACATATGGGAAGATAGATATTTTTTAATTTATTGATATTTGTTCTTTGTTACTGAAAACACTTACCTTCAAGAATTTTAATTTGATATATGAGTCATAAACATCGACCACATTTTTCCTACCCCTGTTTTGGGAGTCGTGTTTAAGGTAGCCCATGATATTGGAGACATCAGAAACTTTAATTTCAGATGTAACTTGATAAGGTCGACCTCCGTGAGAATCCACCCTTTTTTGTTTGTGGGAGGAGATATTGGAAGGAATTTGAAACAGTCTACAACAGTCCTCATATAACTTTTATTTGACACCTAACTTGTAATTGTACGCCCTAGCGTTCGGAAGTTATAGCCAAAGAGTCGTTTTCATAATTCCCCTTTGGTAGGGGAAAGAAATGGGGGTGGGATTTTTTATCCTGTAACATTCCTCCCTGTCACATGCTTTCAGTTCATGCATAGCTTGTTACTTTCGGCACTCGCGTTATGGAGATGTAGAAGAACAATCGTTTTTATATTTCCCCTTTTTTAGGGGTGGAGAGAGAATGGGAATTCAACGTTTTATAGTCTATGACACACCGCATGTCATTAGATTTCATTTGACAGGTAAAGCATTAAGTTTGTCTGTCGCATTTGAAAGATATGAGAGAGCAACTGTTTTGACAAATCCACAAACCGACAAATGATAAGCGAAGAGCAATAGGAAGACAGGTAAAAAGGAATCTCTGTTTAAAAAGAAACTATGAAATCGTATATCAAATATTCAAAATTTATATTAAAATGCTTTTCAGTAAATAACCTACAGTTTGGCCTTACAATTTAAATGTACAAAATATTTCAGACAAGCGTTAAAGACTTGAATGTTATCTGCTGTTATGCCCCCACTGAGGATGCCGATGAGGATGAGAAGGATAGGTTTTACGGACAACTTCAGGATATTTTGAATTCTGTCAAGAAAGGAAATATTACCCTTGTTCTTGGTGACTTCAATGCCAAAGTTGGTACTGATTCTGACCTTTGGGGAGGGGTGATAGGCCCTTTTGGTATTGGTAGCTGCAATGGCAATGGGCGACGTCTCCTACAGGTAAGTAAACTCAATGGATTCAGAATAACTAACACTTATTACAAACACCGTGACATACATAAGTATAATGGGTTTCACCTGATGGGCTGCATAAGAAAATGATTGATTATATACTAATTAACAGCAAATGGGCTAGTTCTGTTAGGAATACCAGGTCACATAGGGGAGCTGAAATTGGATCTCACCATTATCTTGTTAAAAGTGTTGTACTGAAGCTCTGAAAGATCCAGTTATAGCCAAAGCTTACCACATAAGTTACTTAGTCATTATGACAGTCATGGTTTGCTTACTACTGAAGTTGAGGAAGAATGGGATCATTTTAAACAGGCTTTTTTGGACACTAACAGTACTCTTTTAGGAAAAAAGGAGGAGAAGAGGCAGAATTATCTGAGTGATAAGGCACTTGAGCTTATTTCAGAAAGAACTGCAGGAATGTCCTTAATCAATATCCTACTACTCCCAATAAAAACCATTACAAAGAGCTTAATAAACGTGTAAAGAATCAGTTAGCTGCTGATAAGAATTTTTGGCTTGATGGCTTGGCTAACAAAGCCGAGGAAGCAGTTAAACAGCACAACAGCAGAGAGCTGTACCAGATAGTTAATGTTTTGTGTGGTAGAAAACGGACAGGTATACAGGGATTGAATGATAAACAAGGTAAGGTTATAGAAGGTAAGGATTCTGTCATGGTTAGGTGGGCTGAGCATTTTAGTGATATTCTAAATAATGTGGGTAGGTCTACTCCCATTGTTTGCAATGATGATAGATGCATTGGTGGCTTTAATGTTGGCCCTGTAACACAATCTGAAGTTATTTTGGCTATTTCTAAACCTAAAGTTCATAAATCCCCAGGGGTAGACGAAATTACTACGAAAATGCTTAGAGCTGGGAATGTTTCTGTTACCACTTGGATGACTGAAATTTTTAGTATCTTTTATTAGGCATGGTTCCTAAGGATTTTACCAGAGCTATTATTATCTCTATTTTCAAAAAAGGTGATCGCAGTTCTTGTGATAACTATAGGGGTATCAGCCTACTCGCCTACTCTCTGTTCCAGGGAAAGTTCTTTGCATGATTGTGCTTAATAGAATTAAGAATCTGCTTGACAGGCAATTGAGTGTTGAGCAATGTGGATTCAGAAGTGGTAGGGGATGAGTGGATCAGATATTTTCACTTAAACAGATTCTTGAGAAATGTTTAGAGTTTCAGAAACCTTTGGTTGCTAGCTTTGTTGATTTCAAAAAGGCTTTCGACTCTGTTTATCGTCATAATTTGTGGTTGATTATGAAATCATATGTTATACCAGACAACTTAATTAACATAATGAAAGCTCTCTATAATAACACTGAGTCATGTGTGTGAGTTGGTAAGGCTTGTAGCAATTGGTTTAGCATTAGTTCTGGTGTTCGACAAGGGTGTATTTTGTCTCCTTTTCTCTTTAGTTCGGTTATTGATTATGTTATGCGAAATTCACTTCAAAGGAAAGATTTTGGCTTTAAATGGGCTGGAGATATAGAAAATGTCTGATTTAGATTATGCTGATGATTTAGCCCTTTTGGCAAATGATGTTGATGAGATGAACTCTTTCATTCGAGCTGTTGATGAGACTGGCAGTAAAGTAGGTTTGGTTATAAACAGAGAGAAAACTAAAGTGATGAAAATTGGTCAGGCAGGCTGTGATTCAGTTAATCTGAATGGTTGCAGTCTTGAGCAGGTGTCACAGTTTAATTATCTTGGGAGCTATGTAAGTGATAATGGTGATGTGCGGAATGAGATTAACATGCGAATAGGGATTGCTGCCGGGACTTTTAAGACTCTGTGGAGAGTGTGGAGAAATAGGTGTATACACCTAAAGACTAAAATTAGACTGTATAATAGTTTGGTTCTTTCTAGGGTTAGTTATGGTAGTGAAACTTGGACACTTTGTAAACAAGATAACAGGAAACTAGGTGCTTTTGATTCTAGATGCTTACGCAATATCTTGGGCACGCAATATCTTGGGCATATCTTGGGCATTTATCTTCAACTTTGTAACTAATGATGAGGTTAGGCAAAGGAGTTTGCAACCTCCTTTAAGCAGCATATTGTGCAGAGAGAGACTCCGTTGGTTTGGCCATGTTGCCCGTATGGATAATTATATATTGGCAAATAGGGTTATGAACAGTGTGCCTAAAGGCTTCAGAAAGAGGGGGAGACCAAGGATGCGGTGTACAGACAATGTCAAACAGGACCATATCAGAATTGGTGTGCAGTGGCCAGATGCAGTAGATGTAGCTCAGGACAGACTTGCTTGGAGAACTAAATTGCACGGTCTGGTTGGACCTCCGTAGCCCATGGCTGCTTGAGGATGATAATGATGGTGTTAAACAATTACAATTTATATTCTAATCTTTCACTGACAGGACAAGACAGCGGTTATCAAAAAATGCTTTTAGATAAAAGAATAGATAATATAGATAATATAAAAGGAGTAACTTTAGGTAAGAAGTTTAGATAAAAGAATAGAGAGAATAGATAATATTAAACGAGTAGCTTCTAGGAAAGAATTTTAGATAAAAGAATAGATAGATTAGATAATATAAAAGCAGTAACTTCTAGGTAAGAATTTTAGATAAAAGAATAGAGAGAATAGATAATATAAAATTAGCAGCTTCTGGGAAAGAATTTTAGATAAAAGAATAGATAGAATAGATAATATAAAAGGAGTAACTTCTAGGTAAGAATTTTAGATAAAAGAATAGAGAGAATAGATAATATAAAAGGAGTAGCTTCTAGGTAAGAATTTTATATAAAAGAATAGGTAGATAGATGATATTAAAGAAATTAAAACTTAACCGAAACATTTGTCTCTTTGTTATGATACATTCAATTAAATTAGTTTTTTACTATGAATTTAACTTCAAACTGAATCTCAAAGTGAATTTCATTTAAAAATTTGTTTCGTCCTTTTAACTTCTCGTTGGACTAATAATTCTATAGAAATGTTATAAAACAAATGAAGATTACTTATATTGTGAAACACTTCTTGTACCTTTCTTCTTGAAACCCATAGTGACTGTCTGATTATACTGCTGAAATTCTTGTATGACGACATGAAGAGAGAAATTTTCATCCAATCGTCACGTTGCTGACTGTGTAAAGAAACATTATGTTAG
The DNA here is from genome assembly GCA_038380435.1 of Ryuthela nishihirai. Lineage (NCBI taxonomy): Eukaryota > Metazoa > Arthropoda > Arachnida > Araneae > Heptathelidae > Ryuthela > Ryuthela nishihirai. The sequence goes on from JAWZYU010000012.1 coordinate 75,831,025, forward strand.
GATGTCTACAAATGCTTTATTTCAATGTTAGATGTAAGCTCAGTTCTTGCTCTTCAACATGATTAAGCCACTGTTTGTAAGAACTCTGCTGAGTCACTGAAGTTGGCCCTTGAAGTTGCTGAGCCACTGAAGTTGGCCTTGTTGGCCCCCACTTGCAGAGCTGATCTGTCTAAGACATATTGATCATTCGAGCCGCCGTAGCTCATAGAATCAAAGATTTATGTGCATGTGATGAACTCTGATCATGATCAACCAGATCACGATCGTATAAGGCATGCTTCCGTCCATAAATAAATGTGAAATGTGACGGTAGATTGATCCCCAACAGAGGCACAAGAGTTCACCAAATCTAGAGGTCTTCAAACGTTTCTATTGGCGGTCTTTCATTGGCGATTGTTTAAAAAATGGTCGGAACGAATAGCCTTTTTGCAAGAAATATTTCTTTAAAGAGACTTATATTAAGAGCACATGACGCTTTCACGATAGTGTTACGTATAGTATTAAAAATCGCTGGAAAAAGCGAATAAAAATGTTAAAGGAAAATTTCAGCAAAAAAGTATTCAAATACAAAATAGAAGTAAAATATAAAAAAAGTGAGTAAAAAACGTTATTTATCAAAATAAAAAAGATCACTTATGATTTTTGATTGTAGCGAGAAATGTGTCTGATTTACTCGAAGATCGAACAATAAATTTGTCAGAACATTAATTTGAATTTTCTAGTTGGTCATTTGCTTCGAGGGTCGGATTATTAATCTTTGCGGACCACATCTGATTCATGAGCGACAGTTTGGGGAGCTCTGATCTAACCCATCATGATACGAAACAAACAGGAGTATCAGAGCTAATCAACAACTCCGTGACCCTGTAAAGCTGATCACTCCTTAGCAGGGTGAAAAGAAACTTAAAAATTAACCATAGAAAACCAAGTTAATGACTAAAATTCATCTGAAGTCCTTCCTCTTATTCCACTTTAATGAAATGAATGCTACCTTCTATGAAAGGTACTAACGGCTTGCATGAGACAGAGATGGTAAGGCGTGGCATGTTCTGTACATCATCTTCGGAGAATGGTTCCATTTCATGTCTAGCTAACTTTCACAGGTCTTTAATTGTAAGAAAATATTCCATTCAAATTATAAAGCTCTAAAACCGGACACATATGTCCTGGAAATATAACTTGAGGAGTTCCTATGAAAACACAGTGCGTTTTAATGTGATTCATAATAAAGAATAACATACTTGCGTATTGAACACCAGCAGATTTACCTGGCTTTGCTCGGGTTTTCAGAAGCCTTCCTTCCACACAAAAATTAATAAATGGAAAGCTTCTTTATCACTCGTGCAATTTTTCCATTTCTGAAACAAGGGCTTTGTCACACAAAAGCAGAAAAACATTAATTAAAATATTTCTTATTTTAAATTTATTTCTTATTTTATTTATTTATTTTAAATTTATTTCGACCTGAGTTCGAGTCCCAGATAAAAGGCGTGGATATCTGTGTTGTCTTTCTGTTACGGTCATCCTCACAGACCTTCTATAAAAAAAATAATAAATACCCCCTCAAGCAGCTGCTTGCCACAGAGGTCTGACAGGAGCCTGTCTGTTTATATGCCACAGTAGAAGGTCTGAGAGGATGGCAGGACCTTAGCAGAAAAACGACACAAACAGCCGTGCCTTACCTGGGGCTCGAACCCAGGTCCCGTAGATCAGTAGCCAAGCGCGCTAACCACTCTCTACTATGGCTTATAAACTGACAGGCTCCTATCAGACCTCTGTGGCAAGAAGCTGCTTGAGATCTCATTTCTTTCTTCATGGGACACACCGATTTTCAGACGTTACGTCCACGACCGGAATGGGGAGTGGGGGGTATGGAATCTCTTTCAAGCTGCCAGTAAGGATAATGAAGGTCAAAATTAACTAACATTTTGCATATTGCCCGCATTTTTACCTATCTTCCTATTGCTTTTCACTCGTCCTTTGTCGGTTTCTTGGTTTATCAGTTTGTCGATTTGTCAAACAGTTTCACCATATCTTTCAAACGCGACGGAGAAAGTTAATGATTTACATGTCAAATGATAGCTTGTGATAGGGTGAATGCCATAGACTATAAATATTGACCCCCCCCATGCTCTTTTCCATATTAAAAATGGGAAAATATGAAAACTATTGTACCTGTATGTCTTCAGAGCTCAAGGGTCGAAAGTAACGGCAATGCGCCAAACGAAAGCTTCTGACATGGGGAGTGTCGTAGGTTATATAAATTTTCTCTTTATTTCTTTCTCTTAAAAAAGTATAAATATTAATACGATTGTTCCTCTATATATTCGGAATGCGAGGGCTGAACGTAGTAAGTAATGTCCAGTGAGAGCTTGTGACGATAGGAACGTAATCAAACTTCCTCATCTCTTTCTTCCTAAGGGGTGGCTCAGTTGGTAGCGCGCCAGGCTGGTAATCTGTAGTTCCCAGGTTCTAGTCCCAGCTCGGTCAGCGTTGAGATTTATCTCCGCAAAATTCCCCGCCCTGGCCACGGTCAGTAGCGGACACCGATGGGCTTGGAAAGGCCGCCGTCCGTCGGATGGGACGTTAAGCCGTGGCCCCTTGTGCGGGAGAGCCATACCCTGTGCACATTAAAGAACACGCTGGATAGCCTTGATGGGAGGTTACCATCTGTCTCCCAACAGCTGTTCCAGTGGGTCCCCTCCCCCAACCTTCTCTGAGCCTTCGGGGACCATGTGACCTGGCCATTTAGCCCATGGTGTGCAAAAAAGTGCCACTCAGAGGTAAAACATTCCAACCCAACTTTCCCCCTAAAAATGTGAAAATAAAAAAATAAAAAAATAGAAATGTGAAAGCCGTTCTTCTATGATCTCTTCCGAATGTGAGGGCTTAGAGTTACACGAGTTAGGTGTCAAATGAAAGCTTACATGAGCACCGTCCTAGACTACTTCGAATTTTATGCCCACAGCTCCAGCCTCCCAACAAAAACGTATGGAAATTTGGGAGGTATGGTTTATCTTAACGAGTTATATCAATTAAAGCTTGTGACGGCTCTAATTCCATGCGCTACGTCAAACACGACTGCAAAAAAGGGGTAGAAAAAATGAGGTCGATGTTTATCGCTCATATATCGAATGAAAGTTTCTGAAAGTAGGTGATTTTAGTGACAAAGGAAAAATATAAATAAATTAAAAAATTTGAAAATACCTATCTTCCCATATGCGCCCTAAAAATTAGAGAATAAAACTAAAGCATATCGATGGTGCTATCGGTCACTGAATTTGTATTCACTTCAAAGAAAGAATTGAGCGCCGACAATTTTGTTGAGTAGATAAATCTGCGCTCTATCTTTCTTTCTTTGAAGCGAATACGAATGCAGTGACTGATAGCACCATCGATATGCTTTAGTTTTATTTTTTGCTTTTCAGGGCGCATATAGGAAGATATGTATTTTTCAACTTTTTTAAATTTATATACATTAGGGGTTCTCAACGTGGGATACGCGGTAAAATTTTTGGAGTACTCCGTGAGAGCTCAAAAGTCACTAGATATATGTTATATATATATATGTTATATATATATGTTTTATTCCCATTGTTATACTATAACTATAGTTTTATCTGTCTATACAAGGGATACGCTAGTTACATACACATTTCCAGGGGGTACGTGAAGCATAAAGGTTGAGAACCACTGATTTACATTTAAGAATGTGTTTAAAAACTCCCATGGCCGAGTGGTTAGTGGTGTGCAAAAAAGTGCCGCTCAGAGGTAAAACAGCCCAGCCGAGTGGTTAGCGAGCTTGGTTACTGATCTAAGAGACCTAGGTTCGAGCCCCGGGTAAGGCATGGATGTATGTGTCGTTTTTCTGCTGAGGTCTTGCCATCCTCTCAGATCTACTCTGGCATATAATCTGACAGGCTCCTGTCAGACCTCTGTGACATGCAGCTGCTTTAGGGGGTATTTATTTTTTAAAACGAAAATATTACATTGCAATGGATCCAGTCTCTTGCTTTCTCGCTTACATTTTTCCCGGCTCGATTGCGTCGCTTGCTTCCCTCCCCCCATTTTTATCTCGTTCTCTTTGAAAACGGGATAATAGATCCGCTTTGCAGTCTGTCTGTCTGTCCGTCTGCAGACATCGACATTTTTGTTTACAGAGATAAATTAAAAATGAGTTTTTTGTTGGATAGGTATTAATAAAATATTACAGTATACTTTCTGACTCTCTCTAAAGCTCTAATTACGCCCTCTAGCGGTGGAACAAGTTCAAAATTTCAAAATTTCAAACGAATATTGCAACGATACATTAATCATAGAAATTCGAAATTTTGGTGGTGAAATGTGAACGTCATGATGTTTCCATTGAAAAAAATAAAAAGTGATAATTAGAAAACTCGATTTGAGTTGGATTGGTATCAATGAAATGGTATAATGGGCATTTTTCAAATACTTAGGTAGTTTTAATATATACTGTATATCTTTACAGATCACTAAATATGGAAACGGTAGAGTTGTTACCGAGTTTTTCAAATAATATACATCTACAATGGAAATTTGAACTTTTATTGGTAGCTTTTCAAAAGATATTCCACTGACAGCAATAACACTGGTCTGCATGGAAATCCTCCCTCGAAAAATATATGGTTGTCCGATTCTGGCATCCAAATGTTTATATCAGGCATTATTTTCGTGGGAGGGCATGTAGAGTATTAGGATGTAATATGTCGCAAAAGCTACATTTCTTATATTCACACCTGATGTTTTCCGCAATGATGGGGGCGGTCTCAGATGAGCATGGAGAAAGGTTCCATCAAGACATATCTGAAATGGAGAAACGATATAGCGGCAAATGGAACGAGAACATGCTGTCGGACTTCTGTTGGGCCCTGCAGCGAGATGCTCCAGAGATAAAATATAAGCGACAGAAAATAACAAAATAATTTTTTGTGTAAATATTTAGGTGTATCGGAATTTATTAATGTCAGCTTTAACTTTTTATAATGTAAATAAATATATGATAAAATATATTTATCTTCTCTGAGTAAAAGAGTGTTTTTTAAATTAAATCCGTAACTCTAGAAAACCGTAGGTGATAGAACAAATCCGCTGTCAAATTCGGATTCATCACCCTCAAAAACATAAAAATCAGACAAAATTTTAGAAGGGAGTGAAAAAAGATTTCTTTTTGCAGACCAGTGTAATCTACCCATTTTTCTGAGAGGTATGAAAAATGCAACTTTTAAAATTTAAAAATTAAAAGACGAATACCTTTATGTTGCATAATTGCTAATAATATTCAATTTACATTTTCCCATCTTCCGCTAGCTCAAATTAAAACTGTTAAGGAGTGAAAGAGTAGGCAAAGAAAAAATTTCATTCTTCATTATCATCATCATCCTCTCGTATCTTAGGAAGCTTCTGTCAATTATACATTGCAAACGTTCCCAGATTTAAAGTTGGTACTATACAGAGAGAGAAATGGAATAGGGTAAAGTCTGTAGAAATTCTGGAATAAGGTTGTAATTTTTGTAGTTGCAGGTATAATGATAGGACAAAAGAAAAAGCCGTCTGAGTATCTTCTCTTCCTGGGTTAAGGAAGAGAAGGCGATCTATATTCTATCATAGTTCATGTTTGAAATATATATTCTATCATAGTTCAGGGTGAAAGTTCTATTCTAGTTGATCAACCAGGTACGGTTGGATGATGTCATTTCCGGCCACTTACAGCCCACCGATTTCGGCGTTCGTCCGCCAATTTGGATTCTGACGTCATCACTCTCACCACAAAGTCCTCCGATTTTGCCTTTCGTCCGACACTTTGAATTCTGACGTCATCCCACAAACTCCTAAAATTTTGTCGTTCGTCCGTCATCTTGTATTCTGACGTCATCACCCATACAAAGTAAAACTTCGAAATAATTCTAAGTCCCGAGCCCGCCATCTTGGTTTCGGAAGTCATCCACAAAATTCCCAAAAAATTTGCGAAACTTGCATCCTATGCCGTAACAGAACCTTCTAGAAAGACCTAGAAAGTGTTGAAATCACTCCCTTCTTTCCCAGAAAATGGCGCAGTTCTGGAATGAATGATGCAATCATTATGTCCAGACTTGAAAACACCTCCCAGCTGTGATGCCGCAAAATTTACCAAGTCCAACTAAACTTTCGATGGCAACGTTCAGGGTATCCCCTCTCAGAATGGATGATTCAATCCTCAAAATAATTACGAAGTCCCATATATTGTGGCATCAGCAAAGCATCTCCAAATACTTCTAAATCCTGCAACGCGCATTACGCAACAAACCTTCTCAGCAAACCTACACTGTCGACCCCCCTTTGTTTCAGGCCATCGTTTTTTCGTAGGATTAGCTTTCTAATGGGTATAATGTGTGACAGGTTCCAATCCTTGGGAAATGGTTTCCCCTCCCAAAATTGGTTGAATAGGTTTAGAAGCTTTTTTTGGACGATGCTTCGTAGGTGTTTAATTGCTTTATGGGTAATTCCAGCAGGACCTGCAGAGAAGTTTGTTTTAAAGCATATTTCAGTTCTGAGAATGTGGAAGCTGTATTGAGGCTCATGGAATATTCTTTGTTGTTTCCATTAGGTGTATTCTCTTCCATGATTTGGATGATTTCCTGATCTTGTGTAGAGGAGTAATTGTTATGGTTTTCTGGATGAAGATGGTTTGCACTTATTCCACCATTTACATTCCATAGAATGGCGTCACTCACCCTATTAGGACTTAATTTAGAAGCGATGTATTGGAAAAATTGTCTTATTTTTGCAACATTCAGTTATCCAATGTCATTAAACCTTCCTAAAATTGTTTCTCCCTTTAATTCCGTTACACATGTTTCAAATAAGAAAAAAAATATTTTTTCTACGGTAAATCACCTCACATTGCATTAAGCCCTTGTTATTTTATTTCCTTTTTAATACTAATCATTTCAAAAACATCGTAACTGCATTACAACACGGATCACAGATTAATAAAATTCTTATAAATTTAAATCTCCTCCCCAATCATCCAACATTCCTTTAAATGCTAAACCATTTCAAAGACGTCGTGGCTGTATCACCACAAGAATCACAAATAAAAAAAAATCTAAAACTCATCAGCCTAATTTTATTTTTCATGTTTATTTCCACTGTGTGTAGTACACGATTCACTTAGAGGAATATTATTCATCCATAAGAAGTAATTTTAAATCCCTGCCTATTCAATTCCAGTATTCTGTTGTATAACGTGGTGTCTTTTAGAAACTTGATGATTAGAAGGTATATTTTATTTTTATGGCTCTTAGGGGAAATAATACTTTCAAGTGAGAATTCTTTCACTTCCAGTTTTCTCATTATATCAAAGAGAATATTTCTAAGTATAGAGTAGGCCGGACAGTTGAGGATAAAATGTGGCACGGTTTCATTTACAATACAAATTTGGCATTTGCTGGTCTCCGATATTTTCATTAGATGCATTTTATCATTTAATCGTGTATGGTCTGTTCTTAACCGAGTGATTTTTGATGTGATATTTTCTGTTTTTGAGGCAAGAGCACGTTTCCGAAATATTTTTGGACTAGTCTTCTATGAATGGGCGGCAATGAAGTTTGTTTTGTGAAAATGTTTTGAAGACTTTCCAATGGTTGCGAATTGATGATTGCTGTTGAATTTCTTGATATTATGGACGTTTTGGCTCATGGGACTAGCACTATTGACTTCTTTAGTTAGTTTGTCAGCAATCTCATTTCTAGTGAGTCCTATGTGGTTAGGCACCCACTGGATATATATTTTATTGTTATTTTTTACAGTTGTAGAATTGTAGGATGTCTTGAATGTATTCTGGTGACAGCATTTGTAGGGTTCTTTTTTTCATGGGAAGAAGTGCTGCTTTACTGTGTTGATAAAAGACAATTCTTTTATTTCTTTCCTTTTCTGTCCATCTTAAGGCTTCTTTCAGTGCCATGAGTTTTGTGTCTGTTGAGCTGGCTCATGTTGTCAGCTTGAACACAAATCTATAGTTGTCTTCTTTGTCGTAGAATGCCCTTGAGGCAAAGTTAGTTTCCTTGTTTAGAGCTCCATCCGTAAAAGAAAAATTTATGTGAGAGGTAGAGAGACTCCAAGTACCTTTCAGTTTTCTCCAGGATATCTTCTTGAATGCAATTGTGTTTGCAGTTTGTGATTCCTGGAATATCTGTTATTATTTCTGGTGTGTCGATAGGCCAGTGTGGCAAATCTGAGAGATATTTGAATTTTCCTTTCATCCATTTTACATCTTCATTGATTGGATCTTGTTTCAAATATTGTAGTATTTTTCCTGTGGGTATGATGTTTGTCATTTTATTAAACAGATGATGGTTTTGATGCCTGGTAGCCAATCTTGGGAATTTTTTTTAAACTGTTTTTGTAATCTGATTTTAATGGGAGGTATGGAAGTCTCTGCCAGAATAGAAATATTGGGACATGATGTAAGTTGTCCTGTGCAAAATGTTAGGATTTTATGTTGAGATATCTCAATTTTTTCTGTTTTAGTGTTTCCGTTGCATTGACTGTTAGGTAGAGACCATATTCAATTTTGGGCCTCAGGATTACTGAGTAAAGATGTATTAGGGATTTTGGTTTGCATCCTCATATTGTACATGCCATGCATCTGAGAAGTTGTAGGTGCTTTTTATTGGCCGAATGGAGGTTATTATAGTGCTCATTCCAGGATATTTTGTTGTTGAAAATAAGGCCTAAAAATATGTGTGATGACACCTGTTTGATGTTTGCTTGCTTAATTTTTCTATTAATTGCTAGTGTGGCATTTATTTTTCTACTGATGGTTTTAGCTTCTTACTGTTTTATCTTTCGAAATTTGAATGTGCCATTTCTTGAAGAATATTTGAAGCAAGTTTACGGAGAGTTGCAGATTTTTTTGCAATTCGTGGGAGGAGGTGTTGCCACTCCATATGGCAATGTGATCCGCGTGGACTGAAAATTTGGTGTGTGATGGTAAAATATGTGGCAGTTCATGCAGATAAAGATCGAATAATAGAGGCGAAATTATGCTTCCCTGGATGATGCCTGTCTTGATATGTTTCTTTTTTCTAGAGAGAGCTGTGCCAAATTTTATTTGTATAATTTTATATTTAATGATTTGTTGAAGGGCTTGAAACAAATTGCCATGGATGCCTATTTGTTGTATTTTGAAGAAAAGGACATCTTAAAAGACTGCATCAAATGTCCCCTTTATATTAAAAAAGGTGACAGCAGTAGGCCTGTCATAGTGCAGTGCATGTTCGAGATCTAGGTTAAGATCTGTGAGGTCATTTTGTGTACAGCTAGTTGGTCTGAATCCTGTTGAGTGCTCACTTAAGATGCTGTTTGTATCAATCTACCAGTTGAGTCTAGATTTCATCAACCTTGCGAATGTTTTCAGAAGGCATGAACTCAATGTGATGGGGCTATATGTTTCTAAACTGGTGGGGATTTCATTTAGCTTTCTAATGAGTATAGTGTGTGACAGGTTCCAATCCTTCTGAAATGGCATATCACCCTCCCAAATGTGGTTGAATAGGTTTAGAAGCTGTTTTGGACGATGCTTGGTAGCTTTTTAATTGCTTTATAGGTAATTCCATCAGGACCTGGAGAGTAGATTCTTTTTTTTTTCAGGCTATTTAAAGAATATTTCAGTTCTGAGAATGTGGAAGCTGTATTGAGGATCATGGAATGTTCTTTGTTGTTTCCATTATCTGTATTCTCTTCTATGGCTTGGATGATTTCCTGATCTTGTGTGGAGGAGTAATTGTTATGGTTTTCTGAATGAAGATAGTTTGCAAACTTATTGGCCAATTCTTCAGGGGTAAGATTTTGGGCCATGCAGATTTTTTACCATTCATGAAGGGTGATATATCCTTTGTAAGTGAATTAAAACTTTTCCAGGTTTTTGAGGTTAGAGTAAAAGGCGAAAGTTCTTCCGAAAAATTTTTCCATGTTGATTGGTCGTTAGATATATTTTTTTTGAATCCTTGCATTGGTTATTTTGGAGTCTACGATGTGGAAGAAGTTCATAGACCTCCTTGCTTTTCATTCCTTTTTTCTACGAATGGTAATAAGTTTTTTTGTTTTCCAAGGGTTGTTCACGTGGCAAGTGTTAATATTGAAGAAGATAGAAGTGTTCTCGCAATTTGTTTTCATGTTCTTTCTTATCTGGTTATAATTTATGAAAGGGTTTCTTTTTCTTGAGCTTCCCATTTTTCCGTATATTTTTTCCAGTTTGTGATTTTCATTCTTCTGGGGTTTAGCTCAAACGTGTAGGAATTGGGTAGAGTGACCACAATATGGAAGTGGTCACTTCCCGTTGTGTCCGGAAGTGTTTTCCAACCAGAGATTTGAAAAGACTAGGGTCTGCCAAGGTAAGGTCTGTGGCAGATTCCTGTTTTCAAAATCTATGGAAAGTGGGAGAACAGTCATTGTGTATGGATACATTATTGTATTCAATGAGTTGTTCCATGACTTCCTCTCTGCTATCGGTTTTGTGAGATCCCCTTAATGGTCTGTGAGCATTGAAATCTCCGCAGATAATGACAAATTTTGGGCAGAGTCAATGATGTCTTGAAATTGTTGGAGAGTTGCAATATTTCCTGGATTGTAGATTCTTGTTAATATTTCTTTGAATAGCTTGGGCTTCTATCAGATCATGATCAAATATAAGCTCAATTTCTTTTTGGCGAATTTGATGATGTATTAGTGTAGCAATTCCTCCTGCTCTGTTGTTTTTGTTTTTCTTGTAGGTGACATGAGATGAGATTTTGATAGGGAGAGTGACTTTAGTCTCTTGTAATGTGATTATGCTGGCATTATACATATTGCAGAGTTGTTTTAAATATTTTTATGTCTTAGAAATCTCCTTCAATAGAAATGAGATTCCATTAAAGGAGATGTCTAATTTTGGATTTATTTTCCTCGATACTGAGAGTGATTAAGGAAGTCGCTTGATCTAAAATTTTCTCAATTTCTTGCTTTTAATTAGATTTGCTGTTGATTAGCTTTTAATTATGTCGATGAGAATGGAGATCAATTGTTATGGTGTACAATTTTCCAGATTTTTATTCAATTCTCCAATTTTGTCAATTTGTGATGAGGTTTTTTCTTCAGTGGTTCTATTTGTGTTATTCTGTTCTTCATTTATTTGCAGAGATATTTCTCTGGGAATATTCTCTTTTGCTTTTTCCTGTGAAGAGATATGTTGCTGTTTATCAGTATGTTGCCTAACCTCTTTTGATTTCATGTGTTTTGTGCTAGGGTAATGGCCGAGTGGTTAGCACGCTTGGCTACTGATCTAAGGGACCCGGGTAAGACATGGCTGTTTGTGTCGTTTTTCTACTGAGGGCCTGCCATCCTCTCAGACCTTCTACTATGGCATATAAACTGACAGGCTCCTGTCAGACCTCTGTGACAAGCAGCTGCCATGAGGGGGCTTTTATTTATTTATAATTATATTACTGTTGGATGATAGTAGAGTTTAAGTTGGTTTCTTTTTTTGATGATTTGGTTGATGTTGTTGTCTATTCATTCTGCTTGTAAGTATTTTGAGGGATGTCATAATCATCTGGAAAACTATTTCTTTCAACTCTCCTACTGGTATATTCTTGGGAATTATAATAATAGTTAGAAGGTGTGTTCTCAAAATCCTTTTGGTTCGATTGAAACTGATTATCCTCAAATCTGGCATTTTTATAAGCTGATGACCAGCTTATATTTTTTGAAAGATGAATCTTTTTATCTTTGCATGCTATTCGGTTTTCTGGGTTGTTTCAAGTTGCTGGATGGTTTCGTGCACAGTTGGGACACGAAAGTTGCTGAGAAAGACATGTTTTCGTTAAGTGATTACCCCCACATCTTTTGCACCGTGTTCGTCCTCTGCAGGTGGAGGCCGAATGCCCAAATCTGTAACATTTTGTGCAGATGGCGAGGGGGGGGGGGCGTATATATTCGTCTACGTCATACTTGACTAAATTAAGGTATATATATATAGAGAGGCGGTCATCTGAGCTGAAGCTCAGCACCATTTTTTTCTCTAGCCGAAGGGCTATAACTTTTTTGATCAGGAGCTGCTGGGAAGTGAAGCATTCTTTTGCTCTTTAGAAAGTATGGCTCTTTGATAACTTTGTTAATGTATTCGGCAGAGAATTTCGTGTCTATTCCTTTAATTAGGACAAAGGATTTGGCAATTTTGAGTGGGATTCTATACCAGATTTTATGTCCCATTATTTCGGTGGTATTTTGGAGAATGTTGATATGTTCAGGATGTGAAGTTTTGATTAGTGTTTCCCCTCGCAGTGAATCTCCCAAAGAAATCATCTGTGATCAGATCGCTGATATGTGCGACCAATGCTTCATTATCAAGCGATTTTAAAACCATTTTGCAGCCTGTGAGAATTATAATATGGCCTTCCATTGGCTCTTTTTCTACTGAAATTTCCGATGACTCGTCATCTGAGGTGGATAAGTTTAAAACCTGCCTCAAGGTTTCATTTTTGGTAGTTTGGCTATTTGATACCATATTAAGTTTAGTTGATTCCCTTATTAGTTGGTCATTTGTTATCTCATTTTCTTTTAGAGAGAGCATTTTACTTTTGTTCCTAGTTGTCGCAGCAGTTTCGAATGAGGTTGAATTGGCCTCTGTGTTTGTTTCTGTAGTCGAGTCCTGTTTTCTAGGTACGCGCCTGGTCAAGTCCATGGAAATGTCGAGGAATTCAACCCAATCCACACCGGTTTTGGTTGATCTCAACACTCGTGACATAGCCTATACTGTTCAATTGATTGACGGGAAAATTCATGCCATGTTTGGTTCTTTTAGTTCTTTAGGGAACTAAATGAATAAGAGGACAAACATATCAACTTTCTCCTTTACATATAAGGCTACGCAGTAATATCTGGTTTTTTCCTTAATATCGTAGTGAATGCCCATCAAGTATCCTGTTGAAGTTGCAAACACCAGTTGCTACGACAAAACAAGTTGTTGATTAAATCGCAATCCATTTACATCGTAAGTTCTATCCTCAAAACAAAAATGATAAACTTGGAGGAAATTCATCCAAAGTTATTTAGAGAACGATGATCACGCCTGATTGCTAATGGAATCAGCACAAATGACTCAGTCGTCCGATTTCATAATGAGCTGCTTATGATAACACATAAAGTAAAAAATAAAAACTTATTCTTTTGGTGCTGATATTGCTTTAAAGTTAAATATATTTCTAATAGCTAGATATTACACCAATCCTCAGAATTTTGGATAATACTGGCAAAAGTAAATTAAAATAATTTCTGGTCGGAAGGAGCGAAAAATGATGTGTATATCATGGATTTTTTTTTCTGCAGACTTGTCCACAAATTCGTCAGATTCAAAACATTGTTAAAAAGGATCTTCAGACAGAGGAAAAATCGTCGTGAGCTAAGTGGGATGCGAACCAATGACCTTCTGATAACATGTCAGGTGCTCCATAGTTTAACTGCAGTATAGACCAGCGATGCCCCTTACGGCGCCTCCGGGCTAACGGTCGCCCTTTAGCAAGGTAAGAGCTGCCCATGACATGGTAAGGAGTTCAGTTAGTTTTTAAAACGAAGGTTTTTTTCTATTTAAATTTTTAAAGTTTTTTACCGCAAGAATAAGAATGTTTTTTGACACGTTAAGCGCCAGTTAAATTATTTATTTTCAGTTGATTAGTACTGATGGTACTTCCTTTATTGCTTTATATTCGAAGGTAAATAAAGATTTAGTAGCCCTCCAGAGAAATCCTAAATTAAAAGTAGCACCCTGTGTGAAAATGTTTGGGAACTCCGGGCTTAGAGAGGGGCGGGGGTGGCTCAGTCGGTAGCGTGCCAGGCTCGTAATCTGTAGTTCCCAGGTTCGAGTCCCAGCTGGATCAACGTTGAGATTTATCTCCGCAAAATTTCCCTCCCTGCCCACGGTCAGTAGGGTACACCGATGGGCTTGGAAAGGCCGCCGTCCGTCGGATGGGACGTTAAGCCGTGCCCCACTGTGTCGGAGAGCCATACCCTGTGCACGTTAAAGAACACGCTGGAGATCCTTGACGGGAGGCTACCATCTGTCTCCCAACAGCTGTTCCAGTGGGTCCCCTCCCCCAACCTTCTCTGAGCCTTCGGGGTCCATGTGACCTGGCCATTTAGTCCATGGTGTGCAAAAAAGTGCCGCTCAGAGGTAAAACAACCCAACCCGGGCTTAGAGCATTGCTAAAAGGAAGCTCTATGTCAAATTCGCTAATCATGATTCTTACCGTTTAGGAAAAATTAATTTCCCTATTTTATGTTTCCCTATCCTCTTTTTTTTTTGCTGGGGGGAGAGAAAGAGGGAGTCTAAAGCTTCATATTGCTTAAAGCAATGATGAAAGAAAGCTGTATGTCAAATTCAATGATTATAGTTTTTACCATTTAGCAAAAATTATTTCCTTTCTTTTATGTAGAGGGGCTTTTTTTTCGGGGGGGAGTGGAAAGTTGGGAGTGAAAACATCCTATTGCTCAAAACGAAGATGAGAGGAAGCTGTATTCCAAATGAGTGGTTTCTATTTTTTATGGTTTAAGAGAAATTCCTCGGTATTGGTGTGTATGGGGAGGAAGGAAGATGGAAGGAAAAAGTGCTACGTTTCTTTAGTCTATTTTGAGTCGAAGTTCTATACCGAATTTCATAGCTATTACCATACCACACGGTTAAGAGGAATTCCTCCTCGTTTAAAAAAAATCCTTTAAGAGAACCACTTCTCCTTTTTTTTTTAAAGAAAAAAAATTAAAAACATTTTCAGAGAGTCATTTTTTGAGAGAGAGGGAAGAAATATTGATGAACAACTCTTTCTCTACTTTGAAATGCATGATATATACAGTACATCACTTTTACTCCTTCCGGCCAGAAATTATTTTAATTTACTTTTGCCAGTATTATCCAAAATTCTGAGGATTAGTGTATTATTTAGTTTTAAGAAAATATATTTAACTTTAAATTAGTTTCAGCACCAAAAGAATAAGTTTTTATTTTTTACTTTATGTGTTATCATAAGCAGCTCATTATGAAATCGGACGACTGAGTCATTTGTGCTGATTCCACTATCCATCTTTAATCTATTTTAAGTTGCTGATTCTGAATCTGATTCCATCTTTAATCTACTTTAAGTTGCTGTTTGAGAAAACTTAATACTGAATTTGGTGGCTCAAGTTCTAGCACTAATGGATCTCAGTCCAATAAGGAAAAAAAGGTCACTTATTTCTTCATACACTCTCTCGAATTTTAAATATTATTTTCACATATATTTGTGACGATCAACCGTCCCGATTTCAACGATCCTGTCCCGCTGTCACCATAAACCACTAAAATATCATAAAAGCATAACATTTCGTCAAATAGTAACTGAATGTAACAAGTCAATAAGCAATACAATAATACTATGAGCTCAGATATCACAAAATTGGGAATCGTAAGAGTTTTAGAATCACATCGCTCACGAAATATGAAAAATATACACTCATGATTCATAGTACTATGACCACCTGCGTAATAGCGTGTTGGGCCGCCTTTTGCCGAAATAATCACATGCATATAGAGTTCATCAACTCCACTAGTCCACAGAAGATGTTCTCAGTATTTTGTACCAGCTGGACAGAATGACATTCCCGAGTTCCGCGACGTAGTGAGGCACTGGCGTGGACTGGCAAATGCTGAGTTTTACTGCATCCCACAAATGTTCGATGGTATTCATGTCGAGGGGAATTTATTGGACAGGGGATCATACAAAATGCTTGGACATTATCCTCAGATTCCTCAAATCATTCCCGCATAATGCAGGCCTTATGACATGGGACATTGTCTTGATGAAAGTCCAGTTCCATCAAGATTCACAGTCACTATGTAAGACACCACTTAGTCTGAAACAATGCTAGGTAGGATCTGGCGGTGAGGATGTTTCAATGGGGATTAGGGGATCCAGTGATACCCATGAGAACAGTCCTCACATCGACGCCGATGGCTTGTTTCCGTCCAAGCATGCAGTCTGGTTTCAGCTGTTACCTACACGGCATCCAGAACAAATCTGCTGAAACCTGTACTCATTGGACTGGGTGACTCTTTTCTAGTCATCCAATGTCCAGTCATGGTACTCCCATGCCCACTGCATTCAAAGCTGTGAATGATGATCAGTCAGCATGGGCACATGAATGGTTTGGCCCATGAATCGACTCCATATGCCCATCTGCAAGAGTGTCTGGTGGATTGTATGCTCGGAAAGGTTTTACTGTGTGCCCTGTTCATTAACTGAGAGATCGTAAGTCATCTGTTGTCCTGGACAGCACGTGCCAACCGGCATTCACTTCGATCATCAACAAGTGATGATCTGCTCTCTCTGGAATGTTGAGTGGGTGTGTATCTTTTTTCAAACCATTCCCACCACACCTTCACTATGGCGTCCCTCAAACAGCAATAATGTCTATGGTTGCTGAGATGCTTGCCAGCACCTTCCTCGTACCGATAATCATTCCCTATCCAAACTCCGAAAGGTCCTCCCATTTACTCACCGTTTCCAATTGCAAGGGCTCCCTGACTTGCCCTCGGTAAGTAAGAGATACCGATGGACTTGGAAAGGCCGTCATCCGTCGGATGGGATATTAAGCCATGGCCCACATGTGCAAAAGAGCAAATACCCTGGGCACGTTAAAGAACAGGCTGGATGAGCTTGACGGGAGGCTACCATCTGTCTCCCAACAGCTGTCTAGTGGTCCCCTCCCGCCAACCTTCTTTTAGCCTTTGGGATTCTTGTGACCTGGCTATTTAGCCCATTTTGTGGAAAAACGTGCGCTCAAAGGTAAAACAACCCAATCTATCCCCATTTCACTGGCTTCCTACTGATGATTTGACATACTCTGCCACTGCAGTCCATATGTATATTTTGCGCTGGTTTTTAATGTCATTGCTACTTGCTGTGGGAGTTTTCCACTTCGCGAGACAGGGGTGGTCATGAGTGAAATTTTTTGCTAAGCTTTGCATTTTTCATGTTTTTTAAAGTTTTAGTAAAAGCGATTTTTTAAATAAAGGCAAAAAAATTATTGACACTTTTTGTAGAATTTTTCACATAAATAAATTCACAAATTAGAAAAAAACTTTTGTTCAACCATGTATCCTAAATTTGGGTTCAGAAAATATGGTCTGTACATATATTGATCAACTAAAAATGAAGTAAAAATCACTCCCCTTGCAACAAAAGAAAAACTTCCAAGCGCAAAATCTGTCGTTTAACATTTCTGCTTTTTGCCTGTCATATCTTACAGACATCCCTGCTTTCCTATTGTGATTTGAACTTTGAGACTATTATTGATTATAGTAAAATATATTTTATTAATTTGATCGTAATTCGGTCTGAAGTGCGGAACAAAAAATGGGACATTGAAACCACAACATAGACTGGAAAGCTGACATGCCATTTCGAACAGTGGTACTGGGCTCAATGTGGAATTCCGGATTTGAAATTTTTGAACTTTAAGAAGCATTTTAATTTAATGTAGAACAGTTTTAAAAATTAGCTCGACTTTTTTGACATTTTGACTGGAATTCTTTATCAATTGTAGGAAAGAATATTATGTTAGAGGAAAAACTTAATATTCTGCAGATTTGAATGCGAATCTAGGACCTTTTCACAACACATCAGATGCTGTACCATTGAATTCAGCAACCAATTAGCTCAATAGTGAAAAACTACCGAGTGTTTAACACGCTTGACTACTGATCTAGGGGACCTGGGTTCGAGTCCCAGGAAAGACATGAATATTATGTTGTTTTTCTGATCAGGTCCCATCATCCTCACAGACTTTCTACTGTGGCTTATGAACTGACAGGCTCCTATCAGACCTCTGTACCATCAGCGGCTAACCGTTTTTTAGCAAACGTGGCTTATGGAATTTTTCGCATTTTTTTGATTCGCTGGTAACGCCATTTGTGTGAGGAAACGGACAACTAAGTTTATTCACATGATTGAATTTAGTATTTGTCATTCACGCTCATGGCGTTAAAAAATAATTCAGTAGTAAAGCATCACAGGAAATATCCTGTAGACATGGAACTCATGAGATATTCAACTGAAAAAAAAAATAGTTTTGTCTGAGTGGGATTCGAACCCACGTCTCCCAGAAACATGAGGATTAAGAAGAAATTTAAATATAAATCTGTAACTTGATTTGTTTTGATTCCTCTGTATTTCCCCAGAGCTTGCCTTTTCTAAGGTTTGACTGTTCATTTTAGAATTCGTCGTGACTATGGTCTACAAACAGGAAGAATTGTCAATATGAACAGAAGTGATGACTTTCTTTGCACTGGAAATCAGTATTTTATACATAATGTGTTGAACGAAATGTATTAAATTGTAACTCTTCTTGTGTACTGAAAGGTATGTAGATGTCACCGAACAGCGCCAAATTACCCAATAAGTACAGTATGTGCATACGGACTCCGAGAGTATGGGGTCCGTTTCCTCCTTTGGTTGGTTATGTAGGAAGTATTAGTGACATCAAAATGAATAAATAAGCAAAAGTACAGCTTTTTCTAATTTTAAGAAAATGAAATGCAGTAATTAAAACAAAAATCTCTGCATACAGTTTTCGGCACCTGATGTAACTGATTTTAGATCAATTGGTTCGTAAACAACTCGTCTGTTACGCCTTCGATATATTTATGAGACATTAATTATCCCGTTATTTAGTGAACGAAAACACTTTTTTAATATTTGTAATTGTAATATTAAATAAACATTTTTTCATGTGATACCATAGTTGTTGTTTTATACGATTACAAGACACAAGGAAAAGTCCCCCAAAGTCTTGGTGCCTAGAGGCCCCAACGGGTTTTAATGCATCACTGCACTGAAACAGAAGAAGAGTCCATGAAAACAAAGGAAGCAGTAATTCCTTATAATTTTAATAATTAAACTAACATATTGAACATGTACTTAAAATCTTAAAGCTATTGACATAAAAGTCAAGGTATTTTTATAACAAATAGGCATAGGAACGGTATTTTAGCCCATTATCAACGGTTGTTTTAGGAATTGTATCCCACATTCAACTAGTCACTAGAAAGAAATATCAACAAATCGGAGCATTTACACTCGAGAGAATTCTGAGCAGTTCTTGACCTCATTGTTTCCGGCAGACATTTCTTCTTTTCTCGTGCCTCAGTCTACGAGCATTCCTGCCTTCAGCTTAGAACTTTCAATATCTCTCGAGCTTGTCTGCAAATTCCTTGGTTTATTTTTATCCCTCTCCACCTCTGCCTGAGTCCCCATGTCCCTGGGAAGCCCACAGCACGTTCTCATTCTTCTCTGACCTGAAGCGCTTCAAGTGCACGAGCATTTCGATGTCACCGCCTATTCTCCGCCCAAAAGAAATTTTGCCAGATATCTGACTCGCTTTATGTAAACTACCTAATGCTGACTCATCCCTGTTCTTAATCTTGCCACTGCAACCAATAAGAGGCCTGCGGGTGGCATCACGGATATAAGTCATCAGTGACAATCCCAAGAAGCATGCGACTTCTCCATTGCTGCCAACGTGAACGATAAATATCAACTCGTAGCTTACTTACAGTTGAGTGATTAGGTCAATCGATATTAATGCAATTTGCCAGAGGATGACATATGAGAAAAATAATAAATATCACAATCATTTTATTTGTCTAAACAAGACGCTTTCATTAAATTTTAAATAGTAAAAAAAAATATATTTTTCCCCGAAAATAAATAGATAACTAACATCATTTTACTTCAAATTCACCAAAGAAGAATAAATTACTTTTAAGGAAATTAGGAAATTTGATTTCCCTTTGGTTGTTTTCAGTTGTTTCAGATGGAATCTATATTTCTAATAATATAATTAATTATATTCTGTTATCTTAAATGCCAGAAAATACATAAAGGGTTTTGAGAATTATGTTCCTTTTTCTTAATTTTAGTTTCATTTCCTTTTTCTTGAGAATTACCTGTTGTTTTGTTTATTAGATGCAATATGAAACACGATCTATCTGTAATAATTTTGTGGAAAAAATGAGTTTCGCCAATGAGTGGGATTCGAACCCACTCCTCCAGTTACATGCCAGAGCACCTGTCATGTAACTGGGCGGTGTGTGTTCGAATCCCACTCATTGGCGAAACTGATTTTTACCACAAAATCATTTCTTAAATTATATGTCAATAAGTAATCTGTAAATTTATTATTGATCGATCCATATGTGTTTGTTATTTGCATCAGAATTAAGGTTATAAATTTTAAGAGATTTTTCCTGAAAAAAAAAGCTAGGAATTAACTTTCTAGAAATTGCATTGATTGCGAAAAACCTTGCCATTCCATAAATGTTAAGTGTCACAGTTACAACTGGTAGAGGTCGTCTGTAAACCACATAAACTATTTTAGCACCATTTCAACCCTCCCCCTCTCTGCTTGGACGCTTTGT
The DNA here is from genome assembly GCA_038380435.1 of Ryuthela nishihirai. Taxonomy (NCBI): domain Eukaryota; kingdom Metazoa; phylum Arthropoda; class Arachnida; order Araneae; family Heptathelidae; genus Ryuthela; species Ryuthela nishihirai. Next base: position 75,851,507 of record JAWZYU010000012.1, read on the forward strand.
TCGACTCTCCTTATTCCCTATTGCATAACCATGGGCGTCAGCAGAGGAGACATTTCAAAAACCGAAAATTAATAAATATTGAGTAACACCAAGTACATCAGATACTGATAACGTTCTTTTGTTAATGAAATGTAGTGATTCTTTTTGTACGCTTCCTTTGGTTTAGGAAACATATTAGTGAAAGTTTTAAAGGTTAGGAAAATGATGGTATTAATAATATTTCTATTAAATATTAATGACTTTTTGCTCATCCCCTCTCTGAAAAACTATAATGTCAAACAGAAAAAAAATTTCTAGAGGAATAAGTATACCATTTATATCATTGCATGAACACCACATCCAAACCTTTCTACCTGTTGTGAGCAGTGGTAAGGAACGATGCAAATTCTTCTTCGTCCGATCACGTGTGTTTGCATATGCTGCTAAACTGCGCCAAATGTCGCGTTGGGTCAAATGACAAACGATTAACCACTCTATAGTAGATATTACAGGTTCGTGGGTTGTTACACCCGTAACGACATATGCCTCAGACTGGCTGCGCAGTTGATGTGTACAAAAGTGTCCAACAATTCAAGCACGAGAGTAGTATATGGACGACACAGTTTATTTACATTTATATACAATTACGTGCTAGGCCATGGGGCAGCACGTAACGCCATTTCCATTGGCCTTTGCTGCTTTGCTGCAGCAAACAATCATGCAATAAGGTGGAGATCTGCGCTTTGCAGATTTTCGCTTTACCGACCTCAAACTCGACAAGGGATAGTCAATCCTTGCCTATAACCTGGTTCACACAGAACCGTATCTCAGTTCACACAGAACTGAACCCTGGTTCACACAGGACCGAACTCTCTCCTTAAGGGTTTTGTTTTTGAGCAAGAGCGGCGTCCCTTGACGCTTATTCAAACGTCCTTCCAGTTTGACAGCGACGCTAAGACTCCTTTTTATTATTGCCGCTCTTGTCTCCGCGCTGGCCCCGCCCCAGGGGATAGTCGTAAATATCGTAAAAGTGCTTTTCGACTTGAGAGCATGCATATATAGGTCAGCCAGCTCAGACCCGAACAACAACTCATGAGTCACATCTCCACATCAGCACTTCCAAAAAACACACTTAACACAAATATATATGTATATTTGCAACAACAAAAATACAATAAAAATAAAATAATAAATAAAAATAAATAAATGAGAGAGATATGACACTCCTCCTCCACGTAAAACGACGTAACACATTCAAAAACAAACACCGAAGAAAGCGACATAAATTTCTGATACACTTGGTATTAGTCAACATCAATTAATTTTCCGATAAAATTTCTTTCCTTCTCCCCTGCTGAGAGTTATGCAAAACAAATTTAAAACAAATTAATTCTCATAGAAAATCTTAAACTTATTAATTGAATATGTTTTCTAACTTTACCTGCAGTTGGAGTTTTTGATGATTAACTGGACTGTGGATTTAAGCATTTTACTTTTAGAGTAAACACAATCCACTGTCAGCTCCAACAGAAAATTATTGAAAGAGTGGTCTATCTCTTGGGTAGAAAAAGCAGAGTAATGGAAAACTTTTAGCGCGTGAGTTTCGATCTCAGGTATAGATAACAGATGAGATGTATATAGAAATTCCTTATAAAAATTCCTATCATAACACATATCAAAATATTTAATTAAGTATATTCATTTTCGCATTTTAAATTTTGGCATATTTTCTAATATTTTTTACCATATCAGAATTTCTTGCTAAAGTACCTCATCTTCCTATGACTATCCATATGTCTCACCTTTTTTATTGTTTACGACTACGACACTGTAGCTGAGGAACAAATTTATGCAATTACTTGTTGCTCTTCCAAGATTTATCTTCAGAATCTTTTAGGTTTACTGAATTTAGACAACATCACCTATGTTATTTCTATTTCACCAGTCTTCTTTTCGAAGTCCTCCTTTTCCCATCACTTTTCTAACACTGTCTTTCCATTTTTTCCTTGGCTATCCTCTTCTTCTAGTTGTGGATTCCCATTTCCATATTTTCTTTGGCCAACTTCTATTCTATTCACATGTCCATATCATCTCAGCTACTTTTTCTCGAAAATCTCTCCGACGTTTTCCTTTGCTCCAATAATTCTTTTAATATCCTGATTTTATCCATTCTTGTGCTCCGGGGCACATCTCCTCCAGAAAAACATTTCGACTGCTCTTATCCTACTAGATGTTAATCTTTCTGTCAGCGTTGATGCTTCAGATTCAAATGTTAGAACATCCTCTAAAATTGTATGAAAAATCATTCTTTTATTCTTTCTTAATATAGCGGCGAGGGTGGCTCAGTCGGTAGCGCGCCAGGCTCATAATCTGTAGTTCCCAGGTTCGAGTCCCAGTTGGGTCAGTGTTGAGATTTATCTCCGCAAAACTCCCTGCCCATGGTCAGTAAGGGACACCGATGGGCTTGGAAAGTCCGCCGTCCATTGGATGGGACGTTAAGACGTGGCTCACGCTGGATGTCCTTGACGGGAGGCTACCACCTGTCTCCCAACAGCCGTTCCAGTGGGTTTCCTACCCCAACCTTCGCTGAGCCTTCGGGTGGCCCTAAAAGACCAAACGCTTTGAACATAAATTAACGAAAATTTACAATACTGATCTTATAAATAAATATTCATTAAATATGTATGTGAATGTAGTCACTTTGTCTATTTATAATATTGAGTTTCTATCTCAAACAAACATTAAAATGCGGTCTTTAAGTCCAGTCCCTTCCTTCAATTCGTGTACCTATTTCTTCACAACTTCTATTCCATTCTTTTATTCTTTTCAATGTATGCCTTAAACAAAGTAAATGACACACGACATCTTTGCTTTAATCCTTTAGGTTCTTTAAATTATATTAATAATCTCTTTCCTTGTGATCGACATTATTCTGACATAAATATTTTCTGACATAAATATTTTCCCTATTCTTTCAATGCATCCCATAGTTCTTTCCGAAGTGGCATGCCTTTTTTTTCACAAATCTGCAAAATCCATACGTATTTATCTATTATTTCAAATTGTCTGTTTTATTAATTGTCGTAGTGTAGAAAAATTGTTAACTGAAAACCCTTTCGCGCTAAACCCTCTATTGTCCTCCACTCAACTGTATATAATAGCCGGAACAAATATCTGTTTTAATATTTGTTTCACGGAGAATAACAGTGTATATTCCTAGATATTCCTAGAATAACAGTATATAAACCGTTCCGTGGTCGAGTGGATAGCGCGCTTGGCTACTGATCTGCGTGACCTGAGTTCGAGCCCCGGGTAAGGCATGGCTGTTTGTGTCGTTTTTCTGCTGAGGTCCTGCCATCCTCTTCAGACCTTCTACTGTGACATATAAACTGACAGGCTCCTGTCAGACCTCTGTGGCAAGCAGCTGCTTGAAGAGGTTTTTTTTTAACAGTATATGTATTACTTTCGTTAGCAATATAATTTCTTAAAAAGAAAGTGGTGAAATACACTTATATTTTTTCTCAGAATAAAAAGAAATATGCAAAACTTTCTTAACCCAATAAACGAATGCTAAGAAACCACTGACAAGAGCTTTGCATGATGCTGTCATTTGCAGAAAATAAGAATACATAATACAGAATATGAACGAGGAATTTGAGCAATAAATGAGATTTAAGTTTACAAAAGTTTGCATTTCCATGGTTTATTGTTTTTACTTCAGATTAGAAAACTAGTATATTTAATAAAATTTCGTGTTTCTGCTCCAAGCAATCTATTTTTCTGGAAAAAGGTAATGAAGATAGGAGAATGACATGCACTGTCGAAAGTAGCCTTTTGCAACATCAAGTAAAACAGTAGAGTATTAGACGAAAACTACTAACAGCTGGGCATTGCTGAATGTAATGGTAAGCAACAGAGAAATCGAGAAGAGAAAGCATTTTCTCCCGTATTACTTTAGTTGGATTACGACTCAGACGCAGCTCGTGTGTCAGGATTGCGTTATATCACGACTCCGTGTCCTTGGCTACACCTCTCCTGCAGTATTTTGGGAAATTGGAGTAGCTGCGCGAGGCAGGAAGTAAACAAGGTCTATGCTTTGGACAGAAGGTCATCTTTGAAACGTAATGCAGAAAAGGAGGCATTGTGCGGAGAAAGGACGAAATCGTTTTTTTGATATTTATTTTTATCAGCCGAAACAATGGCACATTCTAAAACGTCATTCTCAGTTCATTAGGCTTGGCATCATTTTACATTTCTTGCAGAATGGGTAGGAGTCCTGTAACTTGGCGCGTCAGTCGCATAATCTGGAATTTACAAATTCGAACTCAATTTATACACAATATTTTATCTAGTTGTCTGCATCCTGAAACTAATGACTAAAGTGAAAGTGAAAAAAAACACTTCCTTCATTGCATCAGTTTTTAAAATGTTCTCCGGATCGATTGTTAAATCGTACTGAAATGTGCAGGAGAGATTTGCCTTGTTCTGGCTAAACTCAAACTCTATCGACTGGACTCAAGCCTGCCAATTGCTCTTAATTGTTATAGATAAAATCTTCTCACCCCATTCTGTCAACATTCGGTTATTTTGTCTGTCTGTTTGGCCCACTAATGTTGCTTAAGTGTAAAATGTGCAACGTAAACTCGGTTCATTCCGATTTCTGAAAATCTATGCTATGGTATCCCTGATATATTCATTAAAGATGTAAAAACAAAATTCTGATCAATGGCGAACACAATTAAATATTTCTCCTCTTTAAAGTAACCAATTCTTGCCCCCATATATACTGCGGGATCCTTAATTTTAATTCTACGAGGACCATGCTGATATATCGAAAACATTCCCCGGATTTTTGAAACTGTGTCCACAAACTTTCAATCTGCGATATATAGGAAAATGTGAAGAATGGTGGAATATTTTATTTAATCAGAGAGAAGAACCTACTAAATTGCGAAATAATAAAATATTAATAACATTATCAAAGATTCATTAACACGAGACTGAAATAAACAAAGGCGATCGAAAAGCAAAGAATTGCATATATGTATTGTTACAGATTTTCACCATTATTATTTGATAATAGCGTGTGTGTGTGTTAAGAATAACCAAACAGATAATAAATGTACTTATTTAATAAAAAAGCCAGTGATTTACAAGAAATAAGTAAAACCTGAATTATTCCTCACTCTATATACAAATGGACTAACTAGACTAATTGCTAATTATCATTGACCATATTTTACTGACAGTTACTAAAAAACTATAACTTTCGAAAGATTGGGTTGTTTTACCTCTGAGCGGCACTTTTTTGCACACCATGGGCTAAATGGCCAGGTCACATGGACCCCGAAGGCTCAGAGAAGGTTGGGGGAGGGGACCCACTGGAACAGCTGTTGGGAGACAGATGGTAGCCTCCCGTCAAGGCCATCCAGCGTGTTCTTTAACGTGCACAGGGTATGTCTCTCCCGCACACGGGGCCACGGCTTAACGCCCCATCCGACGGACGGCGGCCTTTCCAAGCCCATCGGTGTCCCCTACTGACCGTGGGCAGGGAATTTTGCGGAGATAAATCTCAACGCTGACCCAGCTGGGACTCGAACCTGGAAACTACAGATTACGAGCCTGGCGCGCTACCGACTGAGCCACCCCCTCCCCATTCGAAAGTTGACTTACAAAGTTATAACAAATTAGAGAATCGACTTTTACCAAAAATCAATCTTACTTAATACAAAACATGTTTAATATAGACGGCATTCCTTTAAGCAACCGAAGACACTACGATTCTTCACACAAGGAAGCTAATAAACAAGCAACGGCAATCTAAGTCGACACCCGCGCACTGCACAAAAACAATCACTAAATTCTCTTTTCAAACTAATGCATTTTTCAATCTGAAGGAAAATGGAGAAATGCGAAAACTATCTTAAACTATGTCTCCAGAATTCAAAAGCCGAAAGTAACAAGATATACGCTAATTGGAAGCTTTTGACGTTGGGAATGTCGTAGCCTAGGAAAATTTTACCCCCCATGCTTTCTTCCCCCTAAAAAAGTGGGGAAATATGAAAATAACTGTTTCCCTATATCTCCTGAAAGCGAACGCGGAAAGTAGCAAGCTTCGTGACAAATGAAAGCTTATGACTCGAGGAGGTTGGGTTGGTTTGTTTTACCTCTGAGCGGCACTTTTTTGCACACAATGGGCTAAATGGCCAGGTCACATGGACCCCGAAGGCTCAGAGAAGGTTGGGGGAGGGGACCCACTGGAACAGCTGTTGGGAGACAGATGGTAGTCTCCCGTCAAGGCCATCCAGCGTGTTCTTTAACGTGCACAGGGTATGGCTCTCCCACACACGGGGCCACGGGTTAACGTCCCATCCGACGGACGGCGGCCTTTCCAAGCCCATCGGTGTCCCCTACTAACCGTGGCCAGGACGGGGAATTTTTGCGGAGATAAATCTCAACGCTGACCCAGCTGGGACTCGAGGAGTGTTATAGGCTATGAAACTTTGAGTCGCCATTTTTTTTCCCCACTAAAAAACTGGAAATGTTAAAGTCGTTCTACTATAACTTCCAAACGCGAGAGCCTACAGTTACGAGTTTGGTGTCAAATGAAAGCACATACGTATAATGGCTGTAGTAAATTGTTTCGAATTATGTATCCACTACTCTCCTCTGATAAAAAGGGGGAAGGAGGAAGGATTTTCGCGGGGTTCGGTTTAACGAGTTGTATCTCGAATTAACGATTGTCACGTCTCCAATGTCATGAGTTACCTCAAACATGACTCCAAAAGGGGGTAAATGTGCTCAAGGTTTATGAGGCATATATCAAATGAAAGTTTTTGAAGGAAGATGTTTTTAGTGACAAAAACAGTATAAATAAATAAAAAATTAAAAAAAAATATACTATAGGGCCCTAAAAAGTAGAAGATAAACATATACATTGTGTAATCGGTCACTGGGTTCGTATTCACTTCAAAGGAAGATAGGACGCCGATTTATCTACTCAACAAGATTGCCAGCGCCCATCTTCCTTTGAAATGAATACGAACTCAGTGACTGATTGCACCATCGATATACTTTAGTTTCATTTTCTACTTTTTAGGGCCCTATAGCAGGATGGGTATTTCTTAAAATTTTCAATTTATTTATATTTTAATTGTTATACAAGAACACGCCTTTTCAATATCATACAATTCCCAAAATGTAATCGACATTTCAAAATAACTAAGTTAAATTTTTTTATTTAGTAACAATTTATTCGATGATTTACAAATAAAAAAAATTCCGTTGAAATTTTAGCTTATTTATTTATTTATTTATTTATTTTATTTAGAGAAGACATTACAAAAAAATAAACACCCCGTTAAGCAGCTGCTTGCCACAGAGGTCTGACAGGAGCCTGTCAGTTTATATGCCAAAGCAGAAGATCTGAGGAGGATGGCAGAACCTCAGCAGAAAAACTACACATACATCCAGCCTATCCGGGGCTCGAACTCAGGTCCCTTAGATCAGTAGCCAAATGCGCTAACCACTCGACCATGGGAATAACAATAATAATGAGAAGACAAATAATGTTACAATTCTTACTTTATACATCATTATAAAAATTTATAATATTTATTATAAAAAGTTTTTACGCTTCTTGATCAGACCTATTTAACTGTAAAAAAAGTGCCAGAAAGGGGAAAAGTAAACCGTTTTAATTTTTCCGGATTGAATATTATTTCGCTTTTCTCCCACACCAAGGAGTTGTCCACTTAGTTAGCTTTTGGATACCAGAGAGAACGATTTATTTTGGGTTTTCTTTTCTAATGACCACACTAGAATAGAATGCATTGAGAGGAAAAACTTTATTTCTTGCTAATTAATCATAAACTGTTTGTTTCAAGCCTGATGGATGTATAGAGCACCTAATATCAGATAGTAGTTATTGTACATGAATTTTATCAGACAGTATCACTAATAAATGATCTTAATACTCTTAGACACAGCGTTATTTGAAAATGTTTCATACAGATTGTCTTTACGCGAGACATTGGGGGCGGGGGTGGCTCAGTCGGTAGCGCGTCAGGCTCATAATCTGTAGTTCCCAGGTTCGAGTCCCAGCTGGGTCAGCGTTGAGATTTATCTCCGCAAAATTCCTCGCCCTGCCCACGGTCAGTAGGGGACACCGATGGGCTTGGAAAGACCGCCGTCCGTCAGATGGGACGTTAAGCCGTGGTCCCGTGTGTGGGAGAGCCATACCCTGCACGTTAAAGAACACGCTGGATGGCCTTGACGGGAGGCTACCATCTGTCTCCCAACAGCTGTTCCAGTGGATCCCCTCCCCCAACCTTCTCTGAGCCTTCGGGGTCCATGTGACCTGGCCATTTAGCCCACTGTGTGCAAAAAAGTGCCACTCAGAGGTAAAACAACCCAACCCGAGACATTAGGTAACGCTGTGATATAAACTTCAAAGCTGCTGATATAAACAGACACTCGCATCCGAGGTGTATATCAGATATTAATTAATGGTTAAAACGGCTAAGGATTCGGGCAGCAAAACATAAAGATGTTCATTATTACTGAATGTGTGATTTCGAATCTAATAACTTTCTCATACTGAAAAAAAAAATAACGACTGTTAGAACAGAGACAATATTTTACCAAGCCATGAGAACATTGAAAATCTTTTGCCGTAATTTCGCTTAGATGTATATTTACTTTAAAATATATTATCAATTAATTTCTTGGATTTTGCAAGTCATTTATAAGAATAGATATTGGAACCAATTAATTCTGATCCTGTTTTTTCTCTCTAAATTTATAGCACTGATTTCTTTTTCACTCCCTTCAATAAAACTCGTAAAAATCTGAAAAACCATTTATTTCCTTTAATAGCAATATGGTTAAAATTCGGCACATTTCGACTTTTATTTTTGCAGATGAGATAGATTTTTCCAAATTAGCTAAAAATGAATTTTAAAAATAAATTTAATTTTTTCTTACTTTATTAGAAAGAAATAATAATATTATTGCAAAATCTACTACGCATTAGGAGGACCTTACCTACAATCACTAATTTTGCAAGCTTTAATTTGCATGAATTGACATCTGTAGGCGTGATTTTTATAAGAATCGGAATATTTTAAAATTTAAAGGTTGTCGTGATTTTTAGAATTAACAGCCTCAACTTGGCTAGGCTTTATATCTGATAGACAAATGCATTTTATCTATGGGGATACTTCTAATTAATGCTTTACAAGAGTTATATTCTCAGCATTATTAGTCCCGATTGAGCATTATTAGTCCCGATTGAGCATTATTAGTCCTAATTCAGCTGAGATTAGTCCCGATTTTCAGCATTATTAGTCCCGATTCCGCCTAACTATTAAACTTCAGTTCAATGAATTAAACCGTCTCGGTTCTAGGAGCCAGAACAGACAGATAGATGGCATACATTTCAAAAGTCACTTTTCTCATTCAATGATTTCTAAACGTGCTCTTAATCAAATAATCGATTTTTTGACGATTACAATTCTTTCTCTATATTTTGATAAGTGAAAAACGATGAAAATAGTTTAAGGATAAATTTGATATCTTACTTCCCAAGAAGAAAGGATTTCTCAAATAGAAGCAATAAGTTTAAAACTTTGAGGTTCTTAAATTCAAGGCCCAGATTTTACAACTTTCTAACCCTTTTTGTTTTGTCCATTCCCTTCGTGTCGGCGAGAAAATAAAAACCGTAAATGGAGAAAGCCCTTTTTTTTATTTGAAGCTGTGCTAGGTCGTATCTCTTATCAACGGATCCTTCTCATGCATAAGCTGCAAACTGTACTGGATGATATTAATGGGATGCTGGTATCTGATCTTAACTACTTTCGAGTGAATTGTCTTTTCGAACTCTTCTTTCAATGTTTCGGATATTTCGTGCCTTGTGAATAAGTCCATTGTGCAGCAAACAATGCCCTAAACAAAATAAAATAAATATTTTATATTGAACAACATATTTTCGTGTAGCCACTAATGAAATCCAAAGTCTCTATAATTCGAAGATTATAGAAAGTGAAAGCAATTCACCGAATTAAAACTTCAAAATAAGCAGTCTGTCTACAGAGCAGTATATAGCTTTTTTGAAAACTGTAGTTTATAAAGCTGAAAGCCCATTAGCTTATCTGTATGAACAACAGTTGTCTTTTACGCTTCTTTATTTGGCCTCTTTCAAATAGTTTTCTTGCTTTTTACTGGCATATTTCTATTTTGAAAGGTGAAAGCTGATTTACTGATTGAAATGAGGAGAGAATTGGGAAGTAAATCCGAAAAAGGTGCGCGGTCTTTCTAAAGATAAAATATAAGGGCAATATGAGAGAAGAGAAAGTGAAGGGTTGGGTTGTTTTACCTCTGAGCGGCACTTTTTTGCACACCATGGGCTAAATGGCCAGATCACATTGACCCCGAAGGCTCAGAGAAGGTTGGGGGAGGGGACACACTGGAACAGCTGTTGGACGCCGATGGTAGCCTCCCGTCAAGGCCATCCAGCGTGTTCTTTAACGTGCACAGGGTATGGCTCTCCCGCACACGGGGCTACGGCTTAACGTCCCATCCGACGGACGGCGGCCTTTCCAAGCCCATCGGTGTCCCCTACTGACCGTGGGCAGGGCGAGGAATTTTGCGGAGATAAATCTCAACGCTGACCCAGCTGGGACTCGAACCTGGGAATTACAGATTACGAGCCTGGCACGCTACCGATTGAGCACTCCCACCCCAGAAAGTGAAGGAAAAATATTTGACACCTGGGAGAGAAAGCATGGGAGAAAAAGAGAAAACAAAGAAATACGACTCTCTTCAACAGAAGCAGACTGAAATAAACAGCTGTAATATACTGATATTATAATGAATAAAATATATATACATCAATAGAATTTGTGTCAGATATTTCTTTATGAAGAGTCAGGCAAGTTTCGTGACTTGAATAAAAATCGTCTTAGACTTGTATAAGTTCGCAAACCCATTATTTGACTCAATTTGTGTCTCATTGCAAAAGATGGATTCTCAATGACATTAATGAATTTACTTTGCAGTTTGAGAATGAGACGGATGTATTATAGGTTGTTTAGTAAATAGGAAGAAGGAAGTCAAATTCTGAAATAAAGTGACGGACTGAATGGGAACTTTTTATCCGTCTTAATGTAACTGATAACTTTGATCAGTGGCTCATCTAGAACTTAAATTCATGGGTGCATATATATTCTTCTTCAATAATACTCAAAACTATTCCAATTCATTTTCTGTCAAGTGTACACCTTTTTCCAGTTCGTATTTTACCAACAGATCTAAGCCTATTACATGTTTTCAGTTAGTCACTTTTCCAAATCATATTCTGCCAAAATATTGATGAATCACATTTTTAATAGTTTTTTATGCATAACACACATTAGCAAAATACTATTTTAACATTAATTGCAGCTGAAAAAATGTTCTATAATTTCTATGGCGAAAACATTATCCTTTATTGACGCTGAAAATGATATAATTACTACTTCTAATTCCCCTTGACTTCGTATAAATTTAGTATTAGCCCCTTATCGTTTACATTTTCTTCCGCTGATGTTTGTTTTTGGCGATACTTTGAAACAGCCGTACACAACTCAGGCCTATTTAGAAATTTTATCCCTCCCATGTAAGAACTGAAAAATAAAAAAAAAAATTTTTCTCGAACTCTAGTAATGTGAATAATATTTTAATAAGACGAAAGAAGAAAATTTGAATAATATTATATAACTATCTACTATATTTTAATAAGACGAAAGAAGAAAATTTGAATAATATTATATAACTATCTACTATGTCATCGGACCGAATATCATATTCTAGTATTCCCATACATTGCTTCGATAAGTCAATTTCAGCTTTGATGTTTAAATAAGATTTACGTTAATATTTATTTTTTTTTAATTTTTCTGCCTATACATATCATAGTGAAATGTAATAAGCATAGTTTTATTTTTCTGCACTCCTATCACAGTAAAATGTAGTAAACAAAGTTTTCTTTAGTTTTTATTGCACCCTCCCCTCCCAACTATTGGCAAACATAATATGTCTCTGCTTTAAAACAAAATAAAAGCTGCCTTAAAGTCTTCGCCGCGAGATTGCTTATCAGGCGGCATGCTGATTATGCAACTGCCATCTTCAAGACTATGCGCTAAAGAATGTTCTCCCTTTCCTTCTGCATATCCTGGGTACGATGCTGCATCAGATAAGCTTTTTTTCACCAGATTATGTTTAAGTCTGAGAAGAGACTTCAAGTCTACATGTTCGAACAACTTTATTCACGATTGAGAAATGTACGACACTGACAAGTACAAATGATGCTAGTGATCCCATTAGCAAGTCAGTCAAGGTTGCATCATACCGGGAAGTTGTGCCGGTGCATTTCCTTAAATCTATATTTGACTAAGTGACCATTTTCACAACTTCGAGTAAAACACTGAGGAGCAAGATTTAGAAACCTAAACGAACTTGATCTACAGAGCAGAATCAAATTTTGCAAGCACTATTAGCATACACTACAAAAGTTTTTAAAACTTTAGCAACTAGTAACTGATTTATAACAATATATAGTAGTCAGTGTGAAATTTGAGTTTTCCTTTCTGGGTTAATAGCTTTTTTGAGTAGTAGCGTAATGGATTTCGAATGAGACAAGGGAAGTCGTGAATCACTTGACTTCTCAGCTTTGGTCGTGTTGCAAAATTTGTAAAATTAGCTTTTATAATTCTTCCTTGATAGAACGGTGGCGTAATTTGAAGAGCACAAGATTTAATGCAATCAATTTTTTTCTTCCATAATGTTTTAATATATGTATTCAACGTCTTGAAATTGTATTCTTGAATTTCCAGTTTTCAGGAGAGATTTTCTTAATAATAGATCTTCCCATACTAACCCAATTGTTTATTATATAATTATTTTCCTCAATCAATTGAAGGAAGAGTCCAGGATATAGAATCAAAAACCTATAACTTTACTTAAGCGTGCGTAAATCGCCGCCATCTTAACTAAAGCATTAGAACAACTGTCAAGTAACCAAGAGATACCTCATTCAAATCCTAGAAGAATGGCTAAATATTTTTTTTTTCCATTTGATTCGATTATTAATTGTATTTTAACTAATTTCTTTAATTCTGTAGCAACATACCTTAACAGTTCTACAAGATTGTAACAACATGTATTATCAGTTCCGACCTTATTTTTCAGTTCTAAAACTAAACTTAATATTTCTATGCATTTCCATAGATATCTACAGGGTGTGTCAAAAATATAGGTATAAACTTTTAGGAGAGGTAGATAGCATCTAAAGGAATGAGAATTGCATAGGAACCCATAACCGGAAACGTCATGGGAAAGTGGTAGCAGAGGTACAAGATCTGAAAGGACACAAGACAGTGATTAATGGGAAAACATTTATTGGACATAATTATTACAAATGGCGTACTAGACGATGCATTTCATAATGTTAGAGCAGATGCTCGAAGTTTCCACCATGAGACGCGATGCATGCGTGACCCCGACGGAGCATTGATTGCCGGACACAGTCGAACACACTTGGAGTTTCTTTGATAGTAGTAGCAGCGGAGACGAGCCTTGCCACGAGATCCATGTCAGACTCCACAGCTGATTCATACACGGTAGCTTTGAAGGCCCCCCACAGAAAGAAATCAACGCTCGTTAAATCAGGTGAGCGTGGGGATCAGGCAACTGGTCCAACATGCTCAATCCATCGTTGCCCAAAAGACATGTTCAAATGTGCACGACACACTTTCGATAATGGGGAGGCGCCCCATCATGTTCAAACCACATGTTGCGTCTCACATTTGCTGAAACATCGACAAGTAAGCCTGGTAGAACCTGTTCCAGAAAGATCAGATACTTCGCGGAGGTCATGCGGGATAGTAAAAGGTATGGCCCAACTAAGCAGTCGCCGACCAAACCTGCCCACACATTTACTGCGAATCGATGTTGTGCAGCATGGGTGCGCACACCGAGGGGGTTCTCGTTAGCCCACAAATGCGCATTGTGCTGATTGAATACGCCATCTCGAGTGAAACTGTTCTCATCAGTAAACAAAACACAAGCTGGAAAATTCACATCTTGGGCACTTTCTTGGAGATACCATTGCGCAAAACGCACACGTGCAGGATGATCTGTGGGGAGAAGTAACTGAACCCTTTGGAGATGAAAGGGGTGTAACGACTCGCCGTGCAAAACACGCTGTACACTGCAACGAGACACTCCTAAGGCAGAGGCAACGGCATGTGTGCTAGTACTAGGATTAGTCTCTACGGCATCCAACACACTTTCTTCCATGGCGGGAGTACGCGTCGATCGTGGCCTGCCCTCACTTCTGCTACCTCTTAATGACCCATAATCGCACAAATTTTGATGCGCACGCACAAACAAACGATGGCCCGGTACATGTCTGTGTGGGAAGCTTTCTTGAGACATTCGTTGAGCGACTCGTCCGTTGCCCTCAGCTATTCCATACACTAAGTGTATGTCTGCCAGCTCCCTGTTCGAATACCTTTGCATGCTCTTCGTAAGCCGACTACCGCTCGAATGAGGAAATCCGAAATTTCCCCTCTAGCCCACTGATGAACATCGCCGCCTATTGACTTACAGTGACGTTTCCGGTTATGGGTTCCTATGCAATTCTCATTCCTTTAGATGTTATCTACCTCTTATAAAAGTTTGTACCTATATTTTTGAGACACCTTGTATATATCCAAGCCCAGATGGGTTATTCTACCCTATAACAATTAAATAAGCATAATAGTATATTACCTATAGGGTGCCTACCTGTGATAATCTATTTTTCAATATAACAATTATATTGGCTGGATTCATAATTCATGAATATAAGCTCAGATTATAACTCCTTTTTTTTGGATCATGTTGCTGCATTTTCTAGTTGAGTCCACCAATTTAAATATCAGATGGAATCCACAATCCTGTAAATGAAACAAAACTGTATGCTCTGCTCCTTTACTCAATCCACGGATGTTCTTAGTGTAGAAATAATTGAAACATTTTCTTCAAAACGCCTGTCAAAAACCGCTATGAGATAGGACTTATCCCATTTGGAGAAGCAACGACTAAACCAATTGAGTCCGTCACTTGAACCGTTGTCACAGGGAGCAATTTCGTATAGTTAGGCTGTGAAAGAGATAGTGAAATTCAAAAAATAAGATATCATGAAATTTTATCGGAAGGGAGATTGATTCCGCATTACCTTCTGGTCTCTGGATAAATAAACTAAGGACAGCCTTCCATGAAATTGCATAACTCGGATTTTCCTTACAATTTGATGCATTTTTTTCTCTCCAGATCAAATAGCTCTATTATCAAAGGAAGTTCAATCATGGGCATTTTGTTCCTATGTGAATCCATATTTACAAGTTAAAATTTAGTTGAAGTATCTGGGGTATTGTTGTGGTCCGAACAATGACTTTTTTCATGACTGTGATATGATGCAATCTAAACTCGTGAAGCATTTTAAACTGAATTTTACGCAATTGAATGTAACCTTCGAAGTTGGAAATTTGCTTAAACATCGCCAAAAGTCGGATCGCAAAGAAAGCCTACTAGCATTTCATTCATTACCTTACTTTTAGATAATTGGGAAAACTCTTCCATATTAGTTTAATGATACAGATCAACTGGTACTTAACCAGGAGGTTTTGGGAAAACTCTTCCATATTAGTTAAGTGATACAGATCAACTGGTACTTAACCAGGAGGTTTTGGGTCCGAGAGTCACCTGGTATGAGTTTAGTTTTTCATGCTGGCCTATTTTTAATTAAAATTTTCATATCGGTTCAATCTTTTATTCATATTTTGTGAACTTCTCTTGAGCAGGTTTTACTGTATCATATTCTGCACTGAGTATGATTTGAAACACGAAATGCAATATTTTCTCGCTTTACACCAGAAAAATAACGTTGAAATTCAACGTTCTAGATTCTAAATAAAGACCAGACTATACACAATTTTTGCACTAGTTAGCATAACAAATTAAAACAATACATCAGTTGTCAGTGACGTGCAGTATGCACTATAAATTGTAACAAATCTGGTAAAAGAAAAATTAGGCCTCTTCAACTCAAACTTGGGGGCGGGGGTGGCTCAGTCGGTAGCGCGCCAGGCTCGTAATCTGTAGTTCCCAGGTTCGAGTCCCAGCTGGGTCAGCGTTGAGATTTATCTCCGCAAAATTTCCCGCCCTGTCCACGGTCAGTAGCGGACACCGATGGGCTTGGAAAGGCCGCCGTCCGTCGGATGGGACGTTCAGCCGTGGCCCCGTGTGCGGGAGAGCCATACCCTGTGCACGTTAAAGAACACGCTGGATGGCCTTGACGGGAGGCTACCATATGTCTCCCAACAGCTGTTCCAGTGGGTCCCCTCCCCCAACCTTCTCTGAGCCTTCGGGGTCCATGTGACCTGGCCATTTAGCCCATGGTGTGCAAAAAAGTGCCGCTCAGAGGTAAAACAACCCAACCCAACTCAAACTTAGTGAAGACACACTAAAAAATACCGTTTTCTTAAAACAGCTGCAGGAAAAATTATCTGCTTAAAAATAAAAGCACAGATTTCTAACAGGCAATCAACTAAAAAAACTGTATTTTAAGGGATCAAGAAACTATCTTAATTGAACTGGAAGAACGCATATCGCCTCTGCAGTGTATGGGAATCTCCTTTTCAAAGAGAATAAAGATTTTCGTTTATTTATTTTTTCCCTCCTTAAAAATTTTATACGAAATGATGGATGATTAGGAAAAATGCAATAAATACACTTAGACAGATGTTATATAACTTTTATTATTTAAAAAAAATCCTCAGTAATAATGTTAATAATGTTAATAATGTTATTCAAATCTTTGGTCCAGTCTGCTATATAGTATGGTATTACAAGTTGGGGAGGAACACACATTTCATCATTAAGAAGTCTGATTTCAATACAAAATAAATTTATGTTTTGAATATTACCAAATAAATATAAAATTGTTACAATCTTTTGTAAGTATACCATTTTAGGTGAATTTCCACTAAGACACTTATATGTTTATAGAACATATAATTACTTCTTTAAAAACAATAATGCAGCGTTGCAATATACAAATTATTCAATGCGAGATGATGGGAAATGATTTCTGTTGCTACTTGCAAACAATAAGTTACGCAAAAACATTTTGATTATTTGGCCCCTAAAATTTTAAATTCTTTACCGATTATAATTCGAAATGAAACAAATTTTCTGCATTTCAGATTTCTCACTGCAAATTATCTAATGAGCATTACTAATGCTGACAGCCTGTTTTCAATGTTAGAATAAAAAGAAAAGCTTTAATTCGTTTATAAATTCTTTATTGTTTTGTATACTTTTTTTCAGTCATCCATTGGCCGAGTGGTTAGCACGCTTGGCTACTGATAAAAGGGCCACGAGTAAGACATTTTTTTCTGCTGAGGTCCAGCCGTCATCACAGACCTTCTCCTATGAAAATTACACTGACAGGCTCCTATCAGACCTCTGTGGCAAGCAGCTGCTTGAGGAGGTATTTATTTATTTATCTTTTTCTTCTTTATGTAATGTTGAGTGTGAATGTTGCCAAAATTATGTACTTTAATAATTTGTATGTACATGAGTTGTTGTTGTTGTTTTATCTCTGAGCGGCACTTTTTTGCACACCATGGGCTAAATGGCCAGGTCACATGGACCCCGAAGGCTCAGAGAAAGTTGGGGGAGGGGACCCACTGGAACAGCTGTTGGGAGACAGATGGTAGCCTCCCGTCAAGGCCATCCAGCGTGTTCTTTAACGTGCACAGGGTATGGCTCTCCCGCACACGGGGCCACGGCTTAACGTCCCATCCGACGGACGGCGGCCTTTCCAAGCCCATCGGTGTCCCCTACTGACCGTGGGCAAGGCGGGGAATTTTGCGGAGATAAATCTCAACGCTGACCTAGCTGGGACTCGAACCTGGGAACTACAGATTACGAGCCTGGAGCGCTACCGACTGAGCCACCCCCGCCCCTCCATATTAAGGAAGATATTACTCTGAATATAACGTCGATCAGTTTTTATGAGGGGAAAGGAGTTTAAAAAGGGGGATGTGAAATTTTTTTCTCACATCCCTCTGAGAAAACGGGAAGATTATTGCTGTCAGTGGAATATCTCTTCACATTCCACCACTAAAATTTCAAATTTCTACCGTAAACAGATCACTTGCAATATTCATTAAAAGTTTCGCCTTTTCTATGTTCAGTGCACATCTAATAATGTAAATTAAAACCACCTAAGGCTTTGATAAATGATAATTATGATATTTCATTAGTACCAAAAGGACTGAAAGGGCATTTTCCAATTGTCTTTTAAAACATGAAAAATTGCATCCCCCCCCCCCCCTGGGAGTAAAGAGTTCTACTCATTGTTGCCAATGCAAACTTCGTCCCTTCCGATTCTACCACCAGAAGTTCAAATTTCTAGTGTAAATATATCGTTTGTATTATTCTTTAAGCATTTTGCAAATTTCTAAATTTGCACCGTTAGAGGACGCAATTAAAGCGTTTGGGAGATTCGGGAAATTAATCGTATTATGTCATCAGTTCCTATCCAATCCAAAATTAATTTTCAATTTATCTTTAAAACAAACAATTATCTCTTAAAACAAAAGAGCTGCGCTTTCCAACCATCCCCGTAAATAAAGAGTAAACTCATTCTTGCAATGGAAACATTGTGACCTATAAATTCAATCACCAAAATTTCAGTTTCTACCATAAATATATCGTTTGTAATAATCGTTTAAAAGTTTGTAAATTTCAAATTTTCCAGGGAGGTAATTCAAATTTCAAATTTTCCATTTTAGAAGGCGAAACTATGGCTTTTGAGAGATTCGGAAAGTGTGAATCATGCCTATCTAACCCAAAAGTATATTCATATCATCAATACCTATTCAACCCAAAAACGATTTTTTGTCTATATCTAAAAGCAAAAGAGTTGAATGTCTACAAACGGAGAGAGAGATAACAAAGCAAATATATTATCTTGCTGTTTTTTTTTTTTGGAAACGAGATAAAAACAAAAATATGTATTTTTAAGGAGTACTGTTAATTGGCAAAATCATTTAGTTATGTTTGGCAAAAATGTTTGGGCAAAATATTCGAAAAAATGAGCCAGATTCAATATAATTTATCATTTGTTCCATGTATGGGAAATTCTTTTCCAGTCAGCCATTGGTTGGAAGTGACCCTGGGATAAATGAATACTTAACAAAGAGAATAGTTTTTGTGTACACTGGAATATATTGAGATGCCAGTTTATTGAATGACAAGCCTATCTAGTAGCGTGTTGAGCCTACTTTGGCCTTCAGAACAGCCCGAATTCGTTGGGGCATGGAACTTACAAGATGCTGGATGCCTTGTACAGGAATGTTGAACCATGCGGAAATGATTTTGTAGCGCAGTTGCTAGAAATTGGACGGCGGCACAGTCTCGCTGCGAATAGCCCTTACCACTTCATCCTAAAGATACTCGATAGGATTTCGATCTGGAAACTCTGCAAGCCAATGAAGCAAGGAAAACTCGCCGACATGTTCCTGGAACTATTCGGTGATGATACGTGCTGAACAAGTGCCTTATCATGCTGAACGTGTCCATCCGACTGAGGATAAACTGTAGCTATGAAGTGATGAACTTGGCAGATGGGCATCAGGGGTCCTAATGTGTTCCAGTAAAACATTCTCCACACCATCACACCGCCACCACTGACCTGTACTGCTGACACCAGACAATATGATTCCATGGACTCATGTTGCTTGCGCCAAATTCTGATCCATCAGCATGATGCAAAAGGAACCTTGATTCGTCCAACCAAGATACCTTTTCCAGTCATTATTTTGTCGATGCTTCTATGACCACTAGAAATGTGGTATTGTGTCTTTGCTGACAACATTGGTACTCGACATGATCGGCGTCTGTTGTAGACCTTTATCGACAAGGACCGACACGTGGTGCATTCGGAGATGACCTTCTGTACACCAATGCTTAATTCTGCTGTAATTTGCCTTGTTGTGACCCAACTTTTCACTTGCACGATCCTCGCCAGTCTTCTTAGACCCCTCTGATCAACAAGCTGCTTTCGCTCACAGGATCTCCGAACGTTCCAGTGTCGATGCTTCTATGACCATTAGAGATGTGGTATTGTGTCTTTGCTGACAACATCGGTACTCGACATGATCGGCGTCTGTTGTATACCTTTCTCGACAAGGACCGACACGTGCTGCATTCAGAGATGACCTTCTGTACACCAATGCTTAATTCTGCTGTAATTTGCCTTGTTGTGACCTAAATTTTCACTTGCACGATCCTCGCCAGTCTTCTTAGACCCCTATGATCAAAAAGCTGCTTTCGCTCACAGGATCTCCGATCACTGAGAGTTTTTTGCTTTTCGCACCATTGTCGGTAAACCCTGGAAACGGTTTTGCGCGAAAAGCCCAAGAGGAAGGCCATTTTGGATGTGCTAGAACCTGCACACCTAGCACTAACTACCAAGAAACTTTTAAAAGCGCTCAGATCGATCGTTTTGCCCGTTCTGTGACGCTCATCAATCCAACTTTAATTGATGCTCGAAGAGATGGTCTGCCCTGATTTAAACCGCACATCGCGGTCACGTGACGTATTACGTGTTGAAATTACAACCTGCTACTTCATTTGTAAATCAAGGAGCAGGGGCAATTCTCGAATTTCATATTTAGTGATAAAGTCTATTCTTAGTTAGGCTATAAAATCGCTACGTTATAGAGCCTATCAATGATACTGTACATTGGATAAGTACTATACATTTTTTTTTTTTTTCAATTTCATTCCTTTTATATCGAAAAGGGACACTACTAAAATAATACTCATATTGTACCAGCTACAACCCACTCTTTGATAATGTAATTAAATGAAATAAGAATTTTAGAATGGCAATCTTTTCTCAAAGAAGTTTTTGAAACATAACAATTTTAATTAAAAATACTTTAGTCGAATTAGGTACATATTTCAAGTGCACTAATGAAGGATACAAGACTGATGTTGGATTCTACACACCAAATTACGATATTCTTGGGAGTTCGTGATATCCATTCCAGATATTGGTACAAACGGTCTGTAATAGGTCTTGGTCTTGTTATGTCACAATAGCCTGAAAAAATTTCTTGTCCTCAGGAAAAGATGATTCTCAAGATTGGGTGATATCTGGAACTTCAAGCATTTAAAGAACAGAAAGGAATGTATTAAGAAGAGTTCCCTGAATAAACTCCACAAATGATATCTTTGATTGGTGATAATTTCATCACGACTCTGATTCGTTGAGTGCGGTTAGAGAGCAAATTATTGGATCAGTTTGACAAGTTTCTTTGGAATACCACATTTGAGGTGTTTCTTATTATGAACTTAAGCCGTGGCCCCGTGTGCGGGAGAGCCATACCCTGTGCACGTTAAAGAACACGCTGGATGGCCTTGACGGGAGGCTACCATCTGTCTCCCAACAGCTGTTCCAGTGGGTCCCCTCCCCCAACCTTCTCTGAGCCTTCGGGGTCCATGTGACCTGGCCATTTAGCCCATGGTGTACAAAAAAGTGCCGCTCAGAGGTAAAACAACCCAACCCAACCCGAAGAATCCATTGCAATTCTTGGAATCATACAAAGTTTGAAGAATTGAAGACACATAATGCTCAATGGTTGTACTTTTTTTTAGGCCATTTTATAATTTAAGCAATTTTCAGGAGTTTTTTTTAGTTGTTTTTCATTCTTCTTCATTCTTTCAATGATGAATTAGAAGGATTATTTTTAATTTTATATGGAATTTTGAGGAGACAGTCCTTAATAGTTGCAATAAAGTCCAAAGTCAAATCATAGAGATTCAATGTAGACGCAGTTATTAATTGAAACGTTTTGTCAATAAGAGGAGAAGTATCTCTATTTTACGGAAGTTGCATCTTTTGAAAGTTGAGAAATCTTAATTTGACCACTAAGGTTAAAAAGTCGCATTCCTCATTCTCTTTAGATTTTACAAAGTAACAAGAATCTGGCGTAGGCTAAATCTATACTCGTCAGAAGCAGAATATTCGCCCATTTTCCAGCGCTCCAAATGACATGTTCGCAGCACTAGTTTAGACGAGGTTTTCGGTGGTTGGGGTTAGCTAGACAAAAACCACTGGGCTCTTGGCAAAGAGCCCACTCACATTAAGCTTTCTCGACATTGCTCTGCTGAAAATCCTTTCACCATCATTAAAAAGGATCAACTGTTGTAGCAGAAATCTTGAGAGACAGTTGACACGAAGTCATCGTAATGTTCCGTCTTGCCATTATAGTTGGATAATGATCAGTTCGTGGTGAAGTAACTCTCGGCGACCTTGGCCAGCTCCTCTGGTAATGGTTCCTGTCTCCTGGAACTGTTTCCGAAGTGCCGATACCGGCTTTCTCGACACATCTTGCTACCCACCCACCCCTGCTGCTATCCTGCTTCGTCTTCCAACAGCCCACCATCTTAAGGAATCGTCTAAATGATGATAGCTTACCATCTTCAGTAGAAATAATGAGATCAACCGTCCTTACAAGCAACGCTTTTGAAATAGAGTGATCTGGAGCAAATCCTGTTTTTATAGGATTAATAATTTGCATGTTGCAAGGAATTGTGGAGCCGTAGAACAGTTTCGATTCAATGTTCCAAATTTGCACGAAATGCTCTTTAATAGTGTATTTTTTTTATCTTCCGCGATATTGTTACAATTAATATATTGAAGAAAGCACCGTATTACATTAATTTTGTCAACCAGCGTATATTAGATATTTATGGTCATTATTAATAAATTTATGACGAAAAATTAACAACATTTCGTGATATTCTTCCATGGAAACGGTTTCTTTTTCATTTTTGTTATATTTATATGTATATTATTTCATCTTTATTATTCATAACATTTTGCATATGTTGGCTCCAATTTGATCGTCATTCGAACTTTTGAACAATATACCTAGTTGGTTAATTGCAGGAACACAACGTATATTGCAAACGCTTTTACCGATATGAATGGGTTTTAATTAATACCTTACCCTTTTGCTTAAATATAATAAACACCCTAAGGTATGAATGGGAATAACCGCAATTAAATGCTCTTGGCGGATAAAAGATTAACGTTAACGCCGAAAGCGGATAATATTTCGGATTTGTTAAGATATGCAGAAACATGAGCAAACATTACTGCATTATTGATGGCTGACATAAGTGAAAAAACACTACTTCAGAAAACGGAAAACGAAACGAAATTTGAAAGATGTTCGCTTTAAAAATAAAATAAAAATGCAATGGGAAAAAGCCACAAATGGAAGAAACACTTTTGTGAAAAAAAGCGATCTCTTTGTTGGCAAACAATATAAATTGAAAAACATTACTTGAGTGTTACGTAGAAACTGGAATTAAACGTAATAAAATCTCAGTCCTGGTAATCCCAAAGTTTGCATAGTAATGTGTAGAGGAAGAGCACCGAGTAATTAAAAGGAGTTTCTCCCCATAATTGATGATAACTCTATTTAACCCTTTGAAGCATAGTGGTTCCACACAAAAACCACTTACTTAAATTGTTATTTCTATACGCAGACTGGTTTTACAGCGAAACCACACTTCCTACATGGGTATTAGTACAAAAGTTAAAATAAATATTGGTTTTGCAAAAAGGAAGTATACTCCATCATTTTTCTACACATAAAGACGGCCCATACCAAATGTCATTAAAATCGGAAATAAAATCGAAATTCGTGCTTCAAAGGGTTAAAAAAACAAAATTAACTCAGAAGAATTCGGAAATTATAGTAAAAAAAATTTGTCTAATAGTACGGAATATTTTTATGAACTATGGTGTATTTGTATCACAGTAATTTTTTTCAGTTAATAATTAGTCATTAATAAACCATTAGATTAATTTATTTTACTCTCAAACTTACATCAAACGTCAAGCATTTGCAAAAGATATCCTGGATGCTGATGCGGTTAAGACCTTGCGGATGATGATAGGATTTTTGTTATCTGCACTTTTTGTTTTCCGTGTATTTTGAAAAAAAAAGAATTTAACCCTAAATTTAAGATAATTGATAGGAAAAAAAACTTTATGATTTTCATTGAGTTCAATAAGCCTGAGATGAAACCAATTCAAGTTAAAATGTGCATACTTGAACTCTCTTTTTTTTTTCTTGGAATCAAATTCCGAGTGTCTTGTATTGCATCTTAGGCTGCAATGCATTGTGCCTTGCTTTCAAGCAGTGACTGCTGCTGTGATGTTCGAACGAATGTGGTGAACCTCAGAAATTCTTCTTTCATTTTTTTCTTTTTAATTAATTATTCCAAATAAGTAATCTTCACCCGTGATTCTGGCTGAAGCCATAGATCCACGATTTTTTACTCCCATGCCTCGGTGTGCTTCAGACGCACTGTGACTTCGATGAAAGAAGTAAATGTCCAATGCACTGAGCAGAGGACGACACACTGTTTATTGGTATTCACACATATATGTATATACCGTATGGGAATATGCTCGATTCTGTAGGCCTTATCTGTGCTCACCAATTTGTTGGATGAAATGGCTTTATCGATGTTACTCGGAGACCTCCAATCAGCTTCGCATAACTTGAATGCTACTTTGCTTCCGCAGGCATTCATTTAAAGAGGTGGAAATCTGTACTTCCACGTACATAAATTGTTTTACAGACCACAAAATTCAGCGAGAGGATATCCTAATCCTTCCTATATAACCTGGTTCACACAGAACCGAACCTTGCTCCTTTAGTGTTTTGAGAAAGAGCTACGTCCCTTTGACGTGGTAGACGGACATGACTTCTCCATTCCCAAGCCACTCTTTTTTTGCATCGGTTATTTCCGCCGCCGTCCTTTGCTATCGAAGGAGGGTGGCGGAAATAACCGAAATAAATAATAAAAGAGTGATGGAGATACCATAAAGCGACTTAGTGTCCTCGCTTCTGTGAGCTTTGAAAAATTGCACAATTTGGCCACGAATGACAACTAATGAGCAACAGTCCCATTTAAAACACTGTTTAAAATATATTTATAACATAGTAGATATACTGCATAAAGTAGCAATAAATAGTGTAATAAAACAAATTAGTGACACACGACAACTGTCAAAATCCATTTTCTATGATTCATCAGTCAGGGTGTTATTGCAATACATACAAACATCATAAATAATAACGATTTCCAAGCGGTTGAACACTGTTAGAGCAATGCTCGTGTTTCTTCTACGGTATACTGATATCAGCTCTTCTCCAGCGAACACCTTATTCTTGACGATAAATAATACTATGCGAACTTTTGGAACAATTTTATCTTACTTTCCGCATATTACGGTCCGTGAAATTCCGCAGACACTTGACTCAATGATTCGAAATTTTGTATGCGGGCTTCCCTTGTGAAACTCCGTGATGTTTTAAAAATCAGGTCCCTATCAGGAATGGGACAGAAGTTACGACTTCGAATGCCTTTGCGAATGTGATGAATCGGACAACGGTGGGTATCGCTGGTATCTCGGTTATTAACTGTATTATTATTCTCGTTTATTAATTGTATTATTATTCTCGTTTATTAACTGTATTATTATTCTCGTTTATTAATTGTATAATTATTCTCGTTTATTAATTGTATTATTATTCTCGTTTATTAACTGTATTATTATTCTCGTTTATTAATTGTATTATTATTAATTGTATTATTATTCTCGTTTGTTAATTGAATTATTATTATTATTAGAAAATAGATTATTATTAGAAATAATAATAATCTAAAATAGAAAGATGCATTTCACATGTATGAAAAAAAAATTTTGTGCTCTCTGTCATCTAAATTTAACTAAAAACAACATATAATGAAAGCTGACGATAAAAATTAATAATCAAAATAACACCATAAAATGTTTAATATAAGAAAAATGGCAGAAAACCGTTTCTACTTTGGCTTGGTCTATAAAAGAGAGCAATAATTTGAATATTAAGAGCTAAAAAACTTACCAGATGATAATATAAATCTTTAGAGAAAAATTGTATTTTCAAGGCTGAGGTTTCTAATACGAGAGCATAGAAAGTACCAACAAATAATATGCATGAAATCTTCTTTATCCCATAAAATATTTGTATAGGGAAATATGATAAAAATGTTCCTACAACCAGCCAGTTACAATAAATGTCAAATAAATACTTTTTTCCAGTAACGTGATTCGAAAAGCGCTAGTGCATTGTTCAATTTACCTGTTAACAACAAAGTAGGAGAAGTTTCTGGAATTGAGGATACCACTTCTTCGCACGCTTCTGGATAGTGTAAGCCAGTGTTCCCTTAGAAATGTGCATTGTGACTATGGGCTTTAACATTTAGGTGCATTTGATGATACTGTCTGCTTAGTTAGAGTGTAATGCGAAACAGGGTTTGTCCTAAAACCACATTTTGGAGCAAATCTCATCAAAAATGGGACTCACTAGAACTGCACAATGGTTCTGCCTCCTTTTAGTATTTTTTTTTTCATAGTAGGAATGGTGTAAATCGCCCCTACATCCTCTCTGCCCTTGGAGCCGCCACTGATTCGAAGTCGACTTCAGTTAGATATTAGAGTAAGACAAAATGTAGTTGAAGTAATGAGTTGAATAGTAAGTGTTACTTTATCGTAGGTATTTAGATATATATATTATAAATTTATGCAAATGAAATGTAAAATTATGTACTCGCTTATAAATTGTTTGAATAATTCTATAATTGTTTCTAGTGTAATTGTATGTGTGTGTAAATCTACTGGTTACCAGCTTTGTTCGATTCTAATAAATATGTTTATTCGGCATCCTGTTTAAAATTCAGAACAATATTATTTGAATAATAGAGGTTAAACAACAACATTAATCAAGAGACAATGCAAAAATTATTCAACATTTAATATTCGAATGATCCATTACGGTGGTGCATGAATTAAAAAGGAAGTTATTCAAAGACGCTACATATTGTTGGCGAACAGGACTTCCTTATCGTGGGACGTGATTGTTATAGTCCCTTGGTGACCGCTTCATCCGCTGTGATAAATATCCAATTAACGGTTCTGCTACATTCAGGAAGTTGCTCGGGTTGAGGAAGAAAGCATTAGCACCGTATTAACAAAATTCTAATGGATCACTATATTGATTGAAACGACAAACAGAGCTTCTTTCATAACGAGCTGTCGTGTACAGAAAACATTCTATTACTCATTCAGAATTAAGAGAAAATAGCCATGTTATGTTGCAGTATATTCAAAGAATAATGATGCACAGGTGGTAGGCACTTGTCGATCGCAGAACAATTTTCAGGTTAGAGTGGAATGCAAATTCACTTCCTCCTGATAAACAGAGGGAAATGCAACGATGTATGGAGCCCCCAATACTATTACAAAAGTTGCCAATATTTTTATTTTATTTATAAAATATATTTATCATTTGATACATATGTGAATATGTTGGTTCCTACGTTTTACCTTTAAAATATGGCTTGTTTCATGTACGAGAAATTCTAGAAATAGTTTTGTAGATGGTGTTAATAAAAATTACTGCTTGTGATTTCTCTGTTTTTTTAATATATAAAATAAAAAGTAAAATAAACACCCCCTCAAGCAGCTGCTTGCCACAGAGGTCTGACAGGAGCCTGTCAATTTATATGCCATAGTATATGGTTTGAGAGGATGGCAGGACCTCAGCAGAAAAACAACACAAACGTCCATGCCTTACCCGGGCTCGAACCCAGGTCCCTTAGATCAGTA
The DNA here is from genome assembly GCA_038380435.1 of Ryuthela nishihirai. NCBI lineage: Eukaryota > Metazoa > Arthropoda > Arachnida > Araneae > Heptathelidae > Ryuthela > Ryuthela nishihirai. Next base: position 75,879,324 of record JAWZYU010000012.1, read on the forward strand.
GCCAAGCGTGCTAACCACTCAGCCATGGGACGGCGTTTTTTTTTTGTTTTCTTTTTTAAATATATGGCGTCATTATAAAACGCCAGCATTTTAAAGTGTTGCATTTAATTAAATAATTAAGTAACAAAAATAATTGTGTGTCCAATATGTCAAGAAACACGACGTCGAGAAGTCCTGATTTGAAACCATTGGACTTCTTTTTTGGGTGGGATACATTAAAAATATCGTTTGCTCTGAAACAAAATCACTCTTTTCAGCAAAAGAACATAAGTGCAGCTGGTTGCAAACATTACATCAAACGAGCTGAGTTGAGTATGCACGAAAATTGAATATCATGTTAACAATAGTGCCCACATTGAAGTCTGTTGAAAAAAAAAAACGCAACTCTGACATTTTCTACACACAAAGTGTCAAATATTTCAATAGCAATGTTTCTTGACGTTTTATACACACAATTATTTTTGTTACTTATTTAATAAAATATAAAACTCTAAAATATGGATATTCTCTTATAATGACCCCACACATAATACATAATTTTTGTCTTTTCTCTTATTATATATCTCTTGTTTAATTAGGTACTAAATAAGCATATTTATCTGAACATTTATATAATTCCATGAATAAATTCCTCTGTTTCATTTGGCTATTTTCTGGGTAATGGTACTATAAACTTGCATATTTGTCCCAGAACAGAAATTCCTACTTCTATCCCTACTGATAAGATGCAAGGAGCTCTATCGCTGAGCCTATAGGCTGCAGGAGAAAGATTTCTGCTAAAAAGGGGCAAAGAACGATATTCCATGCATCCAATACAAAAAAATAACTCAACTTGAGCGTTCGATCGACAGAAAGGTCATATAACCTTTCTCCATGGACTCGGAGCATGACAATTTTGTCTTAAAATTACACTTTCCCATTACAAAATCTCCCATTACAAAAAAATTAAAAGTGTACTTCTCCAGAACTAGTTAAAATTAACTTTAATCAATCCCACATTTGCCAAATGTTAGTATAATCTCTATGGACAATGTGCATCAATTGCGAAAAGATATTATAGTAATATATTTTAGAAGAGATACGTAATTGGAAACACCAAATATGTTAAAAATTCATAACGAATATTAAATCTGGACGTAATGTAATAAGACATACCGGCAGTCAAATGTTTGTCGGAATGAAAACAAATTGTTCCTCTTCCAAATTTCCCTATCGACTTCTTTGGTAGCAATTTATATCCGCATTTGATTTTCTAAACATATATGTTTATTGTAAGGCTTTTTCACTTGATTCATTCGCTCACTGTTTGCCAAAATATTAGACTTTCAAGACCATTTCGATGGTTTATGGGAACAATGGGAGAGAATCCTTGAAATGCTGCAGAGCGATGCTACATTCTACACATTCGCAAAGGCATTCAATGATACAAATCCCATTCCATTAAAAGTAGGGAACTGATTTTTTTAACGTAAAGTGGGATCACTGAAGGGGAACGAGCATACGAAGTTTGAAACCATTCAGTGAAGTATATGTGGAATTAGATGCCACCAAATCCTATGGAAACGGAGTTAAACTCTGAAAAATTTCTATAGTATTTCAGCTCTGTCTTAAGATGACCAATCTTTCGGAATTCTTCGGACAGTCTCGATTTCAAGGATTCTCTTCCATTGTTTCCATAAACCATCGAAATGTCCTGAAAGTCTAATGTTTCGGCAAACAGTGACCGAATGAATCAAGTCAGAAAGCCTTACCATAAACATATAAGTTTAGAAAATCAAAATATTGAGCCAGTAAAGAAGTAGAATCAAGAAACATTGTTCACGAAACCGTGAGCATAACACACATAATTGCTTTTTGTTGAATTTTTACAATTCTTTTCTCTTTTCATTCTATTTTATTCTTTCCAAAAAAGACGATTCGTTATATGTTATTTAATCTTTATACTTTTGTAGGACTTTTCACATAAATGAATTCACATATCAAAACAAACCTTTTTCGGATTATGTGTTCCGAATTTTGTTCAAAGTAGTTTGTTGGACAAAATTTGGGTGCCACTTCGAAATGAAATCGATAGAGTACCGCTTAGAAATGTAAATATACTGCACGACATTGAAATTGCCCCACCCAGAAGAAGTGAGAGGATGGGGGTGAAATGTAGCACACACATAGCAATACATATTGGCATACCATGTTTTAATTTCAGTCACTTACAGTGGTTAGAAGACGAGATGATGCAGCCCAATGTGACTGACTCAGTAGGTGATTGCACTGCCGTGAATGGCAATACAGGCAGCAATAGGGCATGGCATGGAGTCATATAGTCGACGGATAAGGTCTTGAGGAATTGCAACCAAGCAGCGTTGACTTGCTCCCATAATACATCAAGATTCCATTCCGGCCAGTGAGAGGATTGCACATGTTGTCCAATCTGGTTCCACAGATTTTCTATTGGGGATAAATCTGGGGATCGTGCTGGCCATGGCAATACATGAACATTTGGCAAACATTGTCTGGAGAGCCTAGCAGTGTGCACACGGGCATTGTCATGCTAAAAAATGGGCTGCTGCATGCCTCCCAGGAACGGTATAACAAGACGGCCTGCAGAATCGCGCTAAGGTATTGTGCAGCTGTCAGTGTTCCCGTGAACAAGAGGTGACCAGCTGTCATATCGAATAGCACACAATACCATTATGCTTGGCTGACAGACAGTGTTGCTGGTTGCGAACAAAAGCTGAATCCGTCCTCTCACTAGGTTGTTGCTGTACACGGACCCATCGATCGTCAGCAACCAGACAGAAATGGGATTCATCACTAAACCCAACAGTGTTCCATTCGTGACCCCAGTTCGCACGACTTCGACACCAAGCCAGATGAGCGCTGCGATGGTTTTCAGGCAATGACAGTCGATGTAACAGTTGCCTAGAGCGCAGCTGCGCCTCATGCAAACTTTGGTTTACCGTTCGGGTCATTATGGGAACGTCCATGGCTGCTGACACGTCGTATATCGCCTGCAGTGCTCTGTAGTGAAGAAAGAGTATGTCGAACAATGTGCCTATCAAGCCATGCTGACGTTTGTCGGATGGCACCACTCCCTCTGCGACGCACGCTAGAATCTTCAATTTGCCACTGTTGCCAACAGCATCCAACAGTTCATGCATCCCGATGAACATGGGCAGCGACACGGCGTGTAGTCCATTCAGCTTCACATGGGCCTATAATTCTTCCTCTCTCAAAAGCATTCAAATGGCGATAAACCTGCTGATGGCGTGTACCAGGCCTTTTCCACCTTCACTCAACAATTTCCAAGCAGAACCACCTAATCTCAACCGTTTGCACAACTTCCACCTGCATAAACACAATACCATCCCTGTTCCTTCTTTAACCTTTTATCTCTTGAGCCACACTCGTCATTGGCTCCGGATTATAATCATTGCATATTTCAACTGCACACACCTACCCTTCTGTTTACCTTCTGAGTAGGCACTTTCAATGTTGAGCAGTGTAATCCAAACCAACTTAGTCGAATCACACAAATATTGTGTAAGCACTAGGTCAAAAGTGCCAGGTTCCCTATTATCTTATAAAAAGTCCAAGTTTCATTTTTTAATAAAGGTTAAATGTCAAACTATTTTAGAGTATAAACTTTAGTGTTTTGAGGTGTGTCCGCTTATTTTTTCACTCCTCACAATCATGTCGCAAAATGCCAGAAACTATCATAACTCTCTTAAGATAGTTAAACTTGCCTTTTCATTTTCATCGAAACATAACTATTAATTTTCTTCCACAAGCGAGTATTTACTCTGGTGGAACACTCAACATTTTCTCTCAAACTTCTATAGAAAAATGTTGATAAAATTATAAAACTCTAATAAAATATAATAATAAGATTATATATATATTGGTATGAATGAAAATATGATTTTTACTAGAGAAATTATGTATAAAGAAGAATATATTTAAAAAATGTAATGGTTTAAATCTGTGTATCTAGATATACAAGATTGAATATATTTCGCTTGTAATTCAAATTCTAAGGTGAAAACTTTTAAACCTAAATGCCCGTTACTGCATATTTTGATAAATAATCTGTCTATCTATCTTAAAGTGCAATTTTTTCATCCGTTTCACCACATTTTGTCACTTTTATTTCCTTTGTATTAATCACCAAACTATACCTTTTCTAGCCGCATCAATAACTTGAATAAACGAATTCATCTCGTCAATATCATTTCTCGACAGGGCTGAAACATCAGGGCTGAAACATCATCATCAAATTTCCTCACAACATAATCAATAATCAGTAATAATCAATAATCATAATCAATAAGAGTAACGAGAAATTGTGACAAATCTTATCCTTCTGAAACTCCAGTTATAATGCCAAACGAATCATTTCGAGCTTTACCAACTTTCCCTCATGACTTTGTACTATTTTAGAGTGCCATTAATGTTTTGACTAAACTTTTACGTGTTCCATAAAACTTAACTATAAACTTCAAATTACGCTGATCAAAGAAGGTTAAAACTTTCATCAAATTCATAAAATCTATAAGCACAAATTTTTGGAAGTCTAAACATTCCTTAATAGCATGCCTAACTGAAACAATCTGGTCTTGCAGTCTGTACCATGTATGAAGGGGTGCGAAAGTCTGCTGACAGCTTTAGTGGCGATTTCACACAAGAAGCTGTGTTTGCCCCGTAGCAAATGCAGATGTAGAGCTGGATAACCTTGTCCAGAGTTGTAGTAACGAACGAGGAATCCCGTTTTTCCCAGGCGGCGATGTCAACCTCACAGACCCCCTGGGAAGAATTTATCACTCATAAGTTCCTCTGCAGATGCTACGGATGGTTTGTACATACCATTTTCGTAGGAAAACAAGAGGGAAGGGACGTGGGAAAATTGTAGCGAGGAACAGAGGGCTGGAGTTGAACCCGAGATTTGGAACAGGGCAGACAACATTGAGATTTTAACAGGGACAGGATGGCCAGAGCTCGGGGAGGGCCAGATTCAGTATTGGCATATTGGAATCAGTGGAAATGAGTGCAGGATTTTGAATAAAAAACGGTGTGATTTGATGCGTTAATGCAAGGACATCCCTATGAATGAGTGGCTCCCTAAAATTGAAGCAGAGAGACGAGAATTTGCTTCCGAAGCGCCTGTCAGTGAAGGGCATCCTCTCCTTTCCAACATTACCACGATGATGCAGTAGACCACATCTCTTCGTTGCAGCCAAATTACCCAACAGCGGATGTGATGGTCAACAGAGGCCATATCAGCCACAGTGCGACGGAGATGGTTTCCCAGTCATCGGCTAAAGGACAAACTAAGGAGATGATCCCCACCCGGTGCTAGAGTGACGACAACCTGGCCGTAATCCGATGCAGCTGACGGACGAGCTGAGCACTTAGAACGGTAAGCTTATCCTTCCTTTAGTTGCTAACCCTTACTTTCACTATAAGTTGCCTCCTTAATTTTAGATTTAACTGAAAAGGGATTCCATAGTCCATTTAATTCTTTAAGTTCTTTTTTTTTGTTTTAAGTCCACGATAAATGATTACTTCTTAGAAAGATTAATTGTTTTGCCTGTACTGTTAGATATTTTGTTTCAATAAATATTGTTATTCTTTTATGTTTCCATAAACCTGAGTTGTGCTCATCATTGGATTTCCTATTAATAAAAACGTCTTCCCCTAAGGAGACGGCCTGAGATTTTTGCGGCCCGCATTGTCTAATTAAGGGAATAATCCGTAATTGGGCAATGTGGGAAACACAACGCCACAGATGTAAATTTTGCATATTTCTACTTGAAAATTGAATAGTGCTTGCAACCGCGAGATAGGCACAACAGTACCTGCAGAGAGAAAATAGTTAGTGTGATTTTTAAAGAAACTAGGTTTATTGGTAATTAATATTGTTGACCTAAAGAAATTAGGTCAACAATATCAAAGCCCCCTGATCTCAGGCGTGGAGCAAAGACATTTTCCCCCACTGCTAAAGGCTGAGCCACCGATGTCGGTAGGAACTTCAGACACTACTTTTCAAGTGGACCTTTCAAGAGCCATATGAACTGTCTGAGACAAATTACTCCAGTTTAGGTTTGCAATGCCCAACTAGCTAAGTAAGGATTACGGTTTCCCCACCGCTAAAGACTGAAGCCACCCATGCTGGTTAGAACTACAGGCACAACCTTTTCATGAGCCATATGATCTTCCAGAGACACATTATTCTAGTTTAGGATTGGAGGAGTAGAGTATAGGATTCATAAGATAGTTTGGAGAATTAGATTAACACTGATTTCAGTTTTACGAACTTTTTCCAAATTAATTACGACAGCTGATCGGCGTGCTATTGTAGATTAAAAATCTTTTCTACTTTTTCTTCAGTAAACTTAATCCATCAAGGAATTTTGCTTTACTTCTATTGAATAGTTTTAAAGGATCATAATTGAAGCCTAATATAAAAGTGTGATGCATGTTAAATCTTACTCACACAATTGTTACAATGTTTTGTGTAAATGACAATTGTTACAATGTTTTGTGTAAATGACAATTGTTACAATGTCCAATGTCTATATGAGGAAAACGGAAGTAATCCAATCTTAACAATAAGGATGCAGATAATGATTAGGAGGATGCAATTAAGAACTTATAAGAAACTCTTTCCTCGTTCCTCTTATAATAATTATCTGACTAATTTTTCCTCGAGTTATATTACTAATTTCTTTACTAGCAACAATCATCAGAAAGTAATATTTCAACAATTCCGAAAATTAGAAATACATTTATCCTGCCCCGTAGATAATATGATTATACTACGAAGAAAAATCATATATTTTCTTCGTAGTATAATCATATTATCTCCCAATTCCAAACTTTCTTCAAAAAGGAATTATGCAGTTTCTAGTTACATCTAAGAATTCTCATTGTTTCTACTCAGACAGCACATTACAAACACAGGTATGTGAAATCATGCTTGTAAAATCCCTATCTATTTTTAACAACCCTTCAATTCCTACCATTGCTAACAGCCCTCATTGTATCATCTTAATCCATCACTGTGAAAACTTAGACTAGTTTCCAGATCCTACCTAGACTTAAGCCCTTTGGTATTTCACCTTAATCCACCATATTCTAAACATGGACTAATAGTCCCTCTGCATTGCTAACAGTTTCCTGTCCTAGCCCACACACATTGCAAACACGGATTGCTTATCAATCCTTACCTAGAGTTATCGGCTTTCATTGTTTTGCCTCGCCCTTCCCGTTATAAATGCATTTACTTCTCTTCAGTCCTCACCTTCTGTTAACTGTTCTCATTGTATGGTCTTAACCAATCACGTAGCAAACGTTAACTACTCACTGTTTGCTACCAAGAGCTATAAGATCACATTCCTTAAGTACAAATTCATTCATTTAGGTAATCATTGGGTTGGGTTGTTTTACCTCTGAGCGGCACTTTTTTGCACACCATGGGCTAAATGGCCAGGTCACATGGACCCCGAAGGCTCAGAGAAGGTTGGGGGAGGGGACCCTGGAACAGCTGTTGGGAGACAGATGGTAGCCTCCCGTCAAGGCCATCCAGCGTGTTCTTTAACGTGCACAGGGTATGGCTCTCCCGCACACGGGGCCACGGCTTAACGTCCCATCCAACGGACGGCGGCCTTTCCAAGCCCATCGGTGTCCCCTACTGACCGTGGGCAGGGCGGTGAATTTTGCGGAGATAAATCTCAACGCTGACCCAGCTGGGACTCGAACCTGGGAACTACAGATTACGAGCATGGCGCGCTACCGACTGAGCCACCCCCGCCCCAGGTAATCATTGCTAAGAGCTCTCATGGTATTGTATTAGCCCACCAAACTTAAAATATGGCTTTGCTCCAACTCTGCAGAGAACTAAAGGTACTCATATTTTTCGGTTTAGTACTGAAAATTTTAATTATAGGAGCAATTCTCTAGTCCTTGTTTACTGCCAATAGATCTCATTATTTCGTTATATATCATAATGCTGTTAATACCAGCAACTCACAAGTTTCTACCTAAAACTACGAGAGCGCTCTCTCTCGTCAGAGCTTTATATCGACAGAGTTATCCTCACTTGTGTCTCTTCAAGGACTCTCTTCATCCAACAGAATGGTCCTTCTCTTAAAACCTCTTGTTTTGTTCCATTCTTAGAACACTGAATCACATTTTCAGTTTTTCCAGCTCTACCGCTTTACTAGCTTGCTCGAATACCTTTCTATTGTCTTATCATTATAATATATAATGAGGAGGCAATAACTGTTATAAATGATAATGATAAAAATTATGAAAAATAATGAGTATTAAAATGATTATAATATTTCGAGGCATAAGGAATTTTCTGACTTCCAGGTGAAGTTCGTGTGTGAAATGTAATTGTCATTATAGTACAGAATGAAATAGCATGCAAAGCAAAACTATGAATCCGACACAAACAACCTACTTGGCAAGAATTGCTTCATCTTCTCCATCATCCCACAATTTTACAAAGAGGCGTGTGTGTAATAAATTGATCCAGATCTTTTAACTGCATTTCGGTGAAGCACTGGAAATTAAATCTTGAAAGTATACTCGTACATGTTGCAACGTGAATTTGCTTTTCCTACTAAACCTGCGAAGAATTTTTTTAATGAAAACTCCAAGGTGCACCACCCTAACACAATCCAGCAAAACAGTGAACATCACTTTCTTCCCATACCTCGCGATCAAGAGACGGATCGTTCTCCACATGAGCGGAGGTTAGTGCTATTAATTTCCAGGAAAAAGAAGATCCATAAAAAGAGAACCATCCATACAATCTCTCCATCAATTAAACATTGCTTTTCAAACATTAAATAATGATATAATTAACGTATTAAATAATAAAAGATGAAAACTGAAAGACTTCTATTTAAATTATAATTAATGTAATCTATTTTTACTTTTCATTCTTCTAGTCTTTGCAAGGATTTTAATTAACCGTCTTCTTAAACTCAGAAGAATAAAGATGATTGCAAAAAGAACACTTACTGAAATGAGCACACTTCGTTATAGTTTGTAATGCATCACGAATTCTTATTCTTCATACCACTCAAACCAATTGTTTCCACATTTTCACAGTTGGATAAATAACTTAACACTTAGCACTCCTGAGTGAACACCAGAAATAATCTACAGCACTTAGGCCATAGGACTAGTCAAAAGTGAAACGTTGTCATGTCAAGACAACGTTTCAAACATGCCGAATGAAATATATAAAAAAAAATCGGCGATGTTCAAAATATCCCAACTACTGCAGCCAACTTTACATGCTGCCTTCACGAATTCTACGCCTCATCTATTGTTGTTGCTTTAGATTTATGGCTTGCTCTGAATTTAGTTAAACTATTTTTCCGTGCGAGTTTCCCTATTCCGCTGGCCGAAGCATTTCTATACATGTGGGATGTAATTAACGTCATATATCTTCCGTGATATGAATACCATCATTATTATTTTTATCACATCTACTTCTCCTTTAGTGAAGTCGAGGAGTAGGTGTTGTTAGAAGCAAATATATCCCCAGCAGTTGCCAAAGTCTGTCACCAAGGGCTCACTAAGCAGAGAAGGGGACAGAGAATCATAGATACATACAACATTTAACTCTGGCACTTTGACAGATAGTAATCTAAGTGTGCGTGTCACCACACATCGCTGGGGATGTGAGTCAGACAAATACTTGCAGCTGAGTTCTTTCTCCTCCTTCGTTTTACCCGGAGGGGGTTTCGGTGATTAGTTTCGGGGGGGGGGCGACACCCCAACCCCCGAAAATCCCATCGTCTTATAATAAATCTAAGAGTTGTCTATCTGCTTTGAAATCCAAAACAGTTGTCTTTGTAAAATTTGGTTTTAGACCAATATTTTATGTCCGACACTAAAAATAGAGGTAAAAAACTTTCAAATCTCATTCCATATAAAATATTATGTTAACCTTTCCTGTTCGGTGAAATATTTTATTCATTGGGAAACTTTACTCAAGTCTTATTCTCAGCCCGCTCCCCCCGATGCCAAGTTCTTGGAGCCTCCCCGAAACTGAATTCTCACCCCCCCCCCCCCATCCACCGAAACTAAATCCTGAGTACGTGCCCGATAACAGCAATCAGTAAATGTGACTCTTAAGTCCATACACATGACACTTTATTATTCCTAATGCATGCATACTTAGATGCATACATCTAATCTCTATATATAGACAATTGCGCGTAATTGACGGCTGATGGGATCACTCTAATTCTAACTATGATTCTGGAATGGTAGAGCTCTGAAAATTTGCCGCTAGGGCTACCCCGGGTCATAGATCTCTTGTAAAATCCAAAATTTGACCACCTACGCGTCGTTCCAGATCAAGTAGAGGTAACATAAAGGTCAAACTTTGATCTGTCAGTGCTAGAAACATGTAAAACGGTGCTTGGGGGTATTTCATGTTGTAGATCTTGGAAACGTTACGAAATTTCAGATCCAAAGGGTCCTTCAATGCCAAAGGTCAAATTTCGATCTACCAGTGATGGAAAGCTAAAAATTGGTGAAGAGGGCTGCTATTTCTGGTGCAGAACTCGGAAATAAGAGAAACTTTCAGATCCGGTGTCTCATTCAAGTGAAATCGGGGTCAGAGTCATACATACATACACCACACAAAGAGCCATGGGTTAGGTCCAATATGACGGCACAATTATATCTTCATGCATGTTTATCATGAGCTACTGGGCCTTAATTGCCATAGTGGTTAGGGATTTGGCTCCTCCTCCAGCTAGCTATAACAGAGGCTGTGGTTGTAAGTGACTTTCGTCTCAGTGGGGCATGTCCTTGTGTGAGAAGGCCTGTGCAAACCGGGAATAGTTTCTAGAACCCTTCTCTGTCTTATAGATAAATGATAAATAATGCCCTCAAAAATTGTTTATTGTCGAAAACGGTAGCAGCTTGCTACAGAGGTCTGACAGGAGCAGTCAGTTTAATACGCCATAGTACACATATACATATACACTATATTTGTAAAATACGTTTCCCTATTCTGAGTCTCTGGAGCAGTGGCGAACAAATATAGTGCAACGAAATTTGGTAGGTAGCTTAATGAGAACATTCAGAAGCGATTCAGCGAAGAAAAAAATTGCTTCCAACTGTTCGCACCAGCCCCTCCCCGAGGTTCGACCCCCACCACCTTGCTGTGGTGGTGGGGGGCTACGGTGCCTCTGAGAAGTTGGGTTCAGATCGCTGGCTCTCTGGAGTTCAGATGTCTTGAGGCACCCAGTGGAGGGGGCCTGTCTAGTAACTGCGGATAGGTTTGGATGGGGCCGGTCCAGCGGTCTCATTGACTTGTCCCCTGAGAAGCAAGGGGTTGCAGCCTCGATTGTGGGGCCGTATTCGGGAGTACCGAGGACTGAACTGCACACTCTCTTCGTGCACTCGTCTTGTGGGCTTCTTGATGCGGTCTCAGTGATATCGTGGTCGGAGTACTGTTCATTGGGGGGCTTCGGCCCGTTCACAATGGAGAGGACGAAGTTGGAGGCTCGCGAGCCTCCAACTTCGTCCTCTCCATTGTGCGGACTTGTCGATGGTAGGTAGCTTAATGAGCGGACTTGTCGATGGAAAAGCCAAACTAAGAGTCCCCAGTAACTCTTTAGTCTACGAAGATTAGGATACTTATAAGACATGGTGGAGGATTTGAAGGTGCCTCTGTGAAACTTCGTGCCAGCTCGCCGGTTTTTCTGGCGTGCCTTGCGGCCTCGATGGAGGGGCTGGCTGGGGGTCTGCCGACTGGGACTGAAGTCCCGAGTCGAGTGGACTTATTGGTTGGCCCCTGTGAAGTCCTAGGTCGTTTTGGTACCCCGATGGAAAGGCTTTACTGAGGGCCCACCGACTGGAATGGATCCCCAGTCGAGTGGGCTCCTTTATCGCCCCAGCGAAATCTGGGGTGTCATGGAGTTGGGATGGAGTGGCCTTGTGGGGGCCTGCAGACCGAGATTGGAGCCCCCAGTCATGTGGGTCATCTGCTCGTCTGCAGCGAAGTCCGGCTCGAGGTATTTGCTGGGGAAGCAAAAACCGAGGTATTTTGCTGGGGAAGTGACAACATGCTGCTACAATAAATCCGATCCTTCAGATAGCCCAGAAACAGAAATCACTAGGATTGAAGTCGGATTATAGAAGATTGAGTTGACAATGATTATAGCACATGCTATATTCGATTGATTCGCGGATTTTGCGTAATATGCGGTTCGATTTACGCAAAATAGGAATATCCAATGAAAAATAACTAATGAATTCAGCCAGTTGCGTAGCAAGCTACGCTACTGGCTGAATGAAAGCACAAGCTACACATTGATTTAGTTTTACTCATGATTTAGCACGTACTCATGATTTAGTCGAGTCGTAGTTTAAACAAGCCTGATCTAAACACTAAACAAAGAAATACTGCACTTTTTCCTTAGTTTTAGCATTAGCAGTTCAACACATGGACTGACTCGTCTGCCGACTCCGGGACTCACTTCTATGAAACCGGAGCTGCTTGCGCTCGTCTACTTATTTTCCTTCTCCTAGCCGGTCTGCGCTCCGCACCCCGTTTAACGCCACCCATACTCCAAGTCCTATATTGCTCTCCTCTGAGACAAATTCGTAAGACGGAATACGAGTTTTCCCCATGGGGGACGGGTCCTTCGGGACCCGCCCGCACCCCAATTATTGAGAGGTGTTCTAATTTATTGTACCAGACCATCTGGAATATTATTTTACTTCACTTATTCAATAAAAAGGTTTCGGCTTTAATTGTAAAATTCGCTTTTCTTCTCATGGGACATTGTCGAAAACGATATATTCAACTGAATTTCAACTAGATAGCTACAATCATCATTTGCAGTTATAACTAGCCATTGAAGGCGAAATGATCGGCTCATTGGACGCTGCGCATGGGCTTCAGGACAAGAAAGCAACAAGGATGTAGTTTCAAGGAGGATTTCATTGTCACTAAATACTCCACTGGTCTGGAGAGGTTAAAATGATATTCCATAGGAAATAAAATTTTACAGTTATTTATATTTTAAATCTATTTTTAGCTCTGGGGAAAATAAGATATGACTAAAATTATACAAAGAGACTTGTTTTCGATTTCAAAGCGGAGAGAAAAATAAATCTTTTCGAGAGTTAATATAAGACTGGATTTCGGACGGATTGTATTTATACATGGATTATCCCAGACATTCCATACATGGATTATCCCAGACAGTCCATACATGGATTATCTAATCTTTTCTTATATATTAAATAAAATTTTCTTATATAATAATATAAATCCCATACATGGATTATCCCAGACTTAATATACAAATATAATTTGTATATTTTAATTAATATAGAGATTTCCTATTATTCTTAAAAATAAGTGTTATTACATAAAATTATCTATTCCATTTTCTTTGGCGAGACTTAGTTTCATAGCCTCCCCTGACACTTTGATGTGCATCTCTTGGTCAGTTATCCATTTCGTATTACTTTTCTAGGGGTGGTCATAGATATCAACTTCAGATGTACTTGTAAACAGAACACAGATTTACTAAAAATAAAAATGGCACAAAGAAATTTTTCAAGAGTAATTAATAAAAAATAAATAATAAATACTCATCAAGCCGCTGCTTGCCACACCGAATAAATATCAGCATAAAGGTAATCGATGTGCCGAAGTGTAAGTTAGAACTTGATCAATTGTGTATTTATTTTTCTACAAGAAGAATCATAGACTATCATTCATTACAACAAATGAATTTCGTTTAATGGAAGAATTATAAATAAATATGTTTTTGATTGTTTTTTGCTTTTGGTTGTTAAAGTGATAAATACGAATTTCATAGTTTGTACTCTCCTAAATTTCACTTTGTTATCTTGGTAATAAGACAATGGGAACATATTTCATATATTAAAACAAAAGTTCATAAACCGTTTCGCAGACTCTAAAGGGGTTCAAGAAGGTTTTCTAGGAAGTCCTAGAATTACCGCAGTACATGTATTTCGGTGCATTATTTTTTCTGTTTAACAAATATTGAAATGTTTAGAGATATCTAAATCTGAATGAAATCGACATGTCTGGTAATAAATACTCTTTGCCTATCGATCAAAATGGGTGTCCTTCTTGTTTACAGACTGAAAAATAGGAAATAAATTAAAATATCTTTCGTGATTTCGAAAAGGAAAATGTGGACCAGACGCTGCCTTAAATTTAAGAACCGCTGTGCAAAATATTCTACCATAGTAATCTTATTTCTTTTATTGACATTTAGAAATAACTAGAATTCTAATCCAATATTTGAAACTTTGAATTGAATTTATTGGTATACACTTAAGTTAATATGCAAAAAAAAAACTGTTTCATACAATAGAATGCCATCTGAACAAATTCTTGAATTATTTGGGTCTTTTCTAATCCAAAACAAAATAAAAACGTATTTAAAATACCTATGTTTCAAGAAAAAAAAATAGAAATTAAATAATGGGTTGGGTTGTGTGCTCAATCAAAAAGTGCCGCTCAGAGGTAAACTCTGAGCGGCACTTTTTTGCACACCACGGGCTAAATGGCCAGATCACATGGACCCCGAAGGCTCAGAGAAGGTTGGGGAGGGGACCCACTGGAATAGCTGTTGGGAGACAGATGATAGCCTCCCCGTCAAGGCCATCCAGCGTGTTCTTTAACGTGCACAGGGTATGGCTCTCCCGCACACGGGACCACGGCTTAACGTCCCATCCGACGGACGGCGGACTTTCCAAGCCCATCGGTGTCCCCTACTGACCGTGGGAGGGCGGGAATTTTGCGGAGATAAATCTCAACGCTGACTCAGCTGGGACTCGAACCTGGGAAGTACAGATTACGAGCCTGGCGCGCTACCGACTGAGCCACCCCCGCCCCGATTAAATGATTACACGTCTATTTAATAGTTTACAAAAATTTGTTGCACATCTTAAGTTTTCACATTGCAAGAATTATTTAATCCTCCCTTTAAACTTGTCGACTTTCCAAGTTATTTTATGATTGTTCGGATAGCCTTGCGTCAACTGCATACTTCCGTTTATGCTTCACAGAATTGCAGCAACATTTGAAGCTGCCCGTGAAACCTTTAGTTAAACCATTAGGAGCACTTCAGAAATCTTTGAATGTATTCGACGATCATTAATACGATAGAACGATGCCACTTTGAACAATTGCTATGCTTCATAGTGTTTCCGGGAATATGTTTCTGTGATTTTTCTTCTTCTTTTGAACCTTAGAATAGGCCCTGAATTTGCGCCGCGAACTTTTATTACACTTTGTATATATAAAAAGTTCTTACTTCCATAACATTTTTGCTTGCATTCTTTTTGTATTAAAGCATAATACAAAAATAGTATTATATTTATCTATATTATATATAATCTCTGCTTACTTGCTGGCTTGATGAAATTTAATTAAATTGAATCTTATAATTTTAGCAATTTTCCTCACATTTCATTCCTATTTCAAATTATCATCTGTAATGATTTACGAATAATTGATGCTCTATTTGTTCCAATGCGATAGGAATTACAGACTTGTTTGTCTACATATTAAGACTTCCTAGACTAATGTAATTTTTGGGATATTTAAACACCATTTGATTGAACCAATTCATTATTCTCTATTCTTTTATATGATTCAAAGAGTTGACCTTTTTAAGCGAGAGGACATATAACTTGACTGTCTTGAGTTATAAATAATATTTCCTACCACCAACTGGAATAGCACTCTCTGGTCTTGACAGGTTAAAATAACACTTGAGAGAAAAGCGCATATACAATTAAGTCTACACCCTCCGGCCGAAATACTAGAATTGATTTTATCTCCGCAAAATTCCCCGCCCTGCCCACGGTCAGTAGGGGACACCGATGGCTTGGAAAGGCCGCCGTCCGTCGGATGGGACGTTAAGCCGTGGCACCGTGTTCGGAGAGCAATACTCTGTGCACGTTAAAGAACACGCTGAATGACCTTGACGGGAGGCTACCATCTGTCTCCCCAACAGCTATTCCAGTGGGTCCCCTCCCCCAACTTTCTCTGAGCCTTCGGGGTCCATGTGACCTGGCCATTTAGCCCATGGTGTGCAAAAAAGTGCCGCTCAGAGATAAAACAACCCAACCCAATCAAACTAGAGTTGATACCCTTGGAATATCACAAGGTTATCGTTTTCAAACGTTATTCCCTTTTTACCGAACAATTCTTTCTCTTTATTCTTCCATATCAATACGTGGTTTCATATTAATTGTTATCGGCACTGATATTATATTTAATAGCTCTCGAATTGCGAAAAACTTTGTTATCAAAATTCTTATCCAGTTTATTTGTCACAATGGCACATAAATTAATAAATATTTAACAGTTTTATTTAAGTATTCTTGTATACATTTTCTTATGTTAACTTAAAGGTTTGTATAATAACAGACAATGATAGCTCAATAGGTAAGAGAATCTGATATGTTTTCGAGAGATCGTGGGTTCGGACTTATTCCTGCCAAAACTAAAACTGAATTTGACGGGAAGCTTTCATCTGTCTCTTAACAGATATTCAGTGGGCCCCTTCCTTCCTTACACATCGCTGAGTCCTTTGGAATTCTTCTGACCTGCCAATTTAGCGTATTGTGTACACAAAAGTGCCGCTAAGAAGTAAGACAACAATAATATAAATCGATAATCACTTTTTCGCAAACACTGACGTAGCAAGTACACAAAAAACTACGTTTGCTGCTCTGATAATTCTGAAACAGTTTATTTTATCATGCCACCACTAAAGTGAAAATGTTTTGGGATACTGAACGAGCATTTTCAATTACATACACATTTCAATATCTCTCTCACTAGGCTTTTGTAGCAAGTATTAATCTTCATCAAAAATATTGTTGCATTACTCTTTAAAGAATGCCAGAGATCTAGTGCACCATGGTTTTTTGCAGTCAATACGAAGATGATTTGACATGCACAGGATTAACCACCTGTGACTTGTTTAGCAGAAAATTTGTTTCAAATGTCAGCACTGCATCAGAATAAAACAAATGAAAATCGCACAAGCACAGGATGGAAGACCAGCATAGGTTACCTGTGATACATCTGAAGTCAAACTCCAAAATTCTGACACATTGAACATGTTAAAAAAGAAATATTTCAAAGCAAGTATGTGCCTTTCATTTTGAGTTTTTTCTGATATTTCTGAATTAACCCTTCCCGTGTTCAGGTCATTTATACACTACAGGAAATAAGAAGTGCAACACTTGCAAGAAGTTATTAGGGAGGCGGTAGTATATGGAAATGCATGGAAATAATTAGGTTTGCAGAACGATAGAAACGATTGGACAGGCGTGAGCTGACGTCACAGGTGCGGAGCAGTCAAGCACAGATAAAGGCAACCAAGCTCTCTGGTTGACAAAACGTTTCGGAAATTGTTCTAAACCGCTAAAGATGCCCTTACGCAGACGTCGACAGCCGTTCCAACAGTTAACAGACTTTTGGCGTGGAAGAATCATCAGTGTTAGAGAAACTGGTTTATCGTACAGAGATGTGACCAACCTTGTTCGCCACAATCCCAGCATCATCGTACACATATGGCGCCAGTGGGTTCAAGAAGAATCCAGCACACGCCGACAAGGATCAGGAAGACAACGTATGACCACGGAGCGATAGGACCACAATTTGTGACGCATGACATTGCGTGACAGATTCGCGACTACAGCGCAACTGCAAAGGGACTACCAACAGGTAGCACATCGAATACCTACCAGGCGGACGGTAAAACAACCGGCCTTTACAGTTTTCATTGGGAGCCTATCGTCCGGACTGCGTTTGCCCCTCACATCTCTTCACATTCAAGCATGTCTTCAGTGGTATAGCCTGAGATATAACTGGAACGAATAAGAGTAGAGTACCTTGGTGTCAGTGACGAATCTAGCTTTTGTTTTGGTCAGCACGACGGTAAATAACGTGTTTGCCGTCACCCAGGGGAAATAAATGCCACCCCGTGCGTGTGACATCATCATACAGCTCCAGCATCTAGTTTCTTGGTGTGGGGTGCCATTAGTCGGACATCTCGGCCGGAACTGGTCATACTGGTCATCATAAGAGGATCTCTAACTGCCCAACGATATGTTACCAACATTTTGCAGCCAGTGACTGTTTCATTTGTTCAGCAACATGGAACGTTTTAACAGCAAGATAGCGTCCGTTCCCAAATACTCCATATTGGCTGCGGTATTGTTGTGGCGCCGTGGTATGTCCAACGATTAACCGCACTATATAGTAGACGATGATCAATTAATCCCTTGAGTCCCTTATTTCAGTGAAATAACAGGTTCGCTGGTTAATTGTGTTGTTATACCGCTACCGACATATGCTTAAAACTTGCTGCCCCAAGTGATGCCTAGAAATATGTCCAACAATTGAAGCACGAGAGTTGTATAAGGACGACACATTTTATTCACATTATATAAATCACATGCTGGGGATGCTGCCGACTCCGTAGGCGTTTTGCTGCTGCAAACAATTAGGCAATGAGGTGTAGAACCGCACTTTGCAGATTCTCTCGTACCGACCTCAAACTCGGCGAAAGGATATTTAACCTTTTGCCAAAAATGTGGTTCACACAGAACTCACTTCAGTTCCACAAAACTATATTTGATTCACCAAGAATCTTGATTCTCACATAGAATCGAACCCTCTCCTTAAGGGTTTTACTTTGAGTAAGAGCGGCGTCCCTTGACACGTGTTCAGACGTCCTTCCCGTTTGACAGCGACGTTCAAGACTGTTGTTTCTTTATTACCCGGCTTTTTTTCCAGCGCTCACACTTACGCCCCAGGATAGTTGTAAAAAGGCATTAAAAGGGCTTCTAGGACTCGTCATCCCGTGCAGGCAGCCAGCTCAGACCCGAAAACAACATCTATGAGTGGCATCCCCAAAATAACACTTCCAAAAACACACTTAATACATAAAAATATTTACAACAACAAAAATACAATAAAAATGCAACAATAAATAAAAATAAATAAATTAGAGGTACATGACAAGTATCTACACGAGCAAAACGTTAAGGTACTACCACGGCCAGCACGCTCGCCGGACCTTTCACCTACTGAACACGTCTGGGATATAAATGGCCAACAGCTCCAATGACATCCAAGAAGTGCGCCAACCATTCTCGTTGAAATGGAACAGCGACTTCGCGCTATTTGGCGTTCTATCCCCTAGGAGGACATTATAGAGCTGTACGATAGCCTTCCCCACCGTGTTCATGAATGCATTGCTGCGAGGGGATGTTCAACATCATACTAATCATACTACTTTACCGGGCAGGTAAAATGGTAATTTTCCATTTTTTTTTTGATAATATAATCAATCGCACATCTCAGTGTATGCTAATAGCTGCCCGCATTTTAATAAAATAGCATTAATCCTTTTAAGTGTTGCAATTTTTTTTCCTGTAGTTTGCATAATGACAGAATCTGAAATGCGAGGTCCAGACACCCATTCTGTTTTTAATACAACACATATACTCCTTTTTAAAAAAAAATCGAAAATGACGTTTGAAAATTTTCTTATATGATATTAAATTAATGAAATATTAAATTATTATATTATATTCTTTTATAAAAATACATAATTTAGGCTAGAAAAATTAATACCATATTTTTTTATTTGATGCATATTTCAATAACCTAGTGTATGAATCATCTAATCGCCATTTGTAAGACTTGATATACGATATTGCCGATTTATTTGTTAATATTACTCTATTATGAAGCAATAACATTATTTAAGTTCATAAGTTTGAGTTGAATTATTATAACAAATTTTTAATCAAAGTTTCGGAAATCTGAAAATTAACAAAAAACTGGTATTTTTATGCACAGAAGATTTTGGAAGTAATTACGAAGTATTACCTCTGTTTTTTTTTCTGTTTTATGCAATTTTTCATCCTTAAAAAGGCATATTGAAATTATTTGCCTAGAATTATTTTAATCATTCATAGAAAGATTTTACACTCTGATAAGTTTAAGCTATAATTATTTCATTAATGCTATATCAGGGAACTAGAATAGATAGAATTGCTTGCAATACTTCTGCAGGCTCACCGAGCATGAACGTCTTAATTTAAGAAACGATGTCATTTTTGAAACTTCTAACGAGATGTAAATTGATGGTAGTTTCTTACCGTACTTGTCTGTCGTGATCAATAAATCGCTGAATCAGATACCTTATTTTCTATCTATAATATCGGGACATAATTTTTAGCTGTTTCGTTAGAGCAAAAATCATTTCATCGGTGTCCATTGTTCTTTGAGTACTTGAATCTCTAACATCTCGAAGAATTCCTGCGTGTAGTAGACGTCGTTTCCAAATCTACCGAATCTGTTGTTTCACCAGAAGGACATGTGTGAGAGATTCTAGGACGTTGGCTGAACTCAATCACATTAAATTATTATTCCCTTGGGGGACCAATTGAAAGAAGTATGGTGGGATATACCCATTGTCAATCAATCGATTTACACGTGAATTGTATAGCACCTTTATGAGTCGTTACTATGGAACAGCATAGACGACTTTTTATGACACGTGTCACTGTCCATTAGGTATCCGATATTGTAAGACTGTTCTTTAGATATCTAGTCATGTCAAAGTGTCCCATCAGGTATCCGGTCATTTAAGACTCCCATAAGATGTGTAAATATAACTAACTCCATATCCATGCAAGTTGTCATAGTAACTGTCCACGTAAGACCGTCATGTATGCAGTCATGACAGACTGTCAATTATATATGCAGTCATATAAGATTGTCATTGTCAATAGATTGATTGACAATGGGGAATATCCCACCATACTTCTTTCTGTCCATTCAGTCCTGTAGAACTGTTCATTTATAACTATGATTTTCACCATCAACAGATACCATTCTAACTACTGATAATGGATAAGTTACAGTACCTAAAACACATTATTTTGTGCTTTAACTGGAATCACTAATTGTGTTTCCGAATAAC
Organism: Ryuthela nishihirai; assembly: GCA_038380435.1. Classification (NCBI taxonomy): domain Eukaryota; kingdom Metazoa; phylum Arthropoda; class Arachnida; order Araneae; family Heptathelidae; genus Ryuthela; species Ryuthela nishihirai. Next base: position 75,900,365 of record JAWZYU010000012.1, read on the forward strand.
TATTCTTGTATTATGTTTAAAGGAAAACCTAATAATAATAGCCTACCAAGATATGCAATGTTCATGTCATAAAAAGTATTTTGGCTGTCACTTATTGTCCAGATGAATTAAAAGACATATTTCCTCAAGCAGGTGTAAAATTTATCTTCCAACAAGGGTAATAGACATAATTCAGATGTAATTTTACTCTAATTATAAATTTAAATTAATTCAGAGTTTCTTTTGCTTCCACAATTTTCTTGCACGGTTCAGTTTTTTTGTGCTTGAAATTCGGCATCGAATAGATATGGATCTTAGGGTTTAAATGCATTTAAAATATCATCTCTAAATTACTCCATTGAAATTATCATCATCGTCATCAAATGTCATCGTCTTGGCACTGCTCATCGATTCTTCGTTGTTGCAATATTATGAAGTAACTGCACTATAGAAATCATTCGTTTCTTCACTATGCCTATTTATGCTAAGTTCATCGTATACAGATCAAGTCCGTATACAGATCAAGTAACTTCATCGGTACAGATCAAGTCCGAACACATCTTCAAGTTTCTATCGTTTTTCATAATTTACGGATCTATATCTTTTCACCCATGTAAACAAACACTGAATTAATCAAAACTGGACTAAAATAAGCCTAGCCAGAAAAAATGCTGTAATATTTTTTTGTCAATTACTCACTTTATACATGAATTGTATAAGTTGTTAATAAAAACGATTCAATAAAGTTAAGCAAAGAAAGTATTAAACTAGAAGGCTTAGATACATTTTTCTCCCAAGACCATGGAAGTCTCACAATTTACAATGTATTCTGGCAGTCTTTTCAGGGACATTGATGACATGAACTTACTGAGATGAGACCTCGATAGCAAAATAAAGAGTTACTTCTGTTTTTTTTTAAGTCATACGCAAAGAATGGAAATAACTTATAAGGTTATTCAAGGTTGTCCTGATTTCAAATTTTGTATTGCTTTACCTCTTAGTGACACTCTTTTTCACACAATGGGCTAAGTGACCATGTTACAAGGACTACGAGGTCTCAAAGAAAGATGAGAAAAAGGGACTTACTAGACAGCTGTTATAGGAGACAGATGGTAGTCTCTCGTCAAAGACACTCAGCATGTTTTTTAGCTTGCACAGGGTACAGCTATCCCGCACACTGAACCACAGCTTAACTTTTCATTCGACGAAAGATCAGCGGTTTCCCCCACTGACCGAGGGCAGCATGGGGGTTTTGCGGAGATAAATCTCAACGCTGGCCCAGGTGCCTGGTTTATCATACAAGATGCAAAACACTGATTATGCAAGGTCACTGTAATCAGGTTCTCTAGCCAATAGATGAAGGAACGCTTTCAACCTAGGTAACAAATACGAAATGAATAACAATTGAATATTAGTGTAAATCAATACAATAGTAAATGAATAAATAAAAAAAATAAAATAAATAAATAAATAAGTAAATAAAAGAATTCTAATGATCATTATTTCAATAGAAAAGAAATGTAAACTCTTAAATAATTTAATAAATAATAAGAAGATTCAATAATTTAAGTGAAATTGCAAATTACTCTTTGTAGCTGTTTAAATTCCTTTACTGTTTAGCGTTTACGATAATTATACAGAAAATAATAACAAATAGTTTTGAATTTTTTTTACTATGTGCTATTCCGAGAATTAAAAAACAAACAGTTTATCAAATTAGAACAAAAACCTTCACAAACATTAGCTTTAATAAAGCTTAATACGTAACTATTCAATTTCAATTCCCTTGGCTTATTAAGAACAAACACGTAAATTAAATTTTTCGTTTTTTTTACACTAATTTTTCTTGAATGACGCAGCAGTCCGTATCTTGTAAGAGAATCTTCCATTTCGTATTCATTACCAGCAGTTTCTGCGCTTTTATGCTTTTTATAATTAATGTTTCACTTCTAATTTGTCGAATTTAGACACCTCGAGGCGTGTACAAGCTCAACAAATATTTCTTTTTCGCCGATATCAATTTTGACTAATGTACTGCATAAATGGCCACGAATAAACTTTCGTTTTAACATACCATAGACCAAAGAAGGACGTGCTTTATCTTCGCAGAAACTGGAGTTTGAACGAGGTTAATAATGTTCATTTTTGTTGTTAACGTTTCAATTCGCTATGGAAAGCATTATAAACAATTGGGGAAAAATGTTTTTACCCCTTGTTGCGTATGTTCTTCAAGCATAGTTAAATGCGTTGTTCCCTTTAAAGGGCTTAAAATTAAGAGAAAATTGCCAATGATTAGGCCATTTATTAAGGTCATAGTAATTTCAAAGAATGGTACTTTTTTTGTTAAGTCTTCGACGCTGGAATGCCAGTCCTTTCGAGCCCTCTATCCCTGTAGGAAATAAAGCAAAATTTAAGTAAAAATTTGCAATCTCTGGTTTATGTACATCTGACGCTTAATTTTCTTTGGTCATTGTGTGCTTATTTTGAAATTTGTAGAATTTTTTCTCGTGATTCTTAAGTAGTAGTAATTAACAAATTGGATGTTTCTATTTGTGATTCTTAAAGTATTAGCGTTTGGATGTGTCAATTTGTGATCGTTCACCCAAAATAGTGCTATCAGTATTTCCGATCCTCAAAAGAAAACTTATCTTCATTTGAAATTGATTTCAGATTAATAATTAGCAAATTTTGTTTTACTTTTATGATTCACTATTAAGATATATATGAGAAATATTAATATTTTATTTATTATTTATTTTTATTTTCTGACTGCTTCTTAATGTTAGCTTCACTTTACGGCTGTATTGTCATTAAAACGCTCTTACCATTGCTTAACCCTACTCGGTATTTGGTAGATTCATGTACCAAAACTCATTCGATCCATTCGCACAGAATAGCAGATATAGAAGAACAAACGTTTAAAAAACTTCCTCCCATTTGGAGGGCAAACTTTTTATACGACATTCTCAACATAATGAAATGATTTGATATAACTCTTTGCAATAGTCCATGGTGCTATTAGAGACATAAGAGTACAGAATACTTTTTTTCAAAGTAGGACAGGAATGGGCCATTTTTTTTAACCTTTGATTATGATGCTGAGAATATGCTTTGTGGTTAGGCAGACATCTAGAGTAACAAATATATATATATTTCAGTTAGTAGTATTAATATCTTCAAGTTGAAATATTAAAACTACATTTACATGATGTAATTATATTTTTTGTATTCTTGATACTTCATCATTTTTATGTGAGTACTAAATTAATATGAGCAATATGGCCCTCATAAGTAATAAACTACAAAAATAAAAAATAATAAATTAGGGACCACCCTATATTTTCTAAATAGCTAAATATATATATATATTATAAATGTTTCAAAAGAGTACAATTCATATTAAAATTACATATAAATCAAAAGTAAGCGCTTTAAATAAATATGGAGAATATTGTTCAAAATTCCCTTAAAAGTGGCTAAAATGCTATAATCTCAAATTTTGGTTTACATTCAGAAGAAAAAGAGTAATCTGTAAAAAAAAATCGATAAAAAAGGCATTAATTCTCGAAAATCACTTGGAATGTAATTAGCCAAATCGAAGGCGTCCCTAATAAGAGAAAAGTACTATCATGGCTTGGTTTCTCTTCAAATGTCATATCCAAAATACATTAGAACAACTACTATATATATCCCAGGACATATATTTGGATATATTCTCCAAAGGAAATAGTCAGCTGGATTACTCTCTCAAATAAGCTCTAGTGTTTAGATCTTTACCCAAACCATAAGGAAATGGCTGCAGAGTGTTGGCTTTTATATGCAATAATGAATGGTCAAGGTAACTTTGAAATCACTAGGCCTGGGCAGTCGTTGAAGAAAAGAAGGGAAATTAATTATGCTTATAAAAATGTAAGTGATTTAATTTGCCTAAAATTTGAATATAAGCTATTTACTTTAAAACTACATAAAATAAAATGATTTATTTATAATAACGTTTTTAAAACATTTAAAATGTTTAAAAATTAATTACAATTTTTTTTTAAAAAATACTACCAGTTTAATTTTCAGTAATAAATATATAATAAAATTTCTATATATATATTAAAATTAGTTTTTCTATTTCTGCACTGTCTATGTTTGGTGTATCAAGGCGATCTTGAATTTTTACGGAGTATCATATCTCGTTCGCATTGTCGTAGTAGAAATTATTGTGTCAAGAACATTTAAAATGGGGTCATGTACAATGATCCAATGTCCTCTTCTCTAATGAGTAAAGGTTTAGTTTCGAGATTGATTCCTGACGAGTTTAGGGTTTGGTAAACTGTAGCATAAAGGTTTTTGAATTGCTGAACTGATGAGAAGTTTACATAAGGAGAAAGATGAATCACAGTTTATGTAGGCTTCTTTACCAATGGATCTATGGCCTATATGGGGCGAAGGTGGCTTCAGTCGGTAGCGCGCCAGGTTCGTAATCTGCAGTTCCCAGATTCGAGTCCCAGCTACACCGGCGTTGAAATTTAGCTCCTCAAAACTCCCCACCTGGTTGATAATGCTGCCATACGTCGGGTGAGACGTTAAGCCTTGGTCCCGTGTGCGGGAGAGCCATACTTTGTGCACGTTAAAGAATACATTGGATGGCCTTGGCGGGAGAGTACTATTTGTTCCCAACAGCTCTTCCAGTGGGTCCCCTCTCCCAACCATCTCTGAGACTTCGGAGTCCTTGTGACCTGGCCATTTAGCATATTGTTTGCAATACCTCTCAGAAGTAAAGCAACTCAAACCTATGGACTATATGTTTTAGTGGGACACCATTGATGTAATCATATGCCGAATGCCATCCTTGAACAAAATACTACCAATTTGAATAACCTTTACTCACATTTACGGTTGTAATTTCTCATATTAACGCCTTTTAAGAGGCTGCAATCGAACATAAAGGATATTTCTGACGGACGCCTTCTTCACGGAAGTAAAAAATATGCACTTTTTTTACACCTATCACATAAGAGATGTAGTTCTTGGCAGAATGACAAGGATTTTTGTTGAAAGTGAAATCTTCAAGTACTAATTTTCATCGTTGTTATGTAAAGTAGCACATAGATGAAAGCAAGTGAAGACCTTGATAGCTATTAATAACTAGCAGCTTCATATGTTAGCTTTCGTAAAAGAAAAATCTTGCCTTTCGGCGAAAACAAGACTTGAAGCTCAAGAAGTAAAATAGTCTAGCTCTCTGTCGGTCGTGAAAGTGTTTACTAGAAAATTTGCTTATACATTATGTATCATACGTCTGCAATAGCATAAAAGTTAACGAGTGGATGAACGCATATAATTTCATCTCCAGAACACAAAAGTCTATGGTTGTGTTCAGGGCAGGATCTGATGGAAAGCTCTCCTCCTTTCAGAATGCTAGTAATGGTAATAGAGGCAAAAATTATATTTCATGCATTTTTCAAGGAATTTTTAAAGACCTATAAAAAGGAGGAGAAACTGTTATACTGCATTGGAAATCCAGTCACTTGCTTACATTTTTCCAGCTCGGTTGTATTTCTTGGGTTTTTTGTGTCCCCCTCCTAGATTTTTTTTTCTGGATCCAGGTTTGATTGTGTTGCAAGCTCCCAGAGGATTGGTGACCATGAACATACGCCAAAGTGCGGAAGTTTAATGGCTTGCGTTGTGTATCTCTATTAAAAAATCAAAAATATCCGCTCTAGCAGCTGCTTGCCACAGAGGTCTGACAGGAGCATGTCAGTTTATACGCCATAGCGGAAGGTCTGAGAGGATGACGCGACCTCAGCAGAAAAACGACACATACATTCATGCCTTACCCGGGGTTTACGAAAGCTCACAGGTCACCCGAACCCAGGTCCCTGTGATCAGTAGCCAAGCGCGCTAACCACTCGGCCACGGCACATCAAAAGCTCTATATGCACACCAGAAGGCATGCATATAGAGAACACGTGAAGAAAATGGTTACCATGGAGAGTAATTAAAAATACCCCTTTCCAGGCCCACATTTATATCCCAGAAGTTAACTAAAGTACCGATGATAACTGAAATGATGTCTAGATATCTTTAACTAATTTGATAAAATAAGTAATTAACTCCTGGAATGTTCTCTAATAACTTCTAAAGATTTTTACTCAAGGGCAAGTTAGTTAGTTTCGATTGCGAAGGCTACTTGCCAAACGTGTACTATTTAACGGTTTCTTAAAACACAATTGAGAAGTCATGCCTGAGATATCCCTTTTCCCTCCGGGTCCAATATCTGGAAAAATAAATATAGCTTCAGGCTCTATATTTTGTTTTAAAGAGTGTAAAACGTTTAAGTCAGCAATGATTAAAAAAATTCGAAAATTGCTTTGAAGAGAAAGGAAGTGTAAATGATCGGCAGCGAACTGGGTGTTTCCACAACAGATGAGGCAGCTAGCACATCATATCTGGCTTCCATAGTCGCGAATCCGAAGAGGTCAACAGGAAACCTGACACAGGTTTATCAAATCAGTTAGAAATATGTACATCACATTCTGAAAACACACAAATCCCATCTTTGCAAGATTCATTTTGTGCAACAACGTTATGTCAGCATGATGGAGTTCTGCAAATGGGTGCTGCATCGTATAGACAACCTGGGTGAAAGGATCATCTTCTCAGTTAAGACTGTCTGGTCACGTTAACCACCAAACCTTTAGGTTTTGGTCTGATGCACAATCCCATTGAAGAAAGGGACAACCGCTTCAAGATCTGCGAATGATCGTGTGGTGTAGTATTCACAAGGATCAAATCATCAGGCCCTACGTCTTTGATGAAAATGTAAATTAGTACACCTTATTGGATGCTTTGGAAAATGTACTTTTTTTCTATGTCCATGAATTGCCCCTGTCCTATTCCTAACAGTTATTTTCAACAGGGTGGGGCACCTGTCCATTTCTCTGCAAGTGTCTACCAGTGATTAGATCCTCATCTTCAGGGAGGTGGATCTCATTTAGTGGCCATCTCGCTCGCCCATTATGACATCATTCAATGCAGAATTTAAAACAGGGAAAGGCAAACGTTTTTGGCATCAGGCCGAATAAAAGAATATTATATTTACCGTGGGCCAATAGTTGGGCGGGAGGAAGATGGAAGAAAAAAAGAAATATTTAACTACATTTATTATATTTTTCTTTTCACATATATAAGTAGAAAATAATAAGAAAAAAATTACAAATTAATATAAAGTATATTTTTAAGCCAAAACGTAAAATGGAATTGTGAAGCATGTGAATAGATCGGATAAATGAGCTGTTGAAAATTCGGCTTCGGTGACGTAACTAGTTGTATATTGTTTCTCGAAATCTCTTCTTTCGTCGCATTAAAACACCATTCACTTTAGTTCCGTCAGATTTAAAAAAAAAATTACAGTTTCCATTTTTTATGCGGGGCCGAATAAAATTTTGAAAAGTGTCGAAGTTTGTGCACGCCTGATTTGACGTATGTCATTACCACAGGAGAGCTCAATATCGCTAAAGGAACTTCAGTTGCAGTCAACGTAACCTGGCACAGGTGCTTAAGACAGTGTTATGAACACACTTTAAACATTAAGCCTCATAAGCCTCGAGCAATTTGCCACCATAATTATCATTTGGTGTGTGGGCAGTGTAAAAAAAATAAATAAATACCCCCTCAAGCAACTGCTTGCCACAGAGGTCTAGACAGGAGCCTGTCAGCTTATATGCCATTGTAGATGGTCTGAGAGGATGGCAGGACCTCAGCAGAAAAACGACACACACATACGATGCCTTACCCGGGGGTCGAACCCAGGTCTCTTAGATCATTAGCCAAGCGTGCTAACCACTCGCCCATTTTATTGTGATCGGATACAATGTACTTTTGCCAGTATTTTGATGCATGTCGTATAACAAAGTTCATAGGGGCTGAGAGGTTAAGTACGTAAAATCATGACATAGTGAAGTGTATATAAATATTTTCACTTGTTTCTTTTCTAGTGGAACGTCCATTCTACTTTAATAAAATTTTTCTTGGGCTCTGTATATTTGCTGTCCAATTTGATCACCAAACATGTTCCTATGACTTGGAACAATGATTATCACAATCTCAGTTTCCCTTTGAATCCATTCCTCTTTAAAAGTGATTTATGAAAAACCACTTACAAAATTGGAGCCAGCAGACACAAACAGAAAACCTAAGTAATTGAAAAATTTCTCTCTAATGGAATACTGGCTGATCTGCGCCCGGCATTGTCCGTCTCATTTTAAATCTGTATAATCTGATGTTCACTGCACTAACGGTTAGTTTTCTGAGTACTTCCTGCCCCCCAAAACACCTTAGCACAGATTAAACACGAAGAATTGCTCGGCGTTGCTCAGGTCATTGCTGACTTCAGGATTTCTCTCAGAGTTTGCTGCTTCGTTTCTAGGCAAACTATCGATATTTTGACAGTTTTAAGTACCTTGTCCTGAGATAATTGACCGAAAGGTTTCAAATTTCCATGTTTCCCTTCTGTGTGTTCGTTATCAAGTGCCTACCTGCAGTGGGACGACTTAATGTAATAATGCATTGGGAATGTGGGAGATCTTGCAACGGGTTGGGATGTTGTAACACTGAAAGACACAATTTTTGCACACAATGGGCTAAATGGCGAAGTCACAAGAACCCCGAGGGCTCAAAGAATGTTGGGAGTAGGAAACCCACTGAACAGCTGATAAGAGACAAGTAGTAGCCTCCTATCAAAGCCATCCAGCATGTTCTTTAGCGTCCACAGGTTATGGACCACAGCCAACGGATGGTGACCTTTCCAAGCCCATCTGTGTCCCCTAACTACCGAGGGCAGGGCGAAGAGTTTTGTGCGGATAAGTCTCAATGCTCGCCCAGGCAGGACTCGAACCTGGAAACTGCAGATTACGAGCCTGACGCGCTACCGCCTGCCCCCCCGCCCCCCTCTTGCAACGGGCCCAGACATACATGTTCAATATCTGCGACCGTTGCAATGTTGTTATAACCTTATGTTCACAGTTCGGGAGCAGAAAACTGCAAAATGGGTTTGGTAGTGATTATCTTTTCCCATAGGAATAGCATAATGAATATTTTTTCTTGAAGCAAGAAGTCCTATTGGAATTTCGACTTTAAACTTACCACTGCAACTTCGACGACCAGACAAACAAAAACTGTGAAAATCTGGAGCGTCTACCATGATTTTCTGGTGAGTTATACCTGTCGCAGACAAAGAAACCAACATCTAAAATTATGATAGATTTTAATTAATATTCTATGGTGGATTATTTATTGAAATTTTAATTCATTGTATTCAATGAAATTCCATAAGACGACTTCGGCTCAACAGGGGGATGTTTAACTGTTCAACTGTAACGGAAATTTCACTGTTTACTGAAATGTAAAATTAAACGGGTAAAGCTTAACTGCAACCATAATTCCAGATTATATCGGTTTTGTTACCATAGAGGAATAAAGCTATAGACTTACCTACATTATATTCCTTTGTATAATATAATAGAAAGCTCCAAGTGACACATCTTTCTCTTGAATTAAATTTATATTGCATTATGGTAATCGCACTGTTGCAACCAAATCATCAATTATGTGTAGTTCCTAAGCCTTGAACATTTCTATTCTGCCTATGAATCCAATCCTTATGTGCTAATTAACTGTTGATATTTTACGCTACTGTGTAACCGTTCGTCATTTCTCAACTGTGCTGCCGACGGTTTAAGCCAAAACGTGGGTTTGATACATGTGGGTTGACTAATATTGGTAACAGTTTCTGGTGTTCATATTCAAGTTGTTTTGACGTTGTCTATGGATCCCATTGATTTTTTGCGATTTTATCCTAATCCAAAATACTGTCACAAACTGCACTTGAGGTTGTTCAGTGAGCGAGAGAGGATATTATTTTAAAGAGATGTGCGCGGCAGATTTCAGTAAACATTGCTTTGGCATTTTCAATATAGTTTTGCATTAGCTAAACTTTTGATTTTGTTGAAAGTATAAACTTAATGCGTGATATAGGGGTTGCTAATTTCTGTTTGAAATTCCCCCTTTTTTATTCAATATGACATTTTCTAGATGGACATAAAGCATCATAAGGTATAGGTTGTACATTTCCTTGAAAAGTAATGAATTGAAGCAAAGATCCAGAATCACTGCAATCGAAGAAACAAAAAGTCGTAAAAACAATACAACACCGATGGCACCATTTCAGGATTCGAACCAGACTACAACGACTTCGTTGTAATATCGAATCAACACCGCTGTGCTAGTGAGGAAGCAAAAGTTAGTAGTCAGTATAGATAGAGAATTCTTCCACTTCATATTTTTGCTAGCCATCCCAGTATAGATATAAGAGAAATATATTCGGAGTTCCTAGGGCATCAGTGGGAGAGAAAAAAGAAGGCATATATATTTTGCCTTCTTCTTCTCTACGCCGTGATTCCTAATAAGACAGCAAGACCAGAAATTCCTTTAACGTAAAGAGGAACAACATTTTGCAAACCATGACTGATTCTTTCTCACCATTCCCATCTATTACTAAATAATCCAAAGCTGAACAATACAGCCATTTTATAAGGATGCCATTTTTCGCTCTAACGCTTTAACAGGTTACACTGAACAGAACAGTCGACGGGAAGCTTTGGGAAGAAAAACTAATATAAAGCACATAAAGTCGTAAACCCATCAAACGCTACAAAGGAATATGCAAATTTATTCATAAATATTTTCGAAATGAATCGCATTTTCACCAATTCCCTATAAATAATTCCAGCGACGAAGATTAATTGAGTATTTTCCTATTCAACAAACACTTTAAAATGGAAGCTTAATTAAATCTCTCTTCCCTTTCTTGGTGAGAGCTATTAACATTGTGTTTAACTTGATATCAAATACTATGCGCTGTTGTCAACCTATTTGCTTTAATTTTATGCTACATTGCATTGCTTTCGTAGATGATAAAGACGACATTCAAAAACGTTTAAAGCTAAAGCATTCATTTCGTTTCTTATTGCAGCAAAGGACAGAGAAATCTTTTGTCGTCTCAAAAATATGTGTCTTATTCAACCATTTGATGTGGCAGCTAACAGAAACAAATTAAATGACTGACACAGAAAATTGTTTCAAACTTCTCTTTTCATTTACTATGCTGTCAATAGTGAAGTGATTATGAAGAATTGTTGGTAGAAAAAAATACAATTTTGAACTAAGATTAGTTTATTATTGTAGATAACCTTCAGTAAGATTAAACGCAGTGTGCAACTATGTATTTATTTCTAAGCTGTCACAATCACTGGGATCATTAACAAAGAATAACTAAATGTATTTCTCACAAAATAAAGTTAGAAACACAGCATGAGATATTCTGTCAGTTTTAAATGTATTTATAAAAGTTTGTATAATACACCAAGTACAGATTGATTGGCTGAATATGAAGTTTCTTAACTAAAAATTAATAGCTAATTAGGAATTAAATGTACTCAAAGTTCTGTTACTCCTTTCTGATTTGAATCCGAATGGAACAGAACTTATTAGTATGAAGTTAGAGTTACTTTTATAGAGGATAACAATATTAAATTAAAACAAAGACTAAATTACTTTTGTATCAAATCACTTATGCATCAAATCACTTATTATGTATCTACTGTACCAGCTGGATCAAGCAAAATTGTTTCCGGTATATAGTTACGTCATTTCCCTGTAGATTTCTCTGTTACGTCTCCATGAGGTCCGTGATAATCCCCGTCTTACTGTTTTCCGTTATGTCTCCACGAGGAGTTAATCCCCATCTTACCGTTTTACGTTATGTCTCCACGAGGTCCGTGATAAATAAATGATTTTTTCTGTTACGTTTCCACGAGGTCCGTGATAAATAAATGATTTTCTCTGTTACGTCTCCACGAGGTCCGTGATAAATAAATGATTTTCTCTGTTACGTCTCCACGAGGTCCGTGATAAATAAATGATTTTCTCTGTTACGTCTCCACGAGGTCCGTGATAAATAAATGATTTTCTCTGTTACGTCTCCATAAGGTCCGAATACAGAAAAACATCGAGTGGGTAGTAGTAATCTACCAAAACACAATGGAGTCCGAAAAATATATAAGGGAGGAGTGAGAGGCAAGACATTGCATTATAACATTTCTCCCTCCCTTTTACAAGTCTTTAAAATTTTTCTTGAGAAATGCATGAAATATAAATTGGTTTTAATCATTTTTTGCCTCTCTCACCTTTACTATCATTCTGAAAGAGGGAGGGATATTGCTCCTTGCTCCCTCCCTGGATAAGGTGGTGGAAACTCTCCATTCACAGAACTTGAGGTAAAATCACACGCAGTCATGGAAATGAAACTATTTTTAGTAGAAAGCTGGAAAACCCAAAAGTCGGTCATTTTGGTAAAATGATGCCAGATCCTCTATAATTTCAAGGCCCTTCGTGGTTCAAAGACACAATCAGTTACAGGTGAGGACATGAATTTTTAACACAACACGGGTAGGGGGAGGAACAAGGTAAACGAACCCCCACAAACCCAACACGAAATTTGGGACCGTTGGTCAAGGATGTGGATAATGACAGGATGCTGAAATCTGTTAAAACAAAGCTTTCAACAGTTCGCATAGTAATTAAGTTGTAGCGAACAACACGGGGAGACACTGAAGAAGAGATAAGACAAACATGCCATGGAAGAAACATATTCGTTCTCTATTGGAGCCTCCCCCCTCGCCATTTGGTTCGCACGGATACATTTATTATTTATAATTGATATTTCAGAAAGTTTTCCGTCTGTTCAATCAAAACCTCCTCCTGAACGGTAAGAGCTAAGACCACCGAATTCTATATACAGCTTCCCTTATCGTATATTAGAGCAATATTCCATCCGCCCACACAATAAAAATGACTCTCCAAATAATGGATAAGAACTGCTGATAAACAGTAAGAGCTAAGACCACCAAATTCGGTTACAGCCTCCGCTCACCAGGGCGTAAAGCGGTGTATGAATCTGCCCAACACACCCATTTATCACTAGCCTTTACTTATATGTAAGTCAACTTTAGGCGCTTCCATATATGATGTCGCTGTTTTTACAGATATAAACTATAAACACTAAGAACTATGACTAATAAAAAATTCATCCTAATTTAATCTCTAAATTTATTCAATATAGAGTTTCTTCTTTTCATAACTTCGAACAAATTTTTAATTTTGGTCCACCAAATTTATCCCGCATACACACAAAAAAGAAGGAAAATAACATATCCTCTATAAATAAGGGGTAAAATCAGTTCCTAAACGGTGTGGGTTTGCTATAGTCCACAGTGATATTGAGTGGACCTCGGATAAGACACGAAGGATAGACCCCCACAGACTTCCCTCACAAGTGGAGGTAACTGTCATTCATTAATTAAAGCAGGTGGACTAGGAAACAAGTGACATCACATGCAGGAACATACACCCAAAAGTGCCGATCACTGAGAGTTTGACACCAACATTCGGAGAATGGAGGTGTATGTTGAGATTGAGCAATCGTGTAGTAGTTAGCCGTCGGGTAAACCAGAGGTCATAACCAGTAACAAAATCTTTTCCCCTCCCTCATCTCAGAATGTTCTTCAAAGTTCCCCTTCCCGTCCCAGAAGGAGAGAATTCTTGCTCTGAAGAAACTGCACTTTTGACTTGATTCCGCCAACAAGACTTGGCAAATTAGACCAGTGCTTCAACAAGAACTTTTGATCTGATTACATAATCCATATGGGCCTTGCCTTCTAATTCCCCAGACATGCTATTTGCTAACCGCAACCACCCTTCCCTTAATACTAAACGCTCGATGCAACAGGCCAATGACAGCGGCCAAACCAGTAGTGCTGATTCCATTTTCCTTTGTTCACGCACTGTAACATCTTGTGATAATTAGTAGTTGCCAGGACGGAATACAACCATTAGTCTCCCTCCCTTTTCGACCCAGAAACGGAGAGCAGTTCCAACAAGTTTTCGATGTCGACTGCTGCGATTGCTTATCTCGATCATCTACTGAAACAATGTTAGTGATATTATAGTGACATACTTTTCCTTGGAACTATTCGATACCTATAATATCTTAGCCAGGTGACAACAGGAAGGACAAAGTGGGTTGGGTTGTTGTTGTTTTACCTCTGAGCGGCACAAAGTGACATGTGAACCAAGTTGTAACATTTGAAGTGTTAGGTAGGCTGATTCAGCGTCTCGCTCTCCTTAATCTTAGTTTAACTATAGATTTAGAATATTAATATTTGTTTCAATCTTATTATTATTAGAAGTGTCATGTGTTGTTTAGGTTGTCCGTTAGTAACTGACTGTTACAGATAGCATCTACAACCGTTTCCGGGATAGCTACTGTATACTTAGAACTTAATAAATCTATTCTTATTATTTCAATTTCAAGACTTAAGTGATTCATTCAGAGTACTATTTTCTTGCCCGAGTGAAAGTTATTTTGACAGACTAAGTGAACAGCTGACCTAAAAGCGGATACGGTATTAGACTGCCGAAGCACTGTTGTTTAGCACTCTGAAATTCTGAGGTTATGTTTATTTTCCCAGGTATTGGTCTCTGAGGAAAAAGAGGATCTCAGTAAGGACTCCTCAACTGTTTTTTGAGAAGCAGTCACATGGTACACCTTTGCTAAGCTCCGTGAACCTTCGCGATCGTGCCTAATTGACTGTCCCTTGAGCAAAACCCTTTAGAAATTGATAGAGAATATTCCCAGAGCTATTTACTTATTTTTATCTAGTAGTTACAGATATTTATACATCATTTCAATTATTATCGGTGCTTTAGCTAACCTATGAGATATAACTGTGGCCTAGAAAGAGGAGTTTCCAGCCACAATCTCCATGGTTATCCGGTTTTTCATGTTGTCTCTATGTCAGCATTTCTTTTTGTACTCAGTATATGGTCTAAACAGATACTTAATGTAAGCCATTAAACGTTCGCACTTTGGTCTATGTTCACACCACCAACATTATATAAAACAAGGTAATGTATAACACAATTTCTCAGAGCTCTACCGCTTCTCCATAATAGTCAGAACAAGCGTATTCTCCATCACCCAATCATAAACCCATTCACTCACAATTAGGGAGTAAATGGATGTGTCCCACACTTTCAGAATGTAAGTAAGTGTAAAAGAGGCAAAAAATTATTAAACTTATTTATATTTCATGCATTTTTCGAGATTTTTTCCAGTTTTTCGACATTTATACTGTGATGTAAAGAATTTAAACTGCATTTATTCGCGACAGAATACAAAATCAATAGATATTTACAATAAGCTTCATTTCTGGGGAGAAAGCGCAATTCAGCGGTATTGCAGCAAAAAACCACAAATTTGACCATTTCTTCCCAAAACCCATTTGTTACTGTTTTCATATTTAAACTAGAAACGCTAAGAAGTTGAGAAGTTTTTTTTTGTCACGTCTGGATGGATAGTGCGCTTGGCTACTGATCAAAGCGACATGGGTTCGAGACCCGAGCAAAGCACGGATATTACTGTTGTCTTTCTGCTGAGGTCTCACCTTCCTCACAGACTTCTCTATGACGTATTAGTTACAGGCTCATCTCAGATGTCTGTGACAAGCAGATGCCTGAGGGATATTTAATCATCATTTTAAGGAAAAGAATCGCCAGTGACAATCATATTTCTATGGTTTAAGAACTTGTAGACAAGTATCTCTTTCGATTTGTCTGTGCTGGTTGTTTTCTAGCCAACCATATGTGATAGTATGTGCATTGCATTACATTAAATAAAGGCAAGTCCCAGATGCTCCGCAATATAAAACTGCACTACATCTGTAGGGAGAATGCCTGAAAACACTACTACCTATGCCGGGGCAAGACAGTGCCACAAGGACACAGCTCATCCACGGATACCTATGGCGAACAATCCTATAGAAGGAAGGTTCATCCATCGGTCAAAACCTAAATTTAATCTGTTCCCTGGTTAGCCATAAGAATGGATATATATAACCAAGTTGACTCGGCTCCCGGGGTGGAAACTCCTTGTCTGGCTTTTCCATTGATAAGCCCATCGACCGGGGATCCCACTTCCAGCCGCGGCCTTCAACTTCGTCCTCTCCACAGTTTTACAGCCGAAGGCCCTCAGATGCTTTCTTCCGACCCACAATTTTATCGAGGCTGCACCGATGAGCCTACTGGACCGGGTTCCCCAAGCCCAGTCCGCAGACCCTCAGCCACAGCCCTTCCACTGGGGCTGCAACCTGGAGTTTCTCAGGGGACAAGTCAATGAGCCCACAAGTCTGGAGGCTCTCTTACCAGTCCGCAGGCCCTTAACAGGCCCATCCACCAGAGGTTACAAGATCTCGTGCAAACCAAGAACCAACAAGCCGTGACCCTACTTCACAGAGGCACCATTCAGCCCCCCTCCCCACACACCACATCAAGGTGGGCCCCTATCGGGGGGATAGTGTATGCAGAAGTGTACTTGTCTCTACCTTGTCAAGATTTGCAGCTATCAATGAAGTTCAATGCTGTTTCTAAATTACGCTTCCTCCTTGGTGGTCGATAAATGCACAAACTCAGATGCACTCTACATTGCATTAAATAAAGGCAAGTCCCAGATACTCCGCAATATAAAACTGCACTACATCTATAGGGAGAATGCCATGAACACCACTACCTACGCCGGGGCAAGACAGTGCAACAAGGACCCACAATTTTATCGAGACTGCACCGATGAGCCTACTGGACCGGGTTCCCGAAGCCCAGTCCGCAGACCCTCAGCCACAGCCCTTCCACTGGGGCTGCAACCTGGAGTTTCTCAGGGGACAAGTCAATGAGCCCACAAGTCTGGAGGCTCTCTTACCAGTCCGCAGGCCCTTAACAGGCCCATCCACCAGAGGTTACAAGATCTCGTGCAAACCAAGAACCAACAAGCCGTGACCCTACTTCACAGAGGCACCATTCAGCCCCCCTCCCCACACACCACATCA
This sequence comes from Ryuthela nishihirai, assembly GCA_038380435.1. Taxonomy (NCBI): domain Eukaryota; kingdom Metazoa; phylum Arthropoda; class Arachnida; order Araneae; family Heptathelidae; genus Ryuthela; species Ryuthela nishihirai. The sequence goes on from JAWZYU010000012.1 coordinate 75,917,329, forward strand.
AGGTGGGCCCCTATCGGGGGGATAGTGTATGCAGAAGTGTACTTGTCTCTACCTTGTCAAGATTTGCAGCTATCAATGAAGTTCAATGCTGTTTCTAGATTACGCTTCCTCCTTGGTGGTCGATAAATGCACAAACTCAGATGCACTCTACATTACATTAAATAAAGGCAAGTCCCAGATACTCCGCAATATAAAACTGCACTACATCTATAGGGAGAATGCCATGAACACCACTACCTACGCCGGGGCAAGACAGTGCAACAAGGACACAGCTCATCCACGGCTACCTATCTCGAACAATTCTATAGAAGGAAGGTTCATCCATCGGTCAAAACCTAAATTTAATGTTCCCTGGTTAGCCACAAAAATGGTATATAGAACCAAGTTGATTCGGCTCCTGGGGTGGAAACTCTTAGTATGGCTTTTCGATCGATAAGCCCGTCGACCGGGATCCCACCCCGGGAGCCGAGTCAACTTGGTTCTATATACCATTTTTGTGGCTAACCAGGGAACAGATTAAATTTAGGTTTTGACCGATGGAGGAACCTTCCTTCTATAAAATCAGATGCACTCATATCCACCTAGTACAGTCACTCGCTTCGATCACAAATAGGCTGCACAGAGCCACGCAAGATATAGGAAAATGGCTAAAGAAAACCTTAGACACCCTGCCTGAAATATGGACTGTCTGGATGCTAGCATGCAACTCTCTTCTAATTCAAATATATCCCCTTTGAAAGGAACCGCCAGATGTGGTGACGTGATGTTTTATTCAGGAATATTAGGGTATCTCGGCCAATGGAACATGGACACAGTTCCCTGTGTCATATCGACTCATGTTTCCATGTAAGATGTGATGGAGCAGGAAGGTCCCAGCTTCCAAAATGTCGATCCTGGCTCGCTCCCTTTCTGCCCCACCTGACCGAGTCCCTACAGAACTATTAAAAAATTCGAAGTGGTGAAAACATTCTTTCCTAGAAAACGTTGTTTTGTTCACAACAATCATTTTTCATTCAGAGTGGGTTTTTTGAAATCCAAGTTTTGCTTCACCACTTTTTGTGTATCGTAAACTCCGTAATCCATCATTGGATTAAAGTGAAGTGAGGCCCTAGGCCTTTTAATTGTAGCCCTTCATGTTCTGAAAAATGATTAAATTCATTCTTCATAGGTGGGGGGCTTAGGCCCATATATCACCGTATTACAGGGATTTATCATATGCATTTACCCTGTACTGCCTTAATCTAGTAATTTCACATTTATTTTTTCAGTCGTTTAACCCTTTTCTAATGAACATACAAATTTCTATGCTCTTTTGGTGTCAATATAAAATATCCCTTATTTCCTCATTAAATAAAACAAGAAACTATTTGCCCATATATTACTATTATTAAGGAATACATTGCTTCTATTATTATGCCTCAATTATTATTTCGGCCTAACTTACATAATTAAATAAAATCCAAATTCCTCCCACATATAGATCTATCCACAAGGCATCTTCTTTTTCTCTTTAGGAGAGGATGGGGATGACAAGGCAGCTGCACTCGAGGTATGCAGAGCTGACCACTTCACACGTGCGCGAAGCAACATTGAGATCCAATTTAACTGTCCAGCAGCACCAAGAATAAACAGCACAGGACTCGACCACCAGCACACTCAAGTTACCCACCGACATGAAGCACTGCGTGACTACAATAAATTGAACTTCTTTGACACCATAGGAGGACGATCACATAGGATTTGACAATGTCCGACTCTGGATGTCAAAATACCGCTGGACATGTGTAGCTCGATCTCAGTTTGTAATGCCGTTGGACGTTAAAACGAGTTGTCCACCACCCTATATCTCTGCCCCAACCCCTGAGGAAGACCCAGCCAGGGGAACATGAGAAGTGTAGGTCAACAATCGCGTCAACCACATTAATGAAACAGGGTAGTAATTGCTGTATAAAACGGGATACAGTCAAAGAAACTGTGTTCACAGGAACACATAAGTTCACAAGTTCAGATGGTCTGTTAGAAAGAGTCGAAGGACTTAGCCAGTGAGGAAGAGAGGGATATAGGGCTCAAGATTGGGTGTTTCAAGAATGTCCGACACGATATTATAGTAAATAATCGTTAATCGTATGATGCAACCGACATGATACTCCTTCCAGATTAATGAACTAACCTAACCAGGGGTAGTGGAGAGATACTTTAAGCCATCAAGGTCTCCACTCCGCTTATCTCCGCAGAAAGATTCTCAGGGCACCGTAACTACCGCTTAATGACGGACATTAGCAGAAATCCATGTACCATCACTTTCCAGATCATGTACCCAGTCTTCTAGGTCACCTTTTCTAATCTCTTAGGTCCTTCTGAGTGGCGGAAAGTTAGGCGACATCGAGGAATACCAGTGATATCCGGCTATGAGAACTGATGGCACCCCACACACTAGAACATTACATGTTGATGCGTTAGGGCGCTTTTGAATACATAATACACATTCGAGAGAAAACTCCTAATACATGAGGTATGAAGTCTCACTTTTTCCTCCGGTTAAAAGTTAATGTCACATGTCTACTTTAGAGGATAGCTTAAATTAAGTCTTGACAGTACCTACAAAATAGAATATTAGGGTGCTTACAATATACTGAAATTATGGCAATTTATCCATAAATTGAAATGAAATATAAAATTTTATATTTATGTTCATGCATATCCAGAGTAGGTATTGAATTCATTCACAAAATTTCTACACCTCCTCCGCCAAGGGGAGGGGCTTGGATTAATGCAGCATCTCTTTGCTAACTCATACTATTCCTATTAGTTAGTGAAAGGAAAGCACAACGCAACAAAGTTATCCGTCCCATGGCCGAGTGGTTAGCGCGCTTGGCTACTGATCTAAGGGACCTGGGTTCGAGCCCCGGATAAGGCATGGATGTATGTATCGTTTTTCTGCTGAGGTCCTGCTATCCTCTCAGACCTTCTACTATGGCATATAAACTGGCAGGCTCCTGTCAGACCTCTGTGGCAAGCAGCTGCTTGAGGAGGTATTTTTTTTTTTATTTCGCCTCCAATTCAGGGGTGTCGATAACACTCTATTGGGTAAAATGCACCGCCTGCCACTGTTGGATTTTCCTCTCGTAAGCACTGATCCAAGTGACACGTGTCTGTAACGAAAGGATGACTTTAAGCAACCACAACTATAAGAATCAAACTTCATTTAAAAATTAGGCTTATGAAAGCTTCTAAGAAAATTGGAGAAAAACTGACTAAACATACAGGAAGTAACCACCTAATAACTGTAATAAAGAAATCAGAAATTTATTTAGCTCAACTAGTTTTGTAGACAAAGATAAAGATGGCACTTTCTCCTTACCGAGAAATGCGAAACATTTTTCTTTTCCATTTCTTCATCATCTGAAGTGAAACAGCAGGTAGCTACCAGCATTTAAAAAATAATTAGTGAAATTAGGGTTGAAAAACCAGATGCACTTCAGTTTACAGTTCACCATTAAATTAAACAACTTCGACTTTCCTCAATAATGCTTTAAATGGAGTGGATCCTAATTAACGATACCGACGCAGAACGTAACTTGATAGGTTATGGGGACAGACGGTATAAGGCACGTGACTGAAGCTACAATTCAAACCTGTTGGGTTGGTTTACTTCTGAGCGGCACTTTTTGCACACCATGGGCAAAATGGCCAGGTCACATGGACCCGAAGGCTCAGAGAAGGTTGGGGGAGGGGACCCACTGGAACAGCTGTTGGGAGACAGATGGTAGCCTCCCGTCAAGGCCATCCAGCGTGTTCTTTAACGTGCACAGGGTATGGCTCTCCCGCACACGGGGCCACGGCTTAACGTCCCATCCGACGGACGGCGGCCTTTCCAAGCCCATCGGTGTCCCCTACTGACGGTGGGCAGGGCGGGGAATTTTGCGGAGATAAATCTCAACGCTGACCCAGCTGGGACTCGAACCCGGGAACTACAGATTACGAGCCTGGCACGCTATCGACTGAGCCATCCGCACCCCCATTCAAACCTGTAAAATGATTGTTGTTAATCAGTAGTGCATGTATTTTAGAAATAATTTTTGAATTATTTTTATTTGTAAACGCTTAAAAATTCCTCGTAGCATAAAACTAACTTTTTATCAAATTATAAAATGGAGTCACGCAAGCCGTAACAAGCAAATAATACTGTCACGCGTTCTCTTTGAAACTCTTTGAACAGCATCAGAATCTGCAGATGCATTCAGCTGAAGCCATGTGAAAATATTGATGCAGAGAGGGCGTCTGACATTTGCAAATCAACATTTCGTAACAGATTGCGGGCACGACGTTACAAACCTTTAACTATGACCTGTTACCCGTACCATCTAGTCTCCCATTTATAAAGAATTATTAAGATGAATAAGGTACGTCAGATCAGTGCTTTCATTGGCAGTCCATTTGCTAAATCGAAAAACATGCACTTTTTATATATAGTGAATTTTTATATACACTTTTACACATTCCTCGTCGTTCAAATCGTTCACCCGAAGTCAACTGATTCTCCCGAAACCTGGCCTGCAGATGCAGCATTTCTGTTTATAAATGATCACTCTCTCGGTATATCCGCTGTTGACAGCCAAGAGTTATTAGAACCTATCGAGTATTATGTGTGTTAGACTTTTGAGCACCACATTGGTTACAAAACTTTGGAGATCTTCAAAATGTTTTCGGAGACATACCATACATTACTGAGCGTAAATCATGATTTGCCTTTGAAAGAGGTCATATAGTGAACATCTCTGAGGCTGGTTGCTCATTTACCAGATGGTGCCACAAGCATCATAAGCTAGTGCTATAAGCACTTGACAATTATTACTAACCAATGAATGTGCCAAATCATGGCACATTGACATCAAATAATATCAACATGCACCATCAATTGACGATTGCTTGAAATTCGCTTTTAAGTACAGCATCAAATGCCCATCTACCACTCATAACTATCCATTATCGCCAGCATTTGCTATGGTGCAGTAAAATCCTCTCATTGTGTTGAATAGCATTTTGTCACCTTTAGTAACGGCTCGTGCCTCACCTTTAGTAACGGCCGTGAGGGCGGTTGCACGTATAAAGATCAAGTAGCGAAAGACCACATCGATTATATATTCAAAAGCGCTCTCCGCATCAACATGTAATGTTCTAATGCGTAGGGTGGCCTCAATAATAGCCAGATATCACTGGTATTCCTCGATGTCGCATAACTTCCCACCACTCCGAAAGATCTAAGAAGTTTTGCCCATCGCACACGTCTGGGAAGTGATGGTACATGGATCTCAAGCATGCTAACCAGATGTTGGGGCAGATGAACTACGAGACTGCTTATGGGTTTCATGGTCTCATATTCGTCAAATAATCATTCAAGAACTAACTGACTCTATGCCAAGTCATGTGATGGCCTAATGCCCGTTCCCGTGAGGGCTTTATGACCAATACTAATGTTGCCTCCGTTTCGACAATAAATATTTTGCGTGATGGTCTGTAATTGCTAACATTTGCCTCCTGTCTTGTCTATATATAGTGAAACCTTTGCCTGCTACGAGTAAGGTTTTCTTCCAAGTGGACTGCCAGGGAGGGAAATTTATGTGATGAGGAGTATGTATTTATTGCAAAGTGGAACTTTCGGTATTCAATTAGAGATATGAAGCACACCTTTTATAAAGTTGAGTGTTTTCAGATCTTAATAACTGTTTAAAGAAGAAGCTTCCAGAAATCTACACTGGTGTATTCGTATTATATCATAATAATAATATTTATTTACTCCTAAAATCATATTACCCAACAGCTACATATGGTATTTTAGGAAACAAACATAGTTAAAGAGAACAAAATAATAACAATAACACCAATTACCAATAAACAAAGAAAATAGTAATAGTAAAAAAAGAAAGAAAAAAATGTTTTGACTTAGCAATGTAAATCAAGGGGCACCTTATAGTCGTCCAGGTTTCGAGAATGAGTAAAGTATTGTAATATGTGGGAACACATTAGTTAATTTATCTCTAGTAAATGAATAAAAGTTTCGAATTTACAAATTAATTGCCATTAAATATTTAATTCAAAATCATGAAGTCAAATAACCATTTCAACCAACAAACACACGAATAACAAAAGGAAATAGATATTCAAATTTCAAAAAATGTTCCAATTAATAATATCAAGAATATAAATTTTTATTTTATATGTAAAGCGAACAAACTAATTTCATTTCTAATATTTTAACAAAAATTCTAGACAACAAAATGTCATTTTATTACATTTTTATGTGGAAATGGAACCCTGTATGACAAGTCATCTCGTCTAGAATTATAAGGGTCCGTGAAGGATAGGAACCAATATCTGTTTAAATATACAAATAAGATAATTATATATATATATGTCTAGTGTTGTAAAAATGCATCGTTTTTAAGGTATGAATATCAGAGTAGGAAGAAATATTAAAGACAAGTTTATATATTTTTTATGAATTAAAATCAAATTATGAAGATTATTTTCATATCCACCTCCCAAACTCTATATCCCATACTGAATAACAGGGTAAGCCCATGCATAGTATAATCCAATTAAAAGTTTTTTTTATAATAGGTTTTAAATAATAAAATCTAAATAGAATACATCTTATTTTTTAGTCAAAATGTTTGCATGAGTAATACTTTTTAAGTCGAATCCAGATGCAATGGCTAGGTATTTATAGCTGCAAACTTTATTTAAAACAGGACAGTTGCAGTTTTGGAGGAAAAGACAGTTTTATTTTTGATATTTGATATGTACTGGGATATTATTATTTTTAGTTCAATGTATACGAATTTAGTTTTCTGTATGTTCAAAGTTAATTTATTTTTTGAAAACCAATTATGTATCAATTGTAGATCATATTCAATTTATTTTAAAAGGTCATTTAATATATGACCAGAGTATATTATTGCTGCATCATTAGCATAACATGTCAGATATCCCTTTATATTTAAATGGCAAAAATCTTCAAATATGTCCAAAACATATATAGGTCCTAATAGAGATTCCTGAGGAACTCCCTTTTTAACAATACGAAAATCACTTATAACATTTTCATTTTGAACTGCCTGTTTTCTTCCTTCTAAATATCTTTTGAACCATAAATGACAATTACCTCATATTCCACTTGTATATAAGTTTATTCATGAGTATATAGTGATCAACAGAGTCAAAAAATTTTAATATCTATGAATATGAAAATAGTTTTTTTTATTATCATTAACACATTTAAAAATTTGGCCTGTTAGATCTAAAAATGCCTGCTCAGAATTTAGTTTACACCTAATCCCAAATTGCGACTTAATGAAAAAAAATTTTTTCAGAAAAAATCAAAAAGTCTATTTTTCATAAGAGTTTCCAAAACTTTAGAAAAAAAATTAGCAAAAATTGAAATTAATCATTACAATATTTTTATCCCCTGATTTGTAAACAGGAATTATTTTATAAAGCTTGGCTTCAATATTTATTTCGCATTTATTATTTTCTTGCATAAGGAAATATTCTCCAATAAGTTTTTAAGACGGGGTATTGATAAGGCTGATATTACATGAATCAGTCATATAATCTCAACTATGAAAGCAGAGTTCCCGTGTTGTTCTTCAAAGTTAATTTACATAGAAAAGCATGAGTGTGTGAGCACTTCACATGTCATCAGAGCTCTAAAGAGCAAGAAATAATCATCAACAGTTAGTTCATCAGACGAAAGCAGTTTATTTCTACTTAGGTTTATTTCCGAATTGCATTTACGTCTTCAAATAAGTTTCCCGATATACAAAAGTTCTTAGCACGCTGATACTTTCGTTTACAAAATATCTCCGTGATAAATTTCCGTGGTGGTTTAAATTGAGAACAAACAGAGCTTTCAATTAGAACTGGAGAACGACTTTGCAGTTGCTGCCTCATTAATCTTTCCACAAGTGAAATAATTATGCTCCGAGAAACAAGTTCATCCATCCCAATGCAGTAGTGAAGGAAAGCACGTTATAATTTATACGTTTTAATCTTCTAACCGATATTCATTCTGAGTTTATGTTTATAAATATTATTCAATCCTTACGACCAAGTGAAATTCGGAAAACTGGTATTGGATTTGATAATAAATCTCTAAGATTTAAGTGTTGTGCATTAAATCCTCTACGTAATTATTCAGTCGAAAGATCTTGATAAAATTATTATTTAATAAGGTTTATTAATTTAACAATGTCATTTAATTGCGTTTTCGTGATATAAAGTGCTTATAAAGTGTTGTAATAATTATTATTTCGTTTTTAAGGTCGTTTTAAAAAAAAAACAAGCAAATATTCTCACTGTATCGTCTATTTATCTGTAGATATTCAACTTTTTCGTTTTTAGAGATATATTCAAAATTACTTTTTCGTTTGATAGGTATTGATAAAATATAACAATGCGCATTTTCTGAATCTTCCGAAATCCTTCCACAGTGATGCTCTTCTAATTATGTCTAATATCTAATTATATCTAATATAATTATATCTAATGTATAATTCTCTTATGAATGCATTAATGAAAGGTTTCTTACAGCAAAATTTCAGACAACCATTAAAGACTTGAATGTTATCTGCTGTTATGCCCCCACTGAGGATGCCGATGAGGTTGAGAAGGATAGGGTTTACGGACAACTTCAGAATGTTTTGAATTCTGTCAAGAAAGGAGATATTACCCTTATTCTAGGTGACTTCAATGCCAAAGTTGTTACTGACTCTGACCTTTTGGGGAGGGGTGATAGGCATTTTTGGTATTGGTAGGTGCAATGGCAATGGGCAATATCTCCTACAGGTAAGTAAACTCAATAGATTCAGAATAACTAACACTTATTACAAACACCGTGACATACATAAGTACAAATGGGTTTCACATGATGGGCTTCGTAAGAATATAATTGATTATATATTAACAGCGGTTTCGTGGCCGAGTGGTTAGCACGCTTGGCTGCTGATCTAAGTGACCTGGGTTTTGAGCCCCAGGGTAAGGTATGGATGTATGTGTCGTTTTTTCTTCAATATTGATTATATTGATATTATTGATTATATATTAAGAAGCGGTTTCGTGGCCGAGTGGTTAGCACGCTTGGCTACTGATCTAAGTGACCTGGGTTTTGAGCCCCAGGGTAAGGCATGTGTCGTTTTTTCTGCTGAAGTCCTGCCATTCTCTCAGACCCCCTACTATGGCATATAAAATGACAGGCTGATATCAGACCTATGTGGCAAGAATCTGCTTGAGGAGGTATTTATTTTTTATTTATATATTAACAACAAATGATATACTTCTGTTTGGAATACCAGGTCATATAGGTGAGCAGAAATTGGATTTGATCATTACCTTGTTAAAGGTGTCTTGCAACTTAAACTAAAAAGTGTTGTGCTAAGGTTAAATCTTTACCTTTAATTCTGAAGCTCTGAAAGGCCCAGTTATAGCTAAAGTTTTCCATGATAGGTTACTTAGTCATTATGACAGTCATGGTTGGCCTGAAGTTCAGGCAGAATGGAACCGTTGTAAACAGGCTTTTTCGGAAACTAACAGTACTCTTTTAGGAAACAAAGAGCAGAGGAAGCAGAATTATTTGAGTGATAAGGCGCTTGAGCTTATTTCAGAAAGAAAGAACTGCAGGCATGTCCTTAATCAGTACCCTAGTAGTCCTAATAGAAAATATTACAGAGAGTTTAATAAACGTGTAAAGGATCAGTTAGCTGCTAATAAGAATCTTTGGCTTGATGGCTTGCCTGACAAAACCGAGGAAGCAGTTAGACAGCACAACAGCAGAGAGCTGTACGAGATAGTCAACGTTTTGTGTGGTAGAAAACGAAAAGGTATACAGGGATTGAAGAATAAACAAGGTAAGGTTATAGAAGGTGAGGATTCTGTCATGGCTAGGTGGGCTGAGCATTTCAGTAATGTTCTAAACAATGTGGTTAGTTCTACTCGCATTGTTTGCAATGATGATGGATGCATTACTGGCTTTAATGTTGGCCCTTATAATACTGTCTGAAGCTATTTTGAGTGTTTCTAAATTTAAATTACATAAATTTCCATGTGTAGATGAAATTACTACAGAAATGCCTAGAGCTGGAAAAGTACCACATGTATGACTGAAATTTTAAATGTCTTTTATTATAAAAGAATGGTTCCTAATGATTTTACCAGAGCTATTATTATCACTATTTTTTAAAAAATGGTAATCGCAGTTTTTGTGATAATTATAGTGGTATCAGCCTACTCTCTGTTCCAGGGAAAATTCTTTCCATGATTGTGCTTAATAGAATTAAGGATTTGGTTGACAGTCAATTGCGTGATGAGCAATGTGAATTCAGAAGTGGTAGGGGATGTGTTGATCAGATATTTTCACTTAGGCAGATTCTTGAGAAATGTTTAGAGTTTCAGAAACTTTTGGTTGCTAGCTTTGTTGATTTCAAAAAGGCTTTCGACTCTGTTGATCGTCATAATTTGTGGTTGATTGTGAAATCATATGGTATACCAGACAAGTTAGTTAACATAATGAAAGTTCTCTATAATAACACTGAGTAGTGTGTGAGAGTTGGTAAGGCTTGTAGCAATTGGTTTAGCATTACTTCTGGTGTTCGACAAGGGTGCATTTTGTCTCCTTTTCTCTTTAGCTTGGTTATTGATTATGTTATGCGAAATTCACTTCAAGGGAAAGATTTTGGCCTTAAATGGACTGGAGATACAAAAATTTCTGATTTAGATTATGCTGATGATTTAGCCCTTTTGGCAAATGATATTGATAAGATGAACTCTTTCATTCGAGCTGTTGATGAAACTGGTAGTAGAGTAGGATTGGTTATAAACAGAGATAAAACTAAAGTGATGAATATTGGTCAAGCAGGCTGTGATTCAGTTAATCTGAATGGTTGCAGTCTTGAGCAGGTGTCACAGTTTAATTATCTTGGAAGCTATGTAACAGATAATGGTGATGTGCGGCATGAGATTAACAGACGAATAGATTGCTGCCGGGTATTTTAAGAGTCTATTGAGAGTGTGGCGAAATAGGCGTATACACCTAAAAACTAAAATTAGACTGTATAATAATATGATTATCACTACCATATCTAGGGTTAGTTATGGTAGTGAAACTTAGACGCTATGTAAACAAGAAAACAGGAAACTAATGCTTTTTATTCCAGATGCTTACGCAGTATCTTGGGCATTAGGTTGTTCAGCTTTGTAACTAATGATGAGGTTAGGCAAATGAGTCGGCAACCTCCTTTAAGCAGCATATTGTGCAGAGAGAGACTCCGTTGGTTTGGCCATGTTGCCCGTATGGATATTTATAGATTAATGAATAGGGTTATGAACAGTGTGCCTAATGGCTTCAGAAAGAGAGGGAGATCTAGGATGCGGTGGGCAGACAATGTCAAACAGGACCTTATTAGAATTGGTGTGCAGTGGTCAGATGCAGCAGATGTAGCTCAAGACAAACTTGCTTGGAGAACTAAATTGCATGGTGTGGTTGGACCTCCGTAGCCCATGGCTGCTTGAGGATGATGATGATGAACTTTATTTTAGGGAATGATATACGAGAAAGTAAAATTTGCTATGATTCAATTGAACTAAAAACAATTTATTATCCAATTAATGATATACGAATAAACATATTGCGTATCAATTTAGATGTCTACAAGAAAAATTAGGTCAGTTAGAATTTTTGCTTGAGGATTTAAATAATCACATTGATATTTTAATGTTAAGTGCGATATGGGTGAAAGCAGACGAAGACAACTGGTGTCATTTAGAGGGTTGCAATTTATTTTACAAATGTACAGAGTAGCATAGATCTGGGGGGGGGGGTATTTTGTAAAATATAACTTATCATCTAACCAGATTTTAGTAATTATATGATTACTCCAGAAATCACATAAATTCACTTAAAAAAACTCGATTTATATTTTTGTGTGTATATAGATAGAGCCATTGCTATTCACCATTAACACTTTTAACTGAATTTGTGAATTATATTTTGTCATTAAAACCGCACGATCTCCAATATATACGATATATATATTGGAGATCTAAATATTGATATTTTACAAAGATAATATGTAAATGTAATTTAACAAAGATAATATGTAATAAAATATAATTATGTAAATGAATATTTAAATGTTTGAACAATCTATTTGCGCCATTTATTAATAATTCAACTAGAAAATTTAATAATGCGGTTTCTTGCCCAGATCATATTTTTGTTAAATTGAAAAATGAATATAAAATCGATACCGCAATTGCTAAAATAGCAATAACTGATTAGTATCGAACGGTTTAAAAAATCCGCAGTGACCAAATAAGAAATAAGCAAAATCTAAATAACAAAGATCAGTTTGTTTCTAGAATTAATTGCAAATTATTAAACGAAAAATTAGATAAATGCTGCTGGAAAAATGTTATGATTCAAGAGAATGTCAATATTGCATATAATAAATTTACAAACTTATTTTATCAAATAATCCTCGAATCAACAAAATAATTAATATGCTGAAAAAATAAATTAAACTTGCGAAAATCTTGTATTACTGTGGTGACCATCCCTGAGTATATTTAGGGCGGACACGTACTTAGGCCGTGATTCGTTTGCGTTTGTCAAATCCAAGGCCAGTTCCCGGCCCCAACATTAAAAATTAACAGTTATTTAGCAATAAGCAAAACTAACTTGATTTCACAGGTAACAAAACAACATTTATTTAAACATATCTGCTCAAATTAAATCACACAGTTGTTTAACACCACTTTTAACAATATTCTTGGTAAGCGCCCTGGCGCAGTCCTTTACAACTAAAGGAAACTTATGGTGCGCCAGGTCAATGCCAATTTATACTCATTTGGCCTCGCAAGTGCTAGAGAGGCTAACGGGAGCGAAACAGGCTCTCGGTCCTATGAGGGAGCAGCGGGACGTCAATAAGTAACACCAGAAGGGTAGGCATCATCGTTGGCCGGGCTGCTGCCGAGGGCTCAGGCGCCGTGTGTAGGTGAAGTCTCTCGCGATCACGCTTCCGTCGCTTCTGCGCTATTTTCGCTCACCAGAAAAACCCAAAAAAACTGCTGCACATCTTCTGCCCTGGTCGCAGACAAGAGTTACCAAAAATTTGCGCCCTCCTAGTTGATCTTCTCGCCCGTCCCTCAGCAGAGGTCACTCACATCTACGTGTGACTCTTGCTCATTGGCTAGCGCGGGTCGAGGTGCGAATCCCGACCCATCGCAGAACTACCTGTTTACAAACAACAGTCACGTAGTCCCCTATCACCTGGGGGTCGCTGGACCATGTTCCAGAAAGTTCATACCGAGGGCGGCGTTCTTCACCGACTGTAATGGGCGCCGAAAATGGAGGTAAAGGAGAACATGAACTAGCTGAATATAAAGACGGCCGAAATACCTTCCGCGCCAACAGTCGTGTCCGAATTTTTAAAATAAATTTGGGCACGACATTACTCTGGAATTTTGTTAATATTTTACAATTAAGAGATAAGCTGTACAAGAGTCATGAAAAATATCCACATAATCGGTTACATGAATATAATTTTAAAAACATAAAAAATCGCATTAATTCCGAGATTCGTCAAAAGAAAAATAATTATTTTAAATCTGAATTCCTTAAATGTTCTAATGATAGCAGAAAACAATAAAATAATAGAAATTTGTTAATAGTTCTTTGATAACTTTAGGAATTTGAATTCGTTTGCCTTAGTTCACTAATAATTATAAATGAAATAGTTAAAAATACAGCCAGTTAGTTTGTTCTTGTCCTGAAATTGAGAAGTTTGTAATTTTCGATATCTCGGTGTTTTAAGTGATCATAATTTAACATGAAAACTGCCCATAAACCATCTTACTGATAAATTAGGATTAATGTTAAAAAGGTTAAAACTGGTTAAAAGGTTAAAACTGGTTAACTAAAAAGGTTAAACTGGTTAAAAAGGTAAAAACTGTTAAAAACTGGTTGAAAAATATGATTGATAATGATATGTGTCAAAAACTTTATTTTTCATGGGTACATTCTGCTATCCAATACGATATTTTAAGTTAGGGAGGTACTTATATTACAAATTTAAGAAGTGCTGTTTCTGTTCAAAACCGAATAATTAATGTTGAAATAAAGAGTAAAGATAGAAATTTAATGGAATTTGAAAAATATTGTAAATTAGGCATTTTTCCTCTTAGACATTTATACACGTTTAGAATGCACAATTTTCTCTTCCCTAGCAGTTCACTGGCGACTGTAAAATAATTATATTATAGTAGTAAATTTAGTGGCTCAAGATATGCAATTCCAATCGAGGGAAAAATTACGCATAAATTCTTTTACTTTCTTGGACCATAGGTTTTTAATTCATTCTTTATATACATACCAAATAAATCAAATGCCTTATTTTTAGAAATAAGAATATTATCAATGTAGAGCACTTTGTAGCTATTTTACAATGATTTAAATTCATCTAATTATTTTTATGTCTCAAGAAATTAAACCTATGTATATATCTATTCACTCGTGCTTTAAAGATAAAGCTTAATGCTCACTATTTTGACCTAGACGAGCTATATTGCTCGTGGGTTATAAATATCACTTCACAATCAAATATATGAATGTTTTATTCATCTGCAAAAATGTACATATATATATTCTTTGTTAATCTACGTAAATGTAGAGATATAACGCATTCTTTGTTCATCTGCATAAGTAAATATATTTTCAACCTTTTAATTTTCCCTCTATTTATCGGCAAACGTAACCAATTTTCAGCCTTATCAACAGCTATAAGGGTTGCCAAAGGAGCCAAATGGCTAAGACACTTTAAGTTAGATACATTTAAACTCTAGACCAACTAGAGGTGTAAATGTATCGATCAGGAGTCAGATGACATCTGACTGACTGATCTTAATACCTGCAGTTACGTTTGGAAGGGCAATATAATCGGATCACTTCTCTTTCCTTTGATTTCCTATTATATGGAGCCTAATTAATAATCCTTAACACGTTCATGAGCATCTGAATACACCTTGGGGGTCGTAATAACGCACGCTGTCTCCTCTTGGGGAACTCTGCTGTAGATAAATGCATTGCCTTATCATACAAATGATTCTCTTTTCTGTACTCCATTTTCCCCAGAACATTTGGTTTCAAGAATAAACTGTTGAAAGGGTCTCATTCATCCTCAGCCTAGTTGTAAACAAACCACGATTGTTATAATGCCTGAGTAACTTATCATAGTAAGCTAACCCTATTTCAGAGTCTTTCAGAACTTCAGTAGTTACCTTTTTTAACTTTAGCCCAACAGTTTCTGAGCCTCAGTTGCAAGACACTTTTGATAATATAATTTTCAGATCCAATTGTTTCTTCTTTACATTACAGTGCTCAAAATTGAATAATAAAGTCGTGTCTCGAAAAATATGTAAATGAATGGTATGAAACATGTGATGCATGTAACTTCTCAGGGCAAAAGAATAAAATGATTACACGTTTAGCAGACGCGAACACCAGCATGAAAATTATGGTTTCTGTAAAAGAGAGCGTGGCTTCATTCGTCCCTCATTTCTTATTCCATCCACCCTGAAGTTAATTATGATGGCAAATTCATTTTTCTATGTCACAAAGACATTTTTCATATCGTGCACTACATAATGGCCACTATTTCATATTATTTTTATTTTGAAGTCTGTAACTGATGTGGCTTTCAAATAGTGGACGTAGTATACGTGTGGGGAAAATTCCAATCGTATTACAATAAGCAGTAGCTATACTGCATTATTTTAATGAGAAGACCTCGTTTATATCTTTCTTAGATAAAAATAACTTTAAAAGCTCTTGTAGTTGTAACTATTTTATTGGCAGAATAAAAATGAATTAACTGATATAGTCGTTTTTGTTAATGGTTCGAAAATACGCATAGAGTATATCACGATTAACCAGCGTACATGGGAGACGATGATGAATCGGATATGCAGAAATGTCGGATGTTTGAGAGGAAAAATGACATGACTCTGTACTCTTCAAAAAATGAAGAAAACAAAATGGAAAGAGTCTTATTGTTTTTTCAAAACGTAAGGAAAATGAAAAGAAAATTTTGTTTGTAAAGTATATTATAAACACCAATTTAGTAGATACCAGCCCATCAATTTTAAAAGAGTAAGTCACCTTTTCATGATTTTGCTAAATAGTAAGAATATATAAGAGTAGTATCTCTGGTATTATATGGCTGAGGTCAGACTACCAATATTATGCATACTAAAGTTAGATTCAAGAAGTTACTAAGGATTGGCAAAGTATATGTTAAATTAAAGGTATAATGGTGATTAAAAATGTAATTGCAACATAGAAGATGGATATTTAGAAGAAATTTTGTTGTTGTTTTTTTTTCGAAGAAATTATGCTACTACATTGAAAGGAATTAAAAAAAAGGTTTGTTAGGTTAAATTATGGCTTTCGACATGGATGGTAGAAATAAAGGATCATCAGGAGAAAGTGACACTTATTTGAACGCAAGAGCAACCAGAGTGAAGATATATATTTTTTTTTTGAGGGGGGGGGGGGTTGTTATTTGCCTCCTCCCACGAATATTATCATTACAAATCGAAAAAATGCTCATACTATGCTTCAAGCGAAATATCTCGCCAACTATTTGCCGCATCCTTCGCCACTGCCAAAAGCATTGGAACACTGCCATGTTATGTTAATGGAAAGCCACATTAAACGGTTTTAACGTCCACAATAATTGTTTTTTTACAAAAAATTGTCACTGGAGGTCTCAGTTAAATTTATCTAAGGTTAAATTTTAAATAAAACTCGTTTAATATTTAAATAGTTATGGTGGTTGAAATATATCGCAGAAACCTTCACAGTCACAAGAAAGTACGGGAAAAATATATTATAGCTCAAATATCGTTTAGAAAAATAAATACATTTCTTTTTCTTTTTGGCATTTTAAATTTTCAGCAACTTTTAAGAACGACATCAGCTGTTAAATTTTGCAGATTCAATATCTCTTTAAATAATAAACGACTAAAAAAATCGAGATTTAGCGAAACTTGAGTTAGAACTTCAATTTATCTCCATTGACATTTTTCTACAAAAATCTCGTTTTCCACTTTTGGATGCTTAAAAAATTACTTTCAATTTACATAATAGGTATATCAATATAGTATATATCAACATCAATCAGTTCTCATTTCCCGTCGCTGTCGATCAATGCTCACACATCTTCTCTCGCAGATATTTTTGCAAGAAATTCTTGTAAACATAATGTATGAGTAATGTGAATCTTTCATTTAGAGTAGATATTTCGGGCTAAAATTTCCAAGATCGAGCCCAGCAGAGTGCAATTCACAAAGTTTGGAGGGGGAGGACTTAGAAATAGACCTTGACTACGTGACTAACTTTATACTTTTGTCTTTCATGCACTTTTCATTTAATATATATAAATGATTGTGAGTGATTAACGGATGATTGACTGACTGCTGTCAGTCACTCACAATCATTTATATATATTAAACCATGCTAATTCTAATTATGATGCGCAAATGGTAGTGCTCTAAAAATTTGTACCTATGGGGCAATACGAGTCGCAGATTTCGGGAAAAATAAAAAAAAATTACCTCCGACGATATAACATTCAAAGTTAAATAGAGGTGAAGTTGGTGTCTGAGGATATTTCGAGTTGTAGATGTCGTAAAGGTAACACAGAAATCGGTTAAGTTCTTCCGCTCGCGCAACAGCTGTCAAATCTAACAAATTCTCGCGCTCGTCGTAACTCGCTCGGGTCAATGACCACGACGCTCCCCCCACCTACCACTCTCGCCACCATGCCGCACCATTGTTCTGTCAGTCTGCACTTATTCCTCGTATTTGATGTGTGTTTCGTTCGCTCTTCCAGTTATTATTTTGGCATTTGCATTTATTTCAATGTTGGTTTTGTGTTATGACATTTTTGTGTAACTTTGTGACTTAACGGTGATATATTATGACTGTACCTAAGAAAATCATCACAAGACAGGTTATTTGATTGCCCTATATTTGGTACACCTAAAGATTTTTCATCAAACAAGCTTCCTACTGGTGAGGACGTGATTCGGTGTTGTTCCAGGAGAGATACGCCTTGGCGCTTAAAGTTAATAATAAAAGCGTCAGTTTTTCACAAGTTGCCAGTACAGTAGCTAACAAAATAATTGGTTTCTATCAGAAAGCATCTATCCCAACGGTTACAGAAAAGAGAATCGTGCAACTTATAAATGCCTTGCATGATAAATATTACAGCCTACGAAAATCATATACATGGGATAAAAATATAGATTCGTTTAAGCAGAAAAATGACGAGTTTAAGCAAAAATGCTCATAGCTTTTTGACGTAGCAGCTTGCAAATGCTGTTAAAGTTAGATCAAAAGAGAACAACTATCAGAACATTCATGCCGCCAAAACTCAATTTCATGGCTAAAGACTACTCGGAAATAATTGGAATAACTGGATGGACTGTGATTTATCTTCTCCCCCATTATTAAAATATATCAGTGACGATGAGATTAAATCACATATTCAAAGTGACTCAGTCCCTAATTGGGATATAACATTCAAGACATTCCCAGTTCACACACAGGCAGTTGAACGATGTGTGAAACTCGTGACAGAAGCCTCAGGAAAAGTTTGCGGAGCTGAGTCTAGGGATGGTTTTATCAGAACGACTCTGCTGTCAAGGTCAACCATGCCTAACTTCGCCCATAAATCAGATTTCAAAGTACCTTCAGCTAAGAATGAGTGAAAGCGGAGATGTTCAATTGTTCAACATGAGTTTCTTGGACTTACGACTCTTCATACAAAAACTTAGTTTTTTCAATAAAAAAATCTGTTTATAAATATTACTAATGGTCTAAAATAATTTGTTTTTAAACATTTGAACTTGTATTCAATAAAGAACAAATATAAAGAACATGTAAGTGTTAGTTTTTTTTCCCTTGAACTGTGATCTACCTTTATTTGTAAATTTTTTTTCAAAATTTCATTAACTTTGAAGGCAATGCGCGACCGGAAGATGTTGATGGATTTAAATAATATTTAAACATTATTTTACATTATTATATTATATTATATTATACATTATTATACATAAGAATTTAAGCTATTACATTCGGGAAGAGGCTAATTTAAAAATGTTAAAAATTATCGTAAAAATATAAACTTTTCCAAATTTCGGCAAAATTTAGAGCACATGCGCGACCGGAAGATATAAGCCGATTTTATTTCTTTTTTACCCCTTTTTAGTCTCCCCAATTCGCAACTTTTCCGCGGTATTACGACTTGAAAAAAAGTTTGAATTTTTTCGGCCCACCCTAGTAGACAACGTCAAACAGACCTTATTAGAATTGGTGTTCAGTGACCTGATGCAGCAGATGTAGCTCAGGACAGACTTGCTTGGAGATCTAAATTGCACGGTCTGGTTGGACCTCCGTAGCCCATGGCAGCTGAGGATGATGATGATGACGCAGTAGACATAAAAAGTTTTTTATATTTCAATCGAAACTTATTTGTTTCTGCTATTCGTACTTGCGTTATAAAAGACTACTGTGTGTTAACCATTTCAAGCAAAGTTCATTAAAAAAATCGTATTTTTGATGACTGTTTCCTAAATGTAAGCACAATTTTTTATTTTATACTGGTAATTTAATTAACATATTTTTTTCTAAATATATACCTATATCTTTTAAGTTTTTGAACCTTAACTGATACCATACCACTTCACTTGTTAAAACTACTTCCCCACCATATAAAAACTATTAATTTCAAAAAATGTTCACCTATCAATGGGGGGCGGGGGTGGCTCAGTCGGTAGCGCGCCAGGCTCGTTATCTGCAGTTCCCAGGTTCGAGTCCCAGCTGGGTCAGCGTTGAGATTTATCTCCGCAAAATTCCCCGCCCTGCCCACGGTCAGCAGGGGACACCGATGGGCTTGGAAAGGCCGCCGTCCGTCGGATGGGACGTTAAGCCGTGGCCCCGTGTGCGGGAGAGACATACCCTGTGCACGTTAAAGAACACGCTGGATGGCCTTGACGGGACGCTACCATCTGTCTCCCAACAGCTGTTCCAGTGGGTCCCCTCCCCCAACCTTCTCTGAGCCTTCGGGGTCCATGTGACCTGGCCATTTAGCCCATGGTGTGCAAAAAAGTGCCGCTCAGAGGTAAAACAACCCAACCCAACCTATCAATGGTACGGAATATTATAATATAACGATTATACATAAAATTAAAGAGCCCATAAAAGTAATAGCAATACTTTTGTTTGACTCTTACTTCCCAGCATATCGTCAAAATGAAAAAAAAAGAAACACTAAAAGATATTTAATGGTAAAAAGTTGGAAATGACATCAAATTATTCATTTTCGGTCAATGAATCTGTTATCATGCAACATAAAGGAGTATTTTACTATTAAAGTCAAGAATTCATTTTTGTTTTTATAAATGGAAACATAAGGAAAGAAAGAAATTGAAGTGGCTGCAGTCAGGAAACAGATAAAAAAAAAAGCAACCCAGAACGAAACTCTGACTTTCAAAGCGAAATGGGTCGTAGAGAAAGAAGCATCTGCAGCGGAGAAAGTGCCAGGAATAAATATGAACTGGAAACTTTTCAAAGGTTTTCGTTTTTGTGTAGGAGACATAAATATTTTGTTGCGTTGTTTTATTCCTGAGCGGAACTTTTTTGCACTCAATGGGCTAAAGGACCAGGTCACAAGGACCCCAAAGGCTCAGAGAAGGTTGGGGGAGGGAACCCACTGAAACAGACGTTCGGAGACAGATGTAGCCTCCCCGTCAAGGCCATCCAGTGTGTTCTTTAACGTGCACAGGGTATGGCTCTCCCGCACACAGGACCATGGCTTAACCTCCCATCCGACGGACGGCGACCTTTCCAAGCCCATCGGTGTTCTCTACTGACCGTGGGCAGTGCAGGGATAAATCTCAACGCTGGCCAAGCTGGGACTCGAACCTTGGAACTGCAGATTACGAGCCTGGAGCGCTACCGAGTGAGCGACCCCCGCCCCCCTAATTATGTTTCATTTGAATTCGTCGGCAAAAGGCATACGGGCTAGTAGAGTAATAAGAGTATCTGCAAGTTGAACAGAATTAACAGAATTTCAATTTTGAGGTATCGGGAGAGTAAGAAATGATCAAGATTTTTAACATCCAAAAGGAAAAAGATTTTGACAACTAGAAGAATGCATATTGCCTCTGGCGCATGTGGTAATTTCGTTTTCGAAGACAACGAAATTTTCCGTTTGCCTATTTTGTCACCCCTTAAAAGTTTTAATTCGAACTGATGGATGATTTGGAAAATGCGAACAGTAATATTTTATTAGTATTTATAAAAGAGAGTAAGTATATGCTTTTATGCTTCAATTTCAAAAGTTGGTTTTCTCACACTCCTTCTGAGAAACGCCGGCACATTGTTGTTGTCAGTCAACACTACCACTCTACCATCTCTCAACATTACCACTGAAATTTCAAATTCATAAATTTCAAAAAACACTGAATTTAAATTTCAAATTCCACAAATCGTTAAAAGTTTCACCGTTCCCACAATTTAGTGACGTATAACGATGTATGTTAAAATACTTAAGGATTTAAAATATGCAAATTACAATATTTCATTCTTTGTCAATTCAACTAAAAATATTTTCCATTGATCTTTTAAGATAAGCCAGTTTAATTTTCCCATTCACAACTGAGACTAAGGACTCATAGTTTTCAGTGGAATCTTCATGACCGTCACACTATACCTCCAAAATTTCAAAATTCTAGCTTAAATATTCGTTCAAAGGTTTGAAATTTTCAAATTTTCCACCGCAGAAAGCAAAAAAATATGTTTTCGGATACACGAACTCTAAAATCATATTTCATTAATACCTAACCAATCCATAAATAATTTGCAATTTATCTCTTTTTAAGAATTAAGAATATTGATTTTTATTCATAAAAGTAAAGAATACAGTACATTATTAATTTTTAAATATATTTTTAATTTGCTAAACATTCATTTGATCCTCAAAGTTAAATAACTTATTTCCAGGAAAGTCAATAATTTAAATTAAACATAGAACATTCAGCCACAAAAATGGTGTACATCAAATAAATTCACAAAACACAACACATAATATTCAGCTAATTAGAAATTCCAAAATATTTTTTCAGTTCAATTTTCAGTATACTGAAAGAATCTATATTAAGTATTTCTTTTGGGATAGCATTAAATATAAGTGGTACTTGACATTCGGAGGTATGTTTTCCTTAATTATTTGGAAAAGTAGGCATTTTGTAATACCATTGGTTTAAAGTTAGAAACGCTGCGTTTCCCGATCTCCCTGGGAGTAAGATGTCAAATCGTTGTTGCCAATGGGAACTCCATGACCCTCACATTCTACTGCAAAACTTTCGAATTTCTAGCACAAATACATCGTTTGCAATAGTGGTTTGAATTTTTGGAATTTTTATTTTTTCCTCATCTAGAGAGCGCAATTATAGCTTTTGAGAAATTCGAAAAGAACGAATCGTAATATGCCATTCATACCCCTCTAACCAAAAAACAATTTTTAATTTCTCTCTAAAAACAACGAAGTTTAATATTTAAAAACACACGACAAAGTAAACGCTCATTATATACGTGTTTTCATGCTTTTGTAATAAATTAGTTCAATTATAATTATTGTTGCTTAAGCATTCTTTTGAACTCA
Organism: Ryuthela nishihirai; assembly: GCA_038380435.1. Lineage (NCBI taxonomy): Eukaryota > Metazoa > Arthropoda > Arachnida > Araneae > Heptathelidae > Ryuthela > Ryuthela nishihirai. Next base: position 75,940,110 of record JAWZYU010000012.1, read on the forward strand.
TGCTCATTTCCTACTAAAAAATTTATAACAATTTGTGTCAGGAGCGGTATATAATATTGAATGCCTTTCACTAGAAGCATGAATGAGTTAGTTAAACTTATAACTGATATAAGAAATGAAATAGCTGATCAAGGTATTGAAAAGGCTACTCAAAGCAATAAAATTGGTGACATAGGTAGTCAGAATAACGAATTGAGAGTTGAAGTGGCTTTCAAATTACTAAGATTACTAATCAGCGTATAGAGATTAAGACCGAACTCAGCAGTTTAAAGGTTCAAACTGATTGTATAAAAATGATACTTCTCTCCATTGAACATTTTAGGGGTAAACTTCCTTTCGTCAAAGCCGAAGGATAACTGTAACTCAGTTGAACAGTAGTACTTCCCCACTCTGGGGGAGAAGGGGTTGAACCACAAGGGCTGATCTTGACCCCGGAGGTTCGGTAGATCTGCAGGCAGTTAAGAAGCAGACTCTTGCGAAACCCTGATGGTATAAAGTGTAATGTTAAAGATATTACTTGTGATTTTAACACCAGATTTGAATAGTGTTAAGTTAGATCACAAACATCAAATTGATAGCGTTAAAACAGATTGTGAACGCCAGTTTCAGGTTTTAAGAAATGAAATGTTATCCTCTTATTGTGATAATGGTAATGTTAGTGACAATAATATGTTTACACATATCACTAAAAGTACAACTAAACCTTCCACCAATAGGTCACCCCATTGATGAGAGCGTTTTTCTATCCATTCCATTTACAATACATAGGACAGAGAAAAATCCTAGAAGTTACTCAACTTTTACAGGCCTTCTCATATAAGGACATGCCTTACTAAGACCAAAGTCACTGCTGACTACTGCATCAGGACGAGCTAACACAACATACAAAGTTTGCCCTGGTGTAATAGTAACTAGCTCCCTAGCAGCTATGCCAGTTAAAGCCAAAGGTTTTGCAAGAGAATTTGCTTCCCATAGGTCAAAATTACGTTTTCTAAAATATAATAAACTTTAAAATTTCATTAAAGTATCAAAATATTGTTTATTACAAGACTATTACACACTGTTATAAAAAAAGTGTTCTTATAATAGTGTGATAATAACAAATCAGTTTCATTCCTGCGCTGCAAAACACTGATATTTGTTGTTCATTTTATGGATTGTCAGAAAAAGGTAATCTATACGGTTTGAAAAGCTGACTGAATTCTTATCCCAGATCCAAAATAATAGGTATATGATTAGATTCCTTATCAATGATACTTCAGAAGTTAGCTGAAATTTTAAATAGAAGAAATGATATTAGATGAATATTTGATAAACCTGAAATTTTCATTATGTTTCCATACGTATTGGGATACATGAGTTATCCATATAAAACTAAATATGTAATGGAAAACTATAATTATATATATACCCAAGTTTGTTTTTACACGGTAGATTGATTCCCGAAAAAACCGTGCAAAAAAAAGTGTGTAAAAAAAATGCAGTGCATGTGAAAAATAGAAGATTGGTTCCAGACGTGAAAACCCAGTAGAAATAAAACAATGTTTATAAACAAATCACGTCAAAATCTTTAATTAAATCTTTATTTGATTTTTATTCATTTAAACACATTTTTATTTTATAAGCTTATAAAGAAAATTAAACTAACACTTCTAACTTTAAACACGAAATGAGAGACCAATACTAACCTATGTATTGAAGATAAAATTGAGGATAATTCCCGGAACTCAATGTTGTCATTTTACTCCGAATGAAGTAGGTTTTGTACAATTTTTCCATAAAATAGAGAAAACTTGTTGTGTAGTTATGTCAGTGTAGTTTTTATTTTGGGAATTTTAGTGCAGAAAATGTGTATTTGTAGTACATTTTCAAAGTTAAAGTTACTTCGAAAAATGTGACCATAAAAGCGACATCTTTGTTATAAATGTAAATTCTAGGAATTTTTTCTTGAATAGGAATATTTTTTCAGAATTGAATTCAAATGGAGATTTTTAAAAAGTCGTCGTTTGAACCGTGTTATATCAAAATAAATCGTGTAAAAAAAGAACTGGATTTTTTTTTCTAAACCGTGTTAAATCAAAAACGTGGGAAAAAAATACGTGTAAAAACAGAATTGGTTATATATATATTCATAAAAAAAATTAAAAGTTAGATTGTATGCAGTTACTAAATAATTAAAGTAACCAATAATTCTCCGAAAAAATATGTTTCCCAAAGACTGGGAACTGAACCGACTTCTATGGTAAGGTATCACAGGAGATGAAACAATATGCTGAATAAAATTGGTTTTGCGTGGAGTGGGATTCGAATCCACGTTTCCTAGCAGCCAGCCAGGTGTGTTAACACCACATCATCAATGCTAACGTTTTCTTCTTCAGTTTATTATTTCATGTGTTCCATGTCTACAGGACATCTCCTGTGATGCTTTATGATTGAATTATTGATATAACGCCATGAGCGTGAGTGACAATATTGAATTCCATCTCTATCAGAAAACATAGTTGCCGGCTCCCCGATCCACTGTGCGAATCAAATAAAAAATGTGGATAAGTTTTTAAGTCACACTAGCTGAAGGAAACGTTAGCAGTTGATAGTGTAGTGGTTAGCATACCTGTAGGAGACGTGGGTTCGAATTCCACTCACGACAAAACGAAATCTTTTTTCATCTCATTTTTTCATGTGAATCCACTTCTCCCAGATATATTCCGGGTATTTTCACCAATAAACTATCAACCTTTCAGCAAAATTACATCATTGGATATTTGTTCAAACAAGTTAAATTGAAAGATTCAAACCTTACGATCACAAACAGCGACTGGAAACCTGAAGGAAAGGGTCATAATGGGGAGAATCATAAACCCGTGATTGGATAATTTCTTCTTACTTTCTCTTATTTGGATAATCTTTATCTATTGGATAAGAAAATCTTTCTTATTTGGATAATAATTCTCTTTCCCCTTATTTCGATAACGAGAGTTAAACGCCTTTAGTTCACACATTCACGGACAAATCGAAGTTGTAGTTTTTTCACAGGAGGAAGCATTTCCCTTTACAGAATTTTCGCTGCACACTTGGAATCTGCAGGCGTCGGATGCGGAACACTAGCATAAACCACAATTCTCTATACATGCGTCTGTGCTAAGATTCACCTTTCGAAAATGCCACTAGCAATCAGTCACTTGCAGTTCAATAAGGAATTATAGGTGCACTCAAGACTTTGACTGTTACATTGAAGACAAACAAACAGCTGAGGTGGTGGTTAAATCCCGATTCGTTACCGATGCGAACATCTTTTCTTAGTTGTGTGCGATCTTTTTGGCAAGGCAATGCCTAATTAGACTGTGATGAAATCTCATCACTCTCAATGACAATAGATTACTCGACTTTGTTTTTGGCCCAAATGGTTTACAATTAATCATTTGCCTTACCGTAAATTTTTCTAATGTCATTTTTCTTAATGTAAATGCTATAGCATTAGTGTAGATACGATATCTGGCATATCAAAATCTGGATGATATTAATCCAAGAAGTGTTTACTATAGGACTTTAGTCTTATCACTCGAGACTTCTAAACCAAATTTAACCTAGGCCCTCACCAACAATGGTTTAAATCTGAAACTTAATCCCAATGATTTTCCAGCGACTACTATGCAACATTGATTATTCACTTTAAGAGTACAGCAGACTCTGATCTTTCGCGATTTCATCATTCTTGCACAATTTTCTGAAACACGTGTTCGACTTTAGCTGCTCTTATCTCGGTTATCTTCAGAGAATAACTTCCTCTCTCAAAGGCGTGGTCTAGTTTGAAGTATTTACATTTGTTCTGTCAATGCCAACTGCAACTGAGATTGCTTAGCAACTTGTAGCATAATACAAAGCTTTATTAAGTCCCTTTTCTCTTATGTTCCCCCTCTTTTTATATATCTGTAGTACAGCTGAGTGTCGACGGCATGTCGGTTTGCTTCAAAGCGAATCGCTCAGATTTTACCAAACATTACTCTTCGAAAACCTCTTATCTGATTATCGGTTGTTTAGTTCGTCATAGAGCTAATACGGATAACAAGAATTGACATGATTAGGTTCATTTGTGAGTTGAAAGGCGTCTTTTTGAGTTTAGTCATTTGTTACTTTACTAACAACTTCATCAAAGGAAGCAAAAATGTTCCTGGATTAAAATTTTCTGTTTTTTTTTTCAAAATACGTGAACAGCTTGAGTTCCTAACCACTCTATAAGCACTTTCATTTTCTTCAAAATGGCTTCATTAGAGTTAAGTTCATTAAAGGAATTTTTACATCATTTCTCTAGTTAACACGTTTAATGTACTGCAAAATCACTTATTTTTGTAAAATCTTAACGTATTATTCTCGTCGTCATACATTTTTTATTTGTGAGCCACCAGTACTCTACTTTCAAAATTCAATTCAATTTGTTAAGAAGTACAGGGGATAAGGGGTTCGGTTCCTAGTCACAGAGAAGTGAACTAGGAAACGATCCCTTAATTCCCATAAGTTCTTAGTTTTAATATTCGCAGTGTTCTCCTAGAAATTAACTCCCTTACATAGAGGGACCTACTTTTATAGTGTGAAATCGATTGACTAGACAGAAAAATGTATTTGATTTATTAACCTATGAGATTTCTGCCTAAAAAGGCAGAAATGCAGTGTATTGTTCTTAAACGCCATTTTCTTTTAACACTGGACACCGTCCAAAGATGCTCAGAAGTTATAAATTCCTAACAAACATATCAACATTCGCAAAAACAGAATTTTCGTTCCCAAAAGTCCGAAGTAGCGAAGATTGACACTGAAGAAGTCAGGGACATCTTTTGGCATATGCGAAGTACAAATGCTCCCCGCAAAATTCCCCGCCCTGCCCACGGTCAGTAGGGGACGCAGATGGGCTTGGAAAGGCCGCCGTCCGTCGGATGGGACGTTAAGCCGTGGCCCCGTGTGCGGGAGAGCCATACCCTGTGCACGTTAAAGAACACGCTGGATGGCCTTGACGGGAGACTACCATCTGTCTCCCAACAGCTGTTCCAGTGGGTCCCCTCCCCCAACCTTCTCTGAGCCTTCGGGGTCCATGTGACCTGGCCATTTAGCCCATGGTGTGCAAAAAAGTGCCGCTCAGAGGTAAAACAACCCAACCCAAGTACAAATGCTAGGGGCACGCAATTTTCGGGCCCATTTTCATTACCACATATTGTGACAAGAGCGAAATTTTACCCATATTTTACTTTTGCCTGGGCCCCCAGGATTTTTTTAACCTGTTTTGAAAGACCAATTGTTTCTATGTTACATCGGTTAATTCACCAGAAACGTTATTGTCTTTTATTTTTTCATATCTTGTTTCCTAAACTAATACGTAAAATCAATACCTTTTGTTTTCAACGAAGAAACCTTTAGATAGAGCATGAATAATATCCGTCAAGCACCTGCTTGCCGCAGAGGTCTGATAAGGAGATTGTCAGTGTAAAACGCCATAGAAAAGATCTGTGAGGAAAATAGCAGAAGGGCTGCAAAAGAAAGGAAACGTCCATGCAGGGATTCCAACCCGGGTCCCTTTGATCAGTAGACAAGCACACTAATCACTCTGCCAATAAATATTGTATCTTGTTCTTTTATAATCTATAGCACTTCACCAATTGAAGATGACAATGGGTAAAGAAGAAAAATTGTCTTGAGTGGAGTAGGATCCGAACCTTGTAACTAATCTAATCTTGGCTCCGCATTCAAAGTCACAAAACTAAATATACACTAGAAAGACAGCTTTCTTGAAACACCGCACATCACTACGCAGACATTTAGCGTCGCACATAAAAAATCCCACCAAAACTGAACAAAGACATAAACCCTTAGCTGCCTGTACATGCTGAGGGCTAAACTTTCGTGCCCGTATCGCTTCTTCAGCGTTATTTAATGAGCTTCAGAAAATATACTCTTGCAATGTTATTAATTACATACAAGACAGAAAAATAAATATCCTCTCAAGCAGCTGTTTGTCGCAGAGATCTGAGAGAGCCTGTCAATTTATTACTGTTATTTAATGTTATTAGATTAACAGTAATAAACTGACTGTTAAATTAACAGTCAGTTTATTACTGTTAATTTAACAGTAATTAACTAACAGTCCATCCTCACAGACCTACTACTTTGGCATATAAACTGACAGGCTCCTGTCAGACCTCTGTGGCAAGCAGCTGCTTGAGAGGGTATTTATTTATTATTTTATTTTAATTATTTATTACCTAGTTTAAATTATATTTGATTTAAACTAGGTATTCACCCATCAAATACTAATGATATTTAAATTTCAACATTGTTATAAAAATGTGTGGTTCCTTTCATCTATAATTTATTTGAACTGGAATCGTAATAAACCCTTGAAAAAAAAAATCACACCAAACCTATTTAATATGTAGTAGACATGGTTGTAAATTATGAAGTATTTAATTATTGAGGAATTCAGTGTGTGAACGATGCACTTGTTCCCTTTCTGTTTGTTATTTCCTGTAGGAGTCAATGATGATAATGTTACGTGTGTATCGGAAAGGATATTCAAAGGATTTCTTAAAAGCAGAGAATCTTGCTTTGAACATTTAAGTTGTTGCAAAGGAGGCTACTGAAACTACAGCTTTCCCACTCAGTAGTGAGTACTCATTTCTTAATTCTATCCTATAGTTGGTGATAAATTTTAGTATTTCATCATTAGTAAGGTGTACTAATTCTTGAGAGTGTGCCAGGCTCGCAATTTGTAGTTCCCAGGTTCGAGTCCAACCTGGGCCAAAATTTAGATTTATCTTTGCAAAGTCCTGCCTAGGTCAGTAGGGAACACCAATGGGATTCCAAAGGCCACCTTCCGTCGGATGGTGTATTCATTCGGATAGTGTGGGATATTTAATTGTTATGACCTATCATCCGCAATTGGAATTGAGAGATAGATTGTTTTAAAATTATTTTATTTTTACATTACAATAAATTAAGCTGCTTAAACTACTTAACAAACTACTTAACCTTTTAAACCAATAAAACCTGTAATATTTCAATTATTTTCATCCACTCTCTTCCCTTCAACTACTGTTTTATGAAATATCTACTTGAGTTTCATTTTACCGAGGGATAGCAATGTTTATGATATTAAGTGTCATTGCCAAGGAACGTTACGTCACCACTGTGTTACATAAAAATAACGCAAACAGTCTAAATGATGATGTCAAAGCAGGATGACGAAAGCAGTTGAATTCGAAATGACTTAGAGTGTGTTTATTCCTTTTCAAGTTACTTTCTGTTTTATCACTGCCTCTAGATAACCTTAATGTAAACTCTGCGTGTAATGTCAGTGATTACTTCAAGCCTTTTCAGTAGAACGCAATTTGCGTTGAGGAAACTGTAGAGGGATGATGAGTCACTCCTTTTCTATTTGTTGACTCACGGTTTTTCATTTATATTCTGCAGCTCCAGTACCTGCAGTCGATGTGGCTCTTGCCATGCTGATCGTTATTTATGTCCTTTGGCAGCAGGCCTGTGTATCGTAGTAGCTGGGCCTTGTGGACAACGGCGACTGAAGGTTTCCTTTATCTAGATTGTTACTCAGATTAAAAAACGTAAAGAAATAGAGGAATCAGTATGGATAATGTTGTGAATCCCCATTAAAATTTACTGTATTTGTTTCTTGATAATATTAAATTCGAAGTTTCGACTTATACAAACTTAGATACATCAAACCATGATCATATATGTATTATATTTTTAGATACAGACAAACTTAGATACATCAAACCTAAAGTCGACTTAAAAGTGTATCTATTAGATTCATAAAGGGTGAATTAAACGAGTGATTGAATGAAGCAATTTTTTATTCAGTTAGATTAACATGAAAACAGGAATTAGAATAAAAACATAAACAGTATGAAACCAATATGATCCTTACACTTTGCTCCAAAGGGTTATATAAACTGCTTCAGGTTACAGTTTACTTGGCATCAATTGAATATCAAAAAAGATATTTGTACCAGATCAAACACTGATATTCTTTCATTTCAATCAAATAGTTAAATTCAATAATTTTCAATTTTAACTCTAATTTACTTTTAATAAATTGAAGTACGCATTATATTTTATTTTAAAACAGATTAGAATCAAGTAAAATTTAATAACATTTCACAGTAGTTAAAAGTTAGTAACTAATTTTAAAAATGTTTTGCTCATTTCTGAAACTGACATTGAACTTAGGAGCCAAAAATAAAAAGTGACGCTGCCTAATACCCTTATTCATTTTACAAACCTGAAAAAAGAGTCCAGGACACCTTAAGTACCTATTACAAATTTCAATTTCTCTCTAGGTTTGAATTTTGAAATAGGAACAAGTATATTTCTCTAACATTAAAACTTTCTTAAGTATGACACTATCTGCATAAGAAAAACCACGAATTGGAAAACAAATCTTTATAATTTTAAAGTATATATATATTTTAAGTTTATTGAATTTGGTACTAAATCGAGGGCATTAATTGAGTTCCGGATTATCCTTCTCTATTTTTCAGATTTTGATTCTAGCGACAGCTTATTCAAAATCAAGAAGCCCATTGTGAAATATCCTGGTAGCTTATCAGCCTTTTCTACTTTAGGTGAAACGATTCATATTGTTTAATATAAATACTGTATTCTAGCTTTGAAAATCCAAATTGAATTCCAATTTCTTCAACTTCATTGTAATATTAAAATGTTTTACTTTTCCTCCAATTTAAATAAAATAAGTGGATCTTTTTCACAGCAATCTGATTAAATTGTGGGGAATGAAAATAAGCAAATATACACAAAAATAAATACATATTATATAAACGTCCATTTCCATGCATTACAAACAAAATATTTAAAAATATATTAATCAACAAAAAATCTTGGAAATGAACTCGAAAATCAGTAAATTAATGTTACGCAAACGCAATCCTAAGCTAGAAAACTCAGACACCTTTGGCAAATATGGAATGCTCAATTTCAAAAAAGCAACTATAATTGTTTTTCTCTCCTCGACCGAAGAGGGGGAAAGTCAGAACTGCTAATATAAATACTCTTACCACTCGGCCAGCAGGATATCACATTTCCAACATAAGACTATTTGAAGTGTTTCTTTAAAAATTGGTCATTTTGCAAGAACTTCCGTTAACGGAGTGCAGTTTGGTTCCCAGGGTATTAATCTAACGGATGTTTCGAAATGTGCGATTGGTAACGTTTCTGTAGCCCCTGTGTAAAAGAAAGATATCATTTAAAACATAGACGATGACTACTTAAGGTCTGGAAAGACGGACAAACATCAAAGTGAAGAAAATACATTGATGCTCAAAATTGAAAGATAAAAAAGACAAAGGTGTGCAAAACTCGAGGAAGATTTCAGCGAATACAATTCCATTTTGTTAGAAAATGACATCGACCAATAATAAATTATATTGCATATAATAATAACATATTGTAATAATTTACTTTTGTGTAGAAATCGTAACATGGATCCAAGGGAATAGCACGAGGGATAATGGTGGAATCATGTAATTAGGGGACAGAATATATTAATAAGACTTAAGACACCCTTTACAGCCATAGAAATCACACAATGCTTCATGTTTTGTTAATGAGATTGTTGATAAGATTTTGTAACGATAAAGCTAACTTCTCCACAAGAGCATATCTGAGTTCTTGGAGGGCTCTGATAGGGTAGTTGATTCTGTAATTCGCCTTCCCAGGAAATCCATGATATATTCTGTTGAATGAATGTCAAAGGATCCGACTGGCCTCTCCATCTTATGAATATTTTCACTTTTAAAGAAATCGTCGATCACACAAACACTGTAGGAATAGCGTTATCGTCCAAAAAGACAAAATCAAAACCGAGAGCACACACGAGAAACCTCACATAGCCCAAGAATCTCGTCTGTGCATCATTGAGCAGTCAGAATGCCTCCTGAAACATGTCAGGCTCTGTGCCGTTAGTCGCTATGATGCTGCAGAAGCTATTACATTTAATGCCATCAAAATGGTCCCTTTCTCTGTTACAATGGTTGAGGCGAATTCCATTTTCTCCCCCAGATGAGCATACGTCGAGAATTGGCGTTCAAACTGAATGTGGACTCATCTGTAAAGAGCACATTTTTCCTCTGGCCTGGGCTCCAAAGGTGATACTGAATGGACCACAATGAACAATTCTTTCGAAGGGAGAAAGTAGAACACGAACCATTGGTCTTCCTGAATATATACGTAGATCTCATTCATCCAGCTTTCTCTGTATCTTATAACTCTTGCCTGTGACCCTAGGGAGATTTTGTAGTGGTATTCGACTAACCCCTCATAGTTCAGGAAATTTGTTTCCAAAGTCTTGAGAATATATTTTGTGGCACATTTAAAGCCCTAGATCGTCGGTTGTGGATTGATCTGCTTCCATCTTATCCATCGCTTTCCACCACATCATACACTCCTTCCTACTTCGTCCTTGTGACCGCAGTTAATGCCAGACTGGCTGGAAGGAATACCCGTGGCGGCCCGTAGCCAAGAGCTCTTTTATAGCAACTCTAAATTGCGTGATCGTTTCGGTATGCACGCTTTTTTTTTTCCTTCCTGCACCTTGCTATATTTTCCTGTACATCATATTTCATGTCCTTCATTAATATATTTTTCGAGATACGACTTACACTTTTAATTTCGGGCAGCTTTATGGAATTACTTTAAATGATCTAGTAATAAAGAATTGCATGAAACGGAAATGCAAAGACAGTAAAATATATATGAGCCATCCTCCAGAAATGTTAGGCTGATGTCTCTGAATATAATATTTAATAATATATTGTAAACTGATAATTTATAATTAATTCTTATTTAAATGCCCTTATATAAGAAAATTTATTTTCTCTTGAAGAATACTCACCTTCCATGATCCAAATTATTTAATGATTATAATTATTATATTATTAGATAATCATTATGAGGCTAACTTTTGTGGAGCTCCCAGCCTGCACATCACTTCTAACTTCTGTAAACAGCTATCAAATTTGTGATTGGTTAAAAATGCCGCGATATTTCAGAAAACAAATTACTTAAATTAAAACAAAGTTTAGTATTTTATAAACTAGTTAATTTTTTAGATAAAATGCATACGTAAAAGAAACGTGTCCCCCATTATCGAATTACTCGTTAAGAAACACTATCTCTTATTTCAGCAAGTAAAACGAAGAGCAGCACATCAATGCAACGATCAAAATTAAAGTAATAAAAATCGTTTTAATGAAAATTGCAAAACTCTTTCTACTGCAACTGAAGAAATATAATACGAAACCCCATCCGGCACTAATGGGACAAAAAATGTAAACCAGAGACTGAGAATTCTATTACCACGGTTTCATATTTGTGTTAAAAAATAATATTTTGTTCAATTTACTAAAAATTTAAAACAAACAGATAGATCTTTAAAATTTCACTAATTAATGATAAAAAGAGAAGAAGGATAAAATGCAATCGTAGCCAAGAACCTCTAATGAAAAAGCCACTTGAACGTTTAAGTTAATATCCAACATTGCCTGTACTTTGGCTTTACTTTAATCCCCTGAATGAAATAAATTATTATTATTATTAAGGTTCAGAAATATGATATTCTGCGCAACAGATACATTTTTGATGTTTCCTTTTCATGTTGGTAAAGATTCTTTTTTCGTTTATCGATCTTTTTGCCGTGAGATATTTTCCTTTCGAAGACCGACTGGTAGATTAGCCTTTAAAAAATGATCGACACTCGCTTGTCTTCAATAAGGACACTGATTGTTATACTTTGACAAAAAAAAAAATCCTTGGTTCGTTCGTGTTGGATGAGACAACAGTGACGGACGTTATTGATTGCTCATCTTCACCATCCAATTATTTGGTTTTGGTATAACACACATCCAACTTTTTCAATGCTCCCTCGAGTTAGAACATTCCGTTGGGTTTTCAATTCTATTAACATCTTTTATTTTTTTCATTAAAATATTTTTAAAAGATTCTTTCTTTCTTTTTCACTCTCTTGGTTGCTCATGAACCTTTTATCCTCTTCATTTCGGAGTATTTTTTTTTTTGCTGTTTCTAACACTTGGAAGAAGTTTTGATTGTTCACCGTATGGTTTCATTTTATGCTGCATTTAAACATATTTTCGATCTCTTACTTCATTTAATTAATTTCTCTGTCATTCAATTGATTCTTTGTTCATCACTATACTTTGTAATTATCACAAAAGTGCCGTTCGGAGGTTATTTTTAATCTCCGAACGTGGATGAAGTTGGCTGAATGACAGGGTCACAAGGACCCCAAGAGCTGAGAAGGGAAAGGGGATCCACTGGACCGGAGCTTTTCAAAATGTAAGCTGCAGCCCCTCAAGAATACTAGAATGGTTCAGAAAGAGCTGCAGCACATTGTATTTTCACTATGAATTTTCCAACTGTAAGTACAAAATAAAATTTAAAAAATCAATTTTAATTCGAAAGTGCAGAATCTGCGATATCGATGAAATTCAATCAAAAGGAAGAACAAGAATTTTGTGTTGTTAAAAATCCATCCATAGGAAATACACAGATTACCTGTGGAAACAGACTTCAACAATTTACCTGTGGAAACAGACTTTAACAATTTACCTGTGGAAACAGACTTCAACAATTTACCTGTGGAAACAGACTTCAACAATTTACCTGTGGAAACAGACTTCAACAATTTACCTAAGGAAGCAGACTTCAACAATTTACCTAAGGAAACAGACTTCAACAATTTACCTGTGGAAACAGACTTCAACAATAGTCAAAAACATCTGAAAGAAAATTATCGCTGGCACGGCGGGAATCGAGCCCGCAACTCTCCAGATACATGCCATACTTCCAGAGCCTATAAATATTTCACTGAGATGTGACGGATCTTGGGCCATCTGTACTTCAGGAGAGGTAATTTTCCAATTGTTGCTAAAGATTTAGATACTAATGAATAGGTTAATCACGCGTAAGCGTATTATTAAATTTTTCAGATGTTTTAACTATTGTTGAAGTCTGTTTCTACCGGTAATCTCTGTATTTACTATGGATGGATTTTTAATAATAAACGCTTAAACGTGATTGACCTTCTCATTAACATCTAAATAATTAGTAACAATTGAAAAAATTGCCTCTTCTGAAGTATAGATGGCGTAAGGTCTCCACATCTCAGTGAGAGATTTTTAGGTCTTATTCTGAAAGATTTTAGCGTCTGATGCATGGTTTAATGGTTAGATCGTTCTGGCATATACTGTATATATAGAGAGAGTTGCGTGTATAGATATAGTGAATTTTCCTGTCATATTACATTGTGTACAAATAGTAGCATCGGTTTGCCAAGCTAGCTTCATTGCTACTGCATTGGTCATCGCATCCCACAGTGGAAGTCCCATTTTTCACATTCAACCAGCAGAAATTTTGGAGCGGAAGACTATTTATTTTGTGATTGGTTCTACAGTTTCGAAGAATGGGCAAGGAGCAGCAGCTGGTCATCAAAGGTTGTGTGTTAATTTTGATATAGTTTTTTACATAACTGAGAAGAACTCCTTCTTCCCCCTTTACTGTCCTATCCCTGACTTTCAGTTACTCCAAATTGTAAAAGAATTTCTTATGTAATATTGCTCTTATGTAATATTGCCCTTTCCCGTTCTGTTACCGTCTAAGCCTAATCACACGTCTAGTTCTCACAATGCATATGAAGCTATTATAACTTCTTTAATACGTTCTATTATTCTCATCATTACAGATAATGACTAGAGGTAATTTTATCACTACTATAGATGTAATAATAAACATACAAAAGGAAATAATTCTTGAAGGATTGTAGCATTGGAGTAACTTACTAATACTTCAATTCTGAAGGCTATACTCAATATAATTTGAAAAGTTTATTTTGGGATTCATTTCACTCATATGATGATTATAACCGGTGTATCTTTCTATATGCTTGTTATTGTTTCGCTTAACTTCGGGTTTCAAAGAAGACATTAACGCAGTGCACTAAATTGAGATACATGGTCGTATCTGGGGGGGGGGCAAGGAGACCATGCTCTCCCCCTTCAAAATGCTTGTAAGGGTAATAGAGACAAAATTGCTAAACTAATTAATATTTCATGCATTTTGAAATAAATATTTTAAAGACCTATTAAACAGATAGGGGAATGTTATATTGCATTGGAAAACGTCTCTTGCAAACTCATCCTTTTACCCCCTTCAGAATGCTTGTAAGGGTAATAGAGACAAAATTGCTAAACTAATTAATATTTCATGCATTTTTAAATAAATATTTTAAAGACCTATTAAACAGATAGGGGAATGTTATATTGCATTGGAAAACGTCTCTTGCAAACTCATCCTTTTACATTATTTGAACTCGATTGTGTTTCTTACCCCATCCCCCTCCGCCCTCCCAACTACCCTTAGATAGGGGAATGTAGATAGGGTTTTTACCCGGACCATTTCAGATACATTTAATTAGAGGCTCTGAAAAGTTTTCAAAGTGTAAAAGATGCATGTGGAGGTTTGAAATTGTAATGTTATGTTATCATTATCATCATCCAATACCAGCCATGAGCTACAAAGGTATAACCATGTTGTGCAATTTAGTTCTCCATAAACATCTGTTTGAGCTACATCTGCGGCATCTGATGCTGTCAATTGAGTGATGAATAATTCTGCAGACACTTAGTGAAAAATATAACATATGAAATGTATTAATTCCTTAATATTAGTGCTATTATCCTGTTACTGGGATACGCTTTAAAAAGTTGACTAATTATCACTCCTTAGTATTAGCTTTGCAGCTCTGCAGTCACATGGCGCAATATGGCCTTAGTTGCTGTTGCGCCATAAAATCCCAAACAATCAACCAACCAATCTGCAGTCACACAAAGTGAACCATCTTTTAGACACGCAGACTAATGAATGCAGACGTGATTGGTCACAAAGACTATTCTAATAACTCGGGCTGGAATTCATCACTCCTTACATTGAGATCTTGCTTCTGATCTAAATTGTATCTAATTCCTTGATCACCGCAGGCAGAGTCCTTCTCCTCGGCTCTTGAGGTATATACCACTCAATTCCAGTTCGAGACTGTGCATGGCATCGCCGAACCCTATTCTTTCGCCGCAAATTACCCTGAGGACATCCAATGGCACATCATCTATGCCATACGAACAGTGGCCATAAACCTCATCTCCCCTAGCAAGTGAGGGAATGATTGCACACCTCGCATGATCGGATGATCTCCTGTACAATATAGTAAGTATCCCACCTCCACCATCTTGTTGTTCACACATTTCTGATATATCCTTTATACCAGGTGAAGTGTCACAAAAGCAGATGTTCCCAGAGAACAGAAATTGTCCAAAGAGCTGACATCGTGAACAGGCAGAATCAAATTGGCACAAATATCATAGAAATACACTACACACAATAAGAAATCTCCACAACAGAAATAATTGCATCAATATACATATTTTATATTTCTCCACTATTAACTTATTACTAAAAATCATTAATTATATCTACCAGGAATGTGGCACAAACAAACAGATTTTGCACTAAATTAAAAAAATTATATACAAAATTAAAAGTCTTTTATGATCTGAAATGCATTGCATGTCAACCTAGGAAAACGATTTCCGAGAACATGTTCAGTTTAAAAGTTGTATATTAATTAAAAAAAGTTTAATAGTTGGTGTTCCTGTTCACGCAGTAAAGTAAGAGGACTGAGAGTGAAAAGTTTAATTTTACTTCACTTTTAATTGCATAAAAAGTTTATCCTTGAAGGTATTGAGCTTCAAATTTGGCTTTCCATTGGCACGACATGAGAACTGTGTCTAATGATCTGGTAGGGCTCTTTAGATCAGAGTTTGTCTAACAGTGTGATAAGGCAGACTGGCATGAAACTATGTTTCCGTGATCGTTTGCCTCTCATGCGCATGAAGTTTCTGGCTAAGTGTTGCCACAAGAAACCGGTTTTGTGTAGGTTGGGTTGTTTTACCTCTGAGCGGCACTTTTTTGCACACCATGGGCTAAATGGCCAGGTCACATGGACCCCGAAGGCTCAGAGAAGGTTGGGGGAGAGGACCCACTGGAACAGCTGTTGGGAGACAGATGGTAGCCTCCCGTCAAGGCCATCCAGCGTGTTCTTTAACGTGCACAGGGTATGGGTCTCCCGCACACGGGGCCACGGTTTAACGTCCCATCCGACGGACGGCGGCCTTTCCAAGCCCATCGGTGTCCCTTACTGACCGTGAGCAGGGCGGGGAATTTTTGCGGAGATAAATCTCAACGCTGACCCAGCTGGGACTCTAACCTGGGAACTACAGATTACGAGCCTGGCGCGCTACCGACTGAGCCAACTCCCGCCCAGGTTTTGTGTAGGCGCATGATGCGTTACTCACCCAGCATGGAATGAAATCATAAGGAGTGTTGGGACATACGACTGTGGAGATATGCCATAGCAATGCAGTGCTTCTGAAAACATATTTCTTTCCCTCCTAGAAGCTCGTTAAGGAGCGGCAACGGTCAGCGAATCCCCACATGGAGAAATAGTGTTATAGATCATATTTGTACGAAGCTCTGCAGTGAAGAATGTTTCATTTGTGATTGAAATAATTGGGTAAAACCTATTCCCTTTTTTAGCGCAAAATCTTATAACCACATTAAAAACATTTGTTCTATTCACAGAACCATTGTACACCAGATATCTCAAGGACAAAAATATCATATAAATTACATATTTTTCGCTCTTTTTATTTAAAGTTTTAAATTTGTTTTCTGCCCATCTATAGATATTCAACGTTTTCGGTTTTAGAAATAAATTACAAATTCTGTAGGTACTTATGAAATATTAGGAATCGCCTTTTCCAATTCTCCAAAAGTTTTAAATAAGCCTTCTAACGGTGAAATATTTTAAAATTTAAAAATATTTAATTATCATTGAAAACGATATATTTATGTTATAAATTTTATATTTTAATGGTGGAGTGTGAAGATCGAGAGATTTTCACCGACAATAATGTTTTGATCTCTTATCCCCAGATTGGATGGGAAAAAAGTTTTTTGCTTTAAAAAATGATCAAAAATTTGTTTTTGATAAGTATTAATGAAATACTATTTAAATTTTTAAATCATCCAGAAAGTTTCAATTTCCATCATTAGACGGGGCTAGATGCATAAAATGGCAGACCTCTAAAGGAATATTACGAAAAATCTATTTATGTACGAAATTTTAAAATTCGGTGATTGAATAATTCCCAAGATACCAGGAACTTAAACGATTCGGCTTTTTAGCTCAGACTTATATAAGCTGAATTTGGAGTTAGTGTCGGTAACGTAACTTTAAAATTTGGAAAATCTTACAAAGTTTCGGTCATATTAATCCAATTCATTATTCCTGGTGTTATTAATCCAATTCAGAATTTGGATTTTGAATAGGTTTATCTGGGGATATCCAAGGTAGGATATGTAGAAGCGATTCCTTACATGCCTGATGTATCTAACTTTAAAACTGTCATCGAATTAATCTCTCAAGCAATTGTAATTAATAAACGAGAAAGAATATTGATATTTTCTCAGTTTACGAACACGGAGATCTATTTGAAATATGTTTTATCAGATTTTGAACTCGAAAATAAGTTTTTATAAATGTTTCACATCAAATCGTTTTATTAGTTAAGTATACAAGGAATGGAATGCGTTGTTATTTTTAAGTCCTTTCGTCATTCAGTTACTAAAGCAGTTGATTGTCGGAATTTGAATTTATTTGGCTGAAGCTAGTCTCTCATCACACTGTTTTATAAGTAAAATATTAAACACAATTAACTTGTATTTATTACTGTATCTGTATTTAAAATGGCCTGAAACAAAAATAAAAACTTCCTCAACCTCTTGTAGCAAAGGGTTCAGTGATGTTTTTGGTTGTTGATGTCATCGTGCGAAACATTTTTCGTATCAGCTCATTAATAAAAAAAACTATTCGTGTGCACATAAAGCTGGAAATGATGTTTACGGTATTCACTGCGAACTTTTATTCTTTATCTTACATTGAATGCTGTTTTAGATAAAAATTGTCAGTATGTTTTCTTTGCTTTCTAAATGTAATATCAAGTCGAAAAAAATAACTAAAATCAAATATTATACGTAGTGCATAAAATATTAATATCAATACATAGATATTTGCATGCAACCAGAAAAAGAAAATCCTTAATATAAAAATCTAAGGAAAATGTTTATAAATTCATTACTCGATGTGACAGATATAAAGTTGGTCCAAAACAGATATACTTCTCGCTATTTCTCTAAGAGATGATGACAGTCTTTCAGATATGAACTTTACAGGGAACTTCAAAGGGAAAAAATAAAGTTCTTTTCATAAAACGAAATGGGAATATCGGTGTAGTTCATTCACATCCGTTTTCTGGGTCGCAATGCGTGAAGAGGAGACGATATCGCTTTAATGGAAGCTGAAGTAGATGAAGTTAGTTCCGTATTTCTCATCGCTGAGCTTGTTACGTAACAGTTGAGCTGTAGTTCTATAAGTTCAGCTTTATTTGCAAACGTATTTTAATATTAGAAATCAAGGTTATTCAAAGGTAGCACTAGAAAAATGTTTGAAAAAAGAATTATGAAAAGAATAGAAGAATGGGTGTAAATGCCTTCTCTCATTCTCATGGAAGATGAAAATTTAAATTTGATATATTAATCCATAATGTTGGATGATATATTTTAATGTCAATGTATATTAATATTTTGAATATTGTATGAAAATATTCAAAATATAATTAAATTAATATAATATTGAAAGAGAATAAAACATATTAATTTCGAGTCGAAAGTATTGGCTAAAACATTAACCATACAATAACAAAAGTTTTAGTCACGATTTAAAATGAAGCTGGATTAAACAATCAGGTGCTACCAAGACAGAGCCAAATTACGAATGTTAAAATCAGATTCAGAATTAAATTAAAACTATTGTATATATTCTTATTTGTCCAATTCACGCTTTTTGCACAAAAAATATTATAGTAGGCCATTAATTATTGAAAAAGACGAAAAGTTTGTTTTTGTCAGATGCAAAATGCTACCAAATCTCGTCTCTGTGTAACGGCTGCCGGTCCAGGACCTGGTCTAGAGCTGTCCTTTGGAAAACTTTAATAACCTGAAAGAGACTAAAACTTAGTAATCTTAAATATTATACATATTTTGAAAGTATACTTTTAAGAGATCACTGGAACAAAGGAGAAAAATTATGTATTATACTAGTTAAAATATTCTGAAAAAAATTCATCGCGAACACGGCGGGAATCTAACCCGCATCTCTCCCGATTCATGCCAGAACGCACTACCATTGTACCACGCCTCGGACAATGAAATGTTTCAGAATAAGATCTTAAAAATTATATACCCTGAAAACTTTCACTGTCCGAAGCGTGGTACAATGGTAGAGCGCTCTTGCATGAATCTGGAGAGATGCGGGTTCGATTCTCGCCGTGTAGCCGATTAATTTTTTTCAGAATATTTTAACTAATGTTTGACGTTTATCTCTACAGGTAATCTGTGTATTTACTAAGGATATATTATACTATTTACGATAATGATTTCTTAAATGAAAAATACCATAACCCGTCGTTCTGTTCATTTCAGATTCAATCCCTTATCTATCCCCCCCCTCAACTCAGTTCTGTCTGAAAGTTTTGTTTTATATCTGGGTCACGCTATCAGGATTATTGCTGCAAAGTAAACTGTGAGCAGTCGACAGTTGTAAGAACCATTAACCTATATAAAAAATGGCATCAAAGATCATCATCGTACAACTCAGGTACACTACACTTTGAGATGACAAAGTTTTCCCGAAATGTTCCATAACAATACAGAGTTGACTCCACTGCAATAACCTGGAGAATGGTTTAAAGCTGTGGTGAGGCTGTTCGTCATCGGCTGTTGCATGTGGGTGGCACTTAAGGATGTAAAGACATGAAAAAACTCTTCGATCCCAAACCCATCGAAAGAGGAGATTCCAATGGACAAAACAATATCATCATTAAACCAATTATGAATAACATAAAAAAACTCTTTTCAGAGATTCAACAGCTTGTAACGAGTATGCTTATGTAGTAAGAAAATATCCTACTGAATGATTCAAGTCAAAGTGCACAATATGAGTACATGAATTGTGCACAATCTGCTTCAGGAATTGGTCGCTTACAAGCCTATGAATGGTGTTTGTATCTCCAATATATTCTGTTTTTCCCTCTTTTCAAGCGATCGCAATAATATATGCCTTTTCTCTATCGTTCTAGTGGTGTTTTGAAATGCTATTTCAAATTGTTTAATATTTAAGTTTATTCATTTATTCCGAATATAATGTTACTTATTGTTATGGAAATGTTCCCAAATGGAGATTTCGTATTTCAAGATAACAATGCATTTTCTCTTAGGGCAACAAAACTGATATCGTCATATTAGAGACAACTGCCTGGATTAACCAAACAGTTATCGGATTTGAATACTGTAGATATTTGATGGAAGAAGAATTTAGTTGAGTTGTTTCCATAAGCATCATTATACCGCACTAGAATACGTGAATTAATTAAATAGATAAATCATGCTTAGAATCGTGGGAAAACTTGTGCATTTCATGTCCAAAAGGTGCAATCGTATTATTACAAACCAAGTTTGATTAATAAAACATTATTGCTTCAGGCCAGAAATTTCTTTTAATCGGGTTACACTTTACTATTTTTCATCATTTCAAACATATTTTTACTTACTAACATATTGTTATCAATTCTTAATATATTGTTATCAATTCTTAATATGTATAGAAGATCCAAAGCAACAATTTTTTGAACACTATTATCCTGTAGGCCAAAGTGAGGAGTGATCAAAATTGTGGGAGTGGGGATGGGTAATGTCAGTTAGATTGCAAAAAAACACGTATTAAATTCAAGCCTTTTTCAAAATATTTTAAAAAACACTAAAATGGAGGATTAAATGTTATATTGCAATTGAATTCCTGTCTCGTGGGCGTTTTTTCCGGCTCGATTGAATCAGTTGCCTTGTTATTCTGTAGACCGGGGCCTGCCAATCACTAAGCCTTATTAACATATTACTGAAATAATTACTATATTTCACCAAATGTTTGGGACGAAACGTCTGTCCATTAATAGTTTTTCTCTTCCAAAAACGTACTAATCCATTCATAACTTCCAAGGAAGCCCTCTCGACCGATAATGTACGACTCCATTCAAAACGTGCAACGGACGAGACGGCATTTGCAGCGGGTTTAATTCAGACGCAGCAAAGCAATGAACCGGTTCTGTTAACACAACACTGGCACACAAGGGGAAACACCACACGGAATTTGGGATCTATCAGTCAAGTACCTAAGAAATCACAGGAGTCAAACACTTACGCCACCAATGATTTCACCGAAGTATAAGAAACACAGGCAGGGCTGAATTTCCCGTAAGGCACATTAGGAACTTGCCTAGTGGCACCAACATTCAAGTGTTACATTTTGTTTATTTTATTATCAACGAAATTATGTGGAATAAAATTTTTTGAAGGAGTTTAAAACTAGTTAAAAATATTCATGGTTAAAAGCAGTTGAAGTAATTCTCTCTCCTGCCAAAAGAAAAAGCCTGTCGAAAGCGAAATTTTATAGGACATATCTTGTGAACGTATATAGCACATATCAAACATATTGGGATACTTTCATATTTTGTGAATGTAAACACATTTAAAGCTCCACCACTTTAAAAATATACTTTTTACAGAAAACTACTGAATGTGATAAATTACAGATCTCAATGAAATTTATTCAAATCACGATTTAAAAAACAAAATCGTTAAATATTTAAAGAGTTATTGAAGCTACAACAATTTGTTTTGGATGACTGTCCTGGATATATGATATTATTGCTGAAACATTGTTAGGATGAGCAAATTATGCTGTTACGTTCATCCTAAACCCTGTTTCAAAGTTGATGAAAAGAAATTGCTCAAACTCTAGAGTTACATTTATTCCAGTGAATGATATGTAATATTTGAGGTAAATTATTACAATTGTCAACAGTTAAATGTTTCATCTTCTGAACTCTTTAAATAGAAAACAAATGTCGCTCAAAAACGAAATTGTGAAAATTAAAATTTTTCCTGTAATATTTTGCTACAAAATGCTTATTTGATAATTAAAGGGAACTCTGAATGTAGCTTTTCATTTGCAAAGTATGGGAGTGTCTTAATGCATTCATAATTAAAGCAATTTGCCCATTATTAGGGCAAGAAAAAGCAAGGACAAATTTTTTTAATTTGAAAGTTAATAATTTAATTTCAAAATATCATTGCATACTAAATATTATTTCTACCAGTGTAAAATCTTGACCTCATATATACTCCACCACTAAAATTGGAAATTTCCAGCATTAACATATTGTTCGCAATAATTGTTTAAATTGGATCATTCTCCTGCTCTTTCCACAGCTAGAAGACTCTAATTAAAACTATTGGGAGTTTCAGAAAGCGTCAACACCTATATAATACAAAATGAAATTTTCATTTATTTCTGCAAATAAAAAGGTTATTTGTCAACAAACAGACAAACGACGAAGTGAAAAAAATTACTCCCTTTTTTAGACAATGAGAAGAAAATTACTGGTGTGTGATTATTTCAATTCTTACGTACCCTGCAATGTAAAAATATATTTATAAAAATAAGTCATTTCATGAAAGCAAAATTTCTAAGAATTGCTAGGAAATTTGTAACGTATCAAGCGTCCGTGCAAAACTTTTTCGATGAGGCTGTGGGATCAGTATTTTTCGTAGCTAAAATAGGGAGTCTTTGGAGTTGCTATTTAAATCTGCAATGATACAATTTAGTAATAGACTAAGAGAAATATTCTTATCAGCAGCTGTGGTTTTCTTTTTGACTGAGTTTTCTAAAAGAAATGTATCAAATGGGGCGGCTATGTTCAATCGCAAGTCGTATTTCATTATGGTGGTGTCTGATTTAAATTTTCAGTCACTTAGCAACCTATGTAGATGTCTGTGGTGTGTATAAAGTTTGCAACTCAATTGCAAGTCATTTCCGTTATATTTGATGAGTCATTGGAATAAATGGGCTGTGTCTGGAAGAAATGCCTTTGCCTGTACACTCAAGCCAACTTTTTAAAAATAGAAATTACCTGACATATCGCAGCTTCAAGTGCATTTTTGTCAGTTTGGCTAGCTGATTTTTTGTCTCTCAGCTTAGAAACAAAACCTGCATTCATAGTGTGGGTGATAAATTCTTGGAATTCATCAATCGAGAATCCATTTGCTTGCCGTGATGATCAAGAATGCACTGAGAGAGGAAAGCGGGTCACATAACGATTATTCGAAATTTTCTGTTGTTGAAGGGTTTTTTTTAAAGAAATATTTATACCTGAAATGCCTTTAATAAAAACTCCTATAGTGCGTACGAATTCTCTTTTACATAACCCTGTACTATCGAATGGTTTGAAATACGAACACATTGCGCTCGTTCGCATTCTCGGCGCCATTTGTGGGGCACGGATTTGTTCGCGTGTGTTTGCGCATTTTAATCACGTATATAATAAATCCTTTATTGTTATCATAACAGTTGGTCATTGTTAAACAAAGACCACTACTTAACGAAAAAACAATCTGTTGCAGTATTTGCTCAATTGTTCAAGTGAAAACGGAGAAAAACGATCTTAAAAAATTTGGGGCAAGTTTTAAAAAAATGCAGAGAAGGAGGATTCACGCAGAAAAATAAATTTTCAATCTCAAAAATATTATTAGTAATATATTACTAAAAATAATATTACAGTAATTAACAATCTGCTATGCAAGATTGTTAATTATTTATTTGCAGCACAATTTACATCAACCTTTGAACTATATCCATAAAAATAGTATAGTTAAGTTGCCGCTTCCTTCAATGAAAATAAATGTATATCAAACGAAAGCTAGGTAAAAGGAAATGAGAGTAGAGATGATTACAGTTCAAGGAGTAGTAGCTGAACGGCAAGTTTGTGTGCTACAGTAACAAGGCCGCAAAAGATATCTCTGCAAGTGGGCAATGTGTACAAACATTTAAAAAATTCGTTAATTGATATTTTGAAAAAAAAAAGTTCTGGATTGATTTTGGGCGATTTGAAGCATTGCAATGATCAAAGAACTGTATGGCTGCAAATTTCAAAAATTCTCTTTCGTTAAAAATAATTTTCTGGTAAAGAAGTTTAGGTAATCATTTTGATCGCTTTGAAAGCGAAATCGAAGAAAGTAAGAAAGCTTTTTCTTCCCTTTGTAGAATTTTCATCACTAAATTTTTCACAACAGGACTGTATAATATAATATTTTATTGTTTGGAGAGAGCATTTTTTCTAAGAAGAAATTCCAGAAAACCATTCTGGTAGATTCCTCCATGTTCCTCAGAGTTCCTCCTAGATGAATACTTGGATTAGGCTCTGTAATGAACTAAATCCTTGGAATGAGAAATGAGGGTAATAGAAGATATTTAAGTTATTTCGCTGGTCGTTTATTATCAGTAAATGACAACTGACATACTGTGACAATACCTAAAATATGGTAGAAGATATATATATATATTCTAAGCTAAAATAATCAAGTATTTTACTGCAAGATGCTTAATAATATTTTGAACATTATACAGTGTTTCCCGGAAAGAGGTAAGAGCAGAGAAATTAATTTACAAAATTACCTCAATGCTTGAATTGAATTAACTCTTTGATAAATCTGGATTTATAACACATTTCGTTATAAACCGTGCATAATAAAACGAAAGAGTTTAAAGAAAAACGATAATGAAAACGTTTAGCCATTTTTACGAACAGAATCATTTGCACTTTGCTGAGGCATTCATAGACGTTTTTGCCCCATTACAAACGATATATCAATGTTCAACTCTTAGTGCTATACATCAGCAAATGTAGAATTTGTCACGTGTATTGTCATATAAAGTGACCAAGTTTTTCGTTACCTTCAGAAGCGTTTTTTTTTTCGATATAGCAACAATTTGAATGAAAATATAATTTATTTCAGCAACTGGGTCAGGTTTTCTCTTGAATGTTTGTTTCTTGATGAATCAACAAAAAGAAAGTGTAAAAGTGACAAATCTGACAAACTGTGAGCCAAGAAAATTTACTTCTGTGATTGATGAGGCGATTATAAAATTTTGCTTTAGCCGGCTCAGACATTCATGAGCGTTATGAGATGTGGCGCCATCCTCTTTCGAATGGCATTTGGAATGCAGCGCACCGTTCCAACATATGGCTCATAATTGTCTGTAGATAACTGATGTCACATAGCTACTCTGTCTTAATTTGGGTTTTCAAAAATAAAAACTGAATGTTATTTATGAGCAATTTAATATTATGAACACCATTTTATCGCTTTGGGAAATGCAAAGGAATTCTTCTTTTTCTCATGATTTCTTTCATTTATTTGATATTAATACATTGTATTAATTGCTCATTAAAATAATTTTCCCACCCCGAAAAGAAAAACGATAATTGCAATACCCTAGAAAAGATCTAGATTTAAAGGGAGAATTCATGAATTACCAGCAGCTTAACTGAATACGTAAATACTAATACAGAAATATATAAAAGATATGAAAGAACTCCATGGAATTTTAGTGTTTGAGTAGAAATCCAAAATTAAATAAATTACCCCTTAAGTAGTTGCTTGCCTCAGAAGGCTGACAGGAGTCTGTCAGTTTAACCATGCCGCAGAGAATGCCATTTGAAGAAGGCAAGATATCATCATAAAAGTCTATACTTTATTCGGGGATCGAACTGTGTCCGTTTGATCAGTAGCCAAGCGCGATAAATCACTAAGCCACCGGTACTGTCAGGAATGCAAAACCTACAATAAATGTGCTAAATTTAGAACTAGAGAAGAAAACGATATTTTGAAATCAGCTTGAACACTTTCATTTAATTAAAATGAATTGAATTGAAAGAAACTCAACAAATGAATATTCCTACATAGATAATTACTATGCAGACTCATTCAGTCACAAGTTAAATATATATATATTTTTTCCTTTTTTTATAAGAAATCAAACATATCAATGTCTTTTAGATATGAAATTAAAAGCTTGTAGAACTTTCTTTTCAGATTTTTGTTTTCAGGTTCCAAAATGGTTTTAAATGAGAACATGTTAACATTATAATTCTTTAAGTTGGAGAAGTATTTTTCTCTTTCTGTTTTATATTTTTTACAATGAAATATTAAATGTTCAATATTTTCATATTGATTACGTATTGTGCAGTTAGGAGAGTTTACTTTTTTCAAGTGAAATAAAAATGGTTTTGTTATTGCAGCATTTACTTTTATTCTTAGTATAATAGTGTTCTCTTTTTTGCTCAATCCATAGTTTTTAAAGGTTGTAATTTTATTTGAAATGTTATGTCTATGAGTATCTATAGCAGTTAAATCATACCAGTTTTGTGTTTCTTCTAGTAATTTTATTTTATTATTATTTTTAATTATGTTTATAAATATTAATGATTCCATAGTGTTATTAAGATATATTGCATCTTTTGCCAATGTATCAACTCTTTCATTGTGTTCAATACCAGTGTGAGCTGGCACCCATTGAATATACAATTTATTATTATTTTCTATGTGTTGTTTTGTTAAAATAAGGATATCATTTATTAGAACTTTAAAATTATTATTATTTGGATTTTGAAATATAGTATCAATAGAAGATTTTGAATCAGTAAAGATTACAATCTTTTTACCTTTAAAGTAAAGTGCCCAATGAATGGCTAATATTATAGCAGTTAGTTCTGTTATAATTATTGGATTTAATTTATTTAGTTTAAATTGAAATTCATAATTTGTTATTGGGCAATAATATGCTCCAGATGAATTGTTGTTTTCAGCATTCACTGAACCATCTGTGTATATGTGTATAAAATCTTTGTATTGTTCTTCAATGTAAAGTTCCGTCAAATTTTTTAGGTTTTCTTTGTCTATATATTTTTCAGATGTAATTCCTTTAACTTCAGTTTCCAAAACAGGGAAACAAAACTTCCAAAAAGGAGCCAAAATTTGTTTGTCACCACTAAGATTATTTTGTGTAATATGTTTTAATTGTTCTTTATCGTTAAATAGGTTTATAATGTTATCATTAAAATTTTCATTTATTTTATCAATGATTGGATGATCATTGCTTTTTAATACTATTCTAAATAAAAGATTATGTAAGAGATATTTTTTTTTATTTCCAATGGAGGTATGGATGTTTCCGCATAAATATTTAATTTATTTGTATTTTGTAATAAACCTAAACAGAATTTTAAAATTTTTATTTGTATATTTTCTAAAGTTTTATCATTTTTTTTGTTAAGTAATATATCAGTTCAATTCCATAAGTAAATTTGGGTAGAATAATAGAATTTTATAATAAGAGTAGGTTTTTTTTATTACATCCCCATTTTGAGTTGCCAAGAAATCTTAGAAAATGATAAAGCTTGGTTGCTTTGTTTTTAGCTTCTGTAATAAATTTATTCCAGTTCAATTTTGAGTCAAAGTGAATTCCTAGATATTTAAAATGATTTACGATATTTATATTTTTTTCATTTATTTTAATTATGAAATCTTCTGGTAGTTTTCTATTAGGGTGAAAGTATGAAATGACAGTTTTTTCATTTGAAATTTTTAGATTCCAATTTTCACAGTAATTGTTTACTTTTTTAATTGTGTCTTGTATTCTTTTTTGTATTACATCTATATTTTCATGGAATGTCCAGAAGATTAAATCGTCTGCATATGTTCCAAATTTTATTTCTGGTTTAAAATTTTCTGAATATCATTTAAGTATAGGTTAAAAAGAAGCGGGGATAATACATCTCCTTGTACAAGACCATTTAGTAATTTATTTGATGTAGAAGTATTATTTCCTAATTTTACTTTATAAGATCTCTTTCTAATAAAATGTAAAAGAAAATTATAAACGTTACCACATATTTTTAATTTCCTAATTTTATATAAAAGTGCGTTGTGATCTATCGAATCAAAGGCCTTCTCAAGATCAATTATGACAACTACCAAAAATATTTTCTTTTTTTTGTAAATTCAACATCAGAAATGAAGTTTAACAGAAGATCCTTGGTTGACCTTCCAGGCCGGAAGCCAAACACATTCCTGTGAAAAATGCGTTCATGTTCAAAAAACCAGTTCAGTCTGTTTACAATCATTCTTTCGAATAACTTGAATAAATTTGAACTTAAACAGATTGGTCGATATGATTCTAGTATTTCATATGGTTTATTAGATTTTTTTATAAATATCATGGAATTTTCTAGCCAAATTGTTGGATAATTATTAGTTGTCCAGAAATTGTTAAATTCTTTTAGTAGTTTTTTTATATATTTAATTGGTAGATTTTTTATTAAATTATTTGAAATTTGATCTGGTCCTAGAGCTGTATTCTTTTTTATTTTTTTTGATAGCAAATATTAATTCATATAATGAAAATGGAAGATTTATAAAATCGGTTTTATTATTATAATATGTTTGATGGAAGATATTTGAGTCATTATATAATTTGTATAATTTATTGTTTGGTTTATAGTGTAATGTATTGAAAAATTTTGCTATTTGTTCTGTTGTTTCTTGGATTGTTAATTTATGTTTTAATGCATAGTTATATAAAATGTTTATTGGTTCTGTTTCCTTTGTTAATTTTTTATATGTAGACCATAAATTTTTTGTAGATATTGTGGGAGATAGTTTTTCTGTAAATATTCTCCAGTTTTGTTTTAAAATATTTTTGATTTTTTTATTGATAGCTGCTGCTAGTCTATTAAAATTTTGGCATGCAATAAATGTTTTTGTTTGTTTCATATGTCTTTCTGCTTTTCTGCGGATTGCTATTAGTTTGTTTATAAATATAGTATGTATATTGTTTACTGGTATTTTTTTGGCTATTGTTGTTGTGTTATTTTTTTTATTATCCTGTATTTTATCAATTAGTGTAGCGTAATCCAAATTTTCATAATTAATTTTGTTTAAATCTTCCTTAAAACCTTTCCAATTAATGAAGTTTATTTTTGGTTTCCTGATAAAAGGATCATTATAGTAAATAAAAATAGGTCTATGGTCACTACCATAACTGTCTATTGAAATGGACCATTGTAATTCATTTTTTAATCTATTTGACCATAGTGTTAGGTCAATGATTGAATTTATTTTTTTCATTTTTCAAACAGGTTGGTGTGTTGTTATTAAGTATGTTTAAATTTAATTCTTCAATAAATTTTAATAAATATTTGCTTTTATGATCATTTTTATACGAAAACCAAACTTTATTATGTGTGTTTAGGTCTCCACATATTAAAATTTCTCCATTTAAATTTTCAACAATTTTTACATATGTTTTTGTATCTATTAAGATTCCTGGATTGTATATATTTATAATATTCACAATTATTTTTTTTATTTGAGTTTGAATTATTATTATTTCTAATTTTTCTTTTAATATTGGTCTATGTATTATATCTTTATGTATATAAGTTGCAATACCTCTAGAATTATTACTATTTTTTTGTATATAAGTTATAAAATTATTAAATTTAGGTAAATTTGTTGTATTTATTTCTTGTATGCACATTATTTTTATTTTTTTTTATGTTCAAAAAGTGTTTTGAGATATGTTTCTTACTTTCTATTCCACGACAGTTCCACTGAAGAATACTGAAATTGTCTACCATGGACCACTATTCAGTAAAGAAAGTAAGATGTCTTTTATCAGGTTCACCTCCGGACATTGTGGGAGGATAATAACAAACAATTTGATGTTAGGCCTATGATTTGGCTCCTATTATTCCAATTGGAAGGTTCATTTGTCCCTCTATTATTTCCTTGCGTTGTAGGACAAATAGTAGCTTCCAAATTCCTTTCATCATTCATTTGTAGCTTGGAACTTTTATGAATTGAATTTTTAGCTCCAGTCTTGTTTTTCTTTACTGTACTAGCATAGTTTAATTGATTTACATTATTATGAGTTACGGAGATTCTGTTGTCAATGTCAGTAGATGTTGAAGGTAAGTTTGTTAGAGGTGGGAAGTTTTCTCTCACTTCTTCGCAGAATCCCTGTGTAAAGTCCTCTCTCAGGTCCTCACATTCTTTGCTTTGAATCCTATCGGTGATCAAGGTCGAATCACTGGTTAAAACGTCACTTTTATTAAGAAAGTCTTTTATTTTGAAGTGGTTAATAATATCTGGGGATTGTTTGGCTTTCTTAAATGCTTGTTGCCAATTCAAACCCTCATTTAACTGGATCATTTTAGCTTTACATGCGATCAGTCTCACTGGACATCCAGCATATGTTGCAGGGTGTTGATCCCTGCAATTTGGGCATTTTAAGACATGAGCTTTACAAAATTTGTGATAATGGTGTTCTCCACAACGTTTGCATGTGAGCTTTCCTCTACAAGTGGATACTGCATGACCAAATGTGTAACATCTGAAGCACAAATTAGGTGGAGTTGTGTATGGTTTGACATTATGTCGTGAAAATCCAAGAAAAACGTGAGTGGGAAGTATATCTCCTTCAAATTCCAGAATTATCTTATTCATCGGATTACAACAAGTTTCCTTCTTTTTATCAAATTGGTCATAGTGCATCATGCGTTTCATGCTCAAAACGTTTTGGTCATATAAGAGATCGAGTATTAAGTCATCATCAAAATGTGTGGGCACTCCAATAATTATTCCCAGTACTGATTTCTTAAAATCGGGAAGTTCCACTTTAACAGGAATTGATAAAATTTCTTTCAGGTCGAGAATTTTTTTATACTGATCTTTTGAATTGGGAAAAATTAGTAATCTTCCGCGTGAGATGAATTTCCCTCCGATTCGATCATTTAATAGTTTATAAAAAAAAGGATGAGAATTTCTGAATGTCTAGTGCACTTAATTTGGTGTTAATCCCACTAATGACCAAAGATAATTCCTCTTTATCGTTTAAAGCTTTTTCAATGATGTCAGGAAATTTCGTATTCTCTGAATCAATTTTAGTTATAATAGTAACGTTCTTAGATATTTCCTCTTTTTTTCAGAGTTTAATGTTTTATTAAGAAATGGTAACTTAGAATTTTTCTTTAGATCATGATCATTTTCCTTGTTAATAACAAATGGATTTACCTGAGTAATAGAATGAGTATCCGATTCGATGTTAATGTCCTTTCGAGTATTTTCTTCGATAGATTTTGCAGGCGAAGACTCTGAATTTGAAGATAACTTTAAATCTTCTGCCAGGTCACATTCTTCATTTTCTTGTGAGATTTTTTCTTCTTTTTTTTGTTTTATCCATAGTATAGAACTTAGATTGTTTTACTTTGATGTTAAGTTTAGGAGAGTTTCTTTTTTTCTTATTACCTACTGCCATTTTGAAACAATCGAAGCACTAACACTTCAGTTTACCAAGTTACATCCGGGAATTTCGCCTTTCGTTAAGCCTATCAGAAGCAATGGAAAGTTGATAATTCACAAACACAATCGTAGTTCTTTCGGTTTTAAATAATTCTTTGATTACATGTTGACCCAATCTGAAATCAAAATCGACAAAATTCTATGAAAGGCAGCACAAAACCAAAAGAATAATTAAACTTTCGACAGCACAACACCACGTCCAAACGCTCTGGTCCCACCTAATTAAACTGATGGAAACGAGGACTGAACACCATCTGAGAAGCAGACTTGTTTCAGGATTTGGAAAATCGCTGAAACAAATATATATACTGGTTTCCATACATTAAGGAACAACCCTATGTTATGCAATGGTAAACTAACGTCAAAGCTATATAACTTCCAAAATTAGTATATTTTTTAAATATGAAAAATGATAAAGATCTTATTCAAATATGTCGCTTTTCAACAATATTCGTTCAGTATTTAATCAGTTATGGTGGTTCGGATATTTAATATTAACAATTCCAATCATAAAACTTTATTTTCGGAGTTAATTGAAACTTAGTAATAACTACTGTATCAAAGCGTTTAATAAAATAAGTGTGCATTTTATAAGTTAGTTTAAAAAATCTTTCACTAATCATCAGTTTTGTATATTGCGTTTCTGCTGTTGTTAAATATTCGAACTTCCATGACTCATTAAGTGCTGAAAGAATAGTGTTCAAAATCTAGATATTGATGTATTTGATTGAGATCTTTATCTGCGGTCACATTTTTTAAAACATAAAACTTGTTTTGGATGTTAACTTCCCATTGACATAACATAGGGTAGTTTTTTTATTTAGGGAAACCAGTGTACTAGTAATATAAACCAGTAAATTGCTTCGAAGGTGATAGCAAACTCTACGAGATGAGCTCACACATTTACATTTTATCTCTATAATCTGATAAATTTTGGAACATCCCTCGTATATATACAACACTACAGACATCTGTTGCCACAAACGTTCCCCGTCAAGCAGCAAAAATGTGCCCATCATATGCTCACCGCCATGGGAACAGAAACAAATGCATGCCTAATGATACTTAAGATAAAGTGAAACTGATCACAGCATGTGCTAATGCCTTTGTATTTATCTACTGGATGAAGTGATGATATCACGTTAAGATATTGCACCACATTCGTAAACATCAACTCTGTCATCTACACCTAAAACACATAAAACGAACTTTCATCACCTCTACAACAGCAATTTGGATAGATATTGACTCACAACCATTCTCGTGATATTGTTAACCAAATATCACTTCTACAATGGTGTTTCTATCATTTATTTAATGAATATTTATCCACCATCAGTCTGTTTTTTTAAGTAACAGAATAAGATGAGTGTAGAGGAAAAATTGTGTTGAGCCGGGTCAGCATTAGAGAAGAGATTGGCCAGTGGCCAGTAACTAGCTGGTCAGAGCACCTGACGTGTCATCAGGTGGTCATGGATTCAGATCCCACCCGGCTCTATACCCATCTTCTCCTGTTATTTAAAAAAATAACATGATAGTCGATATTATTCATTAAATCAATGATGAGCTATGAATTCGTGTGTTTATATCAGTTTTATAATTTGCTACTTTTTTAAAAAATTCAGCCTTATCGCATTTTCCTACTACATCACTTTTGCCATTTCCATGTACTGATCATATAATAATTGAGCTTTATAAATATTAAAATTCAAAGAAATTTAGTTACACCATTATTTATGCAAAAAAAGAGTGAATCCCAAATTCAATTCAACTTTTCTCAGCAGATGATTTTGTTAAAATTTAATACAGTTCCTTCATAATGCAGCAGTAAGAAAAATGAACTATCGAAATATTCAGACAAAAACATATTGTAAAACAGCAATATACGAAACTTACTTTCCGCAGTTATTTAGCTAAAATTACTCCCTTTAATTTACAAAAGTTTCGTATTTTTTGGAATATTTTTAACGAATTTTAAAATATGCCCGTTTTCAAGTTTTTTCAAATTTTAATGTTTACGAATTTTTTGGACACTGATATTTAATATATTGAAGTGCAATTTTTTTGTGTGCGAATATTATTGCTTTAACTACCAAATAGTATAATTTTTCTTAGTGTGTTGCCTGATTTTTAAATGTAACGTGAACAAGAAACCGAGAAAAATCCGATTTTTAACCTTATTTTGACGAATTTTCATAACAATGAAAGAGCAGAATAACTCTCATATGCATGTGTGAGATATGATCTCTTAAATGAAAAATAAGCGAAAAAGTTTATATAAATAGTTTTTGAAATATTAGGAATGTTTTGAACTGTTCATAACGCTCAGTAATGAAAATGAAACTATTGAAACATTCTGAAAAAAGACTGAAAAAAATTCTTAAATTAAAATTCATCAAAGTTTCTTTTCACATTTATTTAACTCAAGTCTTTGTCTCTAATTTGCAAAAGTTTCAGGTTTTTTGGTTATGCGTTTCTTTTCAAATGATTTTTAAAATACGCAATTTTTTGAAGTTTTTTCAAATTTTCGATGTTGTCCAATGTTTTTGGGCATTAGCGTGTATAATATATTATTAGCATGTATAATATATTAAAACGCAACATTTTGTGTGGAGATATTACTACCAAATTGTATAATTTGTTTTTAAGGTGCTGGTAGAT
The DNA here is from genome assembly GCA_038380435.1 of Ryuthela nishihirai. Lineage (NCBI taxonomy): Eukaryota > Metazoa > Arthropoda > Arachnida > Araneae > Heptathelidae > Ryuthela > Ryuthela nishihirai. Next base: position 75,974,292 of record JAWZYU010000012.1, read on the forward strand.
TTTGAATTGCAACGTGAACATGAAATTGAGAAAAAAATCTTTTTTTACTTTATGTTGACATTGTTTTATAAATTTTTTTTAACGATTAAAAGCCAACTAACTTTCATGTAATATATGTTAAATATGATCTTTAAAAATGAAAATGATTGAATAAATAATTTTCATTAACGATTAAAAGCCAACTAACTTTCATGTAATATATGTTAAATATGATCTTTAAAAATGAAAATGATTGAATAAATAATTTTTGAAATATTAAGAATGCAACAGATGCGTTTTTCGATCCATTATTTGCGAGCGGTTATTTTTAAAGTGGCAATAACCTTTTAAAAAAAATTTGATGAAATGCAGATGCTATTCCGATGTTTTTACGAAGAGTACTCTCAAATATATTATTTCGAATAGAATCTGTGAGAGTAATCTGACACCCTGTGCATGATTTAAAATGGAATGAATGGCTCAATAATATAACAGCAAAATCGAGACTGTATTCTAAGACTAATTTTTCAGTCCCTAGAATCTACAGTTCTGCTTGTTTATTCGTATTGCTGCATACTGAATCGATAAGTTTGTAGCTACAATTATATATTAAATAAACGTACATCATGGAGTTTGGGCAAAATTCTGACATGTCATTCTTAATGTTACGATATTAATAGTGGGGAAAAATAGCTGATTTTAGGCAACGAAAAAGTAACTAAAAATATCATCATTCATAAAGCACCAAAATGATAACTGAACGAGAAAAAATATTATATCAATGAGGCAGTTGTTTTCTGCTGCAACAAAAGGATTAATTAAACATTTTAGAATATTAAAATTTTGTAAGTTTAAGCCTTTTCCGTTTTTGAATCAGCCAAATATATAATAATGCATAAGTAGCCAGAAGTGTAATTTTGTCTGCGATTAAGACGCTTGGAAATATCGACAAGTCTTTTTAACTTTCAACAAAAGTTTTGTTGTTTGACGACCATTTCTGCCGTTTATTTTCCTTGTTGCCTGATCTAGTAGCTGAACTAAAAGATTTCTTCATTGAAATTGTTGCTATATCGAAACAAAAAACACTTCAGAGGGTAAACATAAACCCAGTAAACATCCTCTCCAACATTTACTTTGAAATCGAGAACTAATATCTAATCTTTTGCAACAATACAACAAAAACTTGGCACCTCGCTTGTTTAAAAGCCAGGATTGCACAGAGCAAAAATCAAAATAGAAAAAAAAAAAACCACCTCAAATAACACATTTTTTTATCGAATTTTTCTTGCCGTTGCAGAGAATTTGTCTGGATGATCAAAACCTCCTCCTGAATGCTAAGAGCTAACACCGTCATATTCAGAATGCAATTTATCATAACATAAAGCAATATAAGAATTTGTCACGCAAAAAAATTCTTTCTTCCCCTAAATAAAAAGTGGTAGAACTTTGATAATAGCAAGGAGTAAACGACGCAAGTGGATGGCATGTGATCTTTCATTCTCTCTCAATAAACAAAATATTAATATCCCTCCAAAAATTAGGAACTGAGACAGAAATTGTTTTCGAAACAAACCAGTTGTCATATAATGAATGGTAACTTATCGTGATAAGCTTTGGCTGTCTGCGAATATTTCAGTCAGAGCTTCCACATTAAATAATTCTTTCAATCTTAGAATATTTACTTAAGCTTGAAATGCAAGACACTTTTAACAAGGTAATGGTCCGACAAAATTTCTGTTCTCCCTGTACGATTTGGTGTTCCTAGCAGAGGATTTCAGATAACCGTCAAAAAATTTCGAGCAGTCTGGAGAAGACAAACCTGCTTTGAAAGAAGTCAAGTATAACTCGAATATCACTACGGTGAATTTTAAAACAATATTGGTTACTCACATATGAATCCCATTGGCTATTAATTAATAAATAACCGATCATATTCTTATGCAGCTCATCAGCTGAAACCATGCGCATTAATAAATATCCCTGTGCTTGTATTGTTAATTATTATGAAAACATTAAGTTGTGTTACTTATAGAATATAGAACAACTTCAAACAGCGGGAAAATTATTTTGTCATAGTAAAATGTGTATACATTCTTTTTTTTTTACATTTTCTTTTTGTACGGTCAGTCTCACTTTAATTTACTCTTTTCTGGTTGAAACATTTTGGAATTAAAAATTCCAAAATTCCGTAAAGATTAGTTTTTAGATCCTGCCATCCAGTATTGTTCTGAAGACAAATAGAGAAAAATCTATTTACTTTTCCGTAACAATATCAATATTTAAAAACTGAAAAGTGAAAGATAAAATGAAAATGAAAAAAAAAGACTTTAAAATTAATTTATCACATTTTCAGCTTGCTTCTTTTCCTTTATTATAATTAGAATTCATTAAAAAATGTTTCAATTATGTAACGGAGTATGATTGTTATTAAATGTATGATCAAGAAAAAGAAACATTTTATGCTTCTAAAAATTCTGTTGATTGGAAGACAATTTTATGAAATAGAATAGCCACTAGATTTGTTCGTAGATACTTCTCTACTCTAAAGCACTTTACAATAGAGCAGTATATTTTTTATCTCTGAGATTTATACTGAAACGAAGTCACCAATGTGATGGAAAGAACTGTTCATCGAAATGTGCCTTGACTCTCTTCTCCTACCAAACGAAACTAGATCTGATCGAGGAGCTAAAACCAGAAATTAAATGTGAAATGTCACTCAAGGTTATTCAAGAAGCATGTGGACCATTTGGGTTTTCAGATATGTGTCGAAAAAGTTAGAAAAAAGTTCCCAAAAGTTTGAAAACCCGCTTTGAGTCAAATCTCAAGTACGTAAGCCGCACATCAATACAACGAATTTTGAAACTTATTTTTGGTTCACTTCCAAATGAAATCAAAACTCTTGCAGTCCCTTAGGATAATGATGAGGAAAGATGAGACCAATACCCAGATCTTTTCTCTACGTTGGAAAATGGTGAAATTCAAATGCACTGCATAACAAAAAAGGAAAACAACGACGCATAAGACTAACAAAAAATTCATGCGAAAATATGTATTTACAACATACTTAAATATAATAACTGAAACGTTACTCTTAAAAGTAAACAAATACAAAGAACATTTCGAATAACTTTCTCTTACTTTTATATTCCGTCGCGGCATAAATTCTTAGTGTAACTACACTGGTTTCCTCTCTTCAGATATAAGCGACATTGTATTAGCATATTCTCTATTCCTGCTAAATATTTCCTTGAACTTTCTATTTTTGTTTCATTTGGTCTTTCGAAAACATTTCTTACATAAATACATTCGTATTATTTTGCTTTTTTCCGTAATTCAAATCACATTTTGGTAGTTTGATAAAAAAATTATACTTTAAAATGTTAAAGTTCCACACACTGATTCGCTTAGGGTCCCACAAAATATATATCCAGCCCTGTATAAGCTGTGTATACTCAAAAATATATGCCTTCTAATTATATAGCTCGTAAGGCTTGAATGAATAGTTTGTATCTTGTGACATATAACACATTTATATTTTGAGATGACAGCACTTGTCATGTCTAATATATATATCAATCTATCATCGAATGTTCCGCACAGACAGAGATTTGGCTTTTATATATTGTTGCGAATTTTAAAATGGATAGGCACTGAGCGTGAGTATTAATAACTATATTTTCAAACCAATTGCAAGACAATGCAAATTGTTACAAAAATATGGATGAAGTATCTTATAAACAAATTAACTACTATCATACATAAATCATTAACCTTTTTGTACAGAGCATACAATATCAGCTTTGTCTGTTCTACTAAAATACTACCTCTTCACTTTGTTTATCATGTCACTTGAATACCTTCAGACGTAAACAATCTCTCGTCCTGTGCTAGTTCACTAAACTTTTGTTACTAACAACAGAAAACAAACAACCGCGCACACCCTAATAAATATACTTCTTATTTTCACTTATCGCGCACTGATTCAGACCATCTGAATGTCCTTTTCAGTTCTCACAACTTTAACACACTGCACTTCTAACCTTTTCATTCTTCCGAATCGAATCGTTCTAAGTTCTAATTCGTTGGCTAAATTGAATCTCACGTAGAAGCACACACGAGTGTTCAAGTCACGTTAAATCATGAAATCACTGTTGCTCGTTCGTCTGTCGTAACAATATTAAAGTTATGCTCTGCAGACATTAAAATGTAAATTCTTGGAATTTTTCAAATTTGTGTTCGTATTTTTTTTTCTGGTTTATTTGATTGCCGAATTTGGTTGGTGACACAGTTTATAAAACAAAGAAAATGACTGTAATGCGTTAAGTTTTATATACAGTACAAAAAACACGTCGCACTTGCAATAAATTCAGAATACAACAATAGTTATAAACTAATAAGAAAACGTTTCGCAAATTACATTTCAAATTGGATGGCAATTCAAATAACATTGTGAAGCACACGTGAAGATTTAAGTCGTAAAAATGTTTTATCACGAGCAGGATTCAAACTCAGAGCATTGTCAGGAAATCCTGTTTGGAAATGCACCCCCCCCCACCCACCAGAAGATTTTTCATCAAATTGTAAGAGAACTTTCTTTTAAAATTTAATTTTGAAGAACAATTATTTTAACTATCATAATGCCAAATTTTCAGACTTAAATAATAAGGCCGTGTAGTTATCGCACTCAAGGGGACGGGGAAGGCAAGAGGACCCCCCCAAGATACCATTTAAACTGAATAAAAACTAAAAATCGAACGTACGATGATGACATCGAGGAATAAAGACGTACTTATATTTAAAGAAAGCGCCAAACAAAATTGAATGAATACTTACAATACACAGAAATAATTGCTTCGATCAATGCCAATTAATGTTGTATTGAAATCTCCCTCTCTCAAAATAAATTCCTTGGCGTGTTACTTAGTGATACATTTCATTACCTGTTTCTCTTTTAACTGTGAACCAGCACCATTTTTTCCCATTGTAGAAAGACCTCTTCATTCTTTTCAGCTCTGATTGAGAAGGAAGAAGGCTCTGTATACTACTGTTCAAACTTCCTGGTATGCTGGGAAACTGTTTAGAGAACTTGAAGTAGGTGAAGGTTGCTCCGTTAAACAGTGGCTTCCCACAGATAAGCTACAAATATATCCAAGAAAACATAACCAATGTCATTACGTTAAGTAGCAGAATGTTAAGCATTGCTTTTAGAGAGATGAGCTCAACCTCTGATTTTAGTACATACTTTAATATAATGAAGCAGAATGGATGACGTTAATATCAGATGTTTTTGCCATTGATCTTAAAACAGTTTTTCGATTGATGCTATTTTTTTCTGTCTTCTACTTACTATTACTATTAATAGCAAGAGCTATAATATTACGGTATTTGATCTTGATGCTTGTGCTGAAGTTCAAAACTTCTTGTCCGTGGTATTTGACCTGATATCTTATTTGACTGTGCAACAAGAGTATGAAATGTCGGGCAGATTAGGTTTATTTCTTTCTGTTGCGAGAACCAATATCTAGATATCAGAAAATGGAAGAAATATAACTTAGCTGTTTGGATTAAATCTAAATTACGAATTGCACTGGTTGCAAATTAAGGAACAATCCTATATGATGTCAATGGGATACTAACGTCGTTCTATTAGTTTTAAAATAAGTCTTTTGTTTGGAAAAATGCAATAGTCGATAAAGATATTAATGAAATATATCAATATCTATATCAGAAGTTTGTTTAAAGTGTTCATTCACTATTCATCAGTTTTGTATAAGTGTCTTAAGACTGTTTTTGCTATTGTTTATATTCAACCTTCCATAACTCAATAAATGCTGAACGAATATCGTTGAAAATAGAGGTATTGATTTATTTGATTGAGATCTTTTCTCCTATCAGAGTATTCAAAATATTGTTTTTTCTTTTTTAGAAGTTATAGTTCAAAGGTCAAACATTTAGGACAATGGCTTTCAAATTTAAATTTATTATTAATATGCATCTAATACCTTATTCTAAATCTTACTTCAAGACGTTTAAGTGAGATTGATTTTTAACAATGTAGCATAAGCAAAATATGTATTATAAGTATTTAAATAAATCTCAGAGCTACAAAATTTAAATGAAACTATTAGATAGTTTTTATGTTTACCCATGAGTACACTAGAAAAATAAACTTTTATCTCAACGGGAGAGGTCAAAGTTGGCAAATGTGTTAATTTGACATGGAATCATTCCTAAGGGAAAGGAGTAAATTCTCAATAGCTAACGCGTTAGACTCATAATCTGATGTTCCCAGGTTCGAATTCAAACTATTCTAGGTTTTAGATTTTTCTTCCCTAACTCCCATTCTGCCCTCGTTAAGAAAGGGAACACTAATGGGCTTGGAAAGTCTGCCGTCGTTCAGATTGGACGTTAAGCTGTGGCACCTTCTGAAGGAGAGTCATACTCTGTGTAATTTAAAGAACACACTGGGTGGCTTCGACGGAAGCCTTGCATATATCTCTTAACAGTTGTCTAGTGGATTCCCTTCCCAGCCTTTTTGAGCCTTTGGAATCTCTGTGACCTGGCCATTTAGCCCAGAGAGTGCAAAAAAAAAATGCCACTCAGAGATAAAACAATCCAACACAACATAAACTCGTATTAAGTACTTAAAACAGAAACACTTCTCATTGAATTTTATACTTCTAGTCATCATCATCATCCTCAAGCAACCATTGGTATTAAGGTCCAACCAGACCGTAAAATTTAATTCTCCAAGCATATTTGTACTGACCACTGCTGCATCTTGCCATTGCACACCAATTCTAACAAGGTACTGTTTGACATTGTCTGCCCACCGCATCCTAGGTTTCCCCCTCCTTTTGAGGCCTCTAGGCACACTGTTCATAACCTTATTCGCTAATCTATAATTATCAATACGGGCAACATGGCCAAACCAACGAAGTCTCTTTCAGCAAAATATACTGCTTAAAGGAAGTTGCCGATGTCTTTGCCTAACCTCATCGTTACTTACAAAGTTCAACCACCTAATGCCCAAGATACTGCGTAAGTATTTAGAATCAAAAGCATCTAGTTTCCTGTTATCTTGTTTACAAATCCTTCAAGTTTCACCCCCATAAGAAAGAATCAAAGCTTTCACCCGTAAAGAGAACCAAACTATTATACAATCTTATTTTAATCTTAGGCTTAATTATTAGTCAATCTACTTTTACTCTTAGCTCTTAGGTCTCTCTTAATTTACGCTTATTTCTCCACCTCTCCATAAATTCTTAAAAGACCCGGTAGAAATCCCTATTCGTCTGTTAATCTCATGCCGCACATCACCAGTATCTGTTACATAGCTCTCAAGACAATTAAACTGAGACACTTTAAGAGTGCGGCCATTCAGATTAACTGAATCACAGCCTGCCTGACCATTTTTCATCACTTCAGTTTTTTCTCTGTTTATAATCAAACCTACTCTATTACCAGTCTCATCAAGAGCTCGAATGAAAAAATTCATTTCATCAACATCATTTGCCAACAGGGCTAAATCATCAGCATAATCTAAATCAGAAATATTCAGATACGAATATTTCTGATTTAGATTATTAATAAGACCATTTAAGACCAAAATGTTTCCCTTTCAGTTGACTTCGCATAACATACCCAATAGCCAAATTAAAGAGAAAAGGAGACAAAATGCGTTCTTGTCGAACACCAGAAGCAATGCTAAACCAATTGCTTACCAACTCTCACACACGACTCAGTGTTATTATAGAGAGTTTCATTATACTAACTAACTTGTCTGGTATGCCATACGATCTCACAATCAACCACAAAATCTGACGATCGACAGAGTCGAAAGCCTTTTTGAGAACAGAGCTAGCAAACAAAGGTTTTTGAAACTAAACATTTCTCAAGAATCTGCCTGAGTGAAAATATCTGATCTACACATCCCCTACCACTTCGGATTCCACATTGCTCATCATGCAATTGCCTGTCAACCAGATTCTTACTTCTATTAAGCGCAATCATGCAAAGAAATTTACCTGGAAGAGAAAGCAGGCTTATACCACTTTAATTATCACAAAAACTGCGATCACCTTTTTTAAAAATAGGGATAATAATAGCTGTGGTAAAATCCTTATGAACCATACCTTTATCAAAAAAATTTTCAAAATTTCAGTTATCCATGTGGTAACAGAAATATTCCCAGCTTTAAGCATTCCCGTAGTAATTTCATCTTCCCCTGGAAATTTATGTAGTTTAAGTTTAGATAAAGCCAAAATAACTTCTGTTTGGAATATTGGAGTAACATTAAAGTCAGTAATGCATCTATCATCATTACAAAAAATGGAAGTAGAACTAACCACATTGTGTAGAACATCACTGAAATGCTCGGCCCACCTAGCCATGACAGAATACTCACCTTCTATAACCTTACCTTGTTTATCCTTCAATCCCTGTATACCTCTCCGTTTTCTACGACACAGATCATCAACTATCTGGTACAGCTTTCTGCTTTTGAGCTGTCTAATTGCTTCCTCGGCTTTGTCAGCCAAAGATTCTTATCACCAAAGATTCTTATCAGCAACTAACTGATCTTTTACACGTTTATTAAGCTCTCTGTAATGCTTTCTATTAGGACTAGTAGGATAGTGATTAATGTCATTCCTACAGTTCTTTCTTTCTGAAATAAGTTGAAGTGCCTTATCACTCAGATTTTATATCTGCTGCTTCTTTTTTCCTAAAAGAGTACTGTTAGTTTCCAAAAATGCTGCTTAAAATGGTCCTATTCTTCTTCCACTTCGGTAGTAAACAAACCATGATTGTCATAATGACTAAGTAACCTATCATGGTAAGCTTTACCTTAATTGGGTCTTTCAGAGCATCAGTATTAAAGGTAAATTTTTTAAACTTAGCACAACACTTCTTAAGTTTAAGTTGCAAGACACTTTTAACAAGGTAATGGTCAGATCCAATTCAGCTCCCCTTTATGACCTGGTATTCCTAACAGAATCAACCCATTTGCTGTTAATTAACATGAACTCTATTATATAATTTGAAGCCCATCTGGTGAAACCCATGTGTACTAATGTATATCGCGGTGTTTGTAATATGTGTTAGTTATTCTCAAACCATTTCGTTTACTTACATGTAGGAGACGTTGCCCATTGCAGCTACCAATATCAAAAGGGCCTATCACCCCTCCCCAAAAGATCAGTGTCAGTACCAAATTTGGCATTCAAGTCACCTAGAACAAATGTAATATCTCCTTTTTTAACAGAATTCAAAATATCCTGAAGTTGTCCGTAAAACCTATCTTTATCATCTCCAACTACGTCCTCCATGGGGACCTAACAACATATAACATTTAAGTATTTAATGCTTGTTTTAAATTTAGCATTAAGAAACCTTTCATTAATGCACTCATATCCTAGAAGAGGTTCCCTCAAGATGCTTTCTATCTTCCCTCCTTAAAAGAGAAATTTAAGATTATTTTTAAGTATCTAACCCTTATCTTCCCATACGTTATCTTGCAAGTCGATGAAATCTAAATTATAACGGCGAATTCTTGTGTGAAGACATCCATAGAATAACCTCTGTGCAGAGTCCTCACATTCTAACTACCTATGGAGAGAAAATGGTTAGTGGTATGTTTAAAGAAACTATGTTTGTTGAGAGAGGGAAGGCCGACAGTATTAAACAGCCCGCAAAACGCAGGCATGGGACAAAGACCCGTTCCCCCACCTCTAAAGGCTGAAGCCATCTACGCTGGAAGACTTGACTCTAATGTAGAAATTGATGATGCTCGTAGAAGCAAGAGTTCAAGCATCTGCGATGGCCTAGGGTGAGGATTATCCACCAGCTGATAAACATATCCTGTGAATCACTTGGGGTTGTCAACTCACAAACAAACAGAAAACAGAGCGGAAGATTTTCCCTCCACAGAAGCCCACCAGTGCAGCAAATTCAGGATCCATAATCTAGCTCAAGTCCTAATTTCGTTCAGATTGGTATATATGGTCAGCACCAGAACCCTATGTGGTTGACCACTTCTCATCAAGGTGAAAAAAAAGGAAAAGTAGCTATAGTTGTCCAGATCAGTAGGCCACCCTAATCTGGCAGCCCTCCTCTTCCGTTCACTTCCACAAGAGTGATAGGTCGCAGACCTATTGATTTTATTGATTTTATTGATTTTAATTTTTTTATATACTGTATTTCATTTCTATCCTGATGCAACCACTTTGTGTCTGGAGATGTCTTCGGAGGTTAATGGGTGCAACATCTCCGTTGCGAATTACATTCAGGGTTCCGTTTCATCTGTTTACATTGGTTGCCGAGAGGAAACTTGACTAATGTACGGAGACGAGAGGTGTCTTGTGAAACAATTTCAGCTCGCCCAAAAAGCAGACATTGACCTGCGAGAGGAATTAGAGTGCTGGCTGGCAGCAGAGCTCCATCTCACTTGTGAAATATGTCGTGGAGTCGGGTTTTGCCCAGGGCTCTATTCTGATTGGCCCTTTTTGGTCGAGAGTTCCCAGGGTTGCCAGAAAGATATTGTCACGCTCGACCCGGGAGAAACAGTTTGGTGTGGGTTGATCAGACTAACAGACCAGGGTTTGGTCTTTTTTCTATCTTTCTTTTGCTATCTTTGCTAAGTCCAACTTTAGTGAAATTCACTGGACTGACTTTTAGGCCATGATATAGGGAGGGAAAGTGTTAAATTAGACATCTCTTAAATTAGTGAGATGATAAACTTTTACCTAAATACGTTAGGCGAAATTTAAAGAAATTTGCTTTGCTTGGGAAAAACCACGATCAGAGAAATCTGGAGTGGGTGCTTCATGAAAATTTACGCCGTGTGCACATCACAATAACTTAGCAGAATACAGTTCTCGTTCCGGAGAAACTTCAAAATGGTAGAGTTATTTTAATTTAACTTACTCTGCTTGTTGTCACTTTCACTTTTAAGTTTTATTTTCATTATTTTGTTTGAATGTTGTTCGAAATTAAGCTTACCTGAATGGAGTGAGTACTTAGTCAATTAATTGTAATGTAAAATCATCCACCTTTATAAGCCAGTGGTGGAACTTTGTTAAGTGTTGAATTTAAATAAATTCAAAATTTTTGTTATTGTTCAAACAAAAATTGGGTCTTGGTCAATCATGTGAAATCTCTTACTCGTCGCAACTACAGTTAGAGAATACGGAACTGCGTATTGCTAGCTTGTAGATTGTTCCTGGTTCGAATCTAAAATCTTCTTTCGGCCACTCTTTCAAAAATATTTGTTTGAAGGCATTAAATTTCGAAGTCAGATCATCAAGCTATTGACATGCAGTTCTAGATAAGATAATTATTTTAGTAAACGCGGAACATTTTAAGTTCATACCGTATGCCTCGAAGAGGAAAAAGTTGCGGGTGACAGACTGGCGTCCGCGACAGGACCAGGTTGAGTGGAGATAAACGATTATTAAAAAAGGACCAGGTTGAGTGGAGATAAACGATTATTAAAAAAGAACCAGGTTGAGTAGAGAGGTAAATAGATTATTAAATTGAGAAATAATCTCAAACTTTTGTTGTGACGAAAAATTGGAATATTTATGAGAAATCAAGTGTATCAAGAGTATATTAAAGTAAGATAATTCTGTTAGAAAGTGACAACAATCAATTTGCATTAAGGGTATTGAATTTGTTTCCAATTCTGATTAAGTTGATTAGAGTTAAGATATAATTATTCCCAGCTCATGTTAATGCTGAGAAAAAGATTTGAAGAAAAGTTTAGCATATTAAGTACTAAATTTTAGTTGTAAAGTAGAAAATAAATTTTAGTGTGTAAAATTTTGAAAAAAAAAAATGGCACAAGCTTCGTCACCCACCACGACCGAAACATCAGACCCTCCCACGATTAATATAGAAACCCAGGAAGTCCCTAGTGCGAACAATGGAAACAACAGTGCCCAAAACTCTTTTGCGAACATTGCCGGATTCATTAATTTGGTTCCTGTCTATAATGCCACAGATCCTGGCGGGACGGCTGAACAATTTTTCGAAACTGTGTCAGAAGTGTCGAAAATCGCAGGATGGTCGGATCAGGTCGCATTAACCGTTATAAAATCTAAATTCAGGGGAAAGGCGATGGAATTTTTAACTGAGTCTTCTGAGCTCAGGAAAGAAACACAATTGGGAAATTTTCAGAAGTGTGTAATAGATAGATTCGATGCAAAGGAACCTCTTTCGGTGAGACTTCATAAGTTCACCACAGCAAAACAAACTATTCAGGAAGATGTGATAACGTACTCCACTAGATTGAGAGCTTTGGTGCATAAATATATGCCACAAAAATCGGAGGAATCACAGGAAGTGAAAACGCTTCGAGATCAAACACTTTTATGTCAATTTGTCGCGGGACTTTCGGATAAAGTCAAACGACCTGTATTGAGCAGGAATCCCCTTAATTTTGATCAAGCTCTAGATTTTGCTGTGCAGGAACAACAAAATAATTTGTTAATGTCCAAAACGAGAGAAGTAAATGCAATACAGGGAAATAAAAATGTAAATGATTCCGAGTCAATATACGTAATTATGGAGGAACTGAGGTACAAGTGTGATAAAACGGATAAAACACTTCAACTTTTGACCGAACAGATTCAGAACATGGGAATTAATGCAGTAGATTCGAAAACTACCCCTGGGGAATATAGAAATCATAATACATACATCCCCCAGACACAAGTAAAAGAAACTTTCTGTAGTATGCAGTCAGAAAGAGGTGAACCTCAAGTTTTTCGCAGGAGAGTTAATTTTGGGAGAAACTCTCCCCAACAAACTCCAAGATGGACAAGCTCGCAGACAGTTTGTTTTTCTTGTCGTGGAAAGGGACATATTGCGAGGAATTGTACAAAAAGAATTAACCCAAAATTTCCTGAAGTCAGAAATCGTAATGTGCCTCCTCAAATTTCTGTATTTGGACAAAGTAGAGAAAATCCCAGATTTTGTGTGCCAAATGCGACAGGAGATAGGAAATTTCCCATTGCAAGGAATGATCCAGACCAACAAATGAACTATCATATCGATAGGTGCACAAACGCTAGTGCTAATCCTTTAAACGCAGAGGGAGTCGAACAAAGCAGGGCGTATCGGCTCCAGAGAAAGGAATAATAAATTTCCCTGCAGTTAGGTTCATCGCAACAAAACATGATTCACATCTTCCCATTGTGAAAGGATCATCTGGGAATGTTCCCCTTCGCATACTCGTTGACACGGGAGCGTCGGTTTCTCTCATGAATATGAGAACATTTAAAAGAGTTTGTGCTAAAATGCCAGTGAGACGGATACAAACAGATGTTAAAATATTCGGAATAACTGGTGAATCTTTACCGATTGAAGGATGCTATGAAATCCAGTTTGAACTCTCTGGCAAATCTTTCAAGTATCCGATTTTTGTGACACGACAGGAAATGAGTAAACAGTACAATACTCTGTTTGGGATAGATTTGTTAAGACATCACCGATTTAATTTTGATGTGGGAAGAGGAATTTTAACAGTAACTGGGAACACAGTCAAAGGGAAAATGAATGATGAAGGTGCTCATGTAAATTTTATTTCTACTGTACCCAAAAAGGAAAAATTTGCTAGGATTATAAGAAAGGAAAGAATTTTTCCTAGAACCGAAAGGATAATTTCTGTCCAGCTTGAAGACATATATCCTTTTCAAAGTAAAGACATTGTTCTAGTTCAACCCAATGAACAGAATCGATTCAAAGATTTCTGTGTCGCTAGATCAGTGAATACTCTTAACGCTGATGGTACATTGAGTGTTAGAGTAGCAAACCTTTCTTCCGAACCAGTGTGGTTAAATAAGGGATCTAAACTGGTAACTGTTGAACCAGTCAAAGTTAGACACACTGATGTTCCCAAATGTAGAAACAAGAGAGTTAAGCCTCTGTCTGCAGATGATTTTAAATTACAACACACATCCCCACAACAAAAAAGACTGCTTGAAAGATTGATTCTCCAGTACTCAGATGTGTTTGCCAGATTTCCTTGTGAATTGGAAGGCACTGATCTAATCCAACATGAAATCCATCTGACTGATGATCGACCCATAAGACAAAGACCATATAGAGTACCTCATGCACTAAGATCCGAGTTAGAAGAGCAGGTTGCAGAACTTTTAGAGGCCGGAATTGTCAGACCTTCAAATAGCAGTTACGGTTTTCCAGTAGTTTTAGTTAAAAAACCTGACCAAACTTACAGATTCTGTATAGACTTCCGCAAACTAAATGCTGTTACAAGAAAGGATTGCTATCCTCTTCCTCTTATTCACCAAACCTTAGATTTATTGGCAGAATCCAAATATTTTTCTACTCTTGATCTCACATCGGGATTTTATCAAATTCCTATCCGAGAGGAAGACAAACATAAAACTGCTTTCATCTGTCATAAAGGACTTTTTGAATTCAATAAACTTCCGTTTGGACTTTGTAATTCGCCTGCTACCTTTGAAAGGATGATGGACAATCTATTTTCTGATTTAAGAGATGATTGTGTACTAGTCTATATTGATGATATCTTGATTGCGTCCTCAGATTTTGATTCCCATCTGAAAAAATTAGAGACAGTTTTCAAACGACTCAGAGAACACCATTTAAAATTAAAGCCGTCTAAGTGCAATTTCCTAAGAAAAGAAGTGAAATATCTTGGTCATATCCTTGATAATAGTGGAGTGAGACCAGATGAGAAAAATGTTGAAGCTGTCAGAAAATTCCCTATCCCAAAAACTGTAAAACAAATTAGAGCTTTCCTTGGACTCGCTGGTTATTATAGGAGGCACATCAAAAACTTTGCACAAATTGTCCTTCCCCTCAACAGACTCACACGAAAGGATGTAAAATTTAAATGGGATGAGTCATGTGAGAAAGCATTTAGAAAACTGAAGGAAATCTTAGTCCAGAAACCCTTGTTAATTTTTCCGGATTTTAAAAAAGAATTCTTTTTGACTACTGACGCTAGTAACTTCGCGATTGCTGGAATTTTAGAACAGGAAAATGAAGATGGTGAGAGACAACCAGTAGCTTACTTCAGTAGGAAGTTAAACTCTGCGGAAACAAATTACTCCACAATTGAGAAAGAGGCTCTCGCAATCGTTGCTTCGATCGCTCACTTTCGAGTGTATCTTGTTGGGCGAAAATTTACAGTTATTACTGACCATGCTCCCTTGAGATGGCTTATAAATCTGAAGACCCCAAGTTCGAGACTTGTAAGATGGAACCTGTCCCTGGCAGAATATGATTTTTCTGTAATATACAGGGCTGGTGCTAAAAATGTTAATGCAGATGTATTATCCAGATACATAGCTACCATAGAAGAGACTGGAAGTGAAATTTCCCCAGACCTAGATATCAATCAGATAAAATTGGCCCAAAGAAATGATCGAGACATTCGCGAAATAATTGATGAAATTGAACAGGAAAAGTACACAGCCCAGTCAAAAGTTTCGGACAAATTCTTCTTGAGAGATGGACTGTTGTACCATTTTTCTTTGCCACAAGAAAGATCGACGAGAACACAAGTTCTTGAACAGCTTGTTGTTCCACACAGTCTCAGGAGAGAAGTCTTAAAATCCTGTCATGACAGTTTGAGCTCAGGACATTTAGGATTTGAAAAATCACTGGAAAGAGTTAGAAGAAATTATTTTTGGACAAATATGTATTCTGACATTAGAAAGTACATCGATACATGTCCTTCATGTCTGGAAAGAAGAGGCTTTAGATCTTCGCAGAAGGCAAACCTCATCCAGCCCGCCATACCAAACGCCCCATGGACTAAATGTGCTATGGATGTATTAGGACCATTGCCAATAACAGAGTCAGGGAATAAATATATCCTAGTAGTTTGTGACTATTTCACCAAATATCCAGAACTGTTTGCAATGAAAGATCAAACCAGCACAACCGTAGCGAAGATATTCGTTGAACAAATCATTTGTCGTCATGGTACACCAAAGAAACTGTTAACTGACCTTGGTACCAATTTCGTTTCAAAGTTGATGAGTGACATTTGTCAGAAATTGGGAGTCACGAAGCTTAGGACTACACCAATGCACCCCCAGGCGAATGGAATGGTTGAACGTCACAATGCGACAATTCTCCAGATTCTATCCCATCTGGTGTCTGAAAATCAGAGAGATTGGGATGAACATCTTGCTTTTGTCATGATGGCGTATCGTGCCGCAGTTCATTCCAGTACAAGAGAAACCCCAAATTTCTTGATGTACGGAAGAGACCTCACTCTACCCCATGATCTTTTCACAGCCCCACCACAATTTTCGTATGCAGATGTTCAAAACTATTCGGAACAATTTGTGGGAAGGATGCAACGTGCATATGAAATTGTGAAAGAAAATCTTGAACAAGCGTCTGAAAAACATTTGCAAAGAAGTAAGATAGCGAAAGATAAGCAGATAAAATTAGGTTCCTCAGTTTATCTATATACCCCAGTAGTAAAACCAGGACGAAGTAAGAAGTTAGCGAGACTGTCCAGTGGACCATACAGGGTCACAAAACAGCTCTCACCTGTCACGTTTGAGATTTCTTTGATTCGCGACCCGAAAAAAGTGAAGATTGTACACGTGGATCGTTTGTTTAAAGCAAATATACACAGACCATTTGAGGAATTTGTAGGTGAAGAGGAATCCAAAACTTTGCCCAGATTGCCAGAAAGGGAACTAATAATTAAGAATCGCATCGATCAAATTTGGGAAGAAGTAGACAGAGCAGAGGATGAAGGATTTCACATTACAACGTATGGAGGACGACAGAGAAAACAACCTGTAATGACGGAGGAACAATCAATCGAATCCTTACCTGTTAAGATACCACTAACACTATTGCAAAGGGATGAGTATTCTGGAAAAGACCAGAGTTCACAGACTATACCCAAAGTTGTAGAAACAGAGACACGACAAACGTCTAGATATAATCTACGACCTAGGGATGCCTTCGGAAGAGTTCAATCTCTACAATGCTTCGAAGATTGGTTAGAAAGTGAGAACTCACAAGTTCACGAAGAAGCCGACTTTGAAGAATTTTCTAGTGCACAACCCATGATACTGCTTGCTTCAGAAGAGAAATTACCCGACGAAATTGAATTGGCATCTTCAGAAGAAAATATACAATGTGATCGGAACCTGGAAGAATGCACATATAATGAATCGTTCCGCTATGGTGTGAATGAGATCGATTGAATGAGCATTAGAGAACTTCAGAGAAAACCAGAGAAAGGACTATATCTTTTCACTATGAACTTTCTCTCTAATTGTTTTGGTTCCACTTCTAAAAAAAAGAAGCTCTTTCCAACTTGTGAAATCTTCCGTTCTGACTCTTAGTTCACTTGAGCCAGGCGCCGGTACATCTGGACTAACTAGTCAGAATTTCCCTTCTTCTATTTCTTCAACTGCGAGAAAAAACTGTGGCTAATCTTTTCTTGTGGATGTGCAAGGAGCCGAGCAAACAAGAATTATCTACGGAGACAGAAAGGGTCTCTGGAGAAAAATGGGTGAAGTGCCAGAACTGTCAAAGAATATATTAACTTGTAACTAAGGGTAGAATTTTATTTAAGTAGAAATTGATTAAACATTTTGGAAATTATGTAAACATTTGTTTTGAGTTAGTGGAGGAATGTCAGAGATGTGGTGTGTCTTCAAAGTTAAATAAGTATTTTAACTAAAGAAATTGTTTAAAGTGTATGACAGTGATTTATATTGGAGAGTTGAATTTATGTTATTAGTCTATGAAGAGAACGTAGATCCAACTTCGAGATAAGAGCACAGGTCAGTCAGTAAACTTGCGGTATATCGTATTACTCTGCAGCAGCCCCGTGGCTGAGGAGAGAGTAACGAACGAAACTACGGAGATGACGTAACGGGTGCGGAAAGAATTGAACTTTGCCTGCATCTCGATTAGCTGGGAAGTTTAGGAGCAATTTTTGGCTCAGTGCCAATAGAAATAAGGTTTCGACTGTGATGATGCCTTATAGTAGCTTAGAAGAGGACTCTTTCGCTCTCTTTTTCTAAGGAAATTAATTTTTGTTTATCTTCTTTCTTGGAGGATTCAACACATGGGAATAACACGACTTAGGGGGTGAGTATAAATTTGCTGGATGATTGTGGAAGTCCGACCACATCGATGGCCCATATCAAATGGTCTCTGTGACGGTGAAAGGGGTGATGACAATTAACTCTGGTAGAAGAGTGTGAGGATGATAAAGGTGAGTAAGGATTTGAATCCACTCACTAGTTGCGCTTTCAGATGTTCAAGCTCATTTTTGATTGGAGACGTCTCCCTATACATGTAGCAAGCCCAAACTGCATGGGTTCAGACGGATGTTTAGCAAACTGTGTTTACCCTTTGACATGGGATGCTAGTCTGGACAGGGGAGGAAGACGGAAGGACCCGCTATCATTCTATGGTAGTCCTGGAAGTGGAATCTTTCCGTCCCCACTTTTCTTTTCTGGCTATAAAGTTAAAAGATTTTTTTTGGGAAACAGGGTAAACATAACACATAAATTTTAGAATTTTTGACAGAACATTTGTATCCTCATAAGAAAGATGTGCACTGATTTGTTTTCTTTTAACGATGTATTAGTTTGAAATTTTATGATAAATTTGAGAATATGGAAACTAGGAAAGATGGTTGATGTAGGTTTATTCTAAGTTGAAGAGAGATGATTTTTCTGCTTGTAAGATCAGACAAATCTAAGTTGTCCTATATATTATATTACGAACATTTACGATGTGTAAATTAAAAGTATATTACATCATTTATAATCAATATTTATCTTGCCATCTATCATAAATATGCTATTGTTCTGCTTATAAGTTGACATTGATATATAGAGTTAGTTACCATGTTTTAAACATTTGCATTGAATATTTTGTCATAAACAAATAGATATTAAGAGTAATTTTATGTGTTTATATATATGAATGGAATTATTCTACTCACGCTTTTCATTTTTCTTTTGTTTCCGGTGTTTAAATGTTGGAGAAATATTGTGTGATACGTGAAGAAACTGGGAATTCTTCTCTAATCGAAAGCACCAGTTCAACAAAATTTTATGTTGTTTTTTTTTGAAGAAAACCAGAAAATTGTTGTGATGGAGAGAATTATTCTAAATTTCAAAACCTGGTACCACTCCAAAATTTTCATTTCGGAATGTAATAAGTGACGACACACAGGGTGTTGGCTTGTTTTTAAGAAGGGAGGAATGATAGGTCGCAGACCTATTGATTTTATTGATTTTATTGATTTTAATTTTTTTATATACTGTATTTCATTTCTATCCTGATGCAACCACTTTGTGTCTGGAGATGTCTTCGGAGGTTAATGGGTGCAACATCTCCGTTGCGAATTACATTCAGGGTTCCGTTTCATCTGTTTACATTGGTTGCCGAGAGGAAACTTGACTAATGTACGGAGACGAGAGGTGTCTTGTGAAACAATTTCAGCTCGCCCAAAAAGCAGACATTGACCTGCGAGAGGAATTAGAGTGCTGGCTGGCAGCAGAGCTCCATCTCACTTGTGAAATATGTCGTGGAGTCGGGTTTTGCCCAGGGCTCTATTCTGATTGGCCCTTTTTGGTCGAGAGTTCCCAGGGTTGCCAGAAAGATATTGTCACGCTCGACCCGGGAGAAACAGTTTGGTGTGGGTTGATCAGACTAACAGACCAGGGTTTGGTCTTTTTTCTATCTTTCTTTTGCTATCTTTGCTAAGTCCAACTTTAGTGAAATTCACTGGACTGACTTTTAGGCCATGATATAGGGAGGGAAAGTGTTAAATTAGACATCTCTTAAATTAGTGAGATGATAAACTTTTACCTAAATACGTTAGGCGAAATTTAAAGAAATTTGCTTTGCTTGGGAAAAACCACGATCAGAGAAATCTGGAGTGGGTGCTTCATGAAAATTTACGCCGTGTGCACATCACAATAACTTAGCAGAATACAGTTCTCGTTCCGGAGAAACTTCAAAATGGTAGAGTTATTTTAATTTAACTTACTCTGCTTGTTGTCACTTTCACTTTTAAGTTTTATTTTCATTATTTTGTTTGAATGTTGTTCGAAATTAAGCTTACCTGAATGGAGTGAGTACTTAGTCAATTAATTGTAATGTAAAATCATCCACCTTTATAAGCCAGTGGTGGAACTTTGTTAAGTGTTGAATTTAAATAAATTCAAAATTTTTGTTATTGTTCAAACAAAAATTGGGTCTTGGTCAATCATGTGAAATCTCTTACTCGTCGCAACTACAGTTAGAGAATACGGAACTGCGTATTGCTAGCTTGTAGATTGTTCCTGGTTCGAATCTAAAATCTTCTTTCGGCCACTCTTTCAAAAATATTTGTTTGAAGGCATTAAATTTCGAAGTCAGATCATCAAGCTATTGACATGCAGTTCTAGATAAGATAATTATTTTAGTAAACGCGGAACATTTTAAGTTCATACCGTATGCCTCGAAGAGGAAAAAGTTGCGGGTGACAAGAGTATGTAGGTAAACCATGAGATATTCTCTTGAAAGGTACTAACGGCCTGCACCACGAGAAGGTGGGGTCGGACATAGGTAAGCATAAAAACTATCTAGTAGTGCCATTTAAAATTTGAAGTTCTGAGTTTATTCAAATGTTTATAACACATATTCTGCTTATGATATAATATTATAATGTTAAAATTAAGAGGTAGGTGTAAATAACAAGGTGTAACAAGGTGTCTGTAAATAACAAGGTGTAACAAGGGTGTAAGACATCCTTTGACATTAATAAAAATAATGAAGGTTTTGGCTTGAAAGTATTTTTTGGCTTTGGAAGTATTTTTTTTTTTCTTTTTGTTTGGAATTTCTTCAATGTAATGGCAGTTGTATATTTTATTGCCACATTGAATATGTGGGAATTAGATTCTATGCATTTAGAAGTATGAAGTTCATATGCATAGAAAATGAATTTGTTCTAATTTTAAGGATCAGTAGTAAAGTGTGATGGCAACTTGGGAATTGTGGATTTGTGTTCCGATATGTAGGTAGTGACATCTGGTGCAAAGGCTGTAAATAATTTAGGTGACAGGTCACCTGTAATTGATTCTGAGTATCTTGGTACAATTAGTCCATTAATCAAATCTTAAGTCAAGAGACAATTTACCTTTATTCTACAAAGCTTCAAGGAGGAACTCTGTAAACATCTTAAGAATTATAGAAATATGTTAATTATTGCTGTAATAAATTTGATGAGTTCTGAAAAGAACATGAGAAGATGAAAAAATATTACAGTGAGTAAAAAAATAAGAAAGAATTTGTGATCGAAATAAATGATTTAATTTGTAAGCTAATTGATATTGAGTAGAGCGCATTGGATAAAATTATTCAGGTATCTAGTCTTCCTTGGACTGCAGCAATGATTTACAATCAGTTGTGAGCAAACTTGTTGATGTCTTGTGAGTTAAGGATCATTCTAGCAAAAACATAACTAAATTGTATGAAGTAAAGAGTACAATAATTATAGAATTTGAAACTACTAAATTTTAGAATTACTGATGGAGTCAAAAGAAGTTGAAAAATAAACTTACTCAGAGTTATATCTTCGAAGTAGACGGTGACCTACTTGTTTACATTAATGAATATTAACTAAATACAAAAATATAAATATGTATTCATGACAAAGCAGAAATTGAATAAATATAAGTTTGTTTGAATTAAAAACGGAAGGAAATAATTTAGACCTAGAGAAGATGCTCCGCAGAGAATTCCAATCGATAACGAGCATAAACTATTTAATTTTCTATAGTGTGTAAACTTTTATGTCACGATAAAGTGCACAGAGATGAATTTAAATGATTTAATTTATTTTTCCATGTTATGGTTTTGGTTCATTGAGTTATATAATATAATTTATGACAAAACCCAAATTTTCGGCAATTCAGAGAGTGGCGGGGGTGGCTCAGTCTGTAGCGCGCCAGACTCATAATCTGTAGTTCTCAGGTTCGAGTCCCAGCTGGGTCAGCGTTGAGGTTTATCTCCGCAAAACTATGGTCCTTGCCTATGGTCACCGATGGGCTTCAAAAGGTCACCGTCCGTCGGATGGGACCTGAATAATTTTATCCATCTTTATCCATCCTTAAGCCGTCCCCGTGTGCAGGAGAGTCATACCCTCTGCACGTTAAAGAACACGTTGAATGGCCTTGACGGGAGGCTACCATCTGTCTTCCAACAGCTGTTCCAGTGGATCTCCTCCCCCAACCGAGAGAGTTATAAGACTGAGGTAACTGGTAATAATTTTCAAACTTATGAATGGATAACCAATGATATATATTTAAATGATAGAGTTATTGAATTAAAATACGGAATGGGAACATGGAAAATGGGAAAATATGATATATAGATTGACGTTTTATAGATCCATTGAATCAAAAGCTGACGATTTGCTGATAAGCTTTTGTAAAATGTTCTTACTTCTGGAAATAAGAATATGGTAATAGCAGGAAACATGAAATGTGGATATTTTGAGTTCTAATCCCATTTATAGTAATACCTTGAACGACAGCACAAACTCTGCATGGTGATATTCTTCTTCATGAGAAGATCAACTATCTCCAATGAGCTACATACTGCATCTGTGTAAACGATAATTTTCGAGTAAAACGAGTTCAAAGATTGATAATGTCACATCCACTTACAGACAAACGTATTTTATTGCAATGGTTACACAACAAGACATCATGCAATAGGTGTGGTATGTAATGATGCAGGATGCAAGCACATATTGCGATGGAAAAATTGAATATCTCTACAACTTGTAGGTACTGATGAAATAAAAGTGCACAAGTGAAAAGTAGTATGTACGGGATGTGTCGCTCAAAAACCCCGCATCGTGAAATTTTTCCAGTTCTTCCATAATGGCAGGAGCTTGAAGTGGCCGTCCCTCATGTGGATGCATGCTTATGCGCATTAGGAATGACTGATTACGTTTCAGTATCATGGCGTCCGTGAACTTGAATGCAGTATGTAGGTGCACCGTGAGATCCTCTTTTGTATTGGGTGACGTTCAAGACACAAGCTCCTTGATAACGCCCCACAAGAAGAAATCCAATGCTTAAAGATCTGGTGATCCAGCTATCCATTGAACAGGACCACCATGTCTAATCCAGCGCTTTGGATATGCAGTATCCAACCACTCTCGGACTTTGACACTAAAATAAGCGGGTGTCTCATCATGTTTCATCCAAAGGTTACATAGCACCGTCAATGGTACATCATCCAGAAATTCAGGTAGTATGTGACGTAGAAATACCGATACGTTTGTACAGTCAGCCTATGTGGCAGCAGATATGCACCTGCAGTTACCCAATATCCCCACCCACACGTTCACGGACAAACGGACTTGATACTGTTGTGGATTGGTGACATGTGAATTGGAACATGAACACACACATGGTTGTCGTGGCCCTGAGGATGACATCACAAGTGAAAAACAGTTCATCTGCCCACGTGTCTGATAAACACCCATATGCTTCATCTTGGTATAATAGCCTTTCGCAATATGCAATGAAAGGCTGAAAGTCACCTAGCTGTTGGACCCTGCATTCAAATGTAATGGAATGGGTGAAAGCATTCTCGTTACCGAATTCTGTGGATGGTGTTCTAATATACTCCAAGGTACCTGTCAAGCAGACTTATGCTATGCTCTGGGTGTGCATCATTCCTCCTCAGTACGATTTCCTGATACAATGGCTGTCCGACCTGGGTCACGAAGATCTGTAGCACGGAACACATTTCCAGTACCTCTGAAACGATCATCCAGCTATTGGATATTGTTGGGATCAGGATGATGACCTGTTTGGTAATGAAAGGCATACTCCCTAGCAGTGCACGAGGTATTAAGAAAGGACATTCTGCAAAGAGCAGGTGCATGTGGAACGTAATTCTTCCAAAATATCCAAAGCTATAGCTTTTAGCGAATTATAAGCTTATTTATTGAATTATAAGCAGTATATTTATTATAAGCAGTATATTTATTGAATTATAAGCAGTATATTACGATCCTACGTACGGACGTTACTCTCTGGTGCGTAACGATGTCTCTTTATAGCAGCCACGGGATGCACGTCAACAGGAACCTAATTTGCATGTGGTAGCTGTATGAACTCTCTCAGAGGATGACAATGCAGATAACTCCGTGCATTTCGCAAACTCATCGATCGTGGGTCACTCGGAACGTTAGTTTGGTTGTAAGTAGATGTGACGTCATCAATCTTTAGGCTCATTTAACTCGGAAACTATCGCTCACACAAGCAGAGTTCTTGGGGCATATTTGATCCATTCACGAACAGGAATATCACCACGCAGAGTTAATGCTGTATTTCAGGCACACTAGTAAAAGGACCTTTTAGAAAATTTAGATTTTATTTCTTGCTTTAATAGTATAACAATATTAGTGTCAAATTCTTGTTTAAATCACATTTATGTGAAATCTGAATCTCATATCCTTATGAAGTTATTTTTAATTGAACATGATATCAGTGATCATTATATGATCGGAGTGAATTTGTAATCTGACAATCTATTTTCACCTCTATTGTCTGAGAAACAAATATATAGCGAAACTGTTAAATATGAGGATATGGCTTATAAAGTACACATACTGGCCACTGAATTACAACCCTTTTTTCAATACCGAGTTGACCTCCTCTGGACCGAATTACAGCACGTATGCGGTTTGGCATAGATTCCACAAAGTATTAGAGTTCCTTTACATCTCCAGGATACCAGGCATTCACCAGATAGTCCTTTAACTGGATCAGATTTGACGGAAGAGGATTTTGCTCCCGGTCTGTTTTTCTAACATGTCTTATACATTCTCAATGGGGTTCAGATCCGGCTTTGTGGTGGCCAGGGAAGATGGTGGAAGTCGCTGTAATGCTCGCTGACCCACTGTTGAACACATCTTGCGCGATGGACAATAGCATTATCGTCCTTTAAACAGCCGTCACCTGCTGGATAAAAAGTCAACATTGCAGGATGAACTTGATCGGCAACAATGTTCAGATAATCCTTGGAAGATACCCGACCTTCCAACAATATCAGGACACCTGTTTCGTACCAACAGAACATGCCCCGCCCCATGACATCGCCTCCAGAACCTTGAGCTTTGTTTACAAGGCAAGCTGGGTCCATTGCTTCATGTGCTCCCGCCAAACTCTCTGCCTACCATCCGTACAGAACAAGGTGTACCCTGACTCTTCGACCACGTGATTTTTTTTTCAGTCTTCCAGTGTCCAGTCACAGTATTCCTGACACCACTGTAGACGAACTTTCCGGTTCTTCGCAGAAATCAATGGTTCCGATCGGTATACGCGACTGCTAATACCGATCCTCTTCAACTCCTTGCGCATAGTTCGCTGAGATATGGGTCGGGAACAGTTTTCATTGAAGGCTTCGGTCAATTGCCTCACACAGGAAGCCCTGTTTCTTCGTACAAGCCTTCTCAGACGACGGCGATCTCGTTCCTCATAGATTGTCGTCGCGCCACACTTACGCCTCTAGACAAGCAATGTGGCTTATTTTCCATTGATTTAAGACCCGAGATATCACCTTTTGAGAAACCAGTCAGCTCTGCTATTTTTAAAATCGTATCTCCAACCAGACGGACACCCACAATAAGCTCTTTATCGAACCCTGAAATATCCTTTGTTTTTCCCATTTTGATCAGCACTACTGACGTTTACTGATGAGAGCAGTTTTAAATAGTTGCCTAGAACACGTGGCGATGCACGTGACCACGTATTTTGCATATACGCTGCGCAAGTGACGTTTACGTATATCTGCATAAAGTTTCTAATTCAGTGGCCGGTGATTGTAGAATGTATTAATTGGGCTGATGTTTTTAACATTTTAAAGGTAAAATTTCGTTTTTGAAAAAATTTACTAATAAGTTTAAGGAGTGTGAAGATACTTGAAAGATGAAATGAACTGTTGGAACTGATTAAGAAAGTAAAAGAAAATGTAAATTAAAATGAGGAAAAAGTAATGTAATTTGGAAAAATATAAATATTCAGGAATGCATACCATACAGAATTAATTCAAAACCCTAAACATAAATATCGCACAAATAGAATCAACACAGCTGGCGCTACCATCGCATCTCTCTTGCCTCATTAAGCGGAAAAACCAGGTAAGACATGCATGGCAGAGACATGGATTTTCATCTGATAAGAGGCTTTAAAACTCTCTAAAACTCAAGGTCAAATCCAGCCTCAAAGCTTTTAGAAGTAAACAAAGGAATAAGAAAGTTGAATCATTGTTTAGAAACGATAATTCCATTTGGAAGATGACCAAAACTTTAAAGAAACCATTTACCAGTTTCCCACCTATACATGGAGAAACTGGTTTGAATTTCAATGATGAAGATAAATCCGAGGCTTTTGCGGATGTCCTCGAGTTGCAATTCCATGAGAACTTTGATCTCTCTGACCATCATACCTGTGGATTGGTGAGGGTTGGGTTGCTTTACCTCTGAGCGGCACTTTTTTTGCACACCCTGGTCTAAATGGCCAGGTCACATGGACCCCGAAGGCTCAGAGAAGGTTGGGGGGAGGGGACCCACTGGAACAGCTGTTGGGAGACAGATGGTAGCCTCCCGTTAAGGCCATCCAGCGTGTTCTTTAACGAGCACAGGGTATGGCTCTCCCGCACACGGGCCAGGGCTTAACGTCCCATCCAACGGACGGCGGCATTTCCAAGCCCATCGGCAGGGCGAGGAATTTTACGGAGATAAATATCAACGCTCATCCAGCTGGGACTCGAACCTGGCAACTACAGATTATGAGCCTGGCGCGCTACCGACTGAGCCACACCCACCCATTGGTGAGGGAATCCCTTCTCCATTTCGATCAGGTGGATCGGACCAGGGTGAATTTTACATCACCTCTGGAAATTCAGCTGGCAATCAAATTCCTAAAATTGAATAAAGCCTTGGGTGAAGACAAAATATCGAACAGGATGCTCAAGCATCTTCCAAAGAAAGCCATTGTGCATCTCTGTTCGATATTTAATTATTTACTTCGAAATCTTATATTTCCTGATGTCTGGAAAAATGCTATCGTCAAGCTTTTACGTAAACCAGTCAAGGACTCCGCAATTCCATCCAGCTACCGCCCTATCAGCTTGCTGTCTACAATTAGTAAACTTTTTGAAAAGATTTTGCTCAATCGTATTGACGATTTTCTTGGCTGCCACCCCTATTCTATTTGAGATCCAGTTTGGTTTCAGGCGTAATCGATCTACCGAACACCAGATCCTTAGGGTGGTGGAGAAAGTCGCTGAATCCCTTAACAAAAAGTAGTCCGTTGCACCTGTCTTCCTGGACGTGGCCAAAGCCTTTGACCGCATCTGCTTGGACGGCCTTTTACACAAGATTATACAAACCGAAGTGGCATCTGGACTCCATTGTTTGATCCAATCATATCACTCCAATAGGACATTTCAAGTCCAAATTAAATCTGCCATGTCTAGAAGAGTCATCTCTGCAGGTGTGACTCAGGGCTCCCTTTTGGGTCCTACACTCTTCTCTTTACACTTATACGATTTACCTTCCTTTGATCGTTTTCGTCTTGCATTTTACGCAGATGACCTTGCCTTACTATCTCCCTCCCTCGGTCCTGCTATTGCTGTGAAGAGGCTGCAGCATAGCTTGACCGAGCTGGGCACATGGTACGAAAAATGGAAGATAAAGATTAACGCTGACAAGAGTTCTGCCATGTTTTTTACTGGAAAGCGTATTATGAATCCCACTGGCCTCCATTTACAGGATATTCCCATTGATTGGAGTGATTCAGTCAAATATCTTGAGGTTGTTATACAGGGTGATTCAGAATTCATCATCAATATTTAGTGGGGAGGAAGGGAATAAGAAAAGAAAGAGATTTCACATAGGAAAGTATGGGGGCAGACGAACGCATGGTGGTGTAGAGGGCGCTGTGTGTACTCACCTCTCATACAGAAGCACAGCTGTTTGACGCATGCAGTCAGTTGTCATTCGACAAGGTGAATTTGCAGAAGTAACATGAACCGGTATACGTGGAATGAATGTGCAAATATGCATGTAACTTACGGTGCGGCAGGAGAAAGATGTCTTCGAGCCAGGCAATTGTATGCAGCACGCTTCACAAACCGCCGTGTGCCACAGCATCAAATGTTTTCACGTATTCATCGCCAACTGCGTGAAACGGATCGTTTGCTGCTAGTAATGTTAATCGAGGGAGGCGCAGATCGGCACAGCCAGTAGCAGTAGAGGAAGCTGTCCTACAGGAAATCGAGGAACAACCTGTTGCTAGCACACGAGGTATGGCTAGGCAGTTTGGAATTTCGCAAGCAACAGCATGGCGGATATTACACGATGAAGGGTTACATCCGTTTCATCTGCAAAGAGTGCAATTATTGGCAGCAGACGACCATCCCAAGCGTGTTATTTTTTGTCAGTGGTTCATGCAGAGAACAGCCGTTGATCCCAATTTCCCAACGTATGTTCTTTTCACCGATGAGGCGTTGTTCACTCGAGAGGGTGTCTACAACACACACAAATGGCATGTGTGGGCTCATCAGAACCCACACGGTACAAGACCTGGAGCTGTGCAACAACGTTTTGCTGTCAATGTGTGGACTGGGATTGTCGGTGACTGTTTGTTGGGCCCGTATTTACTACCATCCCGTTTGGACGGTGCCAAGTACCTAACATTTCTTCAGACTGTGTTACCGGATCTTCTGAACGAGGTTCCTGATGGTAGTCTCCGGCGAATGTGGTTCCAGCATGACGGCGCTCCTGCACATTTTGCAAATGCTGTGCTTGCTTACCTACGCAGACAGTTTGGTGGTCAATGGATTGGCCGTGGTGGACCGGTTTCTTGGCCACCACGTTCACCGGATTTATCTCCAATCGATTTCTTTGTATGGGGTGCTATGAAAAACATGTTGTACGAGACCCCTGTTGATAGTGCTATGGATCTTGTAGCACGCATATCAGTTGCTGCCTCAAACATCCGGGAAATGCCAGGCATCTTCCACAGGGTCCGGCTGTCCATGCAACGCCGTTGTGAGTCATGCATTGCACATGGGCAGTTCGAGCACCTCTTGTAAGTCTGTACAACCAATGCAAAGAAATGTTACATGTAAGATAATAAAGTTTTTTCCTTACCACTTCCTTCTTATGTGTTCTTTCCATCATTGAACTGGGGTCATTTTGCCCTACTACATGGCATCTGCGCCCATGCTTTCCTATGTGAAATCTCCTTCGTTTCTTATTACCTACCTCCCCACCAAATATTGATGATGAATTCTGAATCACCCTGTATATAAGAGGTTAAAGTGGGACTATCGCATAAATAATATAATCTCCAAAGTCAATTCATTGAGGGGCCAGCTAGACCCACTCCTTAGGAGAAATTCCATTTTAATGATTGATCATAAGCTTTTACTTTCGGATATGATCATCAGACCGGTGATTCTCTATGCTTCACCCATATGGGCGAATACTACACCGACCAATATTCGTAAGATTCAGGTCTTACAAAACAAAATTTTGAGAACTGCGGTCGATGCCCTCTGGTTTGTCACTAACAGACAACTTCATAAAGACCTTGGGCATCGACCATATATATATACACATATAAAACGCACCTCAAAAATTTTTTTGGAGGCTGTAAGCAATAATTCCAATGAGATTATTTCTTCTCTGATTCTTTACGATCATACTGTTTTGAACAAGTATAAAAGGCCTAAAACGGTAGCGTTCTCTGTGGAGACCTACCCGTTTTAGGTTTCTTATATAATTTTACTGCTATTTTTAGCATTTCTTATGTTTGCCCTTAGGGGCCCACCTAAGGGTGGTTTACCTATATATTTTTTTTCTTACTCATGCCATATAGGCATATCTTTATGATGGAGATGATTAGGGGTAAAATTATTACACGGTGCATCGCATATGATTATACGATCTACGAACACAGCTGGCGATAATATGAAATAAGAATGGAAAATTATTAGTGAAGTAACTAATAAAAATTTGATCACCGACCAAGATAAAATTGAATGCGACGGGCATGAAGTTTTATATGATAATAATCCACAGTTGATTACTGATCTTTTTTTTTTAATTATCTATATAATATCATATGTATAAAAGATTTAAATAGGCTAATGAAAGGGGAATGTATGGAAATTGGTAAGTTTTCTAGACGTATCCAAAATAGTACGGTGTTAGTCACAACTACTACACAGGAACTAAACACCTTACTACTCTCATTGAAAAATGCAAAGTATTTTGGTTATGATTAATAAATATCTTATCACTAAACAGCTACAGCTTCACATGTCTTGGAAGTTTTACGTTACTTATGTGATTTATCTCGGACATCTGGTTACTTTTCAGATATTAAAAAAAAAATCTTTGGTGACTCTTATTAAAAATTGCTAACAAATATATATAATGAGTAAATTTAGACCTATCTCAATTTTGTCTCCTTTTGCTAAGGTATTTGAAGGTTATTTAGTAAACAGATTTGTAGAATTTCTGAACAAGAAGAGCACCGTGGCCGAGTGGTTAGCGCGCTTGGCTACTGATCTACGGGACCTGGGTTCGATCCCCGGGTAAGGCATGGCTGTTTGTGTCGTTTTTCTGCTGAGGTCCTGCCATCCTCTCAGACCTTCTACTATGGCATATAAACTGACAGGCTCCTGTCAGACCTCTGTGGCAAGCAGCTGCTTGAGGGGTATTTATTTTTATTTATTTATCAATAACAAGCAATTTCTGGCTAATAATATTACTCTGGATTCCCTTGTATATTTCAGTAATTATATTCATTATGTTCTTAACAATTCCAGAAAAGTTGAAGCTATAGTTTTAGATCTCAGAAAAGCTTTTGATCCGGTTGATCACAATGTCATGATGTTCCAAAAATTATACAATAATATTGGTATAAGAGGAACTTTAAAAACATGGGTTATGATATCTTAAGTTATTTGTCCGCAAGCAATTTTTCTCAGGCGGATGTAGTACACCTATGAAATGAAGTGCTGTTTTGTGTCAATAAAGATTACTATCATTATTAAAAATGTGTAAAATTCACAAATTTCCAAAAGTTTTGTCGTAACAAAGTGTAGAGAAAAGAAGTTTCAAAGCGTTTAAATTCATTCACCACGTTTCATACTATTAGAATTTCGTATCCATATTAAGTATAAATAAACGTAAAGCAGATGCGGTGAACTGTACAAGGTTGGGTTGGGTTGTCTTACTTCTGAGCAGCACTTTTTGCAAGCAAATGGACTAAATTTGCAGGTCACAAGGACTGCGAAGTTTCAGAGAACGTTGGGGAGGGACCCACTGGAACAGAAGTTCATAGACAATGGTAGTGGTAGCCTCCTGTCAAGGCCATCCAGCGTGTTCCATAAAGTGCACATGAATGTATGAATCTCGCGTGCACTGAGCCGCAGTTCAATGTCCCATACGACGGACGGTGGCCTTTTCAAGTCCATCGGTGTCCGTACTGATGAGGGAGGGACGGGGAGGTTTTTGGAGATAAATTTCAACGCTCACCCAGCTGGGACTCGAATCAGGGAACTGCAGATTAAGAGCCTGGCACGCTACAGACTGAGCCAGCCTCGCCCCACCTTACAAGGGATAGAGTCGTAAGGCAAATGAAATGAATGCTTCCATGTTGCATGGATAAACAGTCCATTTCAAAGCTATGTTACATCTAAAAAATTATGTAACACTGTTACAAGAGAAACTGTATCATAAATGTCATCGTATAAGTATGCAGGAATGGAAACATGTCATCCATTTCTCAACTTCAGGAACGTAAGTTACCTTTTTATTTCTAGTGTACATAATTCGGGAATTTTCGACATTTTTAGGAATGATTGATTCATTCTAAGAAATTTCAAAAAGTCTCCGCCCTCTGTTTATGCTTTGAGATTTTCTGCATTAACCGATATTTCCACACGATAAGAAAGGGGACACCGATGGAACAAGATAGGCCGTCATCCTTTGGATAGGACGCCCATGTTACCATGTGCAGAATAGCATTTTCAAGTAAACGGTAAAGTACATACATAATATCATTTCGTGGAGGCTACATCTTTCTTTTAACAGGTTCAATATACCTGCTTTTAACGAACCCTTGTAACCTGGCCATTGAGCCCAAAGAACGCACAAAATCCTGATTCAATCCAACGCAATATCTACGAAAACTACAAATATTTTAAACAAACTATAAAAATTACCGTGTTTGCACAATTTTCTGCAGGATATTATTTGTGTTTCATTAGTTTCTGAGAGAAAGTCTTAGAAAGAGCAAAGAGGTTGTGAAAGGTTCATGCTTCCCCAACAAATATTCCAATATATATATATCTGGATTTTATCCTTACTTCTAAAACTTTTTTCCAGTTAAAAAGTTTGATATTTTTCGCTAGTTATAAATATTCGAATTTGGCCCTATATTCTGGATTCATTTTTTTATTTCTGGATCATTCTATGGAAGCTCTGATTTCATTTTATCCTTTCTCTATAAATGTTCCCTCCATAATCATACCTACATCCGTTATTGAGATTTTTTTTCTGCTAGCCATTGAGCGTATGACTTTTCTCAAATCATATATTGGAATGTAATTTATCAGAAAGGCACCCCTCTTACTTAATTTTAAGTTAATTAGAATTATTTTAGCTACAGTTTGAGTAATATTAACGATGATATGTGTATTACGAAAATCGGAATATTTAACATCAACAGTGCCAGTTTGAATAATTGCGCTCTAAAGGTAATAAAAATAAGATAAAAAGAAAGCAATATCCTTTGCATTAAAATAATTAGCTGAAAAAAATTGCCCTGAGTCGGATTTGAATCCACGTCTTCCGGAAACATATCGGAAAATGCACCAATGATACAATGGTTATCATACTCGGCATATTCCTATGCTTTAGCATAGATAACAGCCCTAAGTCGCCTTGGCATCGATTCCTCTAGATGTCTGAAAATGTCAGAAGGGATCTTTAACCATGCAGTCTGCAAGGCATCCTACAGTTCCTGAACGAAGAATGACGGTGGCAGATTTCTACATCTGCCATCACGGAATATCCCACAAGTGTGAGATGGGATCGATATCAAGTGAAATCGGTAGACAAAAATATGCGTGATGTCCACTTGTGTTTCTCGGGCTACTCCCGTATAGCCCCTCAGATTACACCTGTACAGTCCGGGACAGGTAACATGGCGAATTATCGTCCTGGAAGGTACCACCCCTGTCTGGAAAATGGTGCAACATGGCAGAATGAACATGGTCTCATATGAGCTGACAGTAGTACAGACCTGTCACATGGCGGTTCATATTCACTTGAGGTACTAATTAGGCTAGCAAAACAAGCCCATTTCATGGTACTACCACCACTAGCCTGGATAGAGGACACACTGAATTAAGTATATATCGATTTGTATTATGTTGTTTACGTGTTACGCGAATGGATCTGTCAGCATAGTGTGCAAACATTTGGAGTCATCGTACCAGCACACATTATTTTCCACTCCTCCATTGTCCAACAGGCATGCGACTGATGACAAATGACCTCCAGTCAGGAGTTGGGATTCTTGCTGGCCTTCGGCTCCAGAACCCCATAAGGGCAAGAGTTCAATACATCGTCATCTAGGGTATTCAACTTGTGTTCCCTACATTGTATTGCGATGTTATGTCTCTCTTATGGTGAATAGCGCACAATTCCTGATGTTTTTGTCCACGCAGTGTGTATGTTTTATCCCACACGTATTAATTTCGGTTCCTGAGTGATTACGAATAGTAACAATGCTACGTGTGTTTATTCCAAGTTATGCATCTCCGTTGAATTCTGAAATCAGACCCAGGAAACGTTAAACCTTGACCTAATGAATGAAAAGTGCTTTGGAAACTACTGTAGAAAGCAGTAGAAGTAATGTACGTTCAAATTGGGGGAGGAACTAAAGAATGCCTGAGAATTTTCATTGTACATTTCGCAGAATAATCTCAATTTATTAAATATTGGATATATATGTGATATATCCGTGAGATATATCGATGAGAAATATCCGTGATATACCAGTTGCTTTGCAGAGTTGTCATTTTTAACTGAATGAACGATACACTATTGAGTTAAATTTTGTTTATAAACTAGGTGGTAGTTTATTATCAAATTTCCTTCAAATTTCTACCAATTCTATACTTAAATTTACATCATTGTTTGTTGGTTTAGGTGTATGTGTTTCTCTTGTCAATCTTTAATGTGTCATTTCTTAAGCAACGGGTTATACACCAAATGAACTCTTGTGTAGTGGAAATGTCATAGGCTCTATAAACGTTTAACCAAGTTTTTCTTTCCCCTAAAAAACTGAGCGAAAAGTGTAAAAGACTGTTGTAAAAAACCTTTCAAGCACGGGTGTCAAATCTACTTAGTTATGTACCAAATGAAAGCTTCCACTGAGTGCGTATGAGGCCCGTCATTCCCCAGTGGCATCCATCTTGCGTACTCCTTAACAATTTCGTTATGGGAGGTAAATTACCCTGTTTGGCACCATTTTGTGAACTCCTTAACCAGTCTGGGCATACACAATCAACATAATGTGCTGTTTCCTAGATTAAGGTGCTCATCGCCTGAGCTCCAAATATTATGTCAATTTGGAACTGCGTGGTATTCGAAACTTTGTCCATGACTGCATGATTCACACTCTGGCTTGTGCGACCTTATGTGTTACTACTCTGAGTTGGCGTGAGGTACTGTACGGTCCTATATTCACAGTCTACTGGAAGTCTTCCATTCTTGATGGGGGGGTCAAAATTTAATGATCACTCAATGTATGCATGCACAGCGATTTAACACAGTCGGTTCTATTGAACCGGTTATTTAGAATATTGCTGATTGCCCTTTTGGTAAATAACAATGAAACAATAATTTGAAATAATGAAAAGAATTAGTGTTATAAAAAGTAATTGCATACTGAAAGAGATATGTCTGTGCCAGTGGTTCTCAACCTTTTATGCTTCACGTACCCCCTGGAAATGTGTATGTCACTGGTGTACAGTCGGTCAAAAAAGTATCCGAACGCTATGGTTGTATACAAAGTTCAGAAAAAACAACTGGCAACGATTTTTTTAGAAATTAATGATCTGGCAACCTTCGTGTACCGTACACGAAGGTTGCCAGATCATTAATTTCTAAAAAAAATCGTTGCCAAATTTTTTTCTGAATTTTGTATGCAACCATAGCGTTCGGATACTTTTTTGAGCGACTGTACCCCTTGTATAGATAGATAAAACTTTAGTTATAGTGTAAGAATGGAAATAAAATAAAACATATATATATATACACATTAAATTTTGCATTCATAAATTACATACCCTATATTTCCGCAGATAAGACGACCTTCAGATAAGACGAGGTATAAATTTTCGTCAAAGTTTTATAGTTTTAGCATATATCTGTCCTATAAGACGACCCCAAACTATCAACGGTCTATGAATTTAGTTGAGATCGGCGATCATCATCTGGATAATAATACTGTATAGCGTATACGGAATTATGTCCTATTCGCAAACATTCGCACTGATTCGGGCATTCAGGTAAATGACCTTTACTGTTCACAAAAGCGTCGTATGGGCTATTTATTTTGTGGACATACCCTACTCTGTACTAGGAAATAATTACGGTTTGTCCGTTTTTTCCTCAGTAGCTCAATAAACATAACTTTTAATATTTATTTTGTTTTAGTATTGTTTTACTATTACAATGTAATGTATTATTTACTATTGCAATGTAATGTATTATCATATAGCGTATTTAAATAATATGATAGATTTTTCGATAAGTTGTAGTAATAATGGTTTCAATTTATATAAATTTCAATCTAATTTTTTTTGTATCTGTCCTATAAGACTGCCCGGTTTTTGGGGGCCTTTTTTATGATTCAACTATCGTCTTATCTGCGGAAATATACGGTATATCGATAAACACAAAATATGACAATTTTGCACAGCAGTGTTGCCAACTTAGCGACTTTGTTACTAGAACTAGCGACTTTTGAGTTCTCACGGTGCACCCAAAAAAATTTACCACGTTGAGAACCAATGGTCTATACAAAAGGAAACGTTTTTGCCTGTTTGTTTTACTAACTTCGAAAAGGTAGATTCCCCTAATAAGTTTCTGATCATTGTGTACTACAGTTTAATAATAAAATAATTATTGCATTTGAAAAAAAATAACTGGTTGTTAATGAAATGGAATAATGCCACTGCTTATACGTGTATTTTCTAGTTTAATTTTGCTAATTTTTGAAGTTAACCTTTTTAATCAAAATTGGAGGCCGGAATTTTAATCCTGCCTTCAGTTTTGAATGAAGGTCGGATTTTAATTCATTTGAAAATTATATTTCAATTTAAATTAGATAATACAATTTATTTAGCGTTTTGCTTGTTAGGAACAAATAGTTGCCCCCATTACAGTTGAAGATTTATATCATTATGTAGAAAAATAATGCATGAAATTTAAATGTAATATGCAATATATATGCATAATCTTCAAGTAGCCATGTATATGGAGAAATAACCAGACTGTGCAATTTAATTCTCCATACACGTCTATCTTAAGCTGTAAGTTGTTACATTTGTTTACTGTCAACCATTTCCAGCAAAGTTCTTGTCTACCAACAGCAATCTATATCTCCGTATTCCTGAAGCATTTAACTACATTGTTCATAATTCTAATCTCTAATCTGCAGTTTGTATGCGGACAATATATCAAAAATAATTAAAACTAATTCTGTATATACCTCATGAAAGTTTTAAACATAAATGAAAAATACGCTTAATTTCTAGAATGCACATTAGATTTAATTTATAAAATTCGTTAAGCACTTAAGGAATTCATTCAGACCGTCAATAACGTTTTAGAGATATTTTCTCTCACAGCACTGACTCTGCTTGCAGCTCCCATAAGGTGCGAGCAGCCGTGTCCTTGAGCAGTTGTCATTAAATATGGTCCGAGATCTCATCTGTGGAGAATAGGTCCGGTGATCGGGAACGCCGCGGCAGGATACCGTACTACGTAAACTGTCCGTAGTAACTTGGGCAGTATGTGGGCATGCATTATCTACTGCAGCATAATACCCGGAAACGTTCCAGGGTAGCGTTAGGAATGTAGGTTCCATAGCAAGGTCCAAATATCACGGGTTGTTAAAGTTCTCACAATGTGTACTAGGAGTGTTCTTCTGTCGTAGATGATGCCAACCAAAATATCAGTGGACGATATATGTTCGGGAGATTTTTCAATGTGCTCTACTCCAGACATGTGTACTGCCATCATTCCATTCCAGACAGAACTCCGATTCATGGTGAACAGCACGGATCTCCATTAGTGCATCCAGTGATTCTGGATTCTGCATCATTCCAGCTCACTATTCCTCTGCTATGGAAGTAGTGACAAAAAATGACCAACGGAGAATGTTCTTTCACACTTTTGGCAGCTTCTTTCCTTTAGCTGGATAAGGATTGAATAATCTGAAAATAAACGATAAAACATATATTAAAAATATTATTATTGATTATTTGTACAAAGCAATGGATTTTAAATACGAGATTTTATATTCAAATAATAATATTAACAGCCATAATTTTATGATAATGCATACTTAAATATATATATATATCGCATTTGTAAAGTGTATAGTTGAGTTTCCTACTTATTACCTCATAATAATGCATATTTTTGTATTTGACAGTCACTAGCATGCAAATGCAAAAATCAAATTTAATATAATATTTGCTTTAATATTGTATGTGGGACCCTGAAAGTCAGCTTTTCTGCACTACTAATTTAATCTTCAAGTGAAATTTGACGCCAGAGGGAGCCCATTACGGTGTTGCTCGCTGTATTTTCTTGTTCAAGTGTTCTTTGGTTTGGGAATACATTGTTGTATCACCAGCACTTTGGACGTCACCCTGATCTAGTCCATAATAGCAACGCCATTCGCCAGTAATAACGAACCTTGTAAGCTGAGATGGGTTATGGGCTTGTGGCCTATTCTGCGTTGTAGTCCCAGCCCCTGGATACCATGTTTCATTGGGCGTTATCTAACCAATGATATTAATAGAAATAAATAGTTTCAACATCATGACCAACCCATGTGGACAGTCCTTACATTGGTCATATGTCAGCCAGCACAGTTCTTGGTGTAATTTGCATGGCTCTTTCTTCTATCGTGATGTTGCAATTTGCATGTTTCACAGAGCAATTACATAAGCATAGTCAAACGGGACTAGAACTACTGGATACATTTTAAACCACGACGCAATATAACTTATTCTTTGCAAGACACACCATAGCAAACGATGGAAGAAGAAAACAAAATTTGCAAAGTGGTGTGCAGATAAATCAACTTTACTTGAAAACATTTTGAAATACTATCAATGCCAATGTTTTTGTGAATTCCATAATATTATTAAGATTCCAACGAATTCCAACGAAAGTGGAAAAGTTTTTGGATGTCTACACAGAATGTGACCGACTATAAATGCAGGCTCACACAAATTTATGCTATCGTCCTCTTTTCACAATTTTGTGGATTTCTAAAAGCGAAATAAGGCAAAATACCCCGTGTTATTATTACTGTATTTGTAATTTTCTTGTGCTGTGAGTCACTTCATTGATATTCTTAATTTAGTAAAATATTAATAGACATCATTAAAATATTTCTTTTAAGGCGATTGTTTGACCATTAACGAGTACAAATCGAGTGAGCTATAACTAATAATAAAGTAAAAAGTTATATGGCCCACATGTGACATATATTTTGTTTGTTTATACTCTTTGCATTTCTTCTGTGCATTTTTATATGTTCTATATACTTTTTGTGCTATGTAATAGATTTTAATCTGTATCTGAAAAATATTAATCTAATCTAAAACCTAATCTGATTATTGTGTGATACATCAAGGTCTAAAAAAAACGGCAGATTATTGCTGCCAAGTGGAATATCTCTTGCCACTCTAGCACCGAAATTTCTAATGTAAACAGATCATTTTCAATATGCATTAAAAGTTTCGCCTTTTCTATGTTTAGTGCCTTCCAACGATGTAAATTAAAAACACCTAAAGATTTGAAAAATGCGAACTATAATATACCATTACTACAAATACAAATAAAAATAATTTTCCAAGTACCTTTTAAAACAACCTTTACCGCCCACTGGCTATAATGGAACAACTTGTGCAAATGCAAACCTCATGACCGACACATTCTACCATCAAAATTTCAAATTTATGGCAACACTACAGGAAATGCAATATTCATTTGAAATCGCAATTTTGGAATTTTTGCACCGGTAGACAGCGTAATTTAAACTTTTGAGAGATTCAGAAAGTGCGAATCGTAAAATTTCATCAGTATCTAGCCAATCCAAAAGGAATTTTAATTTTTTCTCTAAAACCAAACAATTGTTGTTGTTTTTTTAAATGAAAAATCGAAAAATGTTGCTCCCCCCCTTCCCACCTGTCGTGGCGGTGACGAGGGATGGTGGACTTCCGAACTTCCTTTTAAAATTTCTGTTAATTAATCACCCCAATTAATTACACTGGTGATTTTGAGCGAAATCAAAGATCCGCGGTTTTTTACACCCGTACTTAGGTGTACGTCAGATTTGCTGTGCATTTGGTGAAATAAATAAATGTCCAATGCACTAAGTAGAGGATGACACAATATTTATTTGCATTCACATATACGCAATAATAATAATATATATGCAAATAATATATATATATTATTTGCATATATATACGTACATATAGGAATGCGCTCGATTCTGAGGCCTTAGTTGCACTCCATTCGATGAAATGGCTTTATCGTTGTTACTTGGAGACTCTCCAATCAGCTTAATATAACATGAATGCTGCTTTGCTTTTGCAGGTATTCATTTAATAAGGTGGAAATCTATACTTTCCCAAACAGAAATCTCTTTACAGACAGCTCAGAACTCGGCGAGAGGATATCATAATCCCTGCATGCATAACCTGGTTCACACAGAATTAAGTTGGTTGTAGTTAAGGGCTTAACCCTTTGTGCTTGAAAATCGTAAATTCCTCATTATTAATTTTTAAACTTACTTTCCAGATTTAGATAATGATTTTACGGTGCATTTTTATTTCCCCATTGAAAGGGATTTTTGCAGAGCTAAAAGACTATCCAAAAGAAGGGTGGGGGGAAAGGACGTTAGAGTGTTGCAAGAACTGTCGCTTAGCCTTGTGAGCCCCTGAGCTTGAGTGTTTTGTCGATAGGAGGAAAGACCTGAGGGAAAAGGAGGATTAGACAGGTGCCCATATCTTGTATGAGAGACAGTCAAATAGTCTGCTTTTGCTACTCTCAGTTAGCTAGTGCGCTGGAGTCTAATTGACTGTCGCTCCAGTGAAAAGCATCATTCATGCACTACAATATCATATCAGCACCTTTAGCTCAATTTTTACAGTTTGTGCTTTACCTTTTAAGAGTGAACTTATTCCATTTTAACATTGGTGCCCAGGTTAACTCGTGGGATTTAATTATATGTGGAAACCTGGTGCCTTAGCCACCATCTCCACAGTTTGCCTGATCTTCAAGCGCGCCCTATACAGCAATCATGGTTTCTTGGCATGAGGTATAGGGCTACACAATGCCCTCTGCTTTCGATTACATCCAGGCCTAAAGTCCCATATAACTCAACCTTTGGGAACGTGCGACAGTCACATTCGAAGAAATCTCTCGTACACTGTCTAAGTATGTAGAAAATTGTATATGAGAGTGATTTCAGCTATTCATCATTTGTTGGCCACCTTCAAACACTTGATGAGGAATTCTAAAAGAAATTTGAACAGTTCATCGTTATTGAAAAAGTGGTAGCTTTCTTTTTTTGCACATTTATTTACTTGCCACATAGAAGTTACAGAAACTGCTACAATCCATTGGAAAACTCATTCAAGCAAGGGCGAAAGAGCTAGAAATGGAGATTATGGAACAAAATGACACTGATTTTGAAATCCTGAGCAATATATGAGAACTTTTGGAATCTGGTGGACCAATACCAGTTTCCTTCCTTAGAAAATGCAGTGTACAATATAAAATCTTACTTTGGTTCTACTTATTAGTTCCAATCATTGCTTTCAACATGTGCTTCATAAAATCAAAGAACATATCTCTACTTACTGATGTCCATCTTGACGATTGTTTGCAAGCAGCAACAACATCCTATAATCAAAAATTTCAGAAATTGGCCGATTAAATATACTGCAAAAAATTTTACTAACGAACTATCCACGTGATTGCGGATATGGAAGGAGTGATGGGCTCCATTTTCAATAAATTTAAGTAATACGATCTTTTGCATTTAAAACTGGGTATTTTTTATTGTACAGATTATTGTTATTAAATGTGTGGTTTAGGTACTATTTGGTATTCAAATAATTATTTGTCCTCAAATAAAAATCAAAAATGTGTTATGTTAATTGGTTGCGGTGACCGCCACTTTTATAAATTCTCAAATGTGTCCGTAGGTTAAAGGAAATGCAACTATAAAAACATTTTGTTAAGTTCTCATTGTTAATTACAGGGGTCTTCATATAAAAATGCTACTTGGCGGCGTAATGGTATCGCGTTTGCACTGCAACTGCCCGGATCTTGGTTCGAGTCCTGGGCTGGCATGGCTGTTTGTGTGTGCTGTTATTTCTAACTTAAGCAGCTGTCAGCAGCGATTTTTATCGTAGTGGGGTATAGCCTTGTATGAAAAGTTGTACAAATAGATGTATGTTCTAGGGCCATTCTCCGTTCTAGGCGTTGCAAAGAAATTATTTAACGATTATTGAGGGGTTAAAATGTTAGCTAAACTGTAATATTAATTTTTCTACTGATTGTAGGATCTCTTACATTTCTTTCGCAGTGACATCGATAACTGATGGTGGTGAACATGACCAGCTGATTATTAAATAGTCTGAGATCAAGAAAGTCCCTTAGATTCACGAGGTAGACAATTTTTTTTGCCGTAAAGGTGAAAAGGTTAATGAATATGAATTTCTCTCAGTTTCAAGTCAACTCTCCATCACGATTACGATTTAACATTGATAGAGTCACTTATACACAATTTGCACTTTTGATGGGTTCATCGAATAATAATGAAAGCTCAACATCCTAAGCAACTTTTCTTCCTTTATTTTAAATTATTTTCTTTGGATTAGATACTTTTTTTTAGTTTTTTATTTCCGTATTTTTAAACATGTTGAAACATTAACCAGTATGTATAAGATTATTGTTTTTATTTCTCTAATTTTTTCAGTCAACAAAATGCAAACTTGTGAAAGTTTTAAATTCCGTTTTGGTAACCGATTTTTAAAGTGATAATTTACATCTAATTGTTTTGTTTTAATTGATTTTTCGTATTGTTAGTTATGTTTCAAAAGCATTATAAAATGGCAATGTTAAGGTGATGCTGTAATTCATCTGATAATAGCTAATCAAAAATAGTATTAATTCTTCTGTAGTGTGCGCAGTGAGATTGTACCTGAAGCCTCACTCCGTAGTTAAAGATTAAACTAATGCACGTTGAAAAAAAGAACATGCGCAAGGCCTCTTCTGACAGCTATTAGCATCGATTTCCTTGAAAAGTTGAAAATGATTTCTTAGACGAAACTACTTTGAAACTGTTTGGAAATATTTCAGATGAAACAGATCACGAGGCTAACAGTTTTCGGGCAGTTAGTGAAGAAAAGAAAGAATAGCAACTACTTTGAAAAACCTAACTTTCATTTCGAAGTTTGAAAAAATATTACAGCTTTTCATTAAAAATATTATATACCAAAAAAAACTGTTTTACGTTTATAAAATCTATTTATAACTTTTTCATTTTTGGAACTTTTATGTTTAATCACATTTTTCTATTTTGTTCTGATTTGAAAAAAGTGAAATCTAATTTTTTTGATGATTCCTAAACATTCAAAAGAATTTTCTTCAAAAAAGGATCATAACATTCATTAAAGGAACATTATGTCTCTTGTTTTAAAACAGTTGCAAAGTAATAACCTGAAATAAGAAACTCGATTTGATGCAACAGAAGCTGAGTAAACGGAAAGAAAAAAAACAAACGACTAATTTACGTAAAACTCTCATTTTAAAAACACACATTTTTTTTTACAAAAGGTAATAAATTGCATGAGATTGTTAAAACAAAATATTTGAATATCTGAAGCCATCAAATGGAGCGATTTGTTAAATGATTTGAATGTGACACATAAAGTCGTCCAAAGAAGAAACAAATATCTCTTAATATCAGGCTGTCACAGTTTACGATGGCCAGAAGGATCGATGAAATGGAAGTAAGCGGTGAAACGACTTTGAGGAAGACAGCAGAGAAATTTAAGCTGTTTTTCATTATGGCTCAAACGGATCGTAGGATCAGACTTTCCAAAAGTTAAATGGGCATTGGAGAAGATTCCGAAACGTTTTTTGCTTGACTTTTGAATATTTATGCAAGTGATACATTTGATTTATGCACCACTTTCTCAAAATCATTTTGAATCTGCTATGTTTTTGTCAATTGGAAGCAAACTTCAGGTCTCCCTAAGTTGTAAAATAAGCATTTTATGAAACATGTCACTGGATATGTTAGAGATCTGAATTAAACAGACTATTTAAATTTTTTTTTCAGAAGTATTCTTCAGAATCTAATGAGTTATTGAATATGCAACATTTGCAAGCACTGCTGCGACTCGTAAGAATTTATCACGAAAGTTAATTTCAACTATAATAGTAGCATGTGCTGTATCAAACCTTTTCCTAAAATAAGTTTTATTTTGAGAAGTTCGTTTATAATTTCTTGATTTTTCATCAGTTTTTAAGAAAACATTTAGGACAGATGAGTCTGCTATTATATTAACTGTTGAAATACCATTTAATGGTTTTCTGCAGATGTCAAACCAATCTTAAACATCTGATACGATATTCAGCCATACATGCTCGCTCCAACCCAATTGACACACTCTTAATCTAATATTCAATCATCTGATCGATAGCCATCTATGTTATCACCTATATATGTGACATGCTCCTCAGCTTTCGAAAGACAGTGTTCAATATTTCTTTGCAGATTTCAAATTGAAAAATCGCTTTTGATGACATGATGTGTTTACAATTTTGATGCATTTGCAAACTGGCTTTACGAGAATTTAGTACTCTACTTATTCCACATTTACAAGATAAATCGACGAGAAATATTTTTATCAGTGATTGTCCAAGCTCTCAGTTGTAAATTGGAAAATTCTGTGTCAAACTGAGCAACCTTTTCCTTTCATTTCTTCGTGTCTTGCTTTTGAAAAGACAGGAAAACGTATGTTAAAGCCTTATATTCAGAGTAGGCAAACAATATACATCTTGAACAATAACCTCCCTAAGCTTGTTTCGAACTTTGGAGTCACTGTGAGCTGGAAATTTAGTCAACTGCACAGAACCATATGCCATTTAGTAACACAATAAATGAATTCTGGTGAAAATGTTACGTGACATGGCATCCATTTTTAAAATTAAAAAAAATAAATTTCAATGATAAATGTTCCTTGCTTTTCCTTCTTCATTTACTATAAAACATAATACATTTAACCATTAAAAATTTACATTCCTACTTCACTTTTAGAAAGTTGTTTTGTAACATCTAAATTTCTTATTTCAGATGAAACCGTCCAGATACTACTTTGCT
The DNA here is from genome assembly GCA_038380435.1 of Ryuthela nishihirai. NCBI lineage: Eukaryota > Metazoa > Arthropoda > Arachnida > Araneae > Heptathelidae > Ryuthela > Ryuthela nishihirai. The sequence goes on from JAWZYU010000012.1 coordinate 76,019,072, forward strand.
TTTAAATTAGTGATGGATACTGGAGCTGGCCTCTTGCGACCCAAGACATATTTATCTCTGACCCGAGGAAGATATTCTGAAAAAAATATTTTTTCTAATTCAAGACAAATTGTTTTATAGGGCAATGAAGGAAAAATACATGTTCACAAATCGATAAATAATAAAAATTGATTTTGCTTGGAATTTTTTTTCATAGATTCACTTACTTTTCTTCTCCTTAATTTTTAAAACTGAAATGTTTGCTCTTTTTAAAACAGAATATCAGACTGAATTTCTGTGTTTCCACCGTAGAAACATTTTCTGCAGTGGAAATGATTAAACCTCACAAAGGAATCATTTGACTGACATTCATTGCATTCGACATGAAGACCTAATAGGGGGAAGAGGAGTTTTGCTGATATTACTTAATATTATTTTGTATCAAAGTAACGAATTTTTAACTTGTGCAGAATTTGAAATTGGTAACAACAATATTATACTCAAAGAAAGGTGGCATAAGATCATTGCTTATATTTATTTGCCCATTTAGTTAGGCTTCATTTCTGATAACATTAGCAGTAGCAAAATGTTTAATCACCCCGTGCCACATACACTCCAGATTTGCATTAATCCGACCATGTTTGTCATAACATGAATAACTACCGTTTAATAACTAATTTTGTCTTTCAAATCAACTTTTGTTCGTTTTAATAATACTTAAAATTGTGTTAAATATTAATTAATAGATATATACACTACTGGAAATAAAAAATCCATCGCTTGCAAAAAGTTATGCAAATGTGATGAAATTTAGGGAGGCGGTAGTATATGGAAATGATTAGGTTTTCAGGACGATCGAAACGATTGGATAGGCGCGAGTTGACATCACAGGTGCGGAGCAGTCAAGCACAGATAAAAGCAACTAAAGCTCCCTGGTTGACAAAATGTTGTGGAAATTGTTCTAAACACATAAAGATATCCTTACGCAGACATCAACAGCCGTTCCAACAGTTAACAGACTTTGAGCATGGAAGAATCTCTTTATTTCGGGGTGGGGGGCGGGTCCTTTGGGACACCCCCCCCCCCATGGGGAAAGCGCGTGCTCCGTCTCACGGCACTACATGCGCTTGGCAAGAGAAGCCTAGAAGTAGAATATGAAGTTTGTCTCAGAGGAGACCAGTAGGGACTTTGAGTATGGGTGGCGTTAAAGGGGGTGTAGAGTGCAGCCCGGGTGAGAAAGGGAAGATAAGTATAAGAGCGATAGCAGCTCCTGGACTCAAAGAAGAGAGTCCTGAAGCCGGCAGACAAGCCAGCCTATGTCCCTCAAGTGTGCCCTGACACGGGCACTCTCAATGGACACCGAGACCAGCTCACCTGCTGCCTCATTGATCACCTGGGAGTCCCTGAGTTCGTTAGCGAACCCTTCCGTAATCTCACACCTGAGGATATAGTGTCTGACATCTGCCTCTGGAGCTCCACAGCCGCAGTAACTGTGGGTAGCGATCTTAAACCGCTCCAGGTATTTGGGGAAACTCCCATGTCCCGTAAGGACCTGCGTCAAATAGTGATCAGAGGACATCAGGGATAGACTGATCCTTTTCAAGAATGTCTTTGTTTGTAGACTATTCTCAGTCGTATCCCAGAGCCTCTGCCACTCAGTCAATACTCTTCGACATAATATAGACTTCAGGGTAGTTTTTGAAGTCCTTACCGCTAGCACAGGTTGAGTGTTATTACCTGCTGAGCGGACCAGTTCGTCTGCCCGCTCATATGCCTCATGGCCTACATGTGCCTTGATCCAGGAGAAGGATATTATGGGCATGTTCTGATTGCCCAGGATGCACTTGATTTCATTAACTGTGTGATGTCTGCTGTTCGCAGCTGCAAGTGCCTGCAGAGCTGCCTGACTGTCCTTGTACAGCCGAATGTCGCTATCCTGACCGCCGTCATTGAGGGCCCAATTGAGGGCCTCTCTGATGGCGAGCAGCTTTGCTTGGAAGGCCGAGCCGTTATTTGTTACCCTCCTATTATAATCATACACCCTGGCTCCTTGAGAGTAGACAGTGAAGGCTAGGCCCACATCATCTTCGCTCTTCGAACCATCGGTGTATATCTCTGTTCTTAATCCTAATGATACCTCCTTGGACCAGGACACACATAGTCTTCTTGTGGGATTGAGTTCCCACTTAGCGGTATTTGTTTCATATTCCTCAGGATCATACTGAACTCCGAGATATGTTGCTTACTCCTTAGCCTGCAGGACTCTGAAGATGGTCGCTTCTTTACAGACCGTCAAAAATAGCGGTGGGATCCCTGCTAACACCAGGAGGGCATCCGTAGATGTGGTCCTATAAGCCCTGATGATTCGCAGTAAAGCTGGTCGTTGGGCTGCAATCAGATTTCTACACATTATGGAGTGGTCCGTCGGGCGCCACCAAGCGCCCGCACCATAGGTTAGGATCTGCTCTGTTCCCCTAAGATAAATTTCTTTGAGGACTTCGCTTCGGAATCCCCATGAGATGCGAGCCATTCGCCCCAGCTTGCACATAACATTTGTGCATGTAGCTTTCAGGTCCTGCAAGTGTGGGATCCAGCTCATCCTCTCGTCCAGAGTGATCCCCAAGTACTTGAGAGTCGTCCTATGGCAGATATTTTTGCCTTGTAGTTTGAAAATAGGGTACCTCTTTTTGAGTACACCCTCTTTAGCAATCGTCATAGCTGTTGTCTTAGCAAAGCTGAACCCGAGCATATTGCGCAGACACCATCCTTCTAGTATTGTCAATGCTGCATTGCCAGCAGTCTCCAGTCTCACTCTGGAGTGTGCTATTATAACAAGCAGTATATCATCGGCATAGGCCTGGAGCCAGACGCCCTCTGGTAGGGTCAACTCCAGGGCAGTATCGGCGACCGAATTCCAGAGGAAAGGTCAACTGCACGAACCCTGCAGGCAGCCTCTTTCCAAGTTTCTTGAGGCCGACCCGCTGGCATGGGAGTAGCTGACCATCCTCTCACTGAGGTAATTGGCCACTAGAACATAGATGTTCCTAGGACAAGAACATTATTTTAGCCTACTAAGTATTGCGAGCCAACAGACATTGTCAAAGGTGCCCATCACATCCAAGGCTATAAGAGAGGTATGCGTCTTGTGCATTTTACTTACCCTTACAATGTCCACCACTTGTTTGATAGCTGCTGTGGTGGACTGGTCTGTCCTGAACCCAAATTGATTTGCGTTCAGGAATCCGTTTTTATAACAGTGGAAATACATCCTGTTTATCATGAGTTTATCCAGTATTTTTCCCAACACCAGCAGCAAACATATTGGTCTGTATGATCTTGCATCTGCTGGGTCTCTGCCTGCCTTGTTGAAAAGGATCAGGTCAGCCTGTTTCCAGGTTTGTGGTAATATTCCCAGTTTCAAACAAACGTTGAAGAGCTGGGTGAACAGTACTTTATGTTCATTAAACACCTGATATATTATTTCCACAGTCAGCCCATCGTGTCCCAGGGCTTTTCCCCGGGCCATATATCCGATTACCTCTCCAACTTCCTCTTTCGTAAACGGAACATCATCTGTTGTATCCGGTGGTATCCTGCTATGTTCCCTTAGGAGTTGATGTTCTGCGTCATCAGAGCGCTTATCATCGTTAGGGAATAAATTTTCTAATAATACCTGGATAGTTTCGCCAAAGGAAGAGGTCTTGGACCCATCTTCTTTGCGAACATATTCAATTTCCAGGGGTTTAATGTCCTTCCCCGTTGCCAGTTTACTGCAGAGTAAATGGGTTCTCTGCAGAGACATCGCTGCAAAACTTCTTCCAGGAAGCCAGCTGCACTTGTTGTATAGCGAGCTTATACTTAGACTGTTCCTTCTTGTATATTTCTTCTCTGGTACTTCTCTCCCCATTGCAGCACCTTTGGTACCTTCTTCTCAGAGCTCGTACCTTGTTCCTCTGTATACTGAGCTCAGGTGTGAACCAGGGCACCGATCCTGGGTTCCCTCTTAAACCCAAAGGTTGTCTCGCATCCAATGCTTACATACTTAGTCACCTCTCTAAGGATGCCATTTAGAGAATTACAATCACCTATTTTTGTGATGCGCTGGCTGATCTTCGCCAGTTCCGGTGTCACAAGATGCAGGAGCTTACAACAGTCTGGAGGCCTGCCCACCGCAAACCTCTTTACATAGAGTGGGAGAGTTGATGTTCCGCCCACATAGAACTCGACATAATTATGGTCGCTGTTCGTGACCTTATCGCTTACGCACCAATTCTGGACAACAGGAAACATCCGAGGCGTTACCAGGGTCAAGTCAATCCAGCTCTGACCTCTTGGGCCTTGAAAAGTAGCTGGTGTATCCCAATCATTCAATAAAAATAAATCAGCAGAGTTGATAAAATTCAGAGTCATATCTCCTCCGACGTCTTGTCTATTTGAACCCCACAGGGGATGCTTCGCATTGAAATCCCCACCTACTATTATGTTCTTCGAGTTGACCTGAGTCAGGACATTTTGTAACTCGGTAAAGGAGTCCTCAATGTTGTTGTTCGGAGGACAGTATATGGAGATGGCGTGTACTAATAATCGCCCATAGCCGATCTCCACTACTACTATAGTATGATATGCCAGGATGGCATTCACTTTGGGATTCAAAACGACAATTCCAGCTTTTGGCTTGGCTCCTTTAATGCTAAATAGCCTGCTGATCAGAGGGAGTCCCCTAATTATGTTCTCTGTGCAGTAAGGCTCCTGTACTAGAGCAACATCGACTCCTTCTTCTTTTATCTCCTGGCTGAGTAGGGCCATTGCGGCCCTTGCCCCGTTTAGATTTATCTGAATAAATTTAAGACTCACCCTTTGACCACCTAGAAGCCTACTGCCCATAGTCAGTACACTTGTGTAGCAACTTCAGTTCTCTACAGTACGACGGACACGTTGTATCCATCGCACTGTGGCCAATGTCGTATTTGGCTCTGTGTTCCTTGTTTGCATTCTTGCAAACTATGCACTTAGGTTTGGGCTTCTTGCACTCCTTATATGAGTGCTTGCCCGCACGCTGAGAACACCGCTCTGTCTTCTGTTTGCAGTCTCTCTGCATGTTTCCAAATGCATAATATTTGTAGCATCTGAGCACTCTGACATAATCCTTCACGAAGCAACCTGACCATCCCACGTTTAACTTACCTACGTCTAGTAGTTTCCTATGTGAGGCACTACTAGTCTCCAACACCCAGTGGACGGTATTCGCCACTCTTGCCTTCACGGAGAACAGCGGGGTTAGGTCCGAGTGTTCATCCTTTAACCCATTTTGGCTGTGGGTGACCTTCTGAAGGTCCTCGAGGCGGTGGTCCTTGTCCACACTGCAAACCATGATCTTCAGCCTTAGCCTTTTGACTGACTTAGCCTCTAATAAGTCTTTATGTGTGTCATGGCTGTCTACTGCCCTCTTTAGACAGTCCATGTCGCTTTGAGAGCTGCATTCTACTATGATGCCATTTGCCCTCAACGGCTTTACCGTCATAACTCCAAGATTGAGGTCTGTGGGGTTGATGCTGCTCTTTAGGCGATCCGTGACCTCGATTGCTATCTTCTCTTTATTCTTAGAGAAGATCAGTAAGGTATGCCTTTGTTTAGGGGGAGTGGGCTTTTTAGCAACCACTAGACCACCCTTCCCTGACTCCTGCCCACCAACAGCCTTCGCATAGGTTGGTGGCTTTTCCTTTACCTCTGGAGGACATGCAGCTCCTTCTGTAATACGCCCTCGCATGGTTGCAATCTCGATTTCCTGGTCGCAAACTATGGTGTGCAGCTTCTTAGCTGCACCCATTACCATGTCCCTTAGTTCGTTATCAACTCTGTAGCAGAACATCGCTACCGCGAGTTCCTCCAGAAGGCCAGCCGCAGTTGCTTCCTGAGATGGGTTCAGTAGCCTTCCTGAACCCATCTCGTTTACGTTGAGTTCCGCTTTACCATCCGGGGCCGTCTCAATATTCGGGCTCCCTTACCTGTTACTGGGTCCTCTGTAACTTGTGGAGGCCATCATCTTCATCATTAGTACTTATGGTGGGAGGGGGAGTCTCAGGGACTTCTTCCACTATCACTTCAGGAGCAGTATCCTCTATGGGCTTACTGTCCTTTTTTCCAGTCCGTTTCGCTTTCTCGCCTGATACTGTCGCCAACTTCATCGGTTTCATATTTATTTCAGGGTATTCTACCCAGGCGGTCTCCACCCACAACCGAGCCCAACAAGGGGAGGCCTCAGAGTTATTTTATCACTCGAGGTATCTCAGAGCTGCACCCAGGTTATACCCAGACTTCAGATCTCCCCTCGGACCAGAGCATGATCCGGGCCAGAACCCGAATTGGTCCGGGTCCCGGTCCGGACCCAACCCCTATCGTCTGGGATCACCTCCACCAGGTTGGCTCTCTTAACCGCCCCTGACCCACCCTGGATGCAGAGGTAGTACAGGGGATGACTCACGAACCGATTGATCTGAGTGAGCCAGCTCAGACCGCCCGTTTTCTTGTAGCAGGGGCCAAGGATGGTGTATTGTGCTACCAGCTTGCCTGACCCTCAACCGCCAGGATCCCCTTTTCCACATTACGGGTCTCCACCCACGGTAAACTGGTGGGCCAGTCATTGGCGTGGCGACCATGATATATCTCCCACTTGCCCATATGGGCCTATCCAACCTTCACCACTGGCCTCATCTTTCCCTATTAGATACATTGCCCAATTTTGACAATCTATGGCCAGGTACCTCCCCGGAGTCCAGCATTAGAGGTGAGGCCCGCACACCTAGGACGTATTAGGGTGCGAAATTCGAGTTGTGTTCCGTGCGGCTGCAACCCGGAAATGGGAAATTGGCAGAGTAAAAAGGGGGGAGGACAGGAATCCATGTCCAAAGGCCCAAGGACTCCTATCCTCCCCCGTGTTAAAGAGTTACGACCTCAACCTAATCCCGCCGAATGACACAGAGACCTGTGAACCTGAAAAAGAATAGAAACTGTGGGAGGGAAACTTGTATCTCTCGACACAAGCTCCCTCCCTCTGAATATACAGACCTGTAAGTTTTGGGCTCTCCCCTTAGCCACTTGGCATCTGTATGCTTCTACTCCTTCATAGTATGTTAACAACCGCACTTTTGCAATCCTCAGTCCTTATACTGCAGTACTCCTTTGGTACTGCCAGTATTGTTTTAATCCTATTTCTCTTTTCTCATCCAACTCAATAACTCATCTTACTCCTCCATTCCAATCATCTCACTTTACTATTCACCTACTTTTTATCTAACATCTTGTGCAGTTTTATTTGCACTTTCCTCATTTTTCATCTTACTTTTCCTAATTTTCCTTCACTACTCTTTATTTCTACCTTACTTACAGTCCACCTCCAGCTGTACTCCAGCCCAATGGCTTTTGAAATTTAGTCAATTGACCTCCATGCACCTTTGTGCTTCCGATTGTGGAGTCATCTCTGATAGGGAACTCTTAGTCGGGCCTTTCCGTTTCGGCCTGTCCGACATGAATGACTCTTGTCGGCTTAGCCCTCCACTTCACTAAGGCACGCAAGCCCCCCCCCCCCCCACCACCACCACGTCAAGGTGGTTCCCATCGAGGGGGGCATGGAAGAATCATCGGCCTTAGAGAAACTGCTTTGTCGTACAGAGAGATGGCCAACCTTGTTGGCGGCAATCTCAGCATCATCGTACACATATGGCACCAGTGGGTTCAAGAAAGATCAAGCACACATCGAAAAGGATCAGGAAGGCGACATCTCACCATGGAGCGACAGGACCGCCATTTGCGACCATTGGCATTGCATGACAGATTCGCGACTACAACGCAACTACAAAGAGACTGGCTCATCGAAGGCTGACTGTAAAATATAAATATAAATAATCGACATGCTGACTGTAAACAACAGGCTTTTACAGTTTTCATTGCAAGCCTATCGTCTGGCAATGCCTTTACCCCTCACATCTGCCTACAATCAAACAATCAGACAGAACTGGAATGAACAAGAGTGGAGTAATTTGGTGTTTAATAACGAATCTTGGTTTGTCTTGGTTAGCACGATGGTAGACAACGTGTTAGCCGTCGTCCAGAGAAAAGGAACGCCACCCAGTGCTTGCGACATCGTCACACAGCTCCAGCACCTGGTGTCTTGGTGTGGGGTACCATTTGTGGGACATTTCGGTCAGAACTGCTCATCGTAACTGGATCTCTAATTGCCCAACGATATGTTACCAACATTCGTTTTTGTCTGCAGTATCTACACGAGCAAAACGTTGAGGTATTACCATGCACAGCAGCAAGTTTTCCGGATCTTTCACCTATTGAACACGTCTGGGGCATGATGGGCTGACAGCTCCAACAACACCCAAGATGCGTGCTAACCACTGTCGCTGAAATGGAACAGCGACTTCGCACTATTTGGCGTTCTATCCCTCAGGAGGACATTATAGAGCTGTACGATTGCATTGCTGCGTGGGGCAGTTCAACATTATACTAATTATACTACTTTACCGGGTTGGTAAAATGATAATTCTCCATTTTTTTTGATAATGTAATCAATCGCACATCTCAGTGTATGTTATTAGCTGCCTGCGTTTCAATAAAATGGTATTAATCTTTCCAGGTGTTGCATTGTTTTCCTGGTAGTGTATATAGTCATTACATTTGCCTACTTTATGTAACGAAATTATTGTACTAATTTCCTTTTATGCTTATGCTACCTAGTTTACATGGACTAATAGTAGTCTATGACCTCGACCACTTCAAAGACTAATGCTTCATCCTCATTTACATAGAAGTGGTCATCACTGATCTAAATTGTCATGTTACCTCGAAATGGGTATGAAATACTTCTCATTAAATTAAAATTTATATTATTACTAGCGAAAAGTTCTAACCTACGACGAGTGATACTCTCAAAACATGTTTCGTTGACCAAAAGATACAAGGATCTCTGAGGGATTCATAAAGGAAAAAAAATTAGCACATTGTGCCTTGAGGTCGGAGTGATACTTGGTTGGTAATGGTTTAATAATATTTTTTTAGTAATTAGGAAACCCAATTTCTCCGCAATGTTTTCGAGAGAAATATTTTTCAAAATTTAAGTACAGGGTTTTATCAAAATAATGGAAACACCGACGGTGACTGGAGTCCACGCAATGTGCCATATGCATATCACAGGGACGACTTCACTCCTCGATGTGAGGTATATAAAGAGGAGAAGTACGATGTCGGCATCACGTAGCAATGCCACAGGTACTGCTACGTGATGTTGTGGCGTAATTGTCGACAATGTCAGATCTCAGTGACTTCCAAAAAATCATGATCATTGGTGCACGTCTTGCAGGAGCTTCAGTAACTTGAAAGGAAGAAATAATAAGTGTAACACGAGGAATTGTATCATAGATTACGATTACCTATCGAAAAGGACAGGGCGTTGCCTCCGAAAATTTCGGTCACCATACGAAGTTGTCAGATAGGGATAGGCGAACGTTGACACGGATTCTACAACGGAAGCACAAGACCACAGCATCGCAAATAGCAGCAGAGTTGAACACCAGTCAGAATGATCCCGTTTCCGTCATAACAGTTCATCGGGAACTTTATCGTGCCAGTATTTATGGCCGTACTGCAATCTACAGACCTCTGATTGCCAACATCAATGCAACAAGACGTGTAAGGTGGTGCAAAGCACATAAAAACGGAGATGCTAAAGACTGGTAACGTTTCATTTGGTCTAATGGATCACGCTACGCATTGGTTCCCACCACTGGTAGAGTGTACATCTGCCAAAAACCTGCAAAACGTAACACCCCGACTGTTTAGTTCCGATTGTGAAGCATAGAGGTGCATCCCTTATGCTGTGGGGTGCCATATCATGGCATTCCTTAGGATCATTAGTTATTCTTCTGCAGGGTCGTTTAAAATCCACAACGTACGAATCCATCACCTGTACCCAATGTTGCGGGCATTGTTCTCTAATGACCAGCTGTGGTTTCAAGCGGATAATGCACCCGTGCATTGCGCGAAACGTGTCAAGTTGTGGTTTGCAGGGCATGAGGAGGAAGTACAGCAGCTACCCTGGCCAACTCAATCTCCAGACTTCAATATTATTGAATATTTGTGGGACTATTTAGAGCGCAAGGTCAGGTCACACTTTCAACCTCCACTATCACTGCGACAGTTGGGCCATATTTTACAGGAATAATGGTCCAACATTCCATTACCGTATGTGAATGAATTGTATAAGTCTATTCCACGTCGAATTGCGTCTGTTCTGAACCCTCCAGGTAGGCCTACAGTTATTAATAAAATGTTCTCCACAAATAGTACGTGTTTCCATTATTGATCTACTTATTCTTTCTGCACATATGGTAAAAAATACTTTTCGTTTCCACTGGGTTCTTAAAGTAACTCGAAGGAAGCGTATAAGAGTTGGGAAGTTTTTCTTCTAATACAAAAGATACTGTGTACGTACGCGGTAATAATATCACATATAATGCTATGTACTTATTGGTTTTTCCTTGTACATTTGTGTCCAAAAGTTAAGTATGGTTTGGGTTGGGATGTTTTAACTCTAAGCTGTACTTTTTTTGTACAGAATAAATCACATGGCCAAGTCACAAGAATCCCGAGGGCTCAGAGAAAAATGGAAGGAGGGGACCCACTAGAAAGTTTTCAGGAGACAGACCAAGGCCATCCAGCGTGTTCTTTAGCTTGTTAAAAAAAGTTAAACTTAGTGACAAAATGGGCTATATCAAAAATTGGTGAAAACAGCAACAGAAGGTTAGCACATGCAAATGTGGAAATAATGATCCAATATCATGTGACCACATATAATTTGCATAAGAAATATGAACTGCAAATCTGTAATGGTATAATGACGGGACAGAGTGGAAAACCTAATTTCTTGTCGCCAACGCATTCTGTTTGTGTTCGAACCGATTTGTTGCTGTAACAATATGTCATACAAACAGCATATAGATGTCCTTACACATGGTCGGGCTATTGGGATGTTGGAATCAAACCGAATACAGAGTGATATTGTCAGAGCATTAGGTCTGCACCAGTCGGTGGTGTCAAGACTATGGAGAAGGTACAGCGCTCAAATAAATATCCGAACACTATGGTTGATTACAGAATTCAGAAAAATATCTGGAAACGAATTTTTCAGAAATTAGGGATCTGGCAACCTTCTTGTACAGTACACGAAAGTTGCCAGATCATTAATTTCTAAAAAAATCGTTGCCAGCTATTTTTCCTGAATTTGTAATCAACCATAGTGTTCGGATATTTATTTGAGCGACTGTACAAAGCGACAAGAAACGTTACTCGTCCGCGTAGAATGGCCTATATGTAGCACTAACAACGAAAGTAAGAGACGCATGTCAGTGAGAGAAATTGCTGTAGAGCTGTCTGCGTATTGGGGACGAACAGTTTCGAGGCAAACGATATACAGAAAGCTTCATGAACAAGGACTGTATGCGTGGCGACCTATAGTTTTCATTCCACTCGTCATTTACACCGTCAAGGAGAACAGGCAGGTATGGTGGTGCAGAAAACACCAGGATTGTACGGCAATCCAATGGGCCAATTTTTTTTCCTGTGAAAAATACAGGTTCAGTTTACAGAATGATACGTCGTATTTTCATCTGGAGAGACCCCACTATTGTTATCACACCTCAAACGTCAGAGAAATGGACCTTTACAGAGGTGGTGGTTTACTTGTCCAGGGTGGCATTATGTAACATGGCCACACGCTGCTCTATGCCTTTCTGGAGGAATTTTCACAGGCATCAATTACGACGATGAAATCCTGAAACTCTACCTGAGACTTTTTGGGGTACTGTTTGGCACACAATTCTTGTTTATCGACGATAATGCGCGTCCACATAGCGCTATTTAAGTGGCTGATTTCTTTGAAAATAATTATATCCAGCATATTCGCCAGACTTCAACCCTATAGAGCATGTGTGGAATGCATTGCTGAAAAGGATTACAGCTCGTCAACCTCTTCCCGGAACTCTGATAGCACAGGAAGTGCTATTAATTCCGCAAGACTTTCTTACTGCCCTCATCAACAGCATGTGACACTTGTATCACTGTAAGGAACCATCCCACTTTTACTGAACTCTCCTGCACGAGCGAATGTGTATTCTGGTAACTTCTTTAATTGCTACCTTATTGAACTACATTGCATTGCTCCAATTTATCGTGTATTTCATGCCAGTTGTATCTCGCATTTCATCCCTCCTCTCATGTTCCATCTGCAGTAATCGGCCACGTCATTCTATTGTCTCGTATTTGTCATCTTATCTATTTTGTCAACTATGCTTAACTTTTGTATACCAGTGTATGATCACGAAATATTCTGAATTTATGATTTTACACTATGATTCAATAGCTTATACCTGTTCTCCAAGATGAGTCAAAATCCAAATAAATATATATAACATGTTCGATGAAAATTGTTCGATTATATTATTAAATTTGATGCATTTCAAATATGAAATAAAGAAATGACGTGAAAAAAATAAATTGCATATCTTCTACCGGTTATCCAGACTCTTTGAACCATATTTTATTTTACATTTACACGTGCATTGTTCACATTTGGTGCTTCAATCAATCAGTACTTTTTTAGTAACTTTTTATGTTTTATTATTACACGAACATTATATTCCGCTACGATTAATTTGTTATTTATTAGAGTTCTTCTGTCTTTCTGTTTGATCGAAACTTCCTCCTACACGTGAAGACAGTACCTCCAAAATTCGGTCTACAGCTTCCTCAGAGCAAATGTAATGGTTTAGACACCAAAAAGTTCTACTTCCGTCGAAATCATGGTCCTGTTAACAATGTTTCTAAACCTGAAGTGTTAAGTCCTGCTCCTAAGAGAGAAAAACAAGAAAACCAAAAATTCGTTATACAACGTCCTCTGAATTCATCTTTAACCAAGGTGAATGAATTTTTTATACTCCAAATAATAAATACATTCTCCAAACTTTCTTCTTCCTTTCAAAAAAAAGCACGCACCGAGAAGAATAACCAGAAAGGTAAAAAAAAAGACAAAATTTATAATTATCTAATTCCATATATTACTTCCTCTCATCGTATATATTAAATCAACGTAGGTGATCCCGCTCCCCAAACCTTCCTTTCTCCCTACAAAAAAAGGAAATGCTTAAATAATTACCGAGTGCAATAAGTTATATTCCAAATGAAATCTTTCGTAATTGGAGTATCATGGGATACCTGAAATTACACTACAGGAAACAGAACTTCAATTTAGGCTGGCACTGTTTTTTATTTTAACCATTGGCCGATAACAAGATTTTCTTCGCATTTATGCCTTAGAATGGAGAGAAAATCCTGGATGATTTTGCTTCGTTATTTGTCTGTGATGTGATTTTTCTACCCAGAATGGACTACGTGGCCATGCCACAAGAACACCAAATGGTCATTGCTGAACATGTTAAGTGACAGATGGAAGTCTTCTGCCAAATCCATAGAGCTTTTTTTTTTTAATATTCACAGAGTATGGCTCTTTCCTTCATTTCTCCCCCTATTCCTAAAAAAATGGGTAAAGGAAATTTTATTGGATCCATCGGAAGGATTTGTATGTCAAATCAAAGCTTGTGACGTGGCGCGTGGGGGAGGGGATAAGTGACCTATTATATATTTTAGAATTTAACCCAATTGCGTTGTGGACCCTAGAACGAGACATGGTAAAACTGCTATGGCTTACAATTGTTTACTTGAGACTAGCAAAAAGGCTAAATTTTCTGAATTGTCTGATATTTCTAATACGGGTTAAAACTGAATTTTCTACTGTGGCATATGCTTCCAAAAGTTTCCTCGTCAGAAGAAATGGTATATTCAAACGAAGACCGTTTTCGACTCTACTCTCACCTTTTATTTAACTTTTCAACACTTTTTAGAATTTATAACCACATTATGTCGCTGATGCACGTTTTGCAAGCATGATTTAATCCTATCATATTAAAACAGAAATTTGCGAACTAGGATAATTATATCTGCATTTATTCGTAATCTGGAATTGAATAAAATAAAATTCGTTTTATCTCAGGTTACAAAACTTCTCTAATTCAAAAATTTAAAATTTACCTTTAATGCAATGATGGTCACATAGGTTAATATTAACAATTTCACAAATGAAAACCCGACAGTCTGCAGAATTTGATTGAGCTGTTGAGTGACTGAATACCGACACTGCGTGAAAACAAATTTTTGGAATATAGTAGAAGCACACTTTTTTTAATTTTCACCATTATCAGATAACACGTTTTTCTTCGCATTTACGCCTTAGAATGAAAAGAAAATGCTCGTGTTCAAACGTTCGATAACCAGACTGTGAATTGCTTACGTTATATTTTGTCTGTTATGTTATTTTTCTACACAGAATGGACTACATAGCCATTCCACAAGGACACCAAATGGTCATTGCTGAACATGTTAGGATAGAGATGAAAGTTTTCCGCCAAAGCCATAGAGCACGTTTTTTTAATATTCACAGAATTTGGCTCTTGTGCGCAGGAGGACAACACGTAATGACCTTTTCGATGAATGGTGGTTTCTTCCAAGCTCGTAGCTGTCATTTTTCCACCTGGGGCAAGGCGGGAATTAGCAGAAAAAGCAGATGTAGTGAGGATTCGAACCTAGAAACGTCGATTTGAAGCCTGATGCGCAACAGAGTTGGTAGCTTAACATGTTCTAGCCAAACTTTGCTTTTCAGGCAGGAAGGGTAGGATTTGCAAAGTGAAATCGTGAAGTAGAAATCGATACAATGTATAACAATCACTTCATTGTAGTTTTCAAATGATTCAGCATTTTAAAGCGTTTCACAATTAATATTCCGTGTATTCCAATTAGGTTAGCAGATGGTCTTATCTATTATTGTTCTAACTACTGACTTCTCTATGTCTTTCGAAAATTTCTACTAAACCAGAAACTTTTCTTCCAGTTAAACTTCATATTTTTTATTTAGGTATAGACTTTCTAACTACATTTTTCTTTTCCTATAACAAAAATGTACTTAAAAAGCATGAAATCTTCATTTATTTGCTTTACCTTATAAAAAAGTTACAGAAGTTTCCTCTTTGGAAAAGCCAAAGTTTTCTCAAAAGGCAAAGCAATGGAGTTAAAACACAAACAGAATGGTACTGATCTAATTTGTCCCTCTGCTGGGAAATCTTGGCCCTCTTGCTTTCCCTGCTGGCTCCATCAGCAATCAGTTGAGAGAGATTCTAACTCACTTGTGCTTATCAGAACTCGACGATTTAACGGTGTGTTCACTTACTCATTCAAACTGCGACTTCCTTTACAATTGTGTTCTGATGAGAAAGTAATGCTGTTAAAGGAAAACAATTGTTAAGCAATTAAAAACAGTTCACCTGAAATCAACAGATCAAGAACACTAAAAAAATAGCAATTGTATTCAATGAAGTTTCGATTGAATGTTGTAGCATTTAGCACTCGTTTCACATTGTTTCGTAAAAACATTTAAATGTTACAACGAACCCACAGAATAACGTCATGTAGAGGTGTCATTATATTTTAAATAACGTCGTATATTTGGTACAGAATGAAACAAATTGCAGTTATAAATTTCGTTTTAATGACCTTTTCGATGAATGGTGTTTTCTTCCAAGCTCGTCGCTGTCATTTCTCCACCTGGGGCAAGGCGGGAATTACCCGAAAAATTAAAAGAAAAACCCGAGCTTTAAATTAAAAAAAACGCAAGAGAGAATTTGGATAATTGTGTTCCAGTACCAATAAAGACCATAATTCATATTGCGAATTCTTCATTAAAATTAGCTTCTCATTGAAAATGGCCTCTAAGAAGAAACTGCTGGAATCAGACCTAAAGAATAATGAAGTTTGTATTCTATTATAGGCCATAAATGAGAAATGATGAGAAACTGTTAAAATGTACTCATATTTTCAGAGATAATAAAATTTATATTTTTAGCTAATGTTTTAATAATTTTTAGCTTCAAGAGTAATATCAGTATGATGTACGTTATTCGACCTTCATTTATTCGCTTATCTGATTTAACTGACTCAAGAGAGATAATTCTATGTACCAGAGGGACTACATTTCAAGCTTTGACATACTTTTCCGTACAGAAAGAGGCTATCTAAAAAACAAAGCACAATAACAGTTATTTCAGCCTAATAAATACTTGTAATCATCGCTTTTACCTGTTATTAAATTTTATTCCCTACTATGAAATGAAAATATCCATGTTAACTCACTGAAGATTCAAATTAGAAACTACGTAGTGTCTCAAATAAGCGTTATATGAAGAAATGTTATAGAAGATAAAGAGATCATAGAAAATTTTCAACATCTTTATTTTAGAAGAGAGTAATTCAGGTTTTAAATAGTTTTGTAAATGTGAATATTTAACAGCGACAATACCATAAATAATATTTTATCGCAGAACTTGAAGCTGAAATAAGCATTATTTAAAAAAATTTTAACGAATTGTGCATATTTTAGAAATTTGTAAATATATTTTTTTTAATATTCATCAGTTTGATGTAAGATTTATAAGACTGGCCATTGCTGCTGCTAACTAATCAAACTTTCACCTGTTTTCAAATGCCGAGGGAATATTATTAAAAACTGATATTTAAATTTTATTGAGATCTTTGCCTTAATCATATTTTTTCCTTAAAAAGCTTATTTCAGAAATTGTGCAGTTACCAGTCTGATTTCCCATTAACATATGTTATGGAAATTCACCATTTTTCTTTCTGATCAATAATTATCTGGTCCAATTTTTAAAGGGAAAATTCTTTTGCAAAATATTAACTTCATTTTTCATGTGTGCGTGGAAAATAAAACACTTAAAGCTGATTAACATATATTTTTTAGCGTATATTCAGTTAGGTCATGATAACCAAGATTTCGCTTACCCTATGTAATTTGTCCCGGGTGTGTCGTATAATCGACGCAGTACTCTATTTGAAATCCCCGATGCTAATATCTATTTACACAGAAACTTTCATATCAGGTCACCTAAACATTTATGCTCGTTAAACCTAATAACCAAATGTTAATAATCTAATAACCTGATCAGCTTATTATTATACGCAAGCACGATCATAACTCTAAATTCCTCTCTTTGAACGACTCGGTGTTTTTCTCTCTAAAAAGATCCATCTGGAATTTTAGAATTATATATTATGGTTTTATTTTTTGAGGTATAATTAATAAAGTAATCCGTTTTTTTTTACCCATCAAAGGTAATAAAAGGGGATTCTCGGAAGTTGTTGGTTTGCCTTTTTATGTTGTTTTGACTTTTGACCCATTAAAGGTGTCCTACCGCTGGTCTAACCATTCACTGAAATGTTCCTTTCGTACTTGGCAACCTGAATACAACCCATATCAGGCCGCTCTGGAAAAATTATAAAGAGATGTAGAGATTGCCAAACGTTCAGAATAAAACGGTAATATCGATCTGGAATCCCATCCATCTACGAAATTTTTCTTTCGTTTTGCTTTTTTTAAACATTTTTCTGAGAAATAAACTGTTGTCGGACCTCATTTCCCTTGACATCCCAAACGCATTTGATTCAGTTGAGCACAAACTTATCTTGCAAAAACTCTGCTATAATCTTAATCTATCGCCCTCAGCTCTTTCCTGGTTTAAAAATTATCTCAACGACCGTGTTATCCGAACTAAATTAAGCACCAATGAGATCTCTACATCTCTTAAAATCAATCGGGGAGTACATCAAGGAACCGTTCTTAGCCCACTTATCTTCAACCTTTTTGTTAATGATCTTTTAGAATCCTCCACCAACTACGATATTTTTATGTATTCAGATGGTTGTCTTCTTTCTTTTACGTCAAGTTCTCTCACTTCTCTAAAACAAGAAATAGAAAATAATATTCATGATGTGCTTCATTGGTATACTACAAATGGATTCACTGTCAATATAAGAAAAACAATATTGTTTTTCTTTCAACTTCAGATTCTCCCCCGCCTGACACAAACATTAAAATTAATAATACCCATATTACAGTTTCCACTTCCACGAAGTACTTAGGTATGACGATGGATAATAATCTTGACTTTGGAATTCACATTAATAAAACCATCGCTTCAGCTTCTAAAAGAACTTATATATTAAGGTACATTCGAAACTATATAGCCTCCTATGCTCCAATGTTCTACAAAATTTACATCCGACCGAAACTCGAATACTATGCTTCCACTCTTTTTTGGTATTAATAAAAGGAATTCCTCTAAATTAGAAAAAGTTGAAAATGAAGCTCTCAAAGTCATCAGCAAAATCTATTTTAACAAACGAGAATCTCTAACACTTACTGATATTTCCAACTACCAAATTCCCACTCTTGAATCTAGAAGTAAGCTGCGGTTTATTACTCTTATTCAAGACACTATTTATAACAAGTCTCATCCCCTTCATTCGTTCCTTACACCATGTATTTGATTACGACATCGTTATATCCTTCGCTTTAATAATAAAATGTTTTCTACTCCCAAGATTTTCATAGCTACGTATGGTGAAATTTCTTTTGCCTTTCAAGCAACCTCAACTTAGAACTCTCTACCGAGCGATCTCACTTCTTTAAATTCTAAAACAAAATTAAAAACTATATTA
Source organism: Ryuthela nishihirai (assembly GCA_038380435.1). NCBI lineage: Eukaryota > Metazoa > Arthropoda > Arachnida > Araneae > Heptathelidae > Ryuthela > Ryuthela nishihirai. Next base: position 76,037,729 of record JAWZYU010000012.1, read on the forward strand.
CTCCACTCCTATTAGAATATTGAAGCGTTTGACCAACAACATCTCCTCATCCCTATTCCCACTCCCCATCTTTGTTCTTTGTCTGGATTATCAGCAATCCGTTTTTCCCCTGTTCATTTATTTAATATTACTCTCTGTTTTAAACCTTCTTTTCTTCCCACTAAATTTACTACGTTTCTTTTCATATTTCATATTATATGTTTGTCTTCGTCTGTGCAACTTGTCATTTTGCTTATATCTATTAAATAATTATGCATTTCCTGTAAACATGTTTGTATTTTTGTACTATCCTCAATATTTCTCTTTAATTTCTCAAATGTACTCGGGCATCAAGCCACTTCAACGTTCAAATCAATATACAAAATTACCTGTGCTTTGGCTTTATTTCAACCCTTCATGGAATAAATCATTACATTATTATTAACTTCCGGTACGAATTTAGTTTCTGAAGCTTTCATTCCAACGAAGAATCTCGTGTTTCGCTGACGCTTAATTCGAACGACTTCAATATCCACGAACCTTCGCACTCTTGACCCAACTAACTGAACAATGACTATATCACAGAAATCAGAAAGAAATTAGTTTGATGCATTTCTTACTTTCAAATTATTGGTGGCAATAATTATTTTGAATAACTTTGAACTTAAATCTATAGGAATTTGGAAAATTAAAACACACCCACCCCAATTTTCGTTGATCCCAGCGGGTTCGCACTTAGCCTATGTTCTTCCCCTGTGGGTGAATTCTCAAATCTCCTCAAATCTCCTAATGCAAAATTTGGAGCCTTTAGCTCTTCTGGGGGCCGAGTGCATAAGCGGACAAACAGATAAACACACAAACTTTCTTCTTTATTTCCACACATTATACACTATTTTTTGCTTCTCGATTATTGTTTACTTATTTGTTTTTTGTTTCTAAATCAGTAAGTACTTTCCTTATAATTAATTAGCTGAAGATTAATTATAACTTATAAAAATAAGTCGACATATTTATCTTAATTACTTCCTCACATTCATTTTCTTCAGCTTGATTTTACCATTTTTACACCGAACGTCTATATTTTTGGTTTTAGTATTTGCCAATGTCCTGCCTTTCTATAATATTTTTCTATTGAACTGCGTTTTTATTGAGAGAGCTTCAATATCATCTTGTCCGTGTTGCAGTTATGCTTCTGTTCTTTTGTTTAGCCTTCCACTTAACGCGCTTGACTTTTAATTTGAACCGTGTTATGATGACTGTTGGAACTGTACGTAAATTTATGTATTATCGGTAAAAAAAAAAGGCCGAAATTTAATGAATTCGTAAATGTCCTTAAAAATGCTAAGAATTTCACAAGAAAAACTTTTTTTTTAATTTTTAACAAAATTTAATATCTTTCTTTTCCAATCATGCATGAACATTACTCTGTCTCTTGAAATTTTAATTTGCGATAATTAGCAGTACAGTAGATTAGAAAATCTGATTTTCAAAATTATAATTATTTCTAATTCCTTTTAATCATTGTCGATGTTAAGCCACATTTCGGTTTAAATTCCCACTAATGCGCATTACTTAATTAATTAGCTTATTAGATTTACAAAAAATTCATAATACTTTCCTTTAGTATATCTCTGCACCGAACAAATTATTTCCTAAGAGCCATAACAAGAAAAGCCCAACATGCTGAAGCAAAACCATTTGTGTAAAATGTTTCAATGCTTGAAACCATGCAACTAGAGTTGTTTAGAATCACTAAGAAATCTGATTGCCTCTTTGTGATGTTTCATGCTAATTAGAATGTTTCTGTTATACTGATCTTTGTAGTCGTTAACTAATTACTTCACCTATTAATTAATTATCATTATTTTCTTTTAACTAATTATCTTTTTTTTTTCATTCTTAAAACTGATTTTTAATTTATTTTACTTTCAAATGTAATATGTACTACAACAACCTAGTCAAGCTTTTCCTTTTCGGTTATTTATACGTTGATCGATTTTAATGTAGAATTTCTATGATAATAAACTTGAACTTGATTTAAATGGGAATTATTCTTTACTAAATAGAATAAATCAAATATTTTAAAATACCGAAAAAGGTAAAAAAAAGTGAACTTGATTGAAATGAGAATAATCTTTTATTAAATAGAACAAATAAAAAAAGTTAAAATGTCGAAAAAAGTAAAAGACTTGACGATTTTGGTTACTCTACAAACTCACTGACGAGAGAGAAAATTTAATAGTATTTCCAAATAGAAGTATTGTGATGACGATAAATATAGCTTTGCAGAAAAGAAAAACCTTTAACTGATATGTAAGATTAAACATTGCTTTTGCCGAGTCTTTGGAAATAAAAATAAAGAAAATTAAGCGTTTTTAGGATGTGGCATCTAGAGCCATTTTATCTTAAAGCAAAATAAGTGCCCATAAAAATACATGGTTATCACTAAATGTTTCCTCTCTTGTCCATAAAAAAATTATTTAAGGTTGGCAACTCTGACCATTGAAGGTCAGAGGGAGTGATCAGGAGGAGCAGACTCAACAACTAGAAGCACGGACATCGATTATATTGAAGCTCCCATTATCTCCATGAAAACAGCGTTCAAAAAAAAATATTCTGGAAAGAAACGATATTGGCCAACTATTAAAATATCACAAATATCTTTCTGATTGTTGATGGCGAATCTGCGCATAGCTTTTCTATCTGTTGTTTTTGTTTTCAGGGTTCCCGATATTTTAATCATTAATTGCTTTAACGTGTTTTCGCCGTTTTGGTTTTATACAGGAATGCCATCCGGTTTCACGATCCTGTTCCTTTAATTCTGTTTACATGTTTTGAGTGAATTTCTGTGACATGTTAAATATTCAAATAACGAGTAAATATTTTTGAAAACCGCGATTTATATGGAGTTGTTAAAACTTTATCTTCACTTATATTTTTCCATACAAAAAGTTACTTAAGAAATTAGGAGCATTGAATTTCGCTTTACATGTGAGAAACACATGATTACTACACGTTAAGTGAATCACCTGATTTACTTAAACTTAAACACTTTATATATCTTATCTTCTTAAGTACTTGAGAAACTCACTTATCACCTTAAATACTTGAGAAATTTCTATGAAATCTATGTTTAAAGACTATATACCTCTATAGCAAGCTTCTGCACTCGAGTGCATAATTGAACTTAACTCTTTAAAGACGATTAGCATAACAGCAAGAAATCTTATTTAATGGAGAGATAATGTAATCAGAGTGTAGCTTTGTTACGGTTACTGTCTGAGAGTGGGGTTGTATCTTGGGAAAAGAAATTATATTCCAATGGCTTCTGCTTGGACGTGCTCTTCTTCCTGAGTGGCTACCCGGGAAGAGAGGAAGAGGCTGTCAACCACCTATCAACACAAAGGTTAGATGTGGGTGGCTTTTGGCTGCTCTTCGACATTCTTTCGAGTTAGAAAATTTCGATTAGAGCTGTCTCAGAAATATTAAACAGATGGTCTAACTTTTGACCTTAGAAGCATAAGCATCAGCTCCTTGACTGAATATAGATCCACAAGTAGTACATTACTGGGCATACTCGTTCAGTTCACGAATATTGCACAGTATTGCACTTCTTTATTACTTATTCGTACTGTGCAATAACGTTTGTGACGATGAGTGAGCAGTTGATGATGCATTGACTTTTTAGAGGAAATCTTATGACTGCCATTGGTATTGTTATATATCTAAACTTCCATAACTCTTAAAATAACTAACGAATATTGCGAAAATGTGAGATTTAGATAGTTTGATTGAGATGTTAATTTATCTTTACACATTTTAAGAAAAAAAAAACACTCCTTTTATTAGTTACAAAGTTTCGAAATTCGTTTCCAATTGACATAAAGTGGGATAACTTAACTTTTTCTCACGAGTGTAACATTATGCTTATTTGATTATTAATTTTTAGGTAATCACCAAATATAGTGTTTGTTGAAAGAAAACAGAAGGAAATGTTTGAATCTATGTGATCTTTACTCCATTACAATTAATTTTATCATCACCATTCACAAATACTATAATTAAGCTTTTCTTAACAGACATCTCTCTAAAACAAACACCTCTGTTTACGGATACTTTCTGTCGTGTTCCTGCCAAATGCATTAGAAATTGCACATTAAATAACCTCTCCAAAACGGATACTTTCCGATGCGGATGCGAACACTTCAAAAGGTGTCCCTTTTGTATTTTTAACCTCTCTCTAACGGATACTTCAACACTCTCATGTAAAAATCGCGGGTTTAATGACAGAGAACAACTGAGCATGATGAAACACGAATGATGATGCTAGTTTAGATGAGTCATTATCCTTTATACATGTACCAACTATCACCTATTTAACAGGTACGGTTGTCTCCCAGAATAGGATATTGTCATTAAACCCGCGATTTTTACATGAGAGTGTTGAAGTATCCGTTAGAGAGAAGTTAATTGAATGTATATATATATATGTAGTATGCTATAGAGATTGAATGAAATGGGTGTTTTTTCGTAACAGTTCAGGAAAAAAAACACAATGTGCCTTTGAGAGGAAAGGAACTTATCTAACCATCCATTTGAGATTTTAAAATCAATTACGCCGATTTCTGAGGCCATTTCTAAAGTTTTCCTTTGAATCATACATACGAAGATGTAACCGCAGAATTATTTGTAAAGAGAACAACTGAGCATGATGAAACACGAATGATGATGCTAGGTTAGACGAGTCATTATCCTTTATACATGTACAGTCGCTCAAAAAAGTATCCGAACACTAAGGTTGATTACAGAATTCAAAAAAAATATCCGGCAACTTTTTTTTAGAAAATAGTGATCTGGCAACCTTCGTGTCACGTGACACGAAGGTTGCAAGATCACTATTTTCTAAAAAAAAGTTGCCAGATATATTTTTTTAATTCTGTAATCAACCGTAGTGTTCGGATACTTTTTTGACCGACTGTACCAACTATCACCTATTTAACAGGTTCACCAATATTGCACAGTATTGCACTTCTTTATTACTTCTTCGTACTGTGCAATAACGTTTGTGACGATGAGTGAGCAGTTGATGATACATTGACTTTTTTAATATTAAAGGAGTTCGTTTCTCTTATTACTTTTTATGCTTATTGAAAGTTGTACCGCTATTAGGCATGTAGTTAATTTTACCTTGGGTTGTCTCCCATCGTATTCGTATGATTCAAAGGAAAACTTTAGAAATGGCCTCAGAAATCGGCGTAATTGATTTTAAAATCTCAAATGGATGGTTAGATAAGTTCCTGGAACGTCGCAATGTTTCCTTCAAAGCTATTTGTGGAGAATCTATTGATGTAAAATTGAAACTGGTGTTGAGTGGGAAAAAAGGCTGCCATCGGTACTTGAAGCATACTCTCTGGGAAACAGATTGAATGAAATGGGTGTTTTTTGTGACAGTTCAGGAAAAAAAACACAATGTGCCTTTGAGAGGAAAGGTGTGCTAGAGGTAAAGTAGTAAAAGGGCACTTCACTGTACTTTTTTGTGTACAAGAATGAAGGACTCTCGTGAAATCCTATTGTTATTCGTAAATCAATTAAACCAAGAAGCCTTATTGCACAAAACAAATTCATTGTAACATGGAAAGTAAGCAATACCGCCAGTATATCTAGAGGCACAATTGTGGAATTGTTTACCCAGTTAGTTATTTTAAAAAAAGGATTCGCCAGAACAGAAATGTTATTTTATTTCTTGACAATTCAATACCTAATAAAAATATTAAATTAAGCAATATTGAAAGATTGTTTTTGCCACGCAACGTCACTTCTCATTCTCTAGATCAAGGAATTATACAGATTTTGAAAGTAAAATATCGACAAACAGTCTTTAAACATCTAATTTCAAAAATGGATGATAAAAATAGAGGGACGAAACTTGGCAAAAGGGTCAATGTATTGCAGGCTACAGGCTGGATTAGTGTAACGTGGAATGCAGTGAGCCCCTCGACAATTAAAAACTGTTTACAAAAATCGAGACTTAAATGTAATTTAGTATAATGTGAGGGGACGATATTCAAGATACATCTGATACATCTGTACTTAATAGCTTTCTACTGACATTAGGAAATCCAACAGTAAACGATGAAGAATATGTTTCTATGGACTGCAAATGCAGTGATAGAAGGTAGAAACTGTGACGTACCAGATATTGTTAATGAATTTGTGATCAACGGGGAACATAAAGAAAAAAGAAAATCTGAAGGCTAACTTGGATCCAAATTATAAAAATATGTTGTTGCATTAAATCACTGACAACTTTAAGGAACTTCTATGTAAACAAAAACGATGAGTTTGGACTGAAATTAATAGGTGAAGTAATAACACGCGATAATCCGAAAAAAAAAATACTGTAAAGAAATTAGTTTATTATTTTATTTTAGCAAAAATTCAATGCATACAAGAATTTTCTTAATGAATTAAATTTATTTCACCTTGTTGTACATTTATTATTTGTGTGCCTTTTGCTTTTTTCGACTTGGACAAAGTAGCTACACTTTTTCCAACTGGACACCTCTGTAGAGCGAACACTTCATTCCATCCAACAAGAAACCAACAAAAGCCTTAGGAACGTTTCACTTTAGTTGCTGCCTACAACATATTTGTGCTCTATTTATCCATCGCTCTTAAATTTCACCTCTTGATTAGACTCTCTTTCGCATCATAAACATTCACTTTCATCATTATCTTTATCATTTTTTTATATTTCACCTTCCATATTATTTATGCGCTGGCCCTACCACCATCACAATGCCGATTCAAGTGTTCTGATTGTTAACTCTTCTGTTAATATTTTGAATTGGTACCTTCAATACTTTCTAAATTTTATATATATTAAGCCTTAAAAATATTAAAGGAGTTCGTTTCTCTTATTACTTTTTATGCTTATTGAAAGTTGTACCGCTATTAGGCATGTAGTTAATTTTACCATAAAATTCCTAATAGTTTTTAACATGCCTTTAATTTATTTTTTAATTTTCGTCTTAGCCTACATTTAAATATGATCCATAAACATCATGTTGCTTAACAAACGACCTTTTCCACACTTTATATAATTTATAGTAAACAAGAAGGACGCATATCGCTTCTGGTGTGTAGGAAAATCTTGTTCTCAAAGAGGGTTGGGTTGTTTTACCTCTGAGCGGCACTCTTTTGCACACCATGGGCTAAATGGCCAGGTCACATGGACCCCGAAGGCTCAGAGAAGGCTGGGGGAGGGGACCCACTGGAACAGCTATTGGGAGACAGATGGTAGCCTCCCGTCAAGGCCATCCAGCGTGTTCTTTAACGTGCACAGGGTATGTCTCTCCCGCACACGGGGCCACGGCTTAACGTCCCATCCGACGGACGGCGGCCTTTCCAAGCCCATCGGTGTCCCCTACTGACCGTGTACAGGGCGGGGAATTTTGCGGAGATAAATCTCAACGCACGCTGACCCAGCTGGGACTCGAACCTGGGAACTACAGATTACGAGCCTGGCGCGCTACCGACTGAGCCACCCCCGCCCCTGTTTTCAAAGAGAAAGAAGTTTTCCCTTTACCTACTGTTTCATTCCTCAAAAGTTTTAATTTGAGCTACCAGAAGATGGGAAAAATGCAAATAGCATTTCATTAGTAATTATATAACATAAAAGTATTCGTCTTTTAATTCATAAATCTAAAAAGTTGAATTTCCCACACCTCTCTCAGAAAAGTGTGTAAATTATTACTGTCTATGGAATATATCTTAAACACTGCCACTAATTTTTTAAATTTCGATTCTATAGATATTATTTGGAAAACTTGCTATAGTTCTGCTGTTTCATCATTTCAGTGATCTCTACAAATATATATATTAAAACTACTAAATATTTGAAATATACGAATTATAATATTTCATTAGTATCAATCAAACTAAAAAAGTTTTCTAATTATCACTTTCATTGTTTCCAATGGGAACTTCACGACGTTCACATTTCACCACCAAAATTTCGTATTTCTATCGTTAATACATCATCGTTGCAATATTCGTTTAACATTTTGGAATTTTCAAACTTTTTCATCGTTAGAGGGTACAATTGTAGTGTGCGAAAGATTCCGAAAGTGTGAATCATAATATTTTATCAATTCCTATGTAACCCTAAAATTTTTTTTTTTCATTTATCTCTAAATACAAACAATTGTCTGCTGACACAAAAAATTGTGTTCTCCTCCCACCCCCCCCGGGTCTAAGAGGTTAATTAATTGTTGACAATGGAAACATCATGGCGTTCACATTGCATCAGCAAAATTTAAAATTTCTAGCTTAAATACGTAGTTTGCAATATTTGTGTGAAATTTGGGAATTTGCAAATTTTTCACCGTTAGAGGGCGCAATTATAGTTTTCGAAAGTTTTAAAAAGCATGAATTATAATATTTTATTAATTCCTATCTAATCCAAAAAGAATTTTTCATTTATCTGTAAAAACAAACAATTATCTGCTAAAATTAAAAACATGTGTTCCCACCCCCCTCTAGGTCTTTGGGATCAACTCATTGTTAGCAATGGAAACCTCGAGACCTTCACATTCCACCACCAAAATTTCAAATTTCTAGCATATATACATCGTTTGCAATATTCGTTTGAAATTTTGGAATTTTTCAACTTTTCCACCGCTATAGGGCATAATTATAGCTTTAGACAGATTCAGAAAGTGCATATCGCAATGTTTCATCAATACCTACTTAACACAAAAGGAATTTTCAATTTATCTCTGTAAATAAAAGAGTTGGATGTCTACAGACGGACAGACAAACGACAAAGCGAAACTAATATCTCGTTTTTTTTAAAACGAGATAAAAAACTGCACTTACTAAATTTTGAAAGACGATCAGAATAATTAATATTTTTGCTAATTATAATAATTTCATCAAACTGAAATATTTTCTTTCATCTTTTACGTTATCTCCTAAACTATCTGCATAACTTGTTTTCCTTTTTTACTCCAGCTGTGCTCTTAATTCCTTAAACAGAACCTTTCTTTTCTCTAACTTTTCCATCCTCTCTTTCTCATTCTCTTTCCTCTTTGCCTTCTTTCTTTCTTCTTGTTAGAAGATACAGGAAAACAAATTAGGTCTCTCTTCCCTTTCCATTTATTTATTTCTTTTATCTTTCTAGCCTTTAACCCTTTCACGACCAAGGGAAACATTTTTCCCCATTTTAAAATTGGTGATTGTCGTATTTAATTATAACCTTATCTGCATTTTTTATACAGAATGTCAAAATAGAACGTATGCCGAACGCAATTACGTAAACGGGAGCGTTTAGAAAACAAAAACAGAACTGTCAGGACGCATAATATATGTAGTATGTGCAATGTCCATCTTTGCCTCACTATCAAAAGAAATTGCTTCGCAGAATATCATAATTAGCACATCATTTTGTGTAGTAATTTTATTTCATAATTTTGTATTATTTTAGTTAACATTTTGTTCTAATAAACCAATAAATAAAAGGCATTGCATAATAAGCCTAACTATAATTTGTGTTACCTTTATAGTCCATTGGGAAAAATATTTCCCATAAAATTCCAAAAAAAAACTACACATTGTTATGTATTTTTCTTATGATTTTTATTTATTTTGCATCTAAACACCCTAAAATATACAGTTACATACTAATATTTACTCTTAGAAACCTTATGGTCCTGAAAGGGTTAATTCCTTCATTCGTTCTTTCGCGTGTTTTGCTCTTTTGTCCATTGCAATTTTTTTTAATAAACACGAAGGACGGAGATAAACGTTCAGAAATATTTAAGTTGTACTTTCATCTCCATCTCACCCTTCACTCCATCATAGTACAGTCGCTCAAAAAAACCTTCGTCTCAAGTGACACGAACGTTGCCAGATCACCAATTTCTAAAAAAATCGTTTCCAGATACTTTTTCTGAATTCTGTAATCAACCATAGTGTTCGGATACTTTTTTTGAGCGACTGTACTCCTGTAACTTAATTTTGACCTGACCACTCGCCCCCTCTTCTATCCCTTCAGAAAAGATTGGCCTTATGTCACGATCGCATGACTGTTCCATCATCTCCTCTCACTCATTTTTATTCGTAATTTCCATATCCCCACTGGCAGCTCACGAAATAGATACAAATACAAAGGAAACAATCACCAGCCTGATCCTCTGCATTGTGATGATCGACTATCTCTTTTCTTCACTACATTCTGTCGTCAGTTTTAATCCTCAAGGAATATTTAAGAAGATGCTGGAACAATTCAGTCGAAACCATAGCTATGAACTTCATGTCGAATCTACGGAATAGTTCGCTTACAGTAGCTGAAAAAAATATCCGAACACTATGGTTGATTACAGAATTCAGAAAAGATATCTGGCAACGATTTTTTTATAAATTAGTGATCTGGCTAACTTCGTGTACGATCTGGCAACCTTCGTGTACGTACACGAAGGTTGCTAGATCACTAATTTAAAAAAGAACTTTGCGAGATATTTTTTCTGAATTCTGTAATCAACCATAGTGTTCGGATATTTTTAGAGCGGCTGTACAGAACCGCAGTTCTTTCATTTTAGGATTTTAAGTGTTTAAGTATTTGTATGTTGCATTCCATGTGCAACTGTTTGTATAGTGTACGAGAAACCAACACAAGTCAAAAGCTTACAGGTTATCTCAGTCCCTCTTTTAATAAAATTATATTCATTGATTTCAACAGATATGAGCACTATTAGAGTGATAGATGTTTTACAGCAATCCTTATCCTTTTGACTGTGACACACGTTGTCCTGTCCAGTGGAACACGTTCGGTGGGGACTCGTTTTATCATATGGAAACCTCTTTTCAATGTGGGTCACGCCAATTTAAAATTTGTTTTTAACATACCCTAATTCTTATTCCATGCTCTTGATGAAAAGCTATTAGTCGGTATTTGCATTCTCTTTATATGCGCTGGAATATATCATCAAATCGTTGCAGTCTCTAAGGCCGAATCAATAAAATGAGTCGCTCAGTAAAGTTCGATTTAAATCACCAAGGCACGTGATTAAAACTTAACACATTTAATATGATCCAACTTTGAACTTAAACATTCGCTTCACTTTCTGACATTTTTCGAGCAGATGAATTACTATTTACTCAGCTACTTTGGCCCTGGAGTGGCCTTCATCACAGTTACAGACTGTTTAGCTTCACAGCAGTTTTACCCTCAGATATAGAAAACTATGTACTGCATCAATTACTCAACCAAATGGAAAAGCAACCTATTTAATTCTACAATAAGATCAAACTTCTGATTTTTATCTAACTGAGTCTCTGATCCTATAGAGAATATGGCTTTATTTTATGAAAAATCCGAAAGATTTAAAAAAAAAAAAGTTCTAAACATTGCTGACTCCTCAGCTCTATCCAGGTTGACAGCTACAAATGCTGCACCCTGCCCTAGGTCAACTGCTGAAATTCTGGTCATTCATAGATCTTTTTACCAAATCAATTTATATTTAATATAAATTACCTGATCCATTCAAGGTGACTTACCCTATCTCTATTTCTTTACGAAAGCTTCTCTACAAAGGATTGTTGAAAATATGATTGTGCCTGTCTTTGATCTTGCGCCGCAGCAGGCACTCCTGAACCCAAGGGACCAATGCTGATCTACTTGGACGTCAAAAGCAAATGCAATGTCATTTGTGTGTAAGGTGAGCCGCCAGAGTACGAAACACCGTTACTCCGTCTGTTTTCCCATTTCATTCAGCATATTCAATAATTGAAAATTATTATGAAAGACTCTGCTAATAAAATTATCACTACTAATATACACAGTCGTATCAGAATAATATGACCACCTACCATATATATACAGTACTGTGCAAATTAATTGGGACAAGCGAAGCCTGAAGAACCTCTTCGATCCGGCCACATCCAGCCAATCCCCCAAACACCCACCCAAGGTCATGTTTTGGGGATGTTTCACAGCTTCCGAGCCACAGACGCTTCACCCCATTGAAGGAATGATGGACAGCAAAAAGTACACAGGCGTTCTTGAGGCGAAAATGGTCCCAACACTGCAGAAGCTGTTTCCTAACGGCGATGGGGAATTTCAACAGGATCTGGCTCCATGCTACAATTCTAAGCTTGCTGAGAGCTTCTTTACCTACCAACATTTGAAGGTATTGGAGTGACGAGGAAATTCACCCGATCTAAATCCCATTGAAAATTTGTGAGCCATTATTAAAGCGCGCATATCTAAGATGGATTGCACGACGAAAACCAAAATGACAGAAAGTGTCATGAAAGTGTGGTACCACGGCCCTGAAATGAAGAAGATGTGTGGAAATGTAGTGGCATCAATGGTTGAGAGAGTGGAAGAAGTAATTAAAGCTAAGGGGGGGGGGGGTCACATTCACTATTAACTACACTATTAAACAAATAAATATTTTAGTTGTGTCTTTGTTAGTGCATTTTCCTATTGTCCCAACTAATTTGCACAGTACTGTACTATGGTAGGTGGTTATATTATTCTGATACAACTGTGTATATAGGCAAAGGATACATAACTTATCATTTTCAATCATTAAAAAAAGCTAATTTCATTATTCATTCTTAACTCCTTTTAAATCATTTAATTCAACCTATAATGAAGATTCATTACAAGATTCGACCAGTTTCTTCCAAAGTCGAAATAAATGCACGAATAAATTGAAGGTATACCAAATATAAATACGACTCTGCACTTTGGTACACAACTAGCATTATAACATACGTTTAGATGGGAAATAATCAGCCTCATTTCGACAATTTAAGTTTCGAGTGCAACCTTATTTCTTGGTCAACTGGACAGAAGCTTTTAGCACTTTAACTCCTGTCACTTGTGGGTAAGTATCTAAATTTGTATGATATTTTTCAATGGGAAATAGCCATAATCTTTTGAACGTTTCGCTGATGATACGCACTTCCTAGGAACACTGAACCCGTCGAAGAGCGAGGTATTGATTTAATTAAACTCGTTGTTTTCCGGCTTTAAAAAATAGATTTTTGTTGGCCATGCTCTCAATAAAAGGCCACCAGTGCAGCAAGTTAAGGATCCATAATTATCTTCAAAGCCATTACCCAGTCTGGTAGGCTAAAATGCTCATTAACAATACCCTCTGTGATTGACCACTCGTTAGCATGATATAAATAAAGGAGAGAAAAGGTGACCATAGAAATCCTGATCAATAGGTCACATTGGTCTGACAGATTTCCCCTTGTGATACAGACGGATCATTTAGAGACCCAAATATACTCTAAAGTAAAACAATACAATTTCATCGAAAGCGTTTTGTTGCTCCCCATTCTTATTACCTATGAGCGGATTTTTTTTGCACACAATCTGCTAAATGGCGAGGTCACAAGGACACCAAGTTCTCAGAGAAAGTTGGGGAAGGGGATCCACCGAATAGTTGTTAAGAGGCACATGGAAGCCTCCTGTGAAACCATTCGGGATGTTCTTTAACCCTTTCAGGACCATAAGGTTTCTAAGAGTAAATATTAGTATGTAACTGTTTATTTTAGTTTGTTTAGACGTAAAATAAATAAAAATCATAAGAAAAATACATAACAATGTGTAGTTTTTTTGGAACTTTATGGGAAATATTTTTCCCAATGGACTATAAAGGTAACACAAATTATAGTTAGGCTTATTATGCAGTGCCTTTTATTTATTGGTTTATTAGAACAAAATGTTAACTAAAATAATACAAAATTATGAAATAAAATTACTATACAAAATGATGTGCTAATTATGATATTCTGCGAAGCAATTTCTTTTGGTAGTGAGGCAAAGATGGACATTGCACATAGTACATATATTATGCGCCCTGACAGTTCTGTTTTTGTTTTCTAAACGTTCCCGTTTACGTAATTGCGTTCGGCATACGTTCTATTTTGATAATTATTCTGTATAAAAATGCAGATAAGGTTATAATTAAATACGACAAATGTTTAATTAAAATCGACAAAAACAAAATTTAATACGACAAATGTTTCCCTTAGTCGTGAAAGGGTTAACCGGCACACGGGGCCACGTCTTAGCGTCCCATCCAATGGTCAATTTTATGTTATACGGTCCTTTGTGTAGGGAAGTACCTTCTATACGTGACGATGGTTAGAGTAGTTTCACTATTTTTCTTCTCGTGGTTAATCAATGAATGACATCAGTAAATAAAAAGTTCTTTATTTCGTACACAAAAACTTTATTCGGAATTATTGTAAGACATAATCATTTCGAGGTGAGAACGAAAGTGCAGCCGAATGTTATGTGAAATTTTCATCAATAGTACCAAGCTAGAATTCCAGCAAGGATTTTAGAATTCTTTTCAACTGAACTAACGTATTAGTAGGTTCATTCTTCTGCTTATAGAAGTTCGAGTTTATATCATAAATTCATGTTCATTGATGATTGTTTTACTTTTCAGCATCCATTTTTATTTCTCCTTTATCTAAAGAGATTTCCCTTCCTAAAGTTTCACCGTTTCATTATAATTTTGCAACTGTTATTTTGTCAAAGTACTGCCGAATCGTCGCATTGAAGCCGTTTCCAGTCTCAGAAAATGCGTTTCCTGTCCGTCGAGGTCAATGAGATAGAATCTTAGAAATCGATGTTCCGCAACACTGGAATCTTCTCATCATGCAAAACGTACCCGCCATCCTTTGTCGCAAAGGAACTTGACTCTTCACTCATCAATCTATAATTTGTCGAGATACGCAAGGACATCTGATAGAGATGGGAACAGACAAAGTAGTTCCAAAATTAAAACCTCATTTCCTCCTTGAATTGTGTCTTAAAAACGGGGAGAAATTAATTATAAACTGAAGTAATTGATAGCGGAGCATGTTTGCAAATGGTAGCAATTCAACTACCTTTTAGCTTAAAATACATAATTCTTTTTTTTTTTCAAAGTGTATTTCAATTAACAAGTATATTGTTAAATATGTTTGAATAAAGGAAATATGCTCAATTTTGATTATTGACGAATTGAAACTATTAATTAAAAGCAAAGTATTGCTAGAGTATGTGGCTAACTCGTTTGGCTACTGATTAGAGGGACCTGGGTTTTGAGCCCCGTGTAAGGCCTGGATGTTTCTGTTGTCTTTCTGCTAATAGTTTGCCTTTATCACAGATTCTTCTTTATGGCGTATTAAACTAACAGACTCCAGTCAGACCTCTGTGGTAAGAATACCACTGTGAGGGAATATTTTTAATCGTTCGCATTATGTCTAATTGAATATTTATAGCATGTTGTATGCAAGATGTCAAGATTTCGATTAATAAAAAGAAGGACATTTTAGCAAATCTCCCGACTTCAGAAAGCTAAAATCATGACAATTTAGTTATAATTCTGATTTCACTTTATATAAACAGGGACATTTCTAGAGATCTTCGCGGATGTGGATATCCACGTTTTACCTGCGGATATCGCATTTAAAAGCTCTCGGCGGATAAAGGATTAACTTTAGGGCGGAAATTATTTGCAAAATCTCGACGGTTATTAATAGAAAGTGTTCGCGGATGCTGATAAAATTTTGCGGATGCGGATGCCGGTGCGGATAACACCTTGCGAATGCGGGTGCGGATAAGACTTTTGCTATCGACGTAGAGGTCTAGACATTTCTTTGCGGAAGTATAACCCTACAGAAAACTAAATTTGATTGCGACAGTTGTACAACGGGGCAATAGGCATGACGGAAAATTCGCAGTAGGTGGGAGGAGCAATAAATCGCCCTCTCTAAATTCGTCGTGTGTAGATCGCTGTTATGCTAAATACGTCGTGTGTAGTCGTAGTTATTCTGCATAGATTGACGGAAAGTCTACGTCTCATAGTGATATGACTTCCATTGTTGCTGCAGCATATTGGGGAAGTGCGACTTTTCTTGTGGCAAGGGTAAATTTAAATCCTCGCGTGAGATGCTCGCTATAAAGTTCGTACCTCGCCGGCCAAATTCAATTGCGTCTCCAGCGTGCATCGACCTTTGATCAGTGCAAACCGCGTTATACCACAAAATATTATCATGCAAATTAAAAAAAAAATGACGCAAATGCAATAAACGATTTATTTCCCAAAACTCGTTAACTGAATCCGTGCAAATCGAGAGTCAACTGTATATCATAAAAAAATCCAGAAGTTTGGATTTCCTGAAAATATTTTTCACGACACTTGGACAGTTTTATGCAAACAGGGATGTATGGACATCTTAGTTATATGAAACCTTTATAATTATGGTCTTTACACACAAGGTTGGTCAGAAAGAAAGTTTACAAGACCTACAGATGTATCCTTTATATAAAGAAAACATGCTACTTCTACTGTCTTCCCACTGCTATTCGACATAGTGTCTTGCACAGGAGATTACATTTATTGCATGGCAAGACTTTTTCTATTCCTTCCATGTCTTTTTCGGTCAACCTTTATTTCGCTAGTTTCCGTATCGTCAACATTTCGAAACCTGTGATTTCCAAGATATTCCTTTATAGCGAAGACATTATTGTACTGGGTAGATGCCAGATAAAGCGTGATGATCAGGAAAGATGGTCTGCTTCTGTACGACAATGGAAGAGCGTAGTCTGTCATGTCAACCAAACTACTTTTGCAGTGTTTGGAGACATACGTGCTCCATGCGTATAGATGTAACTGACACATACTAATTACCATCTTTTTCCAGTGCTGAAGATCTCATATCTTGGAGGTCACGGATTTCAAAGGAATGATGACATTGAAACAGCAATGAAAAGATGGCTTAGAGACATGGACACGGACTTCTGCCGATAAGGAATAGAAAAACTCGTTTCATAATAAGTGTCTCAGTTCTTAAAGAGACTATGTTGAAAGGTAGGGGATGACCGTATAATTAACATGAATGTTGAACAGTTTAGGAAATGTAATAATGATCTTCGCACTACATTCCTTGTAAACGCGCCATTTGATTGTCCCATACATACTCACATAATCGTGATACAGCCATAGGATATGGAGGTGCAACCGCATTGTAATTTAGGAATCCATATGCTATGTCAATCCTGAGCATCAACTACTAAATATGGACACTG
The DNA here is from genome assembly GCA_038380435.1 of Ryuthela nishihirai. Taxonomy (NCBI): domain Eukaryota; kingdom Metazoa; phylum Arthropoda; class Arachnida; order Araneae; family Heptathelidae; genus Ryuthela; species Ryuthela nishihirai. The sequence continues at coordinate 76,054,815 of JAWZYU010000012.1, forward strand.
CAGTACAATTACAATAAAGTCTTGTTGATAATGTACATCCACTCGAAAACAGATCATCCCCTATTCTTCAGTCTTTAGGCACACTATATATAATTCTGTTGCTAACTTTTATTTCTGCATATGAGCAATATGACCAAACCAGCACCTTTTCTATCTAAGTAAGTCATCATCATCATCATCATCCTCAAGCAGCCATGGGATACGGAGGTCCAACAAGACCGTGCAATTTAGTTCTCCAAGCAAATCTATCCTGAGCTACATCTACTGCATCTGGTCACTGCACACCAATTCTAACAAGATCCTGTTTGACATTGTCTGCCCACCGCATCCTAGGTCTCCCCTTCTTTCTGAGGCCTTTAGGCACACTGTTCATAACCCTATTCGCCAATCTATAATTATTCATACGGGCAACAAGGCCAAACCAACAGAGTCTATCTCTGCACAATATGCTGCTTAAAGGAGGTTGCAGACTCCTTTGCCTAACCTCATCATTAGTTACAAAGTTAAACCACCTAATACCCAAGATACTGCGTAAGCATCTAGAATCAAAAGCATCTAGTTTCCTGTTATCTTATTTACAAAATGTCCATGCTTCACTACCATAACCAACCCTAGAAAGAACCAAACTATTATACAGTCTAATTTTAGTCTTTAGGTGTATACGCCTATTTCTCCACACTCTCCATAGATTCTTAAAAGTCCCGGCAGCAATCCCTATTCGTCTGTTAATCTCATGCCGCACATCACCATTATCTGTTACAGAGCTCCCAAGATAAACTGTGACACCTGCTCAAGACTGCAACCATTCAGATTAACTGAATCACAGCCTGCCTGACCAATTTTCATCACTTTAGTTTTCTCTCTGTTTATAACCAAACCTACTCTACTACCAGTCTCAACAACAGCTCGAATGAAAGAGTTCATCTCATCAACATCATTTGCCAAAAGGGCTAAATCATCAGCATAATCTAAATCAGAAATTTTCGTATCTCCAGCCCATTTAAGGCCAAAATCTTTCCCTTGAAGTGAATTTCGCATAACATAATCAATAACCAAACTAAAGAGAAAAGGAGACAAAATGCACCCTTGTCGAACACCAAAAGTAATGCTAAACCAATTACTACAAGCCTTACCAACTCTCACACACGACTCAGTGTTATTATAGAGAGCTTTCATTATGTTAACTAACTTGTCTGGTATACCATATGATTTCACAATCAACCACAAATTATGACGAAAGCCTTTTGAAATCAACAAAGCTGGCAACCAAAGGTTTCTGAAACTCTAAACATTTCTCAAGAATCTGCCTAAGTGAAAATATCTGATCCACACATCCCCTACCACTTCTGAATCCACATTGCTCATCACGCAATTGACTGTCAACCAGATTCTTAATTCTATTAAGCACAATCATGGAAAGAACTTTACCTGGAAGGAGAGTAGGCTAATACCCCTATAGTTATCGCAAGAACTGCGATCACCTTTTTGAAAATAGGGATAACAATAGCTCTGGTAAAATCCTTAGGAACCATGCCTTTATCATAAAAGATATTCAGAATTTCTGTCATCCAAGTGGTAACCGAAACATTTCCAGCTCTAAGCATTTCCGTAGTAATTTCATCTACCCCTGGGGATTTATGAAGTTTAAGTTTAGAAACAGACAAAATAACTTCAGATTGTGTTATAGGGCCAACATTAAAGCCACCAATTCATCTATCATCATTGCAAACAATGGGAGTAGAACTAACTACATTGTTTAGAACATCACTGAAATGCTCAGCCCACCTAGCCATAACAGAATCCTCACCTTCTATAACCTTACCTTGTTTATCCTTCAATTCCTGTATACCTGTCCGTTTTCTACCACACAAAACATTAATTATCTGGTACAGCTCTCTGCTGTTGTGCTGTCTAACTGCTTCCTCGGCTTTGTCAGCCAAACCATCAAGCCAAAGATTCTTATCAGCAGTTAACTGATCTTTTACACGTTTATTACGTTCTCTGTAATGCTTTCTAGTAGGACTAGTAGGGTATTGATTAAGGACATTTCTGCAGTTCTTTCTTTCCGAAATAAGCTCAAGTGCCTTATCACTCAGATAGTTCTCTCTCTTCTGCTCCTTTTTTCCTAAAAGAGTACTGTTAGTGTCCAAAAAAAGCCTTTTTAAAATGATCCCATTCTTCCTCAACTTCAGTAGTAAGCATACCCTGACTGTCATAATGACTAAGTAACATATCATGGTAAGTTTTGGCTATAACTGGGTCTTTCAGAGCTTCAGTATTAAAAGCAAAATTTTTAACCCTAGCACAACACTTTTTAAGTTTAAGTTGCAAGACACTTTTAATAAGGTAATGGTCAGATCCAATTTCAGCTCCCCTATATGCCCTGGTATTTCTAACAGAACTAGCCCATTTGCTGTTAATTAATATATAATCAATCATTTTCCTGTGCAGCCCATCAGGTGAAACCCATGTGTACTTATGTATGTCGCGGTGTTTGTAATATGTGTTAGTTATTCTGAAACCATTGAGTGTACTTACCTGTAGGAGACGTTGCCCATTGCCATTGCAGCTACCAATACCAAAAGGGCCAATCACCCCTCCCCAAATGTTTAACATTGGCCTGATATCTATATATACGATCTTGTACATGATCATACAGAAAATCTCTTATAAGTCAGTTTGGCTATTTCAAATTTGTCTCTTCAAAAATTTATATATCTATGTTGAAAGTGTCCACTTAATTCGTTTGATAATTTCTTTAGCAAATTAGTCAACATCTTTCGAAAGACAAAATAATGCATTTCAAGTTCTCATGTGTTACTCACAAGTTTACGTATTCTAAACCTTAATTCAAAATGTTTCCTATTTTCAATGGGATATCCAGTTCCTCCCCAACCTCTTGGCTGGAGTGTGGGTGTACCCTAGTCGATAAATGATACTTGTATTTATGGTATATTTCAAAGAACATGAAATTATATTTAAAAGAAATTTTAAAAATAAATGTTTGCTTAGACAACAAGAGAATTGAATATGCAATTTTACAGATTATATAATTCAAATAAAATATTTTGAATAAAATATTCAAATAAATACAAATAAATAATTCAACGTAGTTAACAAAATGGGCTATATTGAACAAACAATCGACAAAAATAGCAACAAAAAGTAGCGGCCGATCAGTTTATTTCATAGTTTCGTTCCAATTACAGCTGAACTCTAATCCTCCAGCTTACCCGAAAATCAATACACCTTTAATAAATGGACTTGGTTGGATCTAGGAGCAGAGAGTCAAATGAGAGTTTGCCAATTCTCCTCCTTAAATATTGGGCAAACGGCATTGAAGATAGTTTCCTCTGCTGAACTTCCGAGTGATTTTCCAGTAATGAAGAGTTTAAATTGATATCCTCCCCATTCTTTAGTGACTATTTTTTTTCACTGCCGCGCGACAGGAGACATGAGGAGATCACCTCCTTTTAATTGTTGCCCTGTAAGACAAACAACATTCTATTTCGCGTCTCCCATTCCCCCTTACCGGTTAATAGCTTTCTCGGCTTTGTCTCTCTCTGTAACTTCTGACTGCTTTCATGCGGTGGTAAACATTTCAGAAGCTGAATACAACATTAGGCGTGACTTCTTTTCTACTCGATCTCCTTTTACTATGTACTTGCCACTTACACTAATGTTTCACCCTCATCGAGAAGTTTTATTTTTATTTTTACACACCATAGTGATAACTTTCTTTGTACATATCGGATGCATTTAGCGGGAAACCTGGAGTTTTTAATCCTCCTACTATTTTCACTCCCGTATTAGTTTTGGAAAGGGGAAAATTTATCATGTTTTAGCTGAAGGTGCAATAGCGCGAAGGCAAGAACACTAATTAAATGTTTAGTGTTTTCAACACGAGTCACATTAAAATAAGAGCTAGGGAGGAAGTAAGAACCAAAGTATAGAATGCTATTAAACGAGAAAGAGCAGTTAATTATACCATAAAATATCGCTGAACATATTGGGTGAGGAAAAAAGATGTCCGATAACTCATGCTGATCTTAAATGCAAGAGCCAGATCATCTTCTAAAATTACGAAAGATAATGAGATAAAGCACGAGCAAAAACATCGGGTAAGAGGAATTATTCTCTGTTTCATTTTATACTTTATTCAGTTGAATAAGTTTCGAAAGAATCCATTTTGTTATGAGCAATCAGATAATGTATTTCCAAATCTTTGCAAAAAAAACCTGACTTTTCTAAAAGGAAAATATTTTGGGATTGAGTTAAGAATACTTTTTTTCATTTTCTTTTTCTAAAATCTATAGCAGTCTCTTAAATCCGAGACATGTAATAGCAATCCATACGCTCCCCCCCAAAAAAAAAGGAAAACTCCAGAGATGTTTTTGATACTTAAATGGGAAAAGCCTCTATTCGTTTTTTCTTCGCACCACGGTAATTAACAAGTTTTCTTCTGGAATATAAAACAGCATATCTATGGAAAAGAAGAGACAGTAAAAAATGGCAATGCAAGATTTTCTTAACATTTCTATCAAAAGTAAAAATTATATTAATGTTAAAGATGTTAAGATAAGAGGTAAAATTTTTGAACGTCTCCCCTTTGGTCTGATCTTCACATTAGCAATTTTGATCCCCCCCCCCCACTTCTATTGGACATTTTTTTTGTATCACTAATTCTGCGTATATACTGTATGATGTTTTGGTTCAGATGGGTGCATAATATTTCAGAAATAATGGAATAGTGTCGTACTCGGAATTTTGCAATCCCGAGTTCGACGTAACTATCTGTCGCCATTTTCTTCCAGCCACCCGACTTTCCCACAGTAAAACGGCTAGAAAACAACAACTTGGATCGCCATGTTGAGGACGATGGGCCATCTAGGCCTTTCTTTGCACACGGCACCCCGTCCAAGAAACGAGAAAAACAAAGCCATAAGAAGGGGAAAGATAGTTTTTCGAATATGCGCAGCAATGGTCACCAAGAACTGCACAAGGGGTGACTCAGGATCACGCCGGATGCTGGGATGTCCAATAAAAATCGGACCGCGCCGATGATCTTCGGCCACCGCTCTCACCGGACGAACTCTGCTGTCCAATGAGAGGTGACCGCGGTGGCCCTGTTCGAATCATGAAGCGCGACAAAAGAGAAGAGAAGTGGGTGTGTGCTGGTGTGTGGACGTGCGATCAAAAGTGAGTTCGGAGTAAAAAGAGACAATGGACCCCAGGAACATGGAAGGCAACGCAGCTAAGCAGCGGTCGAAGATGCTGTAGGACGAGACAGACAGTTAGGAAAGAAAGGGTGAAGAACTAGTGTACCCCACCCTCCGGATGCCGTCGACTTGCAACATCACACAAGCCGTCGTCGAGACCCCTTCGCGGAGAGAAAAGATCATTGAGCAGCATACAACGAGCAACCCAGCCCCTGGAGCGACCTGCGAATAGGGAGAGATGAAGTCCCCCTGTCAAGCAACCGGCCGGAACCACTCGCCGGTGCTTCCAGTCTCGTCACCAGCGGACTTATGAGGTGTTTTTCGCCGATGAACTATTCGTGCCACTAATGGAGCCTGGACGACAATTCCCAGAGCGTGGAGGATCTTCCCTTGGCCGAGCCCCAGTATAACAGACGAGAAAGAGCTCAACGATGGAGCAAACTAGACTAAAAAGGTCAGCAGCCGTTTTTCTGAGATTCTTTAGTTTTACCACTACAGTATTAGTCCCTGAATGTCCCCCTTTTCTCTATGCGTCTCCCAGAATATCTCGCCAATAAGGTTCAGTTGCTTGGCGTGTACTATAGTATTTGGAATTGTGATCTGACCCCAGAAGATCGGTCGTGTATTTACAGAATAAAGTATGTTATGTACCTTCCTGTACGAATGAGTTCTTATTGATGAGAAGGAAGCTTCCCCCCGCAAACAGCATTGAAAACACAACGCAATTATCAGTCTTTATTTTGGGGTCTAACCTATCGGTTTCCCCTAGTTCTTACCCCCCATCAACTAGATCTGGTGGGGTGCAGAAAAATAGTAGACTATTTGAAAGACTAAATAATTAAAAGAATAGCATATTCTCCGGTGAATATGGGATCCTCGATTATAAATAGAATGCAGTTTTCAGTTTTCCGTATTTAGCACCTTCTAACAATGGAAATTCGTACTACTAATGATTATAAAAATATAAATAATAATATTTTATTAATACCTATAGAACACAAAAAATTAATTCTTTATTTCTTAAAGCAAGCAATTTTTGTTTCATGGCTGCCAATGTAAATATCTTGACCATCATTTTTTACCACCAAAATTTCAGATCTCTAGCATAAGTGGTTCAGTAATCATTTCAATTTTTGTCATTTTTCAGTTTTTTCCACCGTTAACGATTGCTATTGGAGTTTATTTTAGGCCTTTAAAACACTCTTAAAATGAAAGGTTTAAGAATGAAAGTTTTAAAAACTATAAATAACAGGGAAATTTAACTAGTGTTATTTTATTATTTACGTACGTATAAAGAATAAATATAATTTATCTCTTAAAAATTGTGTTTTGCCCGTGGGGATTAGGAGGTAAATTAATGTTTCCAAATTAAACCTCTTGAACATTATACTCCATCACAAAGATTTCTGCTTTTTACCATAAACAGATCGCTGCAATTATCATTAAAATTTTTGTGATTTCACAAATGTTTTGCACCGTTACAAGGCTGTATTAAAGCTATCCGGAGATTTCGAAAATGCGAAATGTCATGAATGTTTTTCGACATGAAAATAATTATTAAATTATCTCTTAGCACAAAAAATTTAATATATACAGACGGACAGACAAAAACAATGCGAAATGTTACCTGGTTTTTAATTATTTTTTTACAAATGAGCCATAACAGAGGGCATAACCAGGGGGGGGATTCTGGACTCCCCCGAAAATCCAGTAATCTTTTACGAAATCTCAACTTGTTTATCTACTTTGAAATCAAAAAAGTTGTCTTCGTATAATTTTTAGTCCATTAGTATATGTCCAACACAGAAATAGATTTAAAAGCAATTGTAAAATTTTGTTCCATATAGAATATCATTTTAACCTTTTCTGCCCGATGGAATGGTTTAGTAATTTAGAAACTCCACTCAAGTCTCCCCCCCCCACGAAACTAATCCTGGGTATGTGCCTGGTAGAGAGTTTAGTAGTGAGTAAAGGAGAGTTCTGGAACAGTGGCGGATCAATGTTAATCCTATGGGATCCGCCACCCATGTGTTTTAAGCTGGTGGCGGATGATTATCAATCACATTAGTCATGCAGTGTCAAAAAGAATACCTCCCTCCAGTGATGTAATAATCTGAAATTATATTATTCAGTTAAATTGCAGATAATCCATTAGTAATTTCCACCGACGTCCATCTTGGTTTCCACAAAGTCCGATTTTTTTTTTTCAATTCCACCATTTTGGAATCTGACGTCACCGATTAGCAGTTCTACCTTTTAAAGTATTTTTACCCAATAGCATTGTTTCTTTCCGTTTCTGCAGGTCAATCTTTTATTCCAGTTTCTGCGGGATAGTCATTCTTCTAGTATAAATACGACATCCATCGGTCAGATTCCTCATTCTGTTGTCAGACATTGACAGTGACGGCTCTCTGCTGCTGCTTCTCCGTGATTTTTCCAACGGCAATAGTGATAGTTCTCGACGTCCTCGTGTAGTATCAGCTATTTTACAACTCTGCTACATAATGTATCCATGTGATATATGTGAGAAGGCTTTCACACTCAAGACAAATCTGATTCGTCATATGAGAAATCACGATGGAAATAGCCTGTTTAAGTGCTCTGAGTGCGAATCGACATTCTCAAGGAGAGATGATGTCCGACGTCATGAGTTATCCCACACCTCCAGGAAAACCTACAAATGTGAAGAATGTGCAATGGAGTTTGGGCGAAAAGACAGTCTTTTGCGCCATCAAAGAAAGCCCCACAATAATAAGCGAAAACGTTCTGAAGATGAAAGGATTCCGCAGAAGAAGCAAAAACCAGACCCTGAAGACCCCTGTCAGTTTACAGAAGAAATGAAAAGGACCCTATCAACACATAAACTGACGGCAACGGAAGAAACATCAGTTGACCTCACCTTTTTCCTCGAATCCTCGCGGGAGTCACTCCTAACTCATCTGAAAGAAGAATTGACCTCGAAAGGTAGCATTAAATGGTACCTTGTCGTGCAAGTGCGATTCAGGCGAAAAGTTTCCCCTTCTACCTTTGAACACTGTACCCCGTTTTTCCGAAGTAACTGTGTCACAAGCCTACCTACATCATCCCTAAACAGAGAATTGGATTCAGCGTATAAGAAGATTAAGACCTCATTTGAAGAATTTGAAGGAGCACATAGTGGATGGACACTGGATGCCGTACTCCACGCTGAAATGAACATTGGAAAATATATCCCTCTTGCAGGATCTAGTTATATCCCTACTCCAAGAGAATTACTGCTAAAACACGCTATTGTCAATGTATGTAATTCTGACCAAAAATGTTTTGTCTGGTCTGTTTTAGCCTCTTTGTATCCTGCCACAGATAATCCGCAGCGCCTTAACAACTATATACATTTAGAAGACAAATTAAACACATCGGGCTTAATTTTCCCTGTTACAATAAATCAAATATCTAAATTCGAAAAAATGAACAATATTTCTGTTAATGTTTTTGGATATGAGAAAGAGGTGTTCCCACTCTACATCACACCATTCAGATTTAAAGCGCATGCAAATCTCCTTCTGTTATCGGATGATGAAAAGCAGCATTATTGCTCCATTAAGAATATGAGTAGACTTCTCAGTCCTCTCACCAAACATAACGGTGTACGTTTCTACTGTGATTACTGCCTTCACCGTTTCGCAAATGAATCCCTCTTGAAGGATCATGTTCCCTATTGTCGAGAACATGGACCTCAGAGAGTAGAACTCCCAACTGAAGAAGAGAAATGGTTGAAATTCACAAATTTTAAGTTTCAGCAGCTCGTTCCATACGTGATTTATGCCGACTTTGAATCATTCCTAGTGAAAGTGGACACTTGTATGCCTAACCCTGAAAAATCTCACACCACTATCACGGCAAATCATGAACCCTGTGGATTTGCATATCTTGTTGTTGGACATGATGGCTGCAGCTATAAGCCTCCAGTAGTTTATAGAGGTCCTAATGTAGTAGAAGAATTTTTAGAATGTCTGCTTAAAGAAGAAGAAAACATTAAAAATTTACTGTCGATGATAAAGCCAATGCAGCTCTCGAATCATGAAGAGGAATCATTTCACAACGCTACTGACTGTCATATTTGTAAGCATGCCCTAGGAGCAGATCGTGTGAGAGATCACGATCATATAACAGGTAAATTCCGAGGAGCTGCCCATAATTCCTGTAATCTGAACTTTAAGTTAACCAATAGGATTCCAGTTATCTTTCACAACCTAAAGGGATATGACAGCCACCTTATTATGCAGGGAATCGGCAGAATCAAAAATAAGAAGATTAATTGCATTCCCAATAACATGGAAACATACATAACCTTCTCCTTAGGGACATTACATTTTATAGACTCCTATCAGTTTTTAAGCACATCCCTTGAGAAGCTAGTAAATAATTTATCACCAGATGAGTTCCATATTTTAAAGGAACATGTTGAAACTGAACGGTTACACCTGGTTTTGAGAAAAGGAGTTTACCCCTATGATTATATTGACAACAGTGAAAAGTTTGAACAAATAGTATTACCACCGCGTGAAGCATTTTACAACCAACTCACAGAAGAAGCACTAGGGGAAGAAGACTATACCCATGCAATAAGAGTATGGAATACATTCAACATAAAAAATCTAGGCCAGTATCATGACTTGTACCTGAAGACAGACGTGCTCCTCTTAGCTGATGTTTTCGAAAGTTTCAGAAAACTATGCATCAGATACTATGAAATCGATCCCTGCCATGTTTACACAGCTCCTGGATTAGCCTGGCAAGCATGCTTAAAAATGACAAATGTAAATCTTGAGTTGATAACTGACCCTACAATGTACCTTTTCCTGGAAAAAGGCATACGAGGGGGAATTTCTGTGATATGCAATCGTCTTAGTACAGCAAACAACAAGTATTTGGACACCTATGATCCTCAGTTACCCTCTAAATACATTATGTATTATGATGCCAACAATCTTTATGGATGGGCAATGTCACAATGCCTCCCTCAAAGCGATTTTCGATGGCTTAATAAAGAAGAAATAGCAGATCTAAATATTACGACAATTGCTGACGATGCGAATAAAGGATACATATTGGAAGTTGATTTAGATTATCCAGTTTCTCTACACGACAAGCATAATGATTATCCACTAGCCCCTGAGAAACTTCAGATTACCAGCAGCATGCTATCCCCATATTGTCAAGAGGTTGCCCAAAGCCTTGGAATAAATACAAACCATTCAGTCGTGAAATTAGCCCCAAATCTAAATTCTAAGGAAAAATATGTCCTTCATTATCGAAATCTCAAACAATATTTAACCTTCGGTATGCAGCTGAAGAACATACATCGCGTTTTAGAATTTAATCAGTCTTGCTGGCTAAAACCATATATAGAATTTAATACAGATCAGCGGAAGAAAGCTAGAAACGACTTCGAGAAGGACTTCTTCAAACTGATGAATAATGCTGTGTTTGGAAAAACGATGGAAAATTTGAGAAATCGAGTGAAAATTGAATTGACTCAGAGCCCGAAGAGAGTATGCAAGCTCGTAGCATCCCCTGCTTTTCACGCTTTTCGTGTTTTTGACAACGACCTTGCATGTGTGCAATCAAAGCTAACTAAATTGAAACTCAACAGGCCTATTTATGCTGGTTTCAGTATTCTAGATATTAGTAAACTATTGATGTATAGCTTTCATTATGACTATATTAGTCCGAAATATGGAGAAAAAGCTAAATTATTGTTTACTGATACAGATTCACTGTGCTACGAGCTTCAAACCGAGGACGTGTATGCTGATATGAAAGACGATATAGATCATTTTGACACGTCCGACTATCACATTGATCATGTTTTGCATAGTACACATAATAAAAAGGTACTAGGTAAAATGAAAGATGAACTTTCGGGAGTACCTATCAAACAATTTGCAGGGCTTCGTTCTAAAATGTATTCCCTTCAGAGTTTACATGAGGAGAAGAAGACGGGGAAAGGAGTCCCCAAATACATCGTAAAAAGAACCCTTCGTCACAAGGATTACAGAGACTGCTTAATAAACAAATCACCTTGTCGAGTAGATTTGACAAGGATTCAAAGTAGCAGCCACCATCTTCATACAGTGAAAGGTGTAAAGCTTGGTTTGTCACCATTTGACGATAAAAGATATATTTTAGAAAATGGTTATGACACCCTTTCGTACGGTCACTACAAAACATTGAAAAAATAACATAGCAGAAAAAACGAATATTTCACTGTGATTTTTAATATGCTTGAGCTATTTATGTATAAAAAATATGATAATTTTATCCAAATGTGTGCATATAACCCCCTATATATGTAAAAATAATACATGTTATTATTATATGTAGATAGCTGTATGTAAAAACCATTTCCTCTGTTAACCTGCATTTTTTTTTTTTGTAAGCAGGCTGTAAAGTATAATCAATGTGAAAAAGCATCATTGTGAAATGTATAAAATTGTAAACCAATGGAAATCATTACATGTGCACGCATTGTCATTGTTTCACCTAATACTTTGAAATCAATAAAAATTTTTAAATGAAATATATGTGTCGTCTGAGTCTTATCCTTGGCAAGTGGAGTGATAAACAAGCGTTAGCCGCTTCTCACGTGACTTACTCCGCATGCACCTGTGATGCTGACTCACTTCCAACCGCTCATATCCTGTTGGAAGGTCAGACCTCACTCACTGCGAGAAAGCTCTTCTAGGATCCATTTCTGGGATTACACTTATAATGAAAGGTGAGTAATTCTCTAAATTTTCATGGTTTATCAAACATTACTTATAATTTCGTGATGTAGTGACGTTCTCAAGTATTAAGAAGTGATGAAAACATAAGATTTCCTTTCAAAGTTATCGTAACTCGCTTGCTTGCTTGTTACCGGAACAAGCCTCCTAGAAATCAACGTCTTTTTTTTTAAAGCAATCACCTCTCAAAAGCACCGGGACTTCAATAAATGCTCTGAGTGCTGTGTTTATGAAAAATATATCAGTACGGGATGAAATTCTAATTTTTACTTTGCAGAGACGAGAACTTTACGTAGATTTTTACAGAGAAATAATCGAAATTATTGCATCAGCCATTTAGCGATAAAGTATTTTAGAGCAGATTTTTACTGAATATTAATACTTTAGAATAAAGGATAATTTCCTGTATATAATACAGAGGTGTACAGACGAATTTTATTTCCTACGAATAAAAAACAAAAATAGGATTTTCATACTGTTATTCGAATTACTCACTTACCACTTGTTTCAACTGTTTAGTAAAAAAAAAAATACATTTAATTCCCAGTTTTTTAACGACTGAGATAAAAAAAAATATGCTTACCTACATTAAATACAATGTAAAATAGCGAAATTCACCACTTATTTCAACTGTTTAGTAAAAAAAATACATTTAATTCCCAGATTTTTAACGACTGAGATAAAAAAAATATGCTTACCTACATTAAATACAATGTAAAATAGCGAAATTCACCACTAATTTCAGCTGCTTAATATCAAGAAATACAGGCGATTTCCTGTTTTTTTTTTTTAGCATTGCACATAAGAGAAAAAAAAAGACTAGCGAACGTATTAACATGTATACCTCTGGTACTTAAATATGACATGCTCTGTGTTTCAATATTACACATTTTTTCAGTAGTTTACACATTAATTACTAATTTTTTTTTTCATTCAACAGTTAAGTATCACAATTGGAAGTAATGTGCGCAATATTTCCTGTTTAAATGCATCTCTCTACAAAAAAAGATTTCCTTTCAAAATTATCGTAACTCGCTTGCTTGCTAGTACATTACATGGCCCGAATCGAGCCACCTCGAAATCAACGTTTTTTTTTTTGAAGCGATCACTTCTCAGAAGTGGAAGACTTCAATAAATGCACCGAGTGCTGTGTTTATGAGAAAATTATCAGCACGGAATGAAAATCTAATTTTTTTTACTTGCAGAGACGAGAACTTTACGTAGATTTTTACAGAGAAATAATCGAAATTATTGCATCAGCCATTTAGCGATAAAGTGTTTTACTGAATATTAATACTTTAGAATAAAGCATAATTTCCGGTGTATAATACCGAGGTGTACAGACGAATTTTATTTCCTATGAATAAAAAAATAGGATTTTGATACCGTTATTCGAATTACTCAGTTAATTCACCACTTATTTCAACTGTAAAAAAAAAATACATTTAATTCCCAGATTTTTTAACGACTGAGATAAAAAAAATAATATGCTTACCTACATTAAATACAATGTAAAATAGCGAAAATTCACCACTAATTTCAGCTGCTTAATATCAAGAAATACAAACGATTTCCTGTTTCTTTTTTTTTTTAGCATTGCACATAAGAAAAAAAGACTAGCGAACGTATCAACATGTACCTCTGAGACTTAAATATGACATGCTCTGTGTTTCAATATTACACATTTTTTTCAGTATTTTACACATTAATTACTTACTTTTTTTCATTCAACAGTTAAGTACCCAATTGGAAGTAATGTTAGCAATATTTCCTGTTTAAATACATCTCCAGAAATCCGCTTTAAAACATTTTCTTATAATTTAAGGGGAAAATAAAGAATTTTAATTGAATTTCTTTTAACACTATATACTTAATATATTGTAATCAACGTATTCTATATACAAAACGAATTAATACAGCCTAGTTACTGGAAATTAACATGATGTTGAAGTGCTTTCTACCTAAAGATTTAAAAAAAACCTGAAGACTTTAATTTTAATTACATTTTCAGCCACTAGATGGCGACACAGTTACTATTAGACCTTGGGACAGACGAGAGAAACTTGAAGCCTTTGCTCAGAGCGCCACCTAGCGGGATTTTCAGTAGTTTAGTCGCAACCGGACGGTCCCCCTTGGGTCAAAGTCCACGTGGTGACGTCAGAGGGGAAAGCACTGTGCAAAGGGGGATCCGTAGGTTGTGACTAAACTACTGAAAATCCCGCTAGGTGGCGCTCTGAGCAAAGGCTTCAAGTTTCTCTCGTCTGTCCCAAGGTCTAATAGTAACTGTGTCGCCATCTAGTGGCTGAAAATGTAATTAAAATTAAAGTCTTCAGGTTTTTTTTAAATCTTTAGGTAGAAAGCACTTCAACATCATGTTAATTTCCAGTAACTAGGCTGTATTAATTCGTTTTGTATATAGAATACGTTGATTACAATATATTAAGTATATAGTGTTAAAAGAAATTCAATTAAAATTCTTTATTTTCCCCTTAAATTATAAGAAAATGTTTTAAAGCGGATTTCTGGAGATGTATTTAAACAGGAAATATTGCTAACATTACTTCCAATTGGGTACTTAACTGTTGAATGAAAAAAAGTAAGTAATTAATGTGTAAAATACTGAAAAAAATGTGTAATATTGAAACACAGAGCATGTCATATTTAAGTCTCAGAGGTACATGTTGATACGTTCGCTAGTCTTTTTTTCTTATGTGCAATGCTAAAAAAAAAAGAAACAGGAAATCGTTTGTATTTCTTGATATTAAGCAGCTGAAATTAGTGGTGAATTTTCGCTATTTTACATTGTATTTAATGTAGGTAAGCATATTATTTTTTTTATCTCAGTCGTTAAAAAATCTGGGAATTAAATGTATTTTTTTTTTACAGTTGAAATAAGTGGTGAATTAACTGAGTAATTCGAATAACGGTATCAAAATCCTATTTTTTTATTCATAGGAAATAAAATTCGTCTGTACACCTCGGTATTATACACCGGAAATTATGCTTTATTCTAAAGTATTAATATTCAGTAAAACACTTTATCGCTAAATGGCTGATGCAATAATTTCGATTATTTCTCTGTAAAAATCTACGTAAAGTTCTCGTCTCTGCAAGTAAAAAAAATTAGATTTTCATTCCGTGCTGATAATTTTCTCATAAACACAGCACTCGGTGCATTTATTGAAGTCTTCCACTTCTGAGAAGTGATCGCTTCAAAAAAAAAAACGTTGATTTCGAGGTGGCTCGATTCGGGCCATGTAATGTACTAGCAAGCAAGCGAGTTACGATAATTTTGAAAGGAAATCTTTTTTTGTAGAGAGATGCATTTAAACAGGAAATATTGCGCACATTACTTCCAATTGTGATACTTAACTGTTGAATGAAAAAAAAAATTAGTAATTAATGTGTAAACTACTGAAAAAATGTGTAATATTGAAACACAGAGCATGTCATATTTAAGTACCAGAGGTATACATGTTAATACGTTCGCTAGTCTTTTTTTTTCTCTTATGTGCAATGCTAAAAAAAAAAAACAGGAAATCGCCTGTATTTCTTGATATTAAGCAGCTGAAATTAGTGGTGAATTTCGCTATTTTACATTGTATTTAATGTAGGTAAGCATATTTTTTTTATCTCAGTCGTTAAAAATCTGGGAATTAAATGTATTTTTTTTACTAAACAGTTGAAATAAGTGGTGAATTTCGCTATTTTACATTGTATTTAATGTAGGTAAGCATATTTTTTTTTATCTCAGTCGTTAAAAAACTGGGAATTAAATGTATTTTTTTTTTTACTAAACAGTTGAAACAAGTGGTAAGTGAGTAATTCGAATAACAGTATGAAAATCCTATTTTTGTTTTTTATTCGTAGGAAATAAAATTCGTCTGTACACCTCTGTATTATATACAGGAAATTATCCTTTATTCTAAAGTATTAATATTCAGTAAAAATCTGCTCTAAAATACTTTATCGCTAAATGGCTGATGCAATAATTTCGATTATTTCTCTGTAAAAATCTACGTAAAGTTCTCGTCTCTGCAAAGTAAAAATTAGAATTTCATCCCGTACTGATATATTTTTCATAAACACAGCACTCAGAGCATTTATTGAAGTCCCGGTGCTTTTGAGAGGTGATTGCTTTAAAAAAAAAGACGTTGATTTCTAGGAGGCTTGTTCCGGTAACAAGCAAGCAAGCGAGTTACGATAACTTTGAAAGGAAATCTTATGTTTTCATCACTTCTTAATACTTGAGAACGTCACTACATCACGAAATTATAAGTAATGTTTGATAAACCATGAAAATTTAGAGAATTACTCACCTTTCATTATAAGTGTAATCCCAGAAATGGATCCTAGAAGAGCTTTCTCGCAGTGAGTGAGGTCTGACCTTCCAACAGGATATGAGCGGTTGGAAGTGAGTCAGCATCACAGGTGCATGCGGAGTAAGTCACGTGAGAAGCGGCTAACGCTTGTTTATCACTCCACTTGCCAAGGATAAGACTCAGACGACACATATATTTCATTTAAAAATTTTTATTGATTTCAAAGTATTAGGTGAAACAATGACAATGCGTGCACATGTAATGATTTCCATTGGTTTACAATTTTATACATTTCACAATGATGCTTTTTCACATTGATTATACTTTACAGCCTGCTTACAAAAAAAAAAAAATGCAGGTTAACAGAGGAAATGGTTTTTACATACAGCTATCTACATATAATAATAACATGTATTATTTTTACATATATAGGGGGTTATATGCACACATTTGGATAAAATTATCATATTTTTTATACATAAATAGCTCAAGCATATTAAAAATCACAGTGAAATATTCGTTTTTTCTGCTATGTTATTTTTTCAATGTTTTGTAGTGACCGTACGAAAGGGTGTCATAACCATTTTCTAAAATATATCTTTTATCGTCAAATGGTGACAAACCAAGCTTTACACCTTTCACTGTATGAAGATGGTGGCTGCTACTTTGAATCCTTGTCAAATCTACTCGACAAGGTGATTTGTTTATTAAGCAGTCTCTGTAATCCTTGTGACGAAGGGTTCTTTTTACGATGTATTTGGGGACTCCTTTCCCCGTCTTCTTCTCCTCATGTAAACTCTGAAGGGAATACATTTTAGAACGAAGCCCTGCAAATTGTTTGATAGGTACTCCCGAAAGTTCATCTTTCATTTTACCTAGTACCTTTTTATTATGTGTACTATGCAAAACATGATCAATGTGATAGTCGGACGTGTCAAAATGATCTATATCGTCTTTCATATCAGCATACACGTCCTCGGTTTGAAGCTCGTAGCACAGTGAATCTGTATCAGTAAACAATAATTTAGCTTTTTCTCCATATTTCGGACTAATATAGTCATAATGAAAGCTATACATCAATAGTTTACTAATATCTAGAATACTGAAACCAGCATAAATAGGCCTGTTGAGTTTCAATTTAGTTAGCTTTGATTGCACACATGCAAGGTCGTTGTCAAAAACACGAAAAGCGTGAAAAGCAGGGGATGCTACGAGCTTGCATACTCTCTTCGGGCTCTGAGTCAATTCAATTTTCACTCGATTTCTCAAATTTTCCATCGTTTTTCCAAACACAGCATTATTCATCAGTTTGAAGAAGTCCTTCTCGAAGTCGTTTCTAGCTTTCTTCCGCTGATCTGTATTAAATTCTATATATGGTTTTAGCCAGCAAGACTGATTAAATTCTAAAACGCGATGTATGTTCTTCAGCTGCATACCGAAGGTTAAATATTGTTTGAGATTTCGATAATGAAGGACATATTTTTCCTTAGAATTTAGATTTGGGGCTAATTTCACGACTGAATGGTTTGTATTTATTCCAAGGCTTTGGGCAACCTCTTGACAATATGGGGATAGCATGCTGCTGGTAATCTGAAGTTTCTCAGGGGCTAGTGGATAATCATTATGCTTGTCGTGTAGAGAAACTGGATAATCTAAATCAACTTCCAATATGTATCCTTTATTCGCATCGTCAGCAATTGTCGTAATATTTAGATCTGCTATTTCTTCTTTATTAAGCCATCGAAAATCGCTTTGAGGGAGGCATTGTGACATTGCCCATCCATAAAGATTGTTGGCATCATAATACATAATGTATTTAGAGGGTAACTGAGGATCATAGGTGTCCAAATACTTGTTGTTTGCTGTACTAAGACGATTGCATATCACAGAAATTCCCCCTCGTATGCCTTTTTCCAGGAAAAGGTACATTGTAGGGTCAGTTATCAACTCAAGATTTACATTTGTCATTTTTAAGCATGCTTGCCAGGCTAATCCAGGAGCTGTGTAAACATGGCAGGGATCGATTTCATAGTATCTGATGCATAGTTTTCTGAAACTTTCGAAAACATCAGCTAAGAGGAGCACGTCTGTCTTCAGGTACAAGTCATGATACTGGCCTAGATTTTTTATGTTGAATGTATTCCATACTCTTATTGCATGGGTATAGTCTTCTTCCCCTAGTGCTTCTTCTGTGAGTTGGTTGTAAAATGCTTCACGTGGTGGTAATACTATTTGTTCAAACTTTTCACTGTTGTCAATATAATCATAGGGGTAAACTCCTTTTCTCAAAACCAGGTGTAACCGTTCAGTTTCAACATGTTCCTTTAAAATATGGAACTCATCTGGTGATAAATTATTTACTAGCTTCTCAAGGGATGTGCTTAAAAACTGATAGGAGTCTATAAAATGTAATGTCCCTAAGGAGAAGGTTATGTATGTTTCCATGTTATTGGGAATGCAATTAATCTTCTTATTTTTGATTCTGCCGATTCCCTGCATAATAAGGTGGCTGTCATATCCCTTTAGGTTGTGAAAGATAACTGGAATCCTATTGGTTAACTTAAAGTTCAGATTACAGGAATTATGGGCAGCTCCTCGGAATTTACCTGTTATATGATCGTGATCTCTCACACGATCTGCTCCTAGGGCATGCTTACAAATATGACAGTCAGTAGCGTTGTGAAATGATTCCTCTTCATGATTCGAGAGCTGCATTGGCTTTATCATCGACAGTAAATTTTTAATGTTTTCTTCTTCTTTAAGCAGACATTCTAAAAATTCTTCTACTACATTAGGACCTCTATAAACTACTGGAGGCTTATAGCTGCAGCCATCATGTCCAACAACAAGATATGCAAATCCACAGGGTTCATGATTTGCCGTGATAGTGGTGTGAGATTTTTCAGGGTTAGGCATACAAGTGTCCACTTTCACTAGGAATGATTCAAAGTCGGCATAAATCACGTATGGAACGAGCTGCTGAAACTTAAAATTTGTGAATTTCAACCATTTCTCTTCTTCAGTTGGGAGTTCTACTCTCTGAGGTCCATGTTCTCGACAATAGGGAACATGATCCTTCAAGAGGGATTCATTTGCGAAACGGTGAAGGCAGTAATCACAGTAGAAACGTACACCGTTATGTTTGGTGAGAGGACTGAGAAGTCTACTCATATTCTTAATGGAGCAATAATGCTGCTTTTCATCATCCGATAACAGAAGGAGATTTGCATGCGCTTTAAATCTGAATGGTGTGATGTAGAGTGGGAACACCTCTTTCTCATATCCAAAAACATTAACAGAAATATTGTTCATTTTTTCGAATTTAGATATTTGATTTATTGTAACAGGGAAAATTAAGCCCGATGTGTTTAATTTGTCTTCTAAATGTATATAGTTGTTAAGGCGCTGCGGATTATCTGTGGCAGGATACAAAGAGGCTAAAACAGACCAGACAAAACATTTTTGGTCAGAATTACATACATTGACAATAGCGTGTTTTAGCAGTAATTCTCTTGGAGTAGGGATATAACTAGATCCTGCAAGAGGGATATATTTTCCAATGTTCATTTCAGCGTGGAGTACGGCATCCAGTGTCCATCCACTATGTGCTCCTTCAAATTCTTCAAATGAGGTCTTAATCTTCTTATACGCTGAATCCAATTCTCTGTTTAGGGATGATGTAGGTAGGCTTGTGACACAGTTACTTCGGAAAAACGGGGTACAGTGTTCAAAGGTAGAAGGGGAAACTTTTCGCCTGAATCGCACTTGCACGACAAGGTACCATTTAATGCTACCTTTCGAGGTCAATTCTTCTTTCAGATGAGTTAGGAGTGACTCCCGCGAGGATTCGAGGAAAAAGGTGAGGTCAACTGATGTTTCTTCCGTTGCCGTCAGTTTATGTGTTGATAGGGTCCTTTTCATTTCTTCTGTAAACTGACAGGGGTCTTCAGGGTCTGGTTTTTGCTTCTTCTGCGGAATCCTTTCATCTTCAGAACGTTTTCGCTTATTATTGTGGGGCTTTCTTTGATGGCGCAAAAGACTGTCTTTTCGCCCAAACTCCATTGCACATTCTTCACATTTGTAGGTTTTCCTGGAGGTGTGGGATAACTCATGACGTCGGACATCATCTCTCCTTGAGAATGTCGATTCGCACTCAGAGCACTTAAACAGGCTATTTCCATCGTGATTTCTCATATGACGAATCAGATTTGTCTTGAGTGTGAAAGCCTTCTCACATATATCACATGGATACATTATGTAGCAGAGTTGTAAAATAGCTGATACTACACGAGGACGTCGAGAACTATCACTATTGCCGTTGGAAAAATCACGGAGAAGCAGCAGCAGAGAGCCGTCACTGTCAATGTCTGACAACAGAATGAGGAATCTGACCGATGGATGTCGTATTTATACTAGAAGAATGACTATCCCGCAGAAACTGGAATAAAAGATTGACCTGCAGAAACGGAAAGAAACAATGCTATTGGGTAAAAATACTTTAAAAGGTAGAACTGCTAATCGGTGACGTCAGATTCCAAAATGGTGGAATTGAAAAAAAAAAATCGGACTTTGTGGAAACCAAGATGGACGTCGGTGGAAATTACTAATGGATTATCTGCAATTTAACTGAATAATATAATTTCAGATTATTACATCACTGGAGGGAGGTATTCTTTTTGACACTGCATGACTAATGTGATTGATAATCATCCGCCACCAGCTTAAAACACATGGGTGGCGGATCCCATAGGATTAACATTGATCCGCCACTGTTCCAGAACTCTCCTTTACTCACTACTGAGTTTAGATGCTAACCACTCGGCCACAGGGAACAGTGCTGGAGTGCATATGCATTTTGCAAATTTTGCTTTTATTTTCAGGATTAAAATGTTATTTAATATGAGGAACATTTGAATATTTTCAAAGTTTGTCTTCTGTGATGGTTAGCCACTATCGAAAGTATTTACTTTCTTTATATACTTTCAATAATATCATAACGTCAAGAGTGGATACAAAGGTTTTTTAGAATATAGTTCAATCAGGCTCCTCCAAACCAAACTTAGTGAAGAGCCACTAAAAAGAAAGCTATATTCTTCAAGAGCCGCAGCTAAACTGATCAACGTAAAACATGCATTTGTAAAAAGTAATAAATTTGGGAAAAAAACACTTTTTCAAGAAGAAAACATTTTGATTAATAAAGAAAAATGTACGTTTCACATGAAAGATATGAGTTCACAGAGATACATTTGTTGCAACAGACAGTTAAAAATACCGACATTTTTAATAAGTAATCTCTAATACATGGTAAATTTCCTTCATAATGATTATTTTGTAGTAGGTAACTGTCATAACACGTTTCTCCTTGCACTGTAATGTAGCGAAATTTCAGTATGAAGAATTAGTTTTGATCCCCCAATCGATTTCGTTATACTCATATTTTACTATATTGATTTTTTATGTGCAGCAAATTCTTTTCCTATAAGACGCTGGTTGGACGGTCTGCTTCAAATCATTAAGATTATTAAATTAGAAATATGTTAAAAATATAACATTTATATACTAAAACGTTAATTCATCTCGTGGCCAAGTGGGTAGTGCCGTTGGATACTGATTGCAGAGATCTGGGTTCGAGCCCATGGTAACGCATGGATATGGATGTTTGTGTTGCATTTCTGCTGAGGCCTGCCCCCCCCCCCACCTTTTCTGCCGCGTAACAGATTTTCAGATCTCTGTGGCAAGAAGTTGTTTGCGGGGTAATTTCTTTTATACTGAAAATCTATGTATAAACTTCTGATATCAAAAAGTATTGCGATTGGTTTACCGTTTTACGTCGGAAACAACACTTAATATCCCTATTCAAAAATGATTTCATTTTAATAAGTCGAATCACCTATGTGTTACAAATTTCGAACGTAAACTACATGTATCCTTCAGATTATAAAGGGCATTACCATTTTTTTTCCTTCAGCGGGAGACACACAACGCAAATATTTTATTTGCCTCCCTACATCTCTTTCGCACAAGGAACGACTTTAATATCAAATGCCAACTGTGGCTCTGTTTTTCCCTCGAAATGGGCGTTAACGAAATTTTCCTTCGCAAAGTCAACAAAGGAATGGAATTCGGGCGTCGCATAGTTGTTGTGGCTGTTCAATAAAGGTTTAATGCTTTATATAACTGTAATGTTGGAAATGGCCTTGGGGGTGATGCGTGCACAGTTGGCAGCGTTCCAAAAGGTCAGGTGACAAATCCAGCCTTGGCTAGCAGCAAAGGTATCGACCCTGTACTCTGCGGTGAAGTGTTCGATAGGGAGCATTATTCAAGGTTGCTCCTTACTGTCTCAACAATATCATTAAGTCTCGCTGAAAGAAATTACTATTACATTTAATTATGCGATGAATAAAGGAGGGGAATGAATTATTTTCACTTGCTTTTAGTTTATTATTAAAGCACTCGAAAATGTGTTTATGCATAATTCAGGTAGTTCTCGATTTACACCGTTAATAGGTTGTTGAAAACTACCGCGTAAATCAAATTTGCGCAAAACGAAAACAGTTTTTCCGTTTAAAATAAATGAAATATCCAGATTAGGAGGAGTACGTTTCTGTTTCAGCCTATCCAACAGCACAGAAATTTAAAATTTTAATGTAGAATGCAATAAGTGTAATGTAATAATTTAAAGTGGAAATCTGAGACGAATAAATGTGTAGTAATAGAGACAAGGAACATAACCAGGAAGAAATGAAAAATGAATTTTGAGAGAAATAAATATGTAATAATATATACAGACCAGGGACATAACCAGGGAGGTTCGGAAGAAAAAGCCCCGTCGTTTTATACTAAATCTCAAACTTCTAACTTTGAAATCCAAAACACGTGTCTTTTTATAATTTTATTTTAGTCCCATAGTAAATATCCGACACTAAAAATAGATTTAAAAAATAAAAACTATGAAATTCTATATCACAAAGAATATCATTTTAACTTTTCCTCTACCAGACGTTTGTGGCAAGCAGCTGCTTGAGGGGATATTTATTTATTTATTTTATTTATCAGATAGAATATTTTAGTAAATAGAAAACCCTACTCAAGTCTTATTTTCATTTTTTATTTATTTATTCAACCTTACATGCCTCTGGGGTGTTTAGTTGTACACTTCTACCCCAAAATAATTGAAATATTGAAATACTTAGAATATGATAATGCAATAATAATTACATATATACTTAGAAGAACACACAACATAAATAAATTCTTATAAACTAACGTTATCAACACAGCATGAGGTTCAATAGTTCGTAAATGTTCACTATATTGCTGTATGCAAAAATACGTATATACAGCAGCCGCTGGTGTTATTAGTGTCCAAAGGATGTGTTGCAGAGGGATGAAAGAAGCATTTCTTCTGAGTTGATTTCCTCGCCAACGCATTGAAATCAACTCAGAGTAAGTGCACCAGAGGCTGCCGTATATACGTATTTTTGCATACAGCTATCTAGCATACAGCAATATAGTGAACATTTACGAACTATTAAAGTCTTATATATATATGACACCGATATACCATAGAAGAAAATTCTTATATATACTTATATGACAAAGTTATACCAAGGAAGAAAATCAGAGAATGTTCTTTGATTGAATGAAACATTTAGATCCTTTAGACGTAAAGAAAAATTGAAATCCAAGTTTATGCTGTATTATACGGCATTGATTCTCGAAGAAAACGAATTAAAAGTTGATAAATAGCCAGTTTAGAAGAATTATCACGATTCAAAATATTTTGTAGTGTAAATTCAGTTAGATTGCATTTGTACTGAAGTGCTTCAAAAATGTTTTTCGAGTTTATCCATACTGTCCCTTGGCCGAGTGGTTAGCACGCTTGGCTACTGATCTACGGGACCTGAATTCGAGCCCCGGATAAGGCATGGATGTATGTGTCGTTTTTCTGCTTAGGTTCTGCCATCCTCTCAAACCTTCTACTATGGCATATAAACTGGCAGGCTCCTGTCAGACCTCTGTGGCAAGCAGCTGCTTGAGGGGGTATTTATTTATTTATTTTTTTTCATATTATTTAGCAACACATGGGAAGCAGTCTCTTTAACTTGACAGATGTTGCACAAATGGGACTGACTTTTCTTGTTTTTAAAAAGGTAGTTATTAAGTGCAGCAGTACCTACACGCAACCTTATGAGTCTACTAATATCTTGTCTACTGAAATTAAATTACTTAAAAAAGAACTATTATCATCAAGATAATATCTAAAGTTATCATTAATTGGCGCATGAAAATTAAAATATGTATTAAATTCTTGAATTTCTTTTTCTTTATTTTTTTTCCTTTTAAATCATATGAGATATGAAGGTAAAGCTGTATACATGTAAATTAATAGCATCTTTAGCTATTTTGTCCACATTCTCATTGCCTGCCACTCCACAGTGGCTAGACAACCATTGGAGATTAATATGATTATCTTTTATAGCAAATTTAGTGTATATTTTAAAAATATCTAATTGGAGCTTATAATGATTATTATTAGAAATATCGTTTTGTAAGGCCAACAAGGCTGCTTTACAATCTGTTAACACCACATTTCCATTAAGTAAATTTATTTCAACCCATGCAATTGCCTTATATATTTCACACAATTCAGCTTGCACAATAGCAGCATCTGCTGAAAATTTAAATTGTTCAATAACTTTTTTTGGCTGGTATGTCAAAAGCAGCTGTAGCAATATTTTCTTTGGGAAAGTAAGCCCCATCAGTAAATATCTGTAAACAATTGTCATATTTATTATTAATGAAGGATTCAGTTATAAGCTTTAAGATTTTTTGATCTATATCGCTTTTTTATTATATTAGGAATACTTTGTTTAATACACTACAAGAAATAATAAAATTATTTATTATTAACAAAATTGGAACATGAAAGTAACTTTACATTGCTTTATCAAGAACGGTAATCATATATAGCACCATTTCACTGTACAACGTTATACAAAAGTACAATTACATTACAATACTAACACAGAATAGTTTTCATAACTAATAGTACAGTAGTAATGCCTGCATACAAATACATTTATCGAGTCTAATTTTCTTATCCACAAGAGTAACTCTGACTCGCATGTGGATATTATATAACATAACTAAATTGATGTATACACAAACCGTCTAGATATGTAAACAAACGTAAATTATAGCTCTAAAACAGTTTGGAGATCTAAATCAATTCAATCACATGGTTTCAATAAATACTTCTTTAATATATGTTTTAATATTAATTATTTCCTTAATTTCGTTTGGTAAAGCATTAAAACTTTTAGGAGCTAAAAAAACAGTGTTTGGTAATTAGATTTTTACTAACAACAGTAATATTTTTTAGAAATAAATTTTTAGATTGTCGAGTGGTTCTCGCAATTATTCTAACTAATTGTGGATTCCAGTTGTTCTTCAGATGCTTTAGCGCTATAAAAATGCATAGTATTCTTATTTCCTAAATTTTTAAATTATAACATATTCTTGTTACTTGCTTACATTACTTTAATTTGCTCATACATCGAAGATTATGGTTTTCGGCGTACTGTAATGGTTTAATAGTAGACGAAAACGTTCCTCCCCATGATAGAATACCATATTAGAGATAAGATTTGACCCATGCATTGCAAATTATTGACAAGCTAGAAATGTTAACAAAATTCCTCATAAAATAAATTTTTGGAATAATCGAATTTAATTTTTTCGAAACATCAGCTACTTGTGGTTTCTAAGGTAATTGACTGCCTGTGATTAATCCCAGATATTTTATAGTATCCACTTCTTCAATTTTGTCACAATGACAAACTTTTTTTATTACAATTTAACTTCTAATATATAATTTAGTTTCGAAAAAGTCTCCTTTATTTATTCTCGATATTAACTTTACATATTTTTGTCTTGGAAACGTTTAGGAACATTTTATTTCTGTTAATCCAATGTCTCAAATTTAGTAAGTCAGAATTTATCTTTTGCCTAATTTCATTTTCGCTTCCTGAATAAATTAATGACATATCATCTGCAAATGCAATTATTTTCCCTTTAAAATCAAAATTGCATATGTCGTTAACAAATACTAGAAATAACAGAGGGCGTAATATTGAACCTTGTGGAACCCCAATTTCAATAGGTAATTCATTACGTAAATATTCTAACTAACTACATATTATTGTTGGTGTCCTTTATCTTTACTATTTGTTTTCTACTTGAAAAATAACTTTAATCCTAGAAAATAAGCTTCCCCTAATTCTTGAATTAAATATTTTTTAGTAGTATATAATGTGGAACAGAGTCAAATGCTTTTTTTAGATCCAGAAATAGGACTACTGTATGCAAATTTCAATTAAAGTTATTATATGTCTCTACAGTTAATTTTGAAATTGCCTCTTCTGCTCTTTTTACTTTCTGGACACCAAACTGGTTTTCAGAGAAAAAGGCAGTACGTTCCCGAAAGGAATTTAATTTTGAAAGGAGACTCCAGGTGCAGTAGGCAAGTGGAGCAGAGCCGATCTTCGCGGGAAGGAAAGGTCTGTGGTTTTTCTGTTTTTTTTTTTATTTTTAGACTAATTTGTCGCGATAAAATTATGGGTGAAACTGAGCAAGACGGGAGCGTTGATTTAGCCGAACACATTGAGGCTGGGAAAATTGGGGAAGTTGCCGAAATTGATAGGATTGATAGCGATTTTGGGGTAGAACAGTGTGCTAGAAGATGTGGTTCGAATCCGGTAGAAATGAGTGATTCAGGTCCGAAAACCGTCTCAGAGAGGGAAATGGAATACAGAGGAGAGAAAGAAGAAAGAGATAGGGAAGAGAGAAGATTGGAAAATGAATATACAAGAGAGAAAGAAGAAAGAGATAGGGAAGAGAGAAGATTGGAAAATGAATATAGAAGAGAGAAAGAAGAAAGAGATAGGGAAGAGAGAAGATTGGAAAATGAATATAGAAGAGAGAAAGAAGAAAGAGATAGGGAGAAAGAAGGGAGGAAAGAAGATTAGATAGGGAAACAGAACTTAGACGATTAGATATAGAGAGGGCAAATAATAGCAGCCGAGGAAGTCAAAATACAGTGGATGCGGGAGATCCAAAATTAAAAAAGCTTCAGGAATTTCTAAACCCTAATAACTATCCCTTACCGAAAAAAGCACAATTACCAACTTATTTCGAGATGACGGAGAAGTTGTTTAAGCAGTACGAAATAACGGTTGACTTGCAAGGAATGCTAATGCATTCTTTGCTAGGGGAGAAAGCGTGAAATATTTTTACTCTGTTGAGTGACGAGGAAATTCAAAACTACGAAAAAATTAAGTCTGTCGTGTTAAAAGGCAGCCAGTTGATTATTTTCGAGTATAAAGGGAAATTCTATTCGATGTTTAATTTCTCTAGGAAACCTAGACTCAGTTTTCATCTCGAATGAAGAGTCATCATCATCATCATCATCCCCAAGCAGCCATGGGTTACGGAGGTCTAACCAGACTGTGAAATTTAGTTCTCCAAGCATATCTGCCCTGAGCTACATCTGCTGCATCCACCCACTGCACACCAATTCTAACAAGGTCCTGTTTGATATTGTCTGCCCACCGCATCCTAGGTCTGCCCCTCCTTCTGAAGCATTTAGGCACACTGTTCATAACCCTATTCGCCAATCTATATTTATCTATACGGGCAGCGTGGACAAACCAGCGGAGTCTCTCTCTGCACAATATGCTGCTTAAAGGAGGTTGCAGACTCCTTTGCCTAACCTCATCATTAGTTACAAGGTTGAACCTTGTAACTAATGATGAGGTTAGGTTTGTAACCTTGTTATTAGAACTTTGTAACTTTTATTAGAACCTTGTAACTAATGATGATCATTAGTTACAAGGTTGAACCTTGAAGAAGTGGAAAAAAGCCCAAGATACTGCGTAAGCATCTAGAATCAAAAGCATCTAGTTTCCTGTTATCATGTTTACAAAGTGTCCAAATTTCACAACCATAACTAACCGTAGAAAGAACCAAACTATTACAGAGTCTAATTTTAGTCTTTAGGTGTATACGTCTATTTCTTCACACTCTCCATAGATTCTTAAAAGTCCCAGCAGCAATCCCTATTCGTCTGTTAATCTCATGCCGCACATCACCAGTAATCTATTACATAGCTCCCAAGATAATTAAACTGTGACACCTGCTCAAGACTGCAACCATTCAGATTAACTAAATCACAGCCTGCCTGACCAATTTTCATGACTTTAGTTTTCTCTCTGTTTATAACCAAACCAACTCTACTACCAGTCTCATCAACAGCTCGAATTGAAACAGTTCATCTCATCAACATCATTTGCTAAAAGGGCTAAATCATCAATGAAGAGTCACTCGAACTATTATCTAAAGAGTTGGAAAGTGGATGTTTTCCAAATATTAAAAGAACCTATATTAGTCGATAAAATTAAAGATTTATTTGCCGGATGCGAAAAATTATATCATGTGCAGGAGAATGGGTCGTGGAAAAATTGCCACGAAATTGCCGAAGTTGCAGAGAACTTTCTGCTGGCACAATGAACCTGCATGATTTATTTGCAAGAAAAATTTAAATCGGAAAAATAGAGAGAACAGATTTGGCCAATCAACTACAAAATTAAATTTTAGTCAAAGGATTTTAAGACAAAATTCGAACCCGCAAAATATATTGGTGGAAAACAAAAATGGTGATTTTAAACGAAAACAGAATCAGAGCTTTTCTTCCAGATCATGATTCATCTGTAACCAGAAATGTGATTTGGTTTAGGAGTGTAACAAGAATACGAAAGTGGACAGAGCATTTAACGTGAACACTCACGAGTCGGAGCCCACAGAGGGGATAGGGGTCATTATTGCAAAAGTTGAGTGCCAGCTTTTGATATTACAATCAGAAGCGAGATTGGAAGGCAGCAGCTCTGAAAGGCGGAAATGCAGACTCGTCAGGGCTTAGAGCCTTTAATGATTGTTCTAATTCAGTGTGAAAATAAAATGTTTAATGCTATTGTGGACTCGGGAGCTCAGATTTTGGTCATAAAAGGTTCTTTAGTCCCAGAGATATATAAGAAGTCGGAGACAAAGGTATTACTAATTAATTGTTTTGGAGGCCGATCGGAGGCTCCATTAATCACTGTCTCTATCATTTGGGGTGCCGATGGAAGTCAGGAGGGAGGATATAGAGAAAAATGTGAAATTTTGTGTGCGATGGTGGATGAATTGAGTGATGATATGTTTATCACTCCGAATTCTTTCGTAGCCCTAGAGTGGTTGGTTGAAAAGGCCGAGGATAAGGCTAAATTAGTGGTACAGAGAGAGAAAAGGTGTAGCAGCGATGCAATTTAATTTAAGGTGGAAAATAACGTGCCTAAATTTACTGAAGAAAATATTTCTCTAAATGATAAGTGTGAAATATTTTGTAAGGTACCTGATAAGGAGAAAGCTGATAGTAAAAATATTAATATAAGAGAAAGAGGTTTAGAGCCTAGTGTGTTCATTGAGAGCAAAGTAAATAATAATGCAGAGAGTGATAAAATTAAATGTGAGGAGGCTGAGGATAAGATAGATTTAAATAAGGATTTAAATAATAGAGATGTGGCTAAATTTTGTGTAGAAAATATTTATCTAGATGATAAGTGTAAAATATTATGTAAGGTACCTGATAAGGGGAAAGACGATAGTAAGAGTATTAATATCAGAGAAAGAGATTTAGAGCCTATTGATTTAACTGAGAGCAAAGTTAATAATAATGTAGAGAGTAAGATAATTAAATGTGAGAAGGGTGAGGTTAAGATATATTTAAATAAGGATTTATCTGGTATAGCGGTTGATTATTGTAACGTGACAAGTATAATAAAATTGATTGTGAAGAGAGCGCAATGATGTAATAGCAGGCAGAGTCATAGGTAATAAAGTTGATATTTGTGGAGAAAACAGTAGTTATGATGAAGCCGAAATGAAATTAAAAATCAGGATATGAGGTTCGTAGAGAATAAGGATTGTTTTGCAACCACGGCTAACTGTCTACTAGTAGGAAATTTGATTAAGTTCAAATCTCACAATAATTTTCAGATAAAAGCATTATATCAATCAGAGGTTAAGTATAGAATTCAGTTTAAAAAGGTGACCAATTCTGTTGTAAATAAGTATGATCAATTAATTAGAATAAATGATCCTGATGTAAAAGTGTCATTTTCCGATAGAAAGGAAAGGTAATTTGGAGAGTAGGAGCGAATTTCCGTTGCATAAAGTGTCTGAATGCGATGTCAAAATAATTATCCGTCAGATCAGGACCCTAATGCGAAAAATATAGATTAATGTCGATGTTAAAAAGGCGGAAGAAATTATCCAAGTAATGACACTTAAGAACCGAATGGATGATATATGTAATTCTCAGGTAACAGACAGTACAGAAATTATGTAAGATCGGAATTGTAAATATCCAGGAGTTAGGGTTTAAATATAAGGAAGACATTAAGATAGAGGTTTATGTAAATAATAGTGACAAGGTGAAAATGTTAAAGGAGACAGATGAGAGATTTTTAGACAGAAATGATCTTAAGGAAGTAGATTCTATAATCAATGAGAGAGAGGAAGTGTTAAAAGGTCAGTTAATTGCGGCCGAAAATATGATAAGAAAAGAGAGACGGTTTTGTCTAAATGACCAAAGTAGTGATTCTAAGGTTAGAAAAATATTTAGCTGAGGGGCAGATCTAACTGAAAAAGGTTCTGATGTTCATAGAGTTATTGGCCCAAAAATTGGTTAAATATAGCAGATTGTGCGGAAGTAGACCTAAGTGGTCATTAACTATTGATAAAGAGTATATTAATAGTAATCGTAAATTAGGTGTTAACAGGGACGAGGCCAAAGGATTTGTTTCTGAAGTAAGGGATGGTATCTCGTTCAAGAATAATGTTTCGTTTAAACACCGAAGTATGATAAAAAAACAATGATAGAAGAAATAGAAGATATATTAGGAAAATGTTGGAAGGCAAAGGAACAAGTCTGTAGAAAGACAAGCGCTAATGAAGTTTAAAAAGAATAGTACGTTTGGATGCATACATAATAAGGAGGAAGAATTCCAAATTGAAAGATAAAGTTAAAGATCCTGCATAATTAAGAGCAATAGCCTTTAATTATGCAGGAAGTAAGAGATTTACAGATGCCCAGAAAACTAAAAGGGGAGTATTTTTGATGCATCACCGTCCTCGGTGTAGGATATCAGACGAAGGTGAAACGGGCAAAACGAAGGTCTCCAACAGGTCGCAGTTGAGTCTATCCAATAGCACTCTGTCGTTAAGGAAGTTCCTGGGGGGTAAAAATGAGAACGGATGGAATTCACCCGACTCACTTGTGGGGAGATGGGTCTGCGAGAGATCACTGGGTCTGCGAGCATTGAAAGAAGTGAACTGAAGTTAATTACTTCTGAGTGGCAGAGACGTTTGGTGCACTACAAGTAAATTAACTGGACAGTCTTCGGGTGAAGGTATTGTGACAAAAGGCATGAGTTTTATAAGTATGGTAAAAACTGATAAAACTCTTTGGGGAAGAGACATGTCATGTCCTTCTAATTTATATCATGTCCTTCTATTTTTTTAATTATTGTATTTTTATTGCGTTTTAATGCGTTTTTATTGCGTTTTAGTTGTTATAAATATTTTTATGTACTAAGTGTTTTTTGGAAGTGCTGTTGTGAGGATGTGATTTATAGATGTTGTTTTTGGGTCGGAGCTGGCTGCCTGCACATACTGAGTCCTAAAAGCCCTTTTACAGCCATTTAGAACTAGCCTCGGGTGCAGGTGCGGGCGTCGGAGGCTATGACAGTGAGAGTAAACAACAGTCTTGAGTGTCGCTGTCAAACAGGAAGGACGTTTGAACAAGTGTCAAGGGAAGCCACTCTTACTCGAACAAAACCCTTAAGGAGAGGGTTCGGTCTAAGTGAGAACCAAGTTACGGTTCTGTAAACTAAATACACTTCTATGGAACTGAAGTAAGTTCTGTTTGAACCACATTATAGTCAAGGGTTGGATATCATTTCCCCGAGTTTGAGGTCGGAAAAGCGAGAATCTGCAAAGTGCGATTCTCCACCTCATTGCACAATTGTTTGCAGCAGCAAAGGCCTACGGAGTCGAGAGCATTCCCAGCACGTGATTGTATATAAATGTGAAAAAACTGTGTCGCCCCTATACAACTCTCGTGCTTGAATTGTTGGACATATTTCTATACATCACTTGGCGCAGCAAGTTTGATGCATACATCGGTAGGGGTGTAACAACCTGCGAACCTGTTATTTCATTTAAGCAATGATGAATCTAATCAAGGGACTAATTGATCGTCCTCTATTATAGAGTGGTTAATTGTTCACCATCAATGTCCACCACATTCAGCGCAGTTCAAACAGAATGTCTAATTTCACGTGACGAAATAAAACTATGCTTTGTTCCCTTACCACTGGCCCATGACAACCTATGAAACGAAAAACAATTTTTGATTTATCTCCAAAAGCAAAAATTATTGGTAAATTTAAAAAAAAACACATATTTTTTCACTAACCAATACCAATAAGCTATAGTTTAAATTTTGTAAATTTTTCTTTCTTCATCATTCATACACAGAAATGAAAGAGGGATATAAGGTCTCAGAGTCTACATTTCCGAAGGGATTTCTATTTTCACTATTTCCAAGGGAAGAGTAAAAGATATTCAAATAAAAGTAATCGATATAAATGTAAACATCAGAGCTAATGAGAAAATAACAAACAGAAATGCGGTCGTTTTCAAGCGCAGTCATACCTGTCAAGAATGACATTATTATTTGATTATGTCTGCATATGAATATTTTCAACTTGTTGTCCGTCTATAACTTTTTTCATTTTAGGGACGGAAATGAAAAATTATTTTTAGGGTTAGGTAAGTATAAAAAAATAAGACTGGTATTTCTGAATTATCCTTTACATCGAATTTCCACAGTTATAAAACTCGTAGGAAATGATAAATTCATTTTCTGAAAAAACAGTTTTTCAAATCTGAAGAAACTAAATATTTTTTGTTTTGTTATATTGTTTGGTAATCAGTTTTTATCTATAGATCGTAGATCGTATAATCATATTCGATGTACCGGGTAATAATTTTACCCCAAACCATCTCCATCATAAAGATATGCCTATTTGGCATGAGTAAGAACAAAATATATAATTAAACCACCCTTAGGTGGGCCCCTAAGGGCAAACATAAGAAATGCTAAAAATAGCAGTAAAATTGTAAAAGAAACCTAAAACGGGTAGGTCTCCTCAGAGAACGCTACCGTTTTAGGCCTCTTGTACTTGTTCAAAACAGTATGATCGTAAAGAATCAGAGAAGAAATAATCTCATTGGGATTATTGTTTACAGCCTCAAAAAATCTTTTTGAGGTGCGTTTTATATGTGTACATATATATGGTCGATGCACAGGTCTTTATGGAGTTGTCTGTTAGTGACAAACCAGGGGGCATCGACGCAGTTCTCAAAATCTTGCTCTGTAAGACCTGAATCTTACGAATATTGGTAGGTGTAGTATTCGTCCAGATGGGCGAAGCATATAGAATCACCGGTATGGGCGAAGCATATAGAATCACCGTATGGGCGAAGCATATAGAATCACCGGTCTGATGATCATATTATAGAGTGAAAGCTTATGATCAATCATTAAAATCAGTTTTTATCTATCTGTAATTGAAAAACATTTATACTCCTGAAATTATTTAGTTGAGGAATTTAATTCTAAAGCGGTAGGTCAAGGTTTTTGCCCTTACCTAACCATAAAAGCATTTTTCTTTGAAATGAAAACAGTATAAAAGGGCAAGAAAGTAAGAAAGGCCATGATTTCTGTGTAAAGAAATTGGAAAAATAAACATAATTTTTAAAATAAGAGTAAGTTTCCTGTGTTTGGAAAAATATATTTAAAAAAATACCACTGATTAGTGTCTTTTCTAATCCAGTAGTTTATACTGTAGTAGAACTATTGTGCTAAGCATCGATTGCAACCGCAACCTCCGAATAAGATTAAAAAAATATTTCTTTAAAGAAAATTATTTTTATGGAAAAGTGTTTGAATTGCTGTTTTTTTTTTCGGTTTGAGAGTTTCTAGTGCGATTTTAATGCGGGTAGGTGGGGGTGGGGGGGGGCAGATGTTTCCTCTACCGCATTTTATCTGTCATAAAGGAGGATAGGGCAAGACAAAGGGACCATAGTCCCCCTCCACAAGAAGACTGATAACCGGAATGGAAATGATATAATGATTAAGGTATAGTATATATATAGATATCTTCTCCATAACCTTTTGAAATATAACAAAAATGAAGAGACTAAGTCCAGAATTTATATACCTAATTGCTATTTTAGTTCATTCACTCTTCCAAAATGTTTTATCCAAATGGAATTTTTTTTAAACAGCTTGGTATCGATATTAACGAAAAACATTACACAGAACAACAAACGTAGTTTTTTGAAATATTCCTGTTTTAAATTTCGAACCTAATCACTCTTTTTCAAGTCCTCTGGGTGTATCTGATAAAATTAGTGGAACCTGAAAAGAAATAAATGGAGTATATTTATGTGGAACAAGTAGTGATTGCATTTCATTCTGCTTAAACCATCCTTCGGCTCTCTTCATTTCACACACACATCCCGCTCAGAGGCTTACCTAGTGGCGAAACACAAAACCACAAGGCAATTAACGCTACTCCTACAGCTCTACGAGCAGCCCACCAACACCACACATACTTAAGCCTGCCTACCCTAAACTTAGGGAATATATATTTTCTCCAACTGCCAAGTTCCGATGGAAAGACGCTACTATTCTATTCACGAAGTCCCCCAGAAATTGCGGTCTCTTTTCGAGGGATCACTCCAGACTCACGGCAGCAGGGAATTCGATCTGGGATCCCGAACAAGTTTAGAAGTAAGTGGGACCATCCTTGTCAATTTGGGAACGATCGCTCGAGTAACCGCGAAACCACTTGGAAAATGCCATTTTCTGCCACATATGACGTCACTCTTGTTCACCCACCTGTTCTTCCTATCTCCCATCCCCCCAGGAATTATGGCTATTGTGTAACATGATGATTATTACTATTACTGCTGAAATATTTAGTTGTGTGAAATAGAATGTGGAATTAAAAGGTTAAATATGGAACGTTGCACAGAGTGATTCACATTTCGCGCAACCCATATTAGAAAATTTCATTTATTCTCAATTTGCGTTTACAAATTGTTAACAAAGTTTTGCGGTAGATGTTGAAAGTGTCCTTCCTCTTCTTGAATTAAATTAATAATTTCTGTCTAATGTGATGTTGATCCTCCATATGCTTCCGAAACAGCTCTTACCCGACGGGGCATGGACGCTACAAGATTTCTAAAGGTGTCTTGTGGTATCTGGTGCCAACACGTTACCAGCATATTCTTTAACTCTTGTAAGTTACGTGGTTCAGCCGCTGCAGATAGGATATGCTGTCCCAACACAAACCACAGATGCGCGATTGGATTAATGTCTGGGGAATTTGGAGGCCAGGTCAATACCTGGAAGTGTTCCTCATGTTCCACAAACCATTCTCGAATAATCAGGAAAGTGTGGCATGGCACATTATCCTGCTGAAAGAAGCACTACTGGAGGGATATATCGTTACCATGAAAGGATCTATATATTATGTTTAGGTAGGTGGTAGACATCATAGTTTCCTGCACATGAATTACTGGACCCAGGGTTTTCCAGCATAAAATTGCCCAAAACATTATACTTTCTCCACCAGCTTGTTTTCGTCCCATGGTTCATCCTAGTGACAACACTTCCCCAGATAAACGAAGCACACCTACCAGCGATTCTACGGAAACGAGATTCATCGGGGCCAGACAACCTTTTTCCATTCATTCAAGGTCCAAGTTTGGTGCTCGCGTGCCCATAGTAGGCGTTTTTGAGAGTGAACCGAGGTTAGCATGGACACTCTAAGGGGCATGCAGCTACGCAGCCCCATTTTCAGCACGGTTTGATGTACTGTGTGTTGTGACACAATACTCCCGTCACCAGCATTCAAATTATGAGCGAGATGTGCTACAGTACCCCTTCTGTTGGCTCTTACCATTTAGGATAGCCTTCGCTCATGTCTAGCATCGATGAACTGTGGTTGGCCCACACCTTGCCAGTGGTTCGTGGTTTTACCCTCCTCGGACCACTTTTTGAAGGTAGTAACCACGGCTTGACAGTCAGCACTCCATAAGCCTTGCAGTCTCGGAAATGCTCTGACCCAGTCGTCTGGCCATTACAATTTGGCCTTTGTCAAACTCACTTAAGTCCGCTGCCTTTCCCATCTGAAGATCAATAATAGCACTGATTTAGAGAGCTCAGTATCAGGTGTTGTTTATACCATTTCATGACCTTCACACACGCCTCGTTTACCTGCAGTTGCTTCAATTTGTATAAAGACGAGCTTGTCATAAAATTTTGGCTCTTTAGCGTATGTCAGTGACTGCAGGGTTGCCAACGTTAGAATCGGTATTTAACTGCGTTCAGTTGCCGCGAAAAAATAAGCATTTACATTTCGGGTTGAGAATTTTGAATTGCTCTGTAGTATCAGAACTTACCTCAGGTATTACGTGTATTTCTTATGGGAAACAGTACATCTTTAACGTCGTGATTTTCACAACCCTATCCCAAACACAAACTAGGCGTTGATGTATTTAGAGAATTATAAAAACTGGAATATGTAAGAGGATTTTCTCCAAAACAGACAAAACTAACAGCTTCTTCAACAAACTTTGAAATTCTGTGGTGGTACGATTCGATATACATAGTTACATTTCACATTTCGATTTGGTGGTACGATTCGATATACATAGTTACATTTCACATTTCTATTACTTATAAAACCTTTAAGCAGTCATATGTTATGCATGGCCAACCAAAATGTGAAGATTAGTTCTTGAAACTTGTCAATTTTCCTCAACAGCTTTTGTACTTGGACGCTGTAGGAAAATTTTAATAAGATTCTCTTTGTCACTGTCAGTGGCGGCTCATGACTAAACATTTTGATGGGACACTTTGTCTAGCACAGACAGGTCCCTTATGTAGGAAAATCTTTGGGGAAATACGTGGCATCGAATTGAACCTAATCGAACTGAAAAGATGTTCCATAATGTATATATTCATTTTTTAAGCTCTCGAAACCCATTATTTAACAAACAATTTCGAAGCAAAAAGCAAACTTGGAAAGGGGTACTTGTCTTTTCTTCTTCAAATTAATACTTTTTTCCTCTACTGTAATAATTACTTATATATATACATTTTTCCTCTCCGTTCTTGTGGTATAAAAAAATATTCTTGAAAAATATGTCTAATAGATAGGTCTGTAAATGGTAGCTAGGTAGTCACTGGAAGGAGAGCTATGCACCAATCCCCTGTGATGATGCATAGAACCGGCCAGGCCTAGCACCTAATGTCCGACCCCGCCTTCTCGTGGTGCGGACCGTTAGTAACTTTCAAAAGAGATACTCTCTTGTGGAAGTGAACGGAAGGGGAGGGCTGCCAGATTAGTGTGGCCTACTGATCTGGACAACTATGGCTACTTTTCTTTTTTTTCTACCCTGCTGAGGAGTGGTCAACCACACAGGGTCCTGGTGCTGACCATATAAACCTACTGGACTGGACAGATATATGGCTCTGAGCTTGATTATGGATCCTGATTTTGCTGCACTGGTGGGCTTCTGTGGAGGGAAAGTCTTCCGCTGTGTTTTCTGTTTGTTTCTGGGTTGACAGCCCCAAGTGAATAGATTCACAGGATATGTTTATCAGCTGGTGGATAATCCTGAGCAGAAGTCATCGCAGGCACCTGATCTCTTTGCTTCTATTGGCATCGTCAAATTCTACATTGGAGGAAGTCTTCCAGTGTAGATGGCTTCAGCCTTTAGTAGTGGGGGAAACGGGTCTTTGCCCCATGTTTGAGATTAGGGGGCTGTTTGATATTGTCGGCATTCCCTCTCTCAATATACATAGTTTCTTTAAACATCCCACTAACCATTTTCTCTCCATAGGGAGTTGGAATGTGAGGACTCTGCACAGAGCTTTTTCTCTTGATGTCCTCACACAAGAATTCCACCGTTATAATTTAGATATTCTCGGCTTGCAAGAGACCAAATGGAGAGATAAAGGTCCTTAAAAATAATCTTAAATTTCTCTTTTCAGGGAGGGACGACAATAAGCATCACCAAGGCGTGGGTCTGCTTCTCAGCAGACACGCTAGCGATGCTCTTCTAGGATATGAGTGCATTAATGAAAGGTTTCTTAGAGCAAAATTTCAGACAAGCGTTAAAGACTTGAATGTTATCTGCTGTTATGCCCCACTGAGGATGCCGATGAGGATCAGAAGGATAGGTTTTATGAACAACTTCAGGATATTTTGAATTCTGTCAAGAAAGGAGATATTACCCTTGTTCTTGGTGACTTCAATGCCAAAGTTGGTACTGACTCATCCCTTTGGGGAGGAGTAATAGGCCCTTTTGGTATTGGTAGCTGCAATGGCAATGGGCAACGTCTCCTACAGGTAAGTAAACTCAATGGATTCAGAATAACTAACACTTATTACAAACACCGCGACATACATAAGTACACATGGGTTTCACCTGATGGGCTGCATAAGAATATGATTGATTACATATTAATTAACAGCAAATGGGCTAGTTCTGTTAGGAATACCAGGTCATATAGGGGAGCTGAAATTGGATCTGACCATTACCTTGTTAAAAGTGTGTTGCAACTTAAACTTAAAAAGTGTTGTGCTAGGGTTAAAAAACTTACTTTTAATACTGAAGCTCTGAAAGATCCAGTTATAGCCAAGCTTACCATGATAGGTTACTTAGTCATTATGACAGTCATGGTTTGCTTACTACTGAAGTTGAGGAAGAATGGGATCATTTTAAACAGGCTTTTTTGACACTAACAGTACTCTTTTAAGAAAAAAAGAGCAGAAGAGGCAAAATTATCCAAGTAATAAGGCACTTGGGCTTATTTCGGAAAGAAAGAACTGCAGGAATGCCCTTAATCAATATCCTACTAGTCCTAATAGAAAGCATTACAGAGACCTTAATAAACGTGTAAAGGATCAGTTAGCTGCTGATAAGAATCTTTGGCTTGATGGTTTGGCTGACAAAGCCGAGGAAGCAGTTAGACAGCACAACAGCAGAGAGCTGTACCAGATAGTTAACGTTTTGTGTGGTAGAAAACGGACAGGCATACAAGGATTGAAGGATAAACAAGGTAAGGTTATAGAAGGGGAGGATTCTGTCATGGCTAGGTGGGCTGAGCATTTCAGTGATGTTCTAAACAATATAGTTAGTTCTACTCCCATTGTTTGCAATGATGATAGATGCATTGGTGGCTTTAATGTTGGACCTATAACACAATTTGAAGTTATTTTGGCTGTTTCTAAACTTAAACTTCATAAATCTCCAGGGGTAGATGAAATTACTACGGAAATGCTTAGAGCTGGGAATGTTTCGGTTACCACATGGATGACTGAAATTCTGAATATCTTTTATGATAAAGGCATGGTTCCTAAGGATTTTACCAGAGCTATTGTTATCCCTATTTTCAAAAAAGGTGATCGCAGTTCTTGTGATAACTATAGGGGTATCAGCCTACTCTCTGTTCCAGGGAAAGTTCTTTCCATGATTGTGCTTAATAGAATTAAGAATCTGGTTGACAGTCAATTGCGTGATGAGCAATGTGGATTCAGAAGTGGTAGGGGATGTGTGGATCAGATATTTTCACTTAGGCAGATTCTTGAGAATTGTTTAGAGTTTCAGAAACCTTTGGTTGCTAGCTTTGCTGATTTCATAAGGCTTTCGACTCTGTTGATCGTCATAATTTGTGGTTGATTGTGAGATCATATGGTATACCAGACAAGTTAGTTAACATTATGAAAGCTCTCTATAATAACACTGAGTCGTGTGTGAGAGTTGGTAAGGCTTGTAGCAATTGGTTTAGCATTACTTCTGGTGTTCGACAAGGGTGCATTTTGTCTCCTTTTCTGTTTAGCTTGGTTATTGATTATGTTATGCGAAATTCACTTCAAGGGAAAGATGTTGGCCTTAAATGGGCTGGAGATATGAAAATTTCTGATTTAGGTTATGCTGATGATTTAGCCCTTTGGCAAATGATGTTGATGAGATGAACTCTTTCATTCGAGCTGTTGATGAGACTGGTAGTAGAATAGGTTTGGTTATAAACAGAGAGAAAACTAAAGTGATGAAAATTGGTCAGGCAGGCTGTGATTCAGTTAATCTGAATGGTTGCAGTCTTGAGCAGGTGTCACAGTTTAATTATCTTGGGAGCTATGTAACAGATAATGGTGATGTGCGGCATGAGATTAACAGACGAATAGGGATTGCTGCCGGGACTTTTAAGAACCTATGGAGAGTGTGGAGAAATAGGCGTATACACCTAAAGACTAAAATTAGACTGTATAATAGTTTGGTTCTTTCTAGGGTTAGTTATGGTAGTGAAATTTGGACACTTTGTAAACAACATAACAGGAAACTAGATGCTTTTGATTCCAGATGCTTACGCAGTATCTTGGGCATTAGGTGGTTCAACTTTATAACTAATGATGAGATTAAGCAAAGGAGTTTGCAACCTCCTTTAAGCAGCATATTGTGCAGAGAGAGACTCCGTTGGTTTGGCCATGTTACCCGTATGAATAATTATAGATTGGCAAATAGGGTTATGAACAGTGTGCCTAAAGGCCTCAGAAAGTAGGGGAGACCTAGGA
This sequence comes from Ryuthela nishihirai, assembly GCA_038380435.1. Classification (NCBI taxonomy): domain Eukaryota; kingdom Metazoa; phylum Arthropoda; class Arachnida; order Araneae; family Heptathelidae; genus Ryuthela; species Ryuthela nishihirai. Next base: position 76,095,941 of record JAWZYU010000012.1, read on the forward strand.
TGCGGTGGGCAGACAATGTCAAACAAGACCTTGTTAGAATTGGTGTGCAGTGGCCAGATGCAGTAGATGTAGCTCAGGATAGACTTGCTTGGAGAACTAAATTGCAGGGTCTGGTTGGACCTCCGTAGCCCATGGCTGCTTGAGGATGATGATGAATAGATAGGCTTAATATGCTTTTTTTACTCCTTTCAAATTATAAATTTATATATGCTGTTTTTAACTGAATTACTCGTAGAAACTAATCACCTGAACAGTTGTCTGTTTTGGTTATTTAACGTACAATATTAATTATATATATGTTATTACATATATTAATTTATTTTTCAACTAATTGCAAGCGTGATATAATAATAAAATGAATTAAAAAAAAACATTATTAGAGCAGCTGGAATTGAATTTAGCCTACTCAGTTAAACATTGTTGACGAGATGCCATGTTAAAATATATTATAAACATTCTCTTGTACACCAAATGTTCAACACATTTTATATTTTCATATCCATTGTTCTTTTTTATTTTTTTTTCAATTCTTCATATATTAATATTATTCCTTAGAAAAATAAAAAGTTGTCAATCCAGTTCAAGTACATCTTGCCAGAAACGTTTAGGCCTGTTGATCCCGCAGAGTCAAATGAAGATTTTTACTAAGTTACAAGATTATTGTTTGCTTTGGTAAACAGTTAATCATGTGTCACAGCTTCTTCAAAATGATGATCCACTTCCTGCAATTTATCGTTGTTGTATTTCAGCACATGCGTATTTGTGTCATCGCTATAATAGATAATGCTAAGGTCACGGGTGATGGCTGTAATGGAAAAATTCCTGTTGGTTAAGTTAAATCAACCGACATAACCCTTGATTCACAAAGTAAACGCTTTTATCGTCTACATAACACGGCAAATAATATTTGCGAAGCGAATATAAAAAAGATAATGCGTTGGTTTAGAGATGACGAATTCGGAACAGTAAATTTTAAATTCGTTTTTTATTTTTTGTGACCATTTTTGGTGAGGCAGTGTCCAAGATGGACAAATGGTCCTTGTCACTTCATATATACCTCATTTTAAATGAGATCCCATTCCTTGAAGTGTTTTGGAATAATGGAATATCGTTTATGCTGTGTTAAATATCGGAACAGGAATCTGTTCAGAGAACTAATAAAGAAAGATGCGCTTCCGAAAAAATAATCCTGTATTGAGAAAAAAAATTGATTTTATTAAACTAATGATTCTACACTGATGATACGTTTGCTGTAATTAGCAAGAATGTTGGCGTATGACTTTTTTCCGAAAAGGTTTTAGGAGTTTAAGTGAACTATCTATCACTGTTTCATTCATGAAGACGTTTTGTATAGAAACAAGTTGGAACTAAGAATGCTATGATGTTCTTGGACAAAATCTATACTCATGCTCTTCTATAAGGGAAAGAATTTTAACGATTCTAGGCACGTTAAAGGAGGACTATGGTGAAGTGTTATTACGGTGAAATTGAATGGCCGCAGAAATGTACTGTCTCTAAGACATCAACCTTTTTCAATTAACGAAAAAAATTGCATGCTCTGCGCATTTAACTTACAGACCTGGGTCAATTGCAGTTGATTCCAACACGCGCAGGAAAAAATTCGTTTCAGTGAGATATAAATTTGAAAACATACAGAATCTAAGGCGACAGAACTAATAACACGATGTTTAGGATTTTCACCATCACTCTTATTTTGACAGAATAATGAATGAATAATTTATTGTATGATGATAAGTCCATACAAATGGGAACATTAGATAAAGTGTAATTCTATTCTTAAAAGTAAGCTTCAGGAACTTTCAGCGCAGGCATTTTAGAAATTATTGTAGCATTTGGAAACATGGGGACCGTCGCCCAGAACAGGTAAGAAGAGGATTCTGTACTTTCGACAATAAAACTAACTAAGTAAATATACACCAAGGTCTATAAACAAAACTTTTGTCCAATTGGTGACATCTAAAAATCAGCCAGATATACAAAAGATAACGAGTATGAAAAAATAATCGCTCAAGCAGTTGTTTGCCACAGAGTTTGATTCAAGCCACTCAGTTTAATACGCCATAGAGAAGAATCTGTGAGGAAGGTGAAACCTCAGCAGAAAGACAACACAAACAGCCATGACTTACCCGGGACTGGAACCCAAGTCCGTTTGATCAGAAGCTAAGCACGTTAACCACTCGAATACCAGGACGACAATTCCAAAAACGAATTGCCTAATTTAACGTTCTTTTTACACTTCATACTAGCACTTTCTTTGTAGGAACAAGACTTACAATCATTTCTTTGATTTTCAGTTTTGAAAGTGTTTTACCCACTTATTTCTATATAATACATACGTAGTACTCAAGAAGCCATGGACTACGGAGGTCCAGTCAGATTACAGAATTTTGTCCTCCAAACATGTCTCTCATGGGTTGTTGCTTGCTACTGCTGCATTTGCGTACTGTAGGCCAATTCTAACAAGGTCACATCTGGTACTGTCTGCCAATTCTAACAAGGTCACGTCTGGTACTGTCTGCCCAAAGCATCTTAGACGTCCCCTTTTTCTTGAGGCCATTTGGTACATTGTATACGGGCAACATGGCCAAACCAACACAGTCTCTTTCTGCCGACTCCTTCACCTAACCTCGGCATTACTTATAAAATATCACCTTCTAATGCCCAAGTTACTAAGTAAGCATATAGAATCAATGACATCAAGTTTCCTGTTATCTTGCTTAGGAAGGGACCAAGTTTCTATACTGTCGCATACTTTGGAAAGAACCAAACGTTTTCAAGCGAAGTTTTAGTTTTTAAGACTAAGCCTGTTTTTCAACAATCTCTACAAATTATGAAATGTCCGAGCAACAGTCCCTACTCTCTCATGTCGTACGTACATCACCAGTATTTGTTACACAACTCGCGAGAAAATTAAACTAATATACTTATTCTTAGATACGAACTCGTAAACAAAGACCCACAAAAGTGCACTGACCGTAAATAGCACTTGATAATTGGTGCTGGCGGAAGGTGACATTTACAGTCTGTTTATCACCAAACTAACTCTATTACCAAACTCATCAACAGCCCAAATGAAGAGTTCCTTTCATCAATATCATTTGCCGAAGGCCAAGTCATCAGCACAATCTAAATCAGACATTTTCATATCTCTATAACCCTTGCACTGAAATCCACATAACATAATCAATAACCAAACTAAAGGAGAAATGGGACAAAATGCACCCTTGTCGAATTCCAGTAGCAATGCTAAACCAATTACTACAAGCCTTACCAACTCTCACACACGACTCAGAATGTTATTATAGAAAGATATCATTGTTTTAACTTGTCAAGTATGCCATCGATATCACGATCAACCACAAACTATGACTATCAACAGAGTAACTACGAAGCTGGTAACCACAGGTTTCTGAACATCTAAACATTTCTCAAGAACCTGTCTAAAGGAAAATATTTTAACATCTAAACATTTCTCAAGAACCTGTCTAAAGGAAAATATTTTATCTATACTCTGCAATTATCCACTGTACTTGTTAATTTCAAAGACACAATAAAGCAATTTTGTATTTTACATGGTGATAACCTATTTTTATGCTAATTGTTGCAATTCTGAAAACTTCACGAATTTTACTGAAAGCGGGAATGAATTTTTTTGTCAACATAGAAGTTATTTCATTAATTTCTTCATTCTTATAATTGCAGTAATCGATTGTAAATATTTAACGGAAAGATAAAAGATTATGAAGGGTCTAAATTTGAGTATTTTTGTTACAAACAGGAAAATAAAACAGTAGCACCAAATAAAGGAAAAAAACTCTAATGACTCACATATGAAATTTTTGCATCCGTTTGGACAAATTTAATAAATGCTGGTAAAAATTTCTGTTCTGGAGGAGACATTAATCTATTTCTTGTTGACTTCAATATCTTTCACACTACTTAAAAAGTTTGCGACCTATGCTTAGAACATCGTACATATTAACTCAGAAGCCAACAAATCTACTACAGCTCTCATATTAACTTCGGAAAGATTTGGAAAACTTGTCTACTCTTGTGGTATTCAGTTTTGCCGTCATAATCTTCCAAATATCATCGACTATCAAATCGGTAATGTTTCAGTTACAATTTAAGAAACAGAAGAAATGTCTGCTGGATCCAGGTTGGGCGACTGAGCACTGGATTTTTTATCGGGAGGGGCAAAGAGCATGGACCAAACCTGACCTAAATTTTCTCTTACCCAAATCTTCGGTAATTAAGAACCGTATCGATTACTTATTCACATTTAATTCATTTGCCATAATTCTGATTGTCAATCGGCGGTATCTTGAAAGTTAACTGAGCACTCTGTTCACTATATCTGGGTCTTCCATAGCAAAGGTTATTTTCTAGGTTTTCTCTGCACTCTTGAAAACGCCTGAACCATAGATGTGTTTGTCTCTGGACAGAGCCTCATCCCCATAAGCTCTTTTGTAACATTTATGTGTTTCTGTAAGGCTTTTCCCAAGCTTTACACAAAACGTGATGTTGACACGTTATTCCATTGATGGGTTTCTGACGGCACAGTAATAAAAGATGCACAAAGCACGTCCATACGGAAAAACAACAGAATTCCAACTGCTTGCGGTTAACGGGACTGACAAGGTCACACTTCAGTTACAGATCCTATATACATAGGTAGAGGATGGCCATCTCAAAAACCGTGGACGGGGGTGGCTCAGTCGGTAGCGCGCCAGGCTCGTAATCTGTAGTTCCCAGGTTCGAGTCCCAGCTGGGTCAGCGTTGAGATTTATCTCCGCAAAATTCCCCGTCCTGCCCACGGTCAGTAGGGGACACTGATGGGCTTGGAAAGGCCGCCGTCCGTCGGATGGAACGTTAAGCCGTGGCCCCGTGAACGGTATTGCATTATACCCTGTGCACGTTAAAGAACACGCTGGATGGCCTTGACGGGAGGCTACCATCTGTCTCCCAACAGCTGTTCCAGTGGGTCCCCTCCCCCAACCCTCTCTGAGCCTTCGGGGTCCATGTGACCTGGCCATTTAGCCCATTGTGTGCAAAAAAGTGCCGCTCTGAGGTAAAACAACCCAACCCAAATCTCAAAAACTGGACGCCATGTTTTGTCCACCTCCGGATTGTTTGGCATGCAAAGCTGAACGGTATTGCATCAATGCTTATAGATTCCGAAAATACGTACAGTAATATTTGATACAGATTTCAGTGCTCATGGTTGGAACCATTTTATTAAATGGCTAAAAATGAAAGTAAATTTTATGGCACATTCTCTAATATAATTTCAAACATAAATTACAAAATATGATCGCTTTACTAAGTAAACACTATTATTATTATATTCTATAAGTAACAGGATGATGAGTGTAGAGGAAAACTAGTTTTGAGCCGGGTGCGATCTGAACCCACGACTTTCTGATGGCATCACCTTTCGCACTATTTCAATTACGAAGCAAATTTGATGCGCCGGAGCTCCTAACTATTTCTATCGAAAACTTTCACTGCAGATTTAATAATGATATTTGCAGATTTAATAATGAAAATGTTCAACAAAAATCTATTTCAATACATGATTTCTTACTTTTTTTCGTTTGTTATTTTTGAATTCCGATATATTCATCATATTAGTCATGCTTTTAGACGACTGTGAATGAGTGGGTTTGTGATAGGGGATCACGCTAATACTAACGCAGAAATAGTAAAGCTCAGAAAATGTCCATCTATCAAGTAATCCAGGTCTTAGATCTCTGGAAAAAATCCCAAATTTGGCATCCGAAATGTCCTTCATAGCCAAATAGAAGTCGTGTAGATGTCAAGCCTTGATCTTCAAGTAAAATTCAACGAAAAAATTAATGCCTAGGGGTGTTCGTATTGTAAATATGGAAAACGCTATGTAATTTTGCATCCTATGTGTCCTTCGAGGTCAAAAATAAAAAATTAGATTTATCAGTATTACACAAAATCAATTTACCAGTATTACTAAAAATGAAAGTAAATTTTATAGCACATTCTCTAATATAATTTCAAACATAAATTACAAAATATGATCTATTTACTAAGTAATCACTATCTAAGAATTTGCTAAGTAATCACTCAAACTAAGAATGAGTGTTTAGAGATATTTCAGATCGTAGTTCGCAGAAACGTTATGAAATTTGTAAGGCACTGAGCATTTTGCAAACTCAAATATTTTGATAATACTGAATAATGATGGAAATTGGAATTTGAAGTACTCATATCGCCTCTGAGGAATATGGGAATCTCGCTTTTAAAGAGATTTAAATTTGTTCGTTTACAGGACTTTTTTCACTCCTCAAATGTTTTAATTTGAACTAATGGATGATGGGTAAAATGCAAATAGTAGTATTTTATTAGTGCTTATACAGTATAAGAACTATTTTTCTTTTATTCCTCGAAACTAAAAAGTTCCTTTTCTAACACCCTTCTATGAAAAGGGACCAGATTATTGCTGTCAATGGAATATCTATTGACACTGAAATTTCCAATTTCTGTCATAAACAGATCACTTGCAATATTCATTAAGAATTTCACCTTTTCCACCTTTAGTGGCCTTTACGATACAAGTTAAAAGTGCCAAACGATTTGAAAAAGGCGAATTATAATATTTTATTAGTACTATTCCAAAGAAAAAGTGATTTTTGAAATGTCTCTTAAAATGAAAAAAGTTAAATTTTTTCCGCCCACTCTGGATGTAAAGGCTCAACTCATTGTTGACAATGCAAACAAACATCATGACCTTCGCATTCCGCCACTAAAATTTTAAATTTTTAGCATAAATGAATAATTTTAATATTCGTTGATATTTTGCAATTTTCAACTTTTTCTACCATTAAAAGGCGCAATTATAACTTTATGGACATTCGGGAAGTGAGAATTGCAATATTTTATCCACCCAAAAATATTTAATTTATTTTTAAAAAGGAACGATTATTTCCTGAAACAAAAAAGTTCCGTTTTTCCACTCCTCTAAAGGTAAGATATCAACTAATTGTTGTCAATGCTAAGGTCATGCATTCCACCAACAAAATTTCAAATTTCTATCATAAATAGATCATTTTCAATATTCGTTAAAAGATTTGAAAATTTCTAGTTTTTCCACCGTTAGAGGGCGCATTTCAGTTTTTAAGCTTACTTTTTTCAACTAATTACCTACCTTTAGCACTTTCTAACAGTGGGAATTCCAACTGATGTATAAAAATATAAATACTAATATTTTATAACGTAGTACCTATAAAAACAAAAAGAACTTTTGGTTTTTCTCTTAAATAAGAAAAGTTTCATTTTCCCACCAACCCGGGAAGAAGAGGGAAAAACATTCTTGCCAGTGCATACCTCTTTCCTAGGACACGCTATTACGAACATTTCAAATATCCAGCGTAAATAGGTCGTTTAAAATATTAGTTTAAAAATTAGCATTCTCCATCTTTTTTTTCACCGCTAGAGGCGCTGTTAAAGTATTGGAAGATTTGAAAATTGCGAATCGTAATAATTCATTGACACCTATCGCAAAAAGAATTTGTCATACATGCCTAAAAGCAAAAAAGTTGAATATTTGTAGGTGGACAGACAGACATATTGACAGACAGATAGACAGACGGACAAACATTGGTGTAGGCAAATCACAAAATGAAATCATCAACACTTTTTTCTTGCAAAGGAGCTAAAAAATTGCTGGTTTTTAGTTTTTTCATTTCACATTTGCAACCCACAGCTGCATTCTCATGGGGTTTCTTAGAAAAATCTTCATTAATTTAGTTTCATGAGGGCATTATTACACCCAAATGCAGCTCAGTGAGGCATTCTTACAAATGAAGCTTTTATGGGCAAAGGGGGTGCTTTAAATATATAAAATCTATATCTATCATAGGCTTTCTTCTCACTGCACAGCAAAACATGGCCCCATAAGCCATGTGATTCAATCAACTAATTCACCGTCAGTCACCGTGATATCCAGCCTCTAACTATAGACCTCCAACTTCAATCATGGAGGTAGGGCAGAGTGGGAGGCGCCCTATCGCTTGAAAACTGTAACAGAGCGTCGCCATATTGTTGCTGCTCGTAAGCGTGCTATCACTGTGTTAAAGAACGACAGATTGATTTAAAAAGATTGGTACGTGCATGGCGTTTGGATACATTAACAAACCTGCGAAAAAGATCAAAGGGATAACATTTCATTAGTTAGGACTTGCTGGAGGATAGATAGCGAAAACTTGGGGAAGGGGGTTGCGAAATTTTCCCAGTGTTTCAAATGTAAACCGGTTAAATAAAGGTTCATAATAAATTCAGAGAAAGAAATAATAAATCAGAAAATGGGAGAGAAGATAATACACACATTATTATATTTCCTATGCTTTTGATGAACCCTTCAGAAAGGCTGCAGAATTTCCGTTATGCCAGTGAGAACCTAACTTGGAACCTCTATAACTTCTAAAATATGCATTTAATGAAAAAAATGTGACTGAAGATAAATTAAAGATCATAATTAAGTCCATTTAAATCTCGATTTGAAACAATATTCGTTTAGTATTTAAATAGTGGCGGAAGCTGGAATATTAAGTAATAATTTTCCATGTTATGCCAGTGAGGACCTAAATTAGAAGCTCTATAACTTCTAAAATATGCATTCAAAGTAAAAATGTGATTGAAGATAAATTAAAGATCATAATCAGGTCTATTTAAATATAGATTTTCAACAATATTCGTTAAGTAGGTATTTAAAGAGTTATGGACGCTAGAATATTTCATGATAAATTATGTTCCATGTCGATGGAACATAATTTGAAGTGCTATAACTATTAAAATATGCATTTAATGGAAAAATAAAACAGAAGGTAAATTAAAGATCATAGTCAAGTCTAGTTAAATCTACATTTTCAACGATATTCATGCAATTTAATGGAAGAATATGACTGAAGATAACTAAAAGATCATAATCAAAACTATTTAAATTTCTATTTTAAACAATATGCAGTGTTTAAGCCTATGCTAAAGTCTGGATATTTCGCATCGAAGCTCCTACTTTTTATTCCAAAGAGATTTTTTTGTTAATATTTACATTTTTTTGTTATATAAGAGATTTGACTATTATCACAGTTTACTCTGAACATTAGAAACTTGATATATGTAGTGAAACCTGCATTGGATATATGTAGTTCTACGATCAATCCCTATTTTATGAAAAATATGGGGTAGCTTTCATTTGATATGTAATTTGTTATTGCTAACTTTAAACCGAATTAAACAACTGTGTTTAAAAAGTAAATAAGCGCAAAACTGAAGCGGAAAAGAGTATTTTATATATATTTATATTAAACTCTTGACCATCCAAAAAAATCGATTTAGTAATATTCGGCGAACTAATTCCTTTTTTGTGCATGAAACAATTGCGATTTTATTGAGCAGTATTCGTATAAAGCATTCGGATATATTGCAATGACGTGCAGCGTGCGGCTTTCTGAGTAGCAACAACATGGCTACCGCCGTTCTGCGCAACTACACTAGCGACCTATGCTAAGATATAGTAAGGGCGCCTACCCCTCTTCCTACCTCCATGACTTCATTCATGAATGAGACACGTGTTTGAAGCTAACCACTCTTCCAGCGGGTGGGTCACTCTTCATTATCCAGTCTCTGTTTCTCTCCCATCATCACTTTTGTTTCGTAAACTGTAACCCATATTATGTTTAATAACAAACTGATAATTTTTTAGAATAGATTTAATATTATCTTGTTGCGTGAGACTATTACATATCATCTGCATATTTCACATGATGTGTTTTGTCCATTCATGAAAACTTCCAAGCATTCACCAACAGCTTTGTCCACCGTTTCTTCCAACAAATTTTCTACAAGCAATGGAATAGAGGACATCTCTGAAATACTGCTCACTAGTATTCTCTCATGTTTTTACATTTTATAATGTTTATTATTTTGTTTTATTTGTCCATTTTTGTTTTCATTATATTTCAGTTTGTTCAAAATAATTTATTATAAAATTCAGTATAATTTATCAAAACCATTTTTTCCGAGAGGTTGAGAAAGATTTTTTCGATCGAAAAATATCAACTGGTTATCTAAAATCGACGAAGTAGCAATATAAATTTCTGTTTATCTCTCTTAATATATTAAACCATTAATTATGAAAGTTGCCTCATAATTCTTCTATTGTTCCGAAATCTCACCTTTCCTTTAGCATCGAAACTGGGCTCTAGGTTCAGCGTCAGGACAACTGCCGTGTGCAAATTAAGCCTACGGCGCAATTTCATATGATTACATATATTTTATTACTATGTGAAAAAATTTACAATTCCATAGGTTGCAAAATAATTCTTGCGATGGGCGCAAATTTAACTAGGCACGGCCTGAATGTATATATCATATTTTATTAAATCCTCATTTCTTTTAAACATAATTCTTGAATTGTTTTTGATATTCCTCTTCTCATATATTAGCTTTGCGTTCTCAGTTTAATTTTGTGTTTCTCAGTTTAATTATCTCGCGGGTTGGATAACGGTGATTTGCGACATGATATTTAGCAGAATAATAAGGTCTAATGCTAGGACTTTTCAGAATATACGGAGATTATGGTAAATAGGCGTACGCACCTAAGAACTAAAATTTACACTTAAGGACTAAAATTACTTATATGATACAGTGGTGTTCAAAAGTTAAGCAACAATTGCAAAAGACGGCCTATCTTGTGCGATAAATGAGAGTAAATAAGAAAAGTTAGATTTTCTTACACAAAAAAGACGCTGAATTGAAATCTATTAACGAAATTTTTCATTAAACCCAGTCGAGCATGAGAAACAGGTCAGCATTAAAAGCACCTCATTTGAACTTGTTCTTCGGTTTGTTTTAAAATTTTTACGTACCAAATCCGAGGTAACCAACTGTTAGATAATATCCGGAAGAAATGAAGTTGCAAGCAATCGGAAGACCCCAGGTCTGACAACGTCAGTCTGAGGTAGCCAAGAGGCCAAATTTGAATCGTAGCGCGGTAAGCCGCCTTTGGAATTGATTTCAAACAACCTGAACATTATTAGAAGTTTCTGGACGTTCGAGGGCCACATCACTAGGGACGACCATTACCTGCTCCTAAGTACAAGGTCGCATACTAGATTTATGCAAAAGGTAAAATTCTACCACTGCTGAGTGAAATAATGCTACATAAAGTGAGTCAGCAGTTGTTCTGAAGTTAGTGCGACTCAGTAATCTTGTTGCTATTGTCAATTCACGTGTTATTTGTGATCTTGATCATGAATATTCAGTTCTCTGACGCTGAAATGGTAGAGAGTCATTTCATTTATGGATGAACGAAGGGAAACTGTAGGGAAACTCAGTGTCCCTACAGGATAGCTTTTTGGCACCGACTATGTCTAGAAAGGAATACTTTTGCAGACATCCGCCGGCATTTTCGATAGACAGGATCCTTTTCGTCTGTTACTGCAGATTGGAAGTGGCCAGACATGTCGAAACATTTATTTTAGAGGAACAGATGCTAGACGTGGTAGTGAAGGATCCCAGGATTAGCACGAAAATAGTAGCAGCAGAGGCAGATGTTTCACATTCAACTCTACGCACAATTTGTCGTCTGGGCTAACACTTACCCATGTCATGTGCAACGAGTGCTGATCCTGTCACCAGCTGATTTTCCTATATTAATCGTGTATTTGCAGTGGCTTCTGCAGCAGTGTATTGTACCTGATTTTCTCCACCGTCTGCTTTTCACCTTCGTCGTAATTCGCAAGAGATATCATTAGGAATTTTAATAACATTCACCAGTGGGTACAGGAAAACTATCATGAAATCGCGCAGTCACTGCATAAACAGAAGTTTCATGTCAATGTTTAGTCTCGAATAATTGACAACTACAAATCTGTCCATTTTTCTCGATAGTAACTCTCAATGGCCAGCAATACAAAAAATATCTTGGAGGCTGAACTAGCTGCATTGCTGCAAGATATTCCATTAACAACACGTCATCGCATGATGGATCCTCACTGCTTGAGAAGATCTTAATCGTACGTATCCTGCCCGTTGGATTGGTAGCCGTAGACCAACTATATGGTCTGCAAGCTCTCCTTATTTGAATCCACTGAAATTATTCTTATGGAGGCACTTTAAGGCTGATGTTTATGCCATAGCGGTTTATAAATACACAAGCTTACACGAACGGATTGTGGATGTTTTCCAACAATTTACAACACTTTAGGACTTTTCGAATGTGTTCGACAGTTGATGAGAAGATTCTGTAGGGCGTGTATTGCTGCTCAGGGAGGCCTTTTCGTACACTTGCTAAACATTTATATGAAAAATTAATTCTCTTCTATCGAAAAATAACAAATCCGTACGAGATATATAGAAATGCAAAAAATTAATTAAATAAATATTTAACAAAGAAGTTAAAATATTTAACGTGTACTATCCATCCTGCATTTATTTGTGCCATTCTGGAAATGCCTAAAATAGACACGTTTTGTGCTCATTATGATGGAAAGATGATTGCTGACAGACAGTATCAGTTCGGTGCTAAACAGCACAATGCCAGAATTTGCATTCAATTCGTGCGTGTAAATATTACGATGGAGGATACCCTGCCAGGTCTAGATGCGCGCATGGAACAAAGCCAGAACGTCGACGACGAGTCTTCTCTCCTGTGATCTAAATGCTTCATATCCCGCAAGTTAGCCAGCAAGCAGACGTGACAGGAAATGCAATAGCTATCGTTAAACATATTTGTTTCGTTTGCAAGTAGTCCTTGTCCTCTTTCGGCTGATATGCAGTGGCCATTGTTAATGGATTTCCTGTAGATAATAACGATCAAAACTGTATATCATTTTCAGTGGGCATAAAAATTAATTAATTTAGACTGTTTTGTTGAATAGTTTTTATCATTTTGAGGGTAATCATGTGTTTCGGGTAAAATAAAATATTTAATATAATATTAATATTATAAATTTCATCAATGCATGAGTATAAGAGTGCGAAGATTATTTGAGTCAATCGATCCAGAAAGTATTCGTATGAGAGAAAGACAATAACATTTGTGAAAGTAATCATTTTATTATTTCTTATTTATCTTGAAGGACGTTTTAGCCCAACTTTTAATGTTTAAAAAATTGTCAATGGAGAATTAAGGTTTAGCATGTCAGATACTATATATGTGCTAACAGTCGTAAATCATATTATAGCTTAAGAAGAATGATGTTATTAACAAAGCTAATGTACACTCTATGGCAGTGGTTCTCAACCTTTTATGCTTCACGTACCCCCTAGAAATGTGTATGTAACTGGCGTACCCCTTGCAGAGGTAGATAAACCTATAGCTATAGTATAACAATGGGAATAAAATAAAACTCTGACTGTTACTAGATGTAGCGACTTTTGAGCTCTCACTTTGTACCCCAAAAAATTTTACCGCGTACTCCACTTTGTGAATCTCTACTCTATGGCTTTGAAATTGTACGACCCAGAAGAAATGATCCGATTCAATGGTGTAATCGGGAGGTGAACGTAGTTCGGAAGGACATAAAATTGTTTACATTGTAAGACAAATCAGGTAGCTAAGGTAAGTGTTATAAGGAAAGAAATGCAGCTGCTTCAACTAAATGCTCCCCGAGTTTGCAGCTAGTAGAACTCTGAGCGATCCCGCAGAATGAAGCCCATAGGGAGAGCATTACATACGAAAAGCCAAGATAGCATGTATGTTAAACATCTCCGTCAGCTTACGGCGTTTGAGAGAGAATGAATAATCAGACTCCACGAGGCAGCATGGTCAAGCCAGCGTGTATTGGAACATGTTGGCCACGAATATACCAAAGTCATTCAATGTTGGCCACGAATATACCAAAGTCATTCAATGTTGGCAAAAGTGGTTGAGAGAAAACCCACACAATCGTCAGCAAGGATCTGGTGCACGCCAGAGGATAAAATAAAGGAGTGGACTGACTGATTTTGTAACAAGCACCCACAGAACCTATGGCGACGATAAACACTTCCATCATCCCATAACACGATTGACCATTTCCTTCAACGTAGAGAGACAGGACTGCATGCACATTTTCCGTTATATCGCCTTCCACTAATCACCAGACATCGTCAACAGTATCTGGAGGGATGACGACCGCGAACAACTTCGGATGTGAAATGGCATTGTGTCATCTCTACACTCGAATCCCATTTTTTGCCTAAAACCGATAATCACTGTATAAATGTGTAGAAATGATCATACAAAAGTCAATACTCCAATCCATTTACCACCGCTGAATAACATACTACCCAAGCAGCAGTCATTATGGTCTGGAGTGGAATAAGTCAAGAGCTGGTCTTATATCTCTTATATCTCCCAAGCACTTTGACAGCACAGAACTACATTAATGAATTCCTGTAAGCCGTAGTACTTTCCTTCATTTTCGGAGTGCCTGGAATTGTACCTGGCACTCTCAAAATCCCTTGTTTCAGCAAGATAACGCCTACTCACGTACCACTAACATCACCTGGAAATGTCTACGGCTTGTTGGAATTCTTCCTTGTCCTGCAAGGTCCCCTGATTTATCGCCATCGAACGTGATTGGGACTTAGTAGGTAGTTATCTACAGCAGGAGCGGTCATGAGTCTCCAGTCTGCAGGGGCCATTTAGGGAAGTATGAAGGATATTCCCTGTAAGGCATATCAAAAACGCTGAAAGGGAATTTCCTATTTTGCTTTGTTTTCAAGGCAGGGGCTTAGCTATGAGGGGGTGGGGGGGAGACTCCCTCCCAAAGTAAATCGGAGTTGCAAAATTCGAAGTGACTTTGTAATATCCAGATGAGTTATGAAAATTTAGATTTTATTTTGTAAAATTAAAATAATTTAGCAAAATCTAGCGTAATAGTCAAAATCGAGGTAACTTGGCAAAATCTAGGGTAGTTGGCAAAATTCGAAACCACTTTATAAAATACAGGTGAGTTGGCAAAATCGAGACAACTTGTCAAAATTTTGGGAAGTTGGCAAAATTTAGATGAGATGTAAAAATTGTGATTTTCTTCTGTAAAATTATGGCGAGTTGAATAAATCGAAAAAACTTGGCAAACGTAGTAAAATACAAGCGAGTTGTGAAAATTAGGATTGGTTTTGTGAAAATACGGAGAATTGGCAAAATTCGAAGTGACTTGCTAAGATCCAGGTGAGATGAAAATATTTTTCTTTTTCCTGTAAAATTATGGCAAGTTGGCAAAAACTAGGCTATTTGGCAAAATTCGGAGCTTCTTGGTAAACTGCAGACGAGTTGTGAAAATTTCGCTTGTGTTTTTTCTGTAAATTTATGGCGAGTTGGCAAAATCGAGACAACTTTCCAAATTTCGAAGCCACTTGGCAAAATACAGGTTACATCGAAGCCACTTGGCAAAATACAGGTTATATCGAAGCCATTTGGCACAATACAGGCTACATCGAAGTCACTTGGCAAAATGCAGATTACATCGAATCCACTTGGCAAAATGCAGGTTACATCGAAGTCACTTGGCAAAATATTGGTGAAATAACAAGTCAAAACTTGTTGCAAAGAAAACTGGGATTATTTTTTTGAAATTAAGGATATTTGGCGAAATCGAAAACTCTTGGCAAAATCTAGGGAAGTTCGCAAAATTCGAAGTGATTTGGTAAAATTTAGCCGAGATATAAAAATCGTTTTTTTTTTCTGTAAAATTATGACAAGTTGACAAAGACTAAGCATTTGGGCAAAATTCGAAGCCACTTTGTAAAACTCCGGGCAAGCTGTGAAAATTGGGCTTGTTTTTGTGCAATTTCAGGAGAGTTTGTTGGTAACAACGGCAATTTGGTAAAATCTAGGGAAGTTGGCAAAGGTCAAGGCACTTTGCAAAATTCGAAGCCACTTGATAAAATACAGGTAAGTTGTGAAAATTGGGATTAGTTTTGTGAAATTAAGGAGAGTTTGGGAAAACTTGGAGAATATGGTAAAATGTTGTGTAGATGACGAAATTTGAATGGACGTGTTAAAATTCAGGTGGTATGTAAAAATAGCTTTTTTTTTTATGAAAACATGACGTGGTTGCAAAATCGGAGAACTTGTAACCTGAAATCTATCCGCAAAAGAAGTAATTCTCTAAAATTTCCTTCATTACATGTTTCATTACTATTATTCAAAAAATGGCCATCGTCCCTAAGCCCATGAAAAGGTATGTTTTGGCGAGCTAAAAAAAATTATATTTTTTATTATAGGCCTAAGTCTATTTCGATTTTCCTCTACTTATTTTTGCTCGAATAGCATCTAACATATATCTTACATCTTTAATAAAATCCTCGTAACATTTTAAAAAATTTTCAGCATTAAAAACTGTTTCCTGATGATATGCATATAAATTGCGAATATTTAAAATTCCATCTTTGCTTATTCATTTAAGAAATTTTGTTACTGGTTTAGCCACTAACCTTTGCAAAATTGATGCTTTATTTCTTCCTCCAGTGGTTGCGAAAAGAAAACGATATTTGCAGTGAACTCCGTTTTCTAAATCTGAATACGCAATCCAAATATTTTTAGTAAGATGCTGATGACCAAAATAGCGTTTCAATGTTCTTCCTTATTCTGAACATACGAAGAATAATAATACATGGTTTTTATCAGGAATCCAGATATTCTTAATAAAATTATATTTTTCGAAATCGCTGGGCATCTTAGCTACACTGACATCATTCGCAATGTCGTATTTATTTACAGTTAAAGTATCTTTTTTTTCGTTGGTTTTCCTCTATTTCAGATGCATATTGTGATGGCTCAGCGATTGAAGTTATGGACTGTGATAATTCATTACCATCTGCAGACGTTGCAATTACATAACATAGTTTGAATTTTTTAATTGATTGAAAATATGCATCAATTTTTTTTTCTATTGCTTTTACTCATTTTCGTTATAGGTATTGGGGCGTTCAAGTGTTCTCTTTTTTTTAACTTTATTTCCTTAACCAAAATTACAATATTAAACAAATAAAAGACGTTTACAATAAGCCCAAATTATAGGTTACGAAAACTTTGTTATTAATACTGGAACAGACAAATACGAATTCCATTTATTAATAAGCAAAATATGACATCCAGAAAGAAATATCTCCCTCTTATTTCATTTTCACATTAACACTTACATGTATTTCAGTCACTTATACCGAAAACGTATTGTTACAGTTAATACGTCACACTTATGTTTTTTCTACTAAAGTCATACGTAACTAATAAAACTTATCCAGGTGACCTAGAAACAATTTTTGAATCTTTGACCATTTGACAATTTCATTAATTATTCACTAATTCTAAAAATAAGTCACTAAGAATAATCAAAAATTCAGCACTTATCTCAAAAACAAAACTTGCAGATCAGTTTCTTCTAACACCTTATGACTGGAAATTCATTCAAACATTTCCAAAGCACAAATATTCTTGTAAAGAATTGGATGTATAGTTTTGTAAAGTTCTAAGCAGCGAATAATGGAAGCTCCTCACTCCATTCACACTCCAAGACCCCAGCACGCAAAAAATCCGGCAAAGTCCTCAGATGATCAACCTTTGAAATACTTGCCGCAAATTGGAATCCTCGGTAGTCAACGTTCAATAATTATACAATGAAGAAATAATTAGGTTCCCAAGTTGCGATTCTTGAATTTTCCGGATCCAAAAAAAGCAGGCTGTACCGGCAATCAGATCCAATCTTCGCAATTTTTCTACTGTAGAATCAATGCACAAGTATATTTCTTAGCTACTTCACTATTATTCAAAATACTAATTTATTCCCTACGGATATAATACGTATACAAGCCAGCAAGGCTAACGTCATTTTTTCCCTTTCTAAAGAAGAAATTTCTTCAAGATGGAATATTTCTACTGAAAACTAATACTGTAACACTAGCTTTTCAAAATCCGAAAGTCCCATGTAAAGAATGTTCCCTTCCAGATTTCCACTTTGCCCATCTTTTATACAACGGCTCATTAGGACAAATCCATCTATTGCACTTGCAGAACATCGAAGCGATTGTCTCACTGCATACTTTGCACCATCTGTAACGTTAAACAGTTTTAGTGAGATCTACATTTGTTTTACAGCAACGAGTGAGGGCCACCGGAGAAGAGAAAGGGATTTCTCACTTGATCACCGAATAGGTTCAAGGTGATAGAAGAGGGCAGCGCTCTCGAAGATATAAGTACAGCAGTGGTTTTAACTAAAATATCTGGTGTTAATATTCAGCAGAGTAGGTGATTTGAAACAGAAAACGACAGAGAAAATACTTACTTGTAGCCATTCGATCAAGATCAATCCTGAATCAAATGTCGCCCCAGAAGAGAAATACTATAGAATAGGCTCTGAAAAGCACCTTCAGGGGTTGTCTGCTACCTGCTTCCATCAGTAGAAATTCAACTTGTTGGTCTTTAGAAATAAATTAAAAATTTCATTTGGACATTCGCCTTTTCTAAATCACCCAATAACTTTAATAACACCCTTTAGCTGGGGAAAATTTAGAAAATGCCAAAACTAAACGAATATGACAAATGATCTATTAATATTAAAATTCGAAAATTTGCTA
Source organism: Ryuthela nishihirai (assembly GCA_038380435.1). Taxonomy (NCBI): domain Eukaryota; kingdom Metazoa; phylum Arthropoda; class Arachnida; order Araneae; family Heptathelidae; genus Ryuthela; species Ryuthela nishihirai. The sequence continues at coordinate 76,114,559 of JAWZYU010000012.1, forward strand.
GTAAAGTGTAAGAGTCAAGAAGTTTACATTGACAACAATAATTGTTCCCCTTTACACTCAGGTACTGGTAAAAAAATGCAATTTTTTGGTTTAAAGAGAATAGTTAAAAATTTATTTTGTGATGCACAGATACCAAACAATATTACTATTTGCATTTTCCCAATCACCAGCTAGTTTAGATTTCCACTGTTATAGAGTGCTAAAGGAGAAAAATAAAAACTTATTTCTCTACTAATAGTTAATAAGAATAAATAGTTAATAGAAATAAGTTAGTATTAACTTAAACGAACGTCCGATATTTGCCAGAGGAGATGGGTTATTTTTCTAGCCGTTACTTTTAGAATACATTTTGCATTGCGTGATTCACACCAAGCCCGGACCTGGAAAAAAATAATGGGTTTTTTTTGCAAGCGACGAAGTCAAGCCAGTTAAAAAAAAATGAGCAGGAAACTGGATTTCCATTGCAGTGTTAACAGTCTCCCCTTCATTTCAGAGGTTTTTTATAACATTCTAGAAAAATGTGTGAATATACAGAAGTGTAATCATTTTTGTCCTCCATTAGCCTTTCTAGCATTTTTATAAAGAAAATCTAGATTCAAAGCTGCCGGATCTGGGTGGTGGTGACATGGCCCACTTCCCCACTCTCAAATAATAATCATTCGCAATCAATGATTATTATTTGTGTCACAAATCTCATGCAATCTACATTTGCATTGTAATTCCTGTGAATATACATTCAGTTAGGTTTTATATCAGTAAGCATGTTTCGAAGCACGGCCCGATCTATGAGGGAGGGCCAGAGTGGCCATGGCGCCACTTTCACAATGCTAATAATGACAATAATGACAAAAGAGGCAAAAAGTTATGAAACTTGTTTTCATTTCATGCATTTTTCAAAAAAAGAAAGACCTGTAAAATGAAGGGGAACATGTTATACTGCATTGGAAATCCTTTGCATTTTTCAAAAAAAGAAAGACCTGTAAAATGAAGGGGAACATGTTATACTGCATTGGAAATCCTTTGCATTTTTCAAAAAAAAGAAAGACCTGTAAAATGAAGGGGAACATGTTATACTGCATTGGAAATCCTTTGCGTTTTTCAAAAAAGAAAGACCTGTAAAATGAAGGGGAACATGTTATACTGCATTGGGAATCCTTTTCATTTTTCAAAAAAAGAAAGACCTGTAAAATGAAGGGGAACATGTTATACTGCATTAGAAATCCTTTGCATTTTTTCGCTCGATTCAGTTTCTTGTCGCCCTCACCTCGATTTTTTTTCTAGATCCGGGCTTGCTTCGAAGCCTAGGTTCTTCCAACCGAAGTGGTGCTCTAGACGGTATCTCTTGAATACTACAAGCATTTTTCCAGAGATGCATAAATAAATTCTTAAATTGCATGAGTAATAACGGAACAGTATGCTCTGAATCATACACATTGCAGTGCGATATTTCCAAATACTAAACTAATGGTAACTTTTAATAATTGTTAGGAAATAATTATTCATTAAATTAAAGAAACAGTAATTTACTTCCTTAAAGAAATGAGCAAAAGAGCATATTGTTTTATAAACTCAGAAGTTGTTAAAGATACAATTTTTATTAAATTTCTACCTGCTACATGCCATACCCTTAATAATTTAAATTCCTACAACTACATCATTCCTACAGAATCATCTACTATCATATGCTGATGATATCGCCCTCTTTTCCCCCTTATTGGGTTCAGTGATTGGTACAGACAGGCTGCAGAGATGTCTTGATGAGGTGGAGGAGTGGTACGATAAATGGAAGGTCAAGATAAACACTAAGAAGAGCACTGCTATCCTCTTCAGCAGAAAACTTATTAAAAACCCAACACGTTTAAATTTTTTAAATAAACCAATTGAATGGCAAAAGACCATCAGATACTTGGGTATAAAAATAAAATATAATAAATACCCCCTCAAGCAGCTGCTTGCCACAGAGGTCTGACAGGAGCCTGTAAGTTTATATGCCATAATAGAAGGTCTGAGAGGATGTCAGGACCTCAGCAGGAAAACGACACATACATCCATGCCTTATCCGGGGCTCGAACCCAGGTCCCGTAGATCAGTAGCCAAGCGCGCTAATAACTCGGCCACGGGACTTGGGTATAACCCCTACACCAAGTCAATGGAGTGAGATGTCAACTAGGACCTCTCCTTCAGAGAAATGCTATTTTGATGATTGACCATAAATTATTATTGTACAGCATGGTCATTCTTCCAATAATAACTTATGCTTCTCCTATATGGGCGACCACCTCCACGAATATATGCAATATTCAGGTTTTACGAAACAAAATATTGAGATCTGTAGTCGATGCCCCTTGGTTTGTTACTAACTCAAAACACTTAGGCATCGACCGCATATATACTCATATTAAATGCAGCTCAAAAAGGTTTTTTAAGGCTGTTAAAAATAATCCTAATGAGATTATTTTTTCTTTGCTCAATATGATCATAATATTACTAAGTAGGCCTAAAATTATGGCTTTCTCTGAGGAAAGCTATTCGTTTCAGGTCTCTTGGGCATGATATATGCTATTTTTAGCTTGTGTTTTATGTTAGCCTCTAGGGACTCACCCACGGGTAGTTTACTTCTTATATGTTTTTACTTATGCCCACTTGGCATATTCTCAGATGGAGATGGTAATAGGTAATGTTTAACCTGGAACATCGCATATCCATACATGATCTACGATCTGCTATCATATTGTTGTGAATTCAAAGTAATTATAATATGTCAATAATGATTATAATGCAATGTAATTTATTATAGAAGTATGGATAAACTCATCTATAAACAAACCAAGCCAACCGGCAAGAAATTTCACAATAATACGTAGACAAGTCTTCACTAGAATCTATTAAATTCCTAAAAAACAAATTATCTATACTCAATACTTCTCTTCACACGTTGATCACAAACAAAGGACAACATTCCTCTTACGGAGAAGTTAAGACTAGCTCTGTTTGTTATACTAAACTACTACCTCTTCACTTTGTCTTTCGTATCTCTTGAATACCTTCACTTCAGGCGTAAATAATCCTTCGTCTTTGATTAGATCACTGGACTTGTCACACTAGCAAAACAAAACGACCGCCCTCGCACACATCACATAAAAGATACTTCTGGTCTTTTATTTATCGCGCCCAGACTCAGACTATCTGAACCTCCTTTTCAGATCTATTCAACTTTTAACACACTTAACGCGTATATACTCAGATGAACTTCTTCATCTTTTACAATACCACACTACTACATTACATTTCTCCCAATTTTCATCTTCCCGAACTGTTGTAAGTTCTATTCGTTGGCTAAAATGAATCTCACGCAGAAGCACACACAAGTGTTCATGTCACGTTTGATAACTCCCTAGAGTACGTTCATCTGTCGTAACAATATTATTGTTTGTAAAAACAAAATAGTAAGTCAGCCATATTGAATGCAGTACGAAACACAAAAATGAATAAAGGTAATAAACAATCACTACGTAGGAATGACGAAGAGATAATTCAGTGAATATAAATATAATATAGAACACTACATAGCAAATGCAATTATTAATCACAAGTGTAAATCAAAATTTGGTTAGTCTTTTACAATTGGAGCGCGTTGATTCACTCGATAATGGAGCACAATCGTAATTTGATGTTTCCAGGTTCGAGTCCCCACTGCACCTACGTTGAAATTTCCCTTATAAATCCCATCTCTGCTCTCTGTGAAAATGGAGAAACTGATGAGCTCCTAACGACCACCCGCCAAATGATACGATAATGGTTCAATGTGCAGGAGAAATATGATCCATCACACGTTAAAGAACATGCTAGTTGGCCTTGACAGGAGACTACCAAATATCTTCGCACAACTGTCCAGTAGATTCCCTTTCCTTATCCAGATCTGATCTTTTAGTATCCTGTGTCCTCGCCACTGTTCGCACAAAATATAGCTGTGAGGCAAAACAACTAAATCTTTTATAATCTCTTTACCAAACCCAATATGCAATTGAAATGTAAAATTTCAATTTGCATATTGATTTTGAAATGAAATATTGATTACGGCCATGTAATTCGTCTGTGCGGAAATAAATTTCTGACTGTAACAATAATGATGTCTTATTCATCTTGGAATCTGTGTTGTTATGTCGATATGTGCTGAATATGAAGTTTCGTTTCCAATGACATTAACAGAGAAATCCGTCAGGCTATTTCTTTATGTATGTGCTTATTATATAGGATCAGTTTCGTTTCAAAATTGAATAACAATTTAATAACAATTTATTTCATTCCAGTAAAGCCAAGGTATAGGTAATTTTAGATATTAATCTCAATATGTTTTTCTTTTTCTGAAGTTACAGGCTACTAAGTAGCGATCCGCAATTTTACCGTAAATATAGTTGACTTTCTGTGAATTTAACGTGACCTTAGAAACCAGCCTGTTAACAAATCTGTTAACTATTCGTTAACAAATCTACAAAAGAGGAAGCGATTGAAAGTCGGGGGAGGTCTTATATTTTTCCTGCTTGAAGCTATGAAATAACATTTGAAAATAAATAAGCTAAATTCGATGAGCTTTTTCGTCATCCGCCGCCACTGTTCTCATTAAACGTAAAAAGAGTCATCTGCAAGAGCCTATAAGGGTTGCTTTCAGAATCTGATCACCACATAATCTTGAGGTACTCTAGCTTGTTGATCAAAGGAATCTGTGGCAAATTGCCATCTTAAAAAATGAAATTAATGTTTTATTTGTATTTTTCATTCAACCAAAATTAAGAAAAATTAAATATTTAAAACCTTTAAATTCTTTTTAAACGTTAAGTGTGGTGTTAGTTAATTTGCATTTCTCATTTAACGAAAATTAAGGACGAATAAAAAAATAAAATCCTTTAAATTCGTGTTTCTCATTAAGTGTGATGTTATGAAAACATTGTTTTGGACTGCGATATACCTTCTTCGGTAAAAAATTAAATTAAGTCTGCAGGCTACAGTTCAGTTACATTCTACCGGAATATTCGGAAAACTGAACTATGCCGTTACAGTTTTCAGCGTATTTAGTGGGAGTCTTGTAAGATTCACAAATTAAAGCGTGGATCTGAGATTGAAAAATGCACTGAAAAAGGAGTGAAAAAATCTTAAAATCTCAAATCCAAACAAAGGATTAAATGGCCGTTGCCATCAGTCAAGTGACTTCCATTCGGCATGTCGAATCTAAGAATTATTCCTGGATCACAGCTGCTGACTGCAGCAAACACTTTTTATATTACATTTAATCCTATTGATCTGCTTGTATTAAGGATTTAAACTTTTTTTAAGACGCTCTAACAACTGAGTGTAATAGCAACGGCAAAGTAAAGGTTCTTTGAAAAATACTTTTTTGAAAGATTCACTGTAACGTATCAATAGATGGGTTAATCTAGAAATATCCCTAAGACAGTAGCCTATCTGCCTCGCTTACAGCTGTTATGTCTACATTTAAGCATGGATCATGATTCCCTCGCGGAAAGGTTTTGACAAGCATAAAATATATAACAAAAAATAAGCAGAGTTTGATGGAAGTTGTGATATATTTCATTTTTTGCTTTTAAATCTACCCTTACTCTAAATTACTCTAAATAGTTTGGTCATAGATCCCACTTCAGAAACAAAATAAATACATTATTTTAAAACGGAATAATAACCTTTGTATCAGACTTATGAGAGAGTTGACGTTCTGACGTCGAACAGTGCGGACGTGTGTGCGTGTGCTGTTATGTCCATTTACACGTGGCAGACGATAGCGGTGGAAAGGCGCCAAGGCAAGCAGTGTAAGAAGAAGACAAAATTTTTTCAAGACTATTTTAAGAAAATAAGTTTCTCTTTCCTTATTTAGTTCCGTTATACTGTATATTACCGAATGTAGAATTTTATTTTTCACTACCTCAACCTGCGAAGTGCAGCTATCAAGAACTTTTAGACAAGTGTCTAAAGATTTATTATTTTTTGAGACTTTTCTAATTTTTTTGTTCAACGAATTTATGTCAAAATATTCTTCACTTCTTGATAGCTTTCAAGAACAGCAAATGGCTTAACAGAATGATAATAAAAGAAAACCTAGCATGGAAGAACATGACCCATTGCCATTAAAGCTCCTCCAGCAGGGACCAAATTTTTAAAAGATAACGAAATAGTGGAATTAGCTAACAACATTGGCCATCAGAAATTCAGTATAATGATTAGGGGAAAAACCCATCCTATCCCAACTGCAAACCCACAAGCACTTAACATCATAAGTTTTAAATGTCGACGATGGATGATTAAAAGGTCTGAACTCTTTGTGGCTGATAATGTTAGTCTGTAGACCATTGAGAAATGATATTAAGAGAGTGTTGGCACTTTTTCATTAGATATTCAATGTGAGATCCACTGCAGTATAATGTGATGTCATCTGCGTATATAGCAATTTTGCAAGGTGACTTTATGAGACTTCGAAGATACTATGTATAGATATTGAATAAAAATGGCGACAAAATATTACCTTGAGGTAAACCAAGTGATTGATTTTTAACGGAGGATTGAGTGGTTCTCCATCTGACCATTATTGTTCGATTAAGAAGATATGCTCTGAACCACGTAATGATTTTTCTTTGAAAACCTATTGCTTGGAGTTTCCTGAGAAGAGCTTCTAAAATCAACTGAATCATATGCTTGTGAAATATCCAGTTTTAATAATATACAAAAATGTCGTCGTTTCAAAGTTTCATTAATCAAAATATGTAAAGGGGCCAAAACATGCATTGTGCTCTTACCAACACAATTGGTAAAGAATTTGGTAAGAGCACAATGCATGTTTTGGCCCCTTTACATATTTTGATTAATGAAACTTTGACACAATGCATGCCACAATGGTAATTACCAAAAGTGGTAAAAATCCATGCACTTCTTCAGGAAAAATTTTATACTTTAAAACTATTCGCTCAAGTCGATACCAAATAAATCGTTCTAGAATATTTTCTGCGTGAGACAAAAGAGAAATTGACCTGAAACCAGACACTGTGTCATGCTTAAGTTCCGGCTTCGGGATTGGAATGATAATAGCTGTTTTCCAAGAAGGTGGAATGTTTCCAGTGTCCCATGACTGATTAAGCAACTTAAGAAATTGCATCTGGTAATGTTGAGGAAGATGTTTTAACATTTCTACTGAAACGTGGTCATTTCCACGTGCAGCGTTTCTTTGGCTGCTGAGTGCTATTTTTAATTCTGCAAAGGTAAATGGTGGGTCAACATCAGTCGAATAATCATCCTTTGATGTAGAGATTAATCCTGCTGTTTGTTGAGGAAGTCTTCTTGTGAAGTGATTAAGAAACATTCCTTCCTGTTCTTGTTCGTCAGTGCAGGGGTAGAACAGACCATTATTTTATAAGACTGATCATTATGCTCTTGGTTAATCGCTATCCGAAAATTTCGGTAAATACGATATAAATCAGACGGAGAAGAAATTTTTTCACTCATTCTTGCCCAGTAATGAGATTTTTCAGTGCAAATGGTGCGGCGGAGAACTGTGCCTGCTTCTCTATAAGCAATCCAGTCATCTCTTCTGAGAGAGCGTCTTGTGGTGTTAAAGGCTCGCTTTTTTTTCTGCAAAGCTTTCAGGCCAACTGGCGTCCACTACTCTGGAGATCGAGTTGTTCGTAATTGTTGAACTTGAGTAGAAAGTTGCAAAGCTGATTGTAGTGTTAAAATTAGATCCTCGTATGAATTTTCGCTGAGTTGCTGTCTTGCTGTAAATGGATGTTGGAAAAATGCTTCCAGTTCGTAAAACTTCGTTGGTAAGTAGATTCTCCAGGGGTAAGAATTTATTGTGGTAGGCTTTAATTTGATTAGAATAGGGGAATGGTCCCTTTCCCAGATGGGAGCAGTGGTTTTTCATGAGCACCGACTATGTCAGTTTGATATGCATAAAGTTAAATCAATAGCAGATCCTGTTGCGGTACTAAAACAGGTAAGGGATCCATCATTGAGCAAACACCAGTTACTTTGAAGTATCCATTCTGTTACCATCTCTCGTGAGTGGGAAGAAGTTACAGATCCCCACATTGGATGATGAGCATTAAAGTCCTCTAAAATAATGTCCAAGTTGTGATAAGCAGTAGATAGATAACATAGAATTTTGATAGCATCCTCTCCTTCAAGTGCGTAGCAGTTCGCCACAATTAAATTCCCTGTAGGTAGGGAAATAGAAACTACTTGAAGTTGTCCTGTATTTAAATTAGGAATTAGAAGTTAACAGTTCACATGGAAAGTCTTTGTGTACAGCAGTAAGTAAACTACCTCCGTGGCCGTCTTGTTGATCAGAGCGGAATATTGTATATCCCGAAAGGCGGAATCGAGAGAAGGCTTTAGCCAAGTTTCTTGAATGCAAATGATTGAAGGAATTTCAGTAGCCACAAGAATTTGGAGAAAAGAGTTTGAGAAATGCTACGAGAGTTCCATTGTAATATATCGAAGGGGAAAATTAATTAGAAGTGTTAAATATTTTTTGTGGCTGAAGTTTTTGATATTCGAGCATTTTGAGATTTTACACCTTCGGAAGAAATTTTGATATGCATTTTATTGTTTGAAGGTGATGGAAAATTGTTGTTATATTTCATAGGATTAACTTCCGAGAGCCATAGGGCTAACTTTCTAGAGGTTTTGAGATGTTTTTCTTTTGTTGGGTTAAGCTGTTTTTATTTCCTGACGAATTTATTTGAAGAAATGCTGGTTGAACACATGAAGAAGGTTTATTTATTGATAACACATCAGAATTTCCAGTTTTAGATGATGTTTCTGTCATTAACAATTGTTTTGATAAAAGAATATCTGTTTGGGTTTTCTCTTCTGATGGCCGAGGTATTACTCCAGATGCGATAACTGCACTAAACAGTTCTGTGAAATGTTTTTCTACATTCGAGATCGCCTTTGTAATGCACTTTGTAATAGTTTTCTGAAGTGTTTCAATCCATGATGCGTTAACAATGTTGTTGGAATTGTGTTGTTTAATCTGTTTTTTCACGACAGATGCATATGATGTTTTGCTTTTTATAATCCTATCACTTGCCTCTTGATAAGAAACATGATTTGTTGTTTTGTAGTTTAATATCTCCTTTTCTTTTATCCCTAGAGGGCAGTGTTGGTCAGTGGTTGCATGTGGTCCTCTACATAGACAACAATAAGGAGTGAGTTCGTGGCATAGATTGGAGGCATGTTCGTCTTCGCACCGACTACAACTTTGTTTACTGCGATAAGTTTTAGCTGAATGTCCATAGCCTTGGAAATTGGTGCAGGGGCGTGGTCTTTCTACGAATATGAATGGTCGTTGTAGCTGTCACCATAAATGAACTTCCGAAGGACAATAGTGTCCTACAATAGTGGTAAGAACTGATTGTGTTGAAGTCCTTCTCAACGATAAAAGCGACGTAATTCTACAACTGTCAGATTATCTAATATGAGCTCTTTTTGCAATTCTTCCATGGAATAGTGTGCTCTATATCTCTTAATATAAACTGAGTGGTGTCTCTGTTGTCACCCGCAACTTTTTCCTCTTCGAGGCATACGGTATGAACTTAAAATGTTCCGCGTTTACTAAAATAATTATCTTATCTAGAACTGCATGTCAATAGCTTGATCTGACTTCGAAATTTAATGCCTTCAAACAAATATTTTTGAAAGAGTGGCCGAAAGAAGATTTTAGATTCGAACCAGGAACAATCTACAAGCTAGCAATATTCTAAGCATATTCTAAGCATTCTAGCAATATTCGATTTTAGATTCGAACCAGGAACAATCTACAAGCTAGCGTATTCTCTAACTGTAGTTGCGACGAGTAAGAGATTTCACATGATTGACCAAGACCCAATTTTTGTTTGAACAATAACAAAAATTTTGAATTTATTTAAATTCAACACTTAACAAAGTTCCACCACTGGCTTATAAAGGTGGATGATTTTACATTACAATAAATTGACTAAGTACTCACTCCATTCAGTTAAGCTTAAGTTCGAACAACACTCACACAAAATAATGAAAATAAAACTTAAAAGTGAAAGTGACAACAAGCAGAGTAAGTTAAATTAAAATAACTTTACCATTTTGAAGTTTCTCCGGAACGAGAACTGTATTCTGCTAAGTTATTGTGATGTGCACACGGCGTAAATTTTCATGAAACACCCACTCCAGATTTCTCTGATCGTGGTTTTTCCCAAGCAAAGCAAATTTCTTTAAATTTCGCCTAACATACTTAGGTAAAAGTTTATCATCTCACTAATTTAGGAGATGTCTACATTTACAATTTCCCTCCCTGAAACGTGGCCTAAAAGTCAGTCCAGTGAATTTCACTAAAGTTGGACTTAGCAAAGACAGCAAAAGAAAGATAGAAAAAGACCAAACCCTGGTCTGTTAGTCTGATCAACCCACACCGAACTGTTTCTCCCGGGTCGAGCGCGGCAATATCTTTCTGGCAACCCTGGGAACTCTCGACCAAAAAGGGCCAATCAGAACCGAGCCCTGGGCAAAACCCGACTCCATTTCCATATTTCACAAGTGAGATGGAGCTCTGCTGCCAGCCAGCACTCTCATTCCTCTCGAAGGCCAATGTCTGCTTTTGGGGCGAGGTGAAATTGTTTCACAAGACACCTCTCGTCTCCGTACATCAGCCAAGTTTCCTCTCGGCAACCAATGTAAACAGATGAAACGGAACCCTGAATGAAATTCGCAACGGAGATGTTGCACCCATTAACCTCCGAAGACATCTCCAGACACAAAGTGGTTGCATCAGGATAGAAATGAAATACAGTATATAAAAAATTAAAATCAATAAAATCAATAAAATCAATAGGTCTGCGACCTATCATTCCTCCCTTCTTAAAAACAAGCCAACACCCTGTGTGTCGTCACTTATTACATTCCGAAATGAAAATTTTGGAGTGGTACCAGGTTTTGAATTTTCGAATAATTCTCTCCATCACAACAATTTTCTGGTTTTCTTTCAAAAAAAAACAGCATAAAATTTTGTTGAACTGGTGCTTTCGATTAGAGAAGAATTCCCAGTTTCTTCATGTATCACACAATATTTCTCCAACATTCAATTACCGGAAACAAAACAAAATGAAAAGCGTGAGTAAAATAATTCCATTCATATATATAAACACATAAAATTACTCTTAATATCTATTTGTTTATGACAAAATATTCAATGCAAATGTTTAAAACATGGTAACTAACTCTGTATATCAATGTCAACTTATAAACAGAACAATAGCATATTTATCATAGATGGCAAGATAAATATTGATTACAAGATATAATATACTTTTAATTTACACATCGTAAATATTCGTAATATAATATATAGGACAACTTAGATTTGTCTGATCTTACAAGCAGAAAAATCATCTCTCTTCAACTTAGAATAAACCTACATCAACCATCTTTCCTAGTTTCCATATTCACAAATTATCATTAAATTTCAAACTAATACATCGTTAAAAGAAAACAAATCAGGGCACATCTTTCTTATGAGGATACCAATGTTCTGTCAAAAATTCTAAAATTTATGTGTTATGGTTACCCTGTTTCCCAAAAAAAAATCTTTTAACTTTATAGCCTGAAAAGAAAAGTGGGGACGGAAAGATTCCACTTCCAGGACTACCATAGAATGATAGCGGGTCCTTCCGTCTTCCTCCCCTGTCCAGACTAGCATCCCATGTCAAAGGGTAAACACAGTTTGCTAAACATCCGTCTGAACCCATGCAGTTTGGGCTTGCTACATGTATAGGGAGACGTCTCCAATCAAAAATGAGCTTGAACATCTGAAAGCGAAACTAGTGAGTGGATTCAAATCCTTACTCACCTTTATCATCCTCACACTCTTCTACCAGAGTTAATTGTCATCACCCCTTTCACCGTCACAGAGACCATTTGATATGGGCCATCGATGTGGTCGGACTTCCACAATCATCCGGCAAATTTATACTCACCCCCTAAGTCGTGTTATTCCCATGTGTTGAATCCTCCAAGAAAGAAGATAAACAAAAATTAATTTCCTTAGAAAAAGAGAGCGAAAGAGTCCTCTTCTAAGCTACTATAAGGCATCATCACAGTCGAAACCTTATTTCTATTGGCACTGAGCCAAAAATTGCTCCTAAACTTCCCAGCTAATCGAGATGCAGGCAAAGTTCAATTCTTTCCGCACCCGTTACGTCATCTCCGTAGTCTCGTTACTTACTCTCCTCAGCCACGGGGGCTGCTGCAGAGTAATACGATATACTACAAGTTTACTGATTGACCTGTGCTCTTATCTCGAAGTTGGATCTACGTTCTCTTCATAGACTAATAACATAAATTCAACTCTCCAATATAAATCACTGTCATACACTTTAAACAATTTCTTTAGTTAAATAAGTTATTTAACTTTGAAGACACACACATCTCTGACATTCCTCCACTAACTCAAAACAAATGTTTACATAATTTCCAAAATGTTTAATCAATTTCTACTTAAATAAAATTCTACCCTTAGTTACAAGTTAATATATTCTTTAACAGTTCTGGCACTTCACCCATTTTTCTCCAGAGACCCTTTCTGTCTCCGTAGATAATTCTTGTTTGCTCGGCTCCTTGCACATCCACAAGAAAATATTAGCCACAGTTTTTTCTCGCAGTTGAAGAAATAGAAGAAGGGAAATTCTGACTAGTTAGTCCAGATGTACCGGCGCCTGGCTCAAGTGAACTAAGAGTCAGAACGGAAGATTTCACAAGTTGGAAAGAGCTTCTTTTTTTTTGAAGTGGAACCTAAACAATTAGAGAGAAAGTTCATAGTGAAAAGATATAGTCCTTTTTCTGGTTTTCTCTGAAGTTCTCTAATGCTCATTCATCGATCTCATTCACGCCATAGCGGAACGATTCATTATATGTGCATTCTTCCAGGTTCCGATCACATTGTATATTTTCTCCTGAAGATGCCAATTCAATTTCGTCGGGTAATTTCTCTTCTGAAGCAAGCAGTATCATGGGTTGTGCACTAGAGGATTCTTCAAAGTCGGCTTCTTCGTGAACTTGTGAGTTCTCACTTTCTAACCAATCTTCGAAGCATTGTAGAGATTGAACTCTTCCGAAGGCATCCCTAGGTCGTAGATTATATCTATACGTTTGTCGTGTCTCTGTTTCTACAACTTTGGGTATAGTCTGTGAACTCTGGTCGTTTCCAGAATATTCATCCCTTTGCAATAGTGTTAGTGGTATCTTAACAGGTAAGGATTCGATTGATTGTTCCTCCGTCATTACAGGTTGTTTTCTCTGTCGTCCTCCATACGTTGTAATGTGAAATCCTTCATCCTCTGCTCTGTCTACTTCTTCCCAAATTTGATCGATGCGATTCTTAATTATTAGTTCCCTTTCTGGCAATCTGGGCAAAGTTTTGGATTCCTCTTCACCTACAAATTCCTCAAATGGTCTGTGTATATTTGCTTTAAACAAACGATCCACGTGTACAATCTTCACTTTTTTCTGGTCGCGAATCAAAGAAATCTCAAACGTGACAGGTGAGAGCTGTTTTGTGACCCTGTATGGTCCACTGGACAGTCTCGCTAACTTCTTACTTCGTCCTGGTTTTACTACTGGGGTATATAGATAAACTGAGGAACCTAATTTTATCTGTTTATCTTTCGCTATCTTACTTCTTTGCAAATGTTGTTTTTCAGACGCTTGTTCAAGATTTTCTTTCACAACTTCATATGCACGTTGCATCCTTCCCACAAATTGTTCCGAATAGTTTTGAACATCTGCATACGAAAATTGTGGTGGGGTTGTGTGTTGCAATTTAAAATCATCTGCAGACAGAGGCTTAACTCTCTTGTTTCTACATTTAGGAACATCAGTGTGTCTAACGTTGACTGGTTCAACAGTTACCAGTTTAGATCCCTTATTTAACCACACTGTTTCGGAAGAAAGGTTTGCTACTCTAACACTCAATGTACCATCAGCGTTAAGAGTATTCACTGATCTAGCGACACAGAAATCTTTGAATCGATTCTGTTCATTGGGTTGAACTAGAACAATGTCTTTACTTTGAAAAGGATATATGTCTTCAAGCTGGACAGAAATTATCCTTTCGGTTCTAGGAAAAATTCTTTCCTTTCTTATAATCCTAGCAAATTTTTTCTTTTTGGGTACAGTAGAAATACAATTTACATGAGCACCTCCATCATTCATTTTCCTTTTGACTGTGTTCCCAGTTACTGTTAAAATTCCTCTTCCCACATCAAAGTTAAATCGGTGATGCCTTAACAAATCTATCCCAAAAAGAGTATTGTACTGTTTGCTCATTTCCTGTCGTGTCACAAAAATCGGATACTTGAAAGATTTGCCAGAGAGTTCAAACTGGATTTCATAGCATCCTTCAATCGGCAAAGATTCACCTGTTATTCCGAATATTTTAACATCTGTTTGTATCCGTCTCACTGGCATTTTAGCACAAACTCTTTTAAATGTTCTCATATTCATGAGAGAAACCGACGCTCCCGTGTCAACGAGTATGCGAAGGGGAACATTCCCAGATGATCCTTTCACAATGGGAAGATGTGAATCATGTTTTGTTGCGATGAACCTAACTGCAGGGAAATTTATTATTCCTTTCTCTGGAGCCGATATGCCCTGCTTTGTTCGACTCCCTCTGCGTTTAAAGGATTAGCACTAGCGTTTGCGCACCTATCGATTTGATAGTTCATTTGTTGGTCTGGATCATTCCTTGCAATGGGAAATTTCCCATCTCCTCTCGTATTTGGCACACAAAATCTGGGATTTTCTCTACTTTGTCCAAATACCGAAATTTGAGGAGGCACATTACGATTTCTGACTTCAGGAAATTTTGGGTTAATTCTTTTTATACAATTCCTCGCAATATGTCCCTTTCCACGACAAGAAAAACAAACTGTCTGCGAGTTTGTCCATCTTGGAGTTTGTCGGGGAGAGTTTCTCCCAAAATTAACTCTCCTGCGAAAAACTTGAGGTTCACCTCTTTCTGACTGCATACTACAGAAAGTTTCTTTTACTTGTGTCTGGGGGATGTATTTATTATGATTTCTATATTCCCCAGGTGTAGTTTTCGAATCTACTGCATTATTTCCCATGTTCTGAATCTGTTCGGTCAAAAGTTGAAGTGTTTTATCCGTTTTATCACACTTGTACCTCAGTTCCTCCATAATTACGTATATTGACTCGGAATCATTTACATTTTTATTTCCCTGTATTACATTTACTTCTCTCGTTTTGGACATTAACAAATTATTTTGTTGTTCCTGCACAGCAAAATCTAGAGCTTGATCAAAATTAAGGGGATTCCTGCTCAATACAGGTCGTTTGACTTTATCCGAAAGTCCCGCGACAAATTGACATAAAAGTGTTTGATCTCGAAGCGTTTTCACTTCCTGTGATTCCTCCGATTTTTGTGGCATATATTTATGCACCAAAGCTCTCAATCTAGTGGAGTACGTTATCACATCTTCCTGAATAGTTTGTTTTGCTGTGGTGAACTTATGAAGTCTCACCGAAAGAGGTTCCTTTGCATCGAATCTATCTATTACACACTTTTGAAAATTTCCCAATTGTGTTTCTTTCCTGAGCTCAGAAGACTCAGTTAAAAATTCCATCGCCTTTCCCCTGAATTTAGATTTTATAACGGTTAATGCGACCTGATTCGACCATCCTGCGATTTTCGACACTTCTGACACAGTTTCGAAAAATTGTTCAGCCGTCCCGCCAGGATCTGTGGCATTATAGACAGGAACCAAATTAATGAATCCGGCAATGTTCGCAAAAGAGTTTTGGGCACTGTTGTTTCCATTGTTCGCACTAGGGACTTCCTGGGTTTCTATATTAATCGTGGGAGGGTCTGATGTTTCGGTCGTGGTGGGTGACGAAGCTTGTGCCATTTTTTTTTTCAAAATTTTACACACTAAAACTTATTTTCTACTTTACAACTAAAATTTAGTACTTAATATGCTAAACTTTTCTTAAAATCTTTTTCTCAGCATTAACATGAGCTGGGAATAATTATATCTTAACTCTAATCAACTTAATCAGAATTGGAAACAAATTCAATACCCTTAATGCAAATTGATTGTTGTCACTTTCTAACAGAATTATCTTACTTTAATATACTCTTGATACACTTGATTTCTCATAAATATTCCAATTTTTCGTCACAACAAAAGTTTGAGATTATTTATCAATTTAATAATCTGTTTACCTCTCTACTCAACCTGGTTCTGTTTAATAATCGTTTATCTCCACTCAACCTGGTCCTGTCGCAAGGACGCCAGTTTGTCACCCGCAACTTTTTCCTCTTCGAGGCATACGGTATGAACTTAAAATGTTCCGCGTTTACTAAAATAATTATCTTATCTAGAACTGCATGTCAATAGCTTGATCTGACTTCGAAATTTAATGCCTTCAAACAAATATTTTTGAAAGAGTGGCCGAAAGAAGATTTCAGATTCGAACCAGGAACAATCTACAAGCTAGCAATACGCAGTTCCGTATTCTCTAACTGTAGTTGCGACGAGTAAGAGATTTCACATGATTGACCAAGACCCAATTTTTGTTTGAACAATAACAAAAATTTTGAATTTATTTAAATTCAACACTTAACAAAGTTCCACCACTGGCTTATAAAGGTGGATGATTTTACATTACAATAAATTGACTAAGTACTCACTCCATTCAGTTAAGCTTAAGTTCGAACAACACTCACACAAAATAATGAAAATAAAACTTAAAAGTGAAAGTGACAACAAGCAGAGTAAGTTAAATTAAAATAACTTTACCATTTTGAAGTTTCTCCGGAACGAGAACTGTATTCTGCTAAGTTATTGTGATGTGCACACGGCGTAAATTTTCATGAAACACCCACTCCAGATTTCTCTGATCGTGGTTTTTCCCAAGCAAAGCAAATTTCTTTAAATTTCGCCTAACATACTTAGGTAAAAGTTTATCATCTCACTAATTTAGGAGATGTCTACATTTACAATTTCCCTCCCTGAAACATGGCCTAAAAGTCAGTCCAGTGAATTTCACTAAAGTTGGACTTAGCAAAGACAGCAAAAGAAAGATAGAAAAAGACCAAACCCTGGTCTGTTAGTCTGATCAACCCACACCGAACTGTTTCTCCCGGGTCGAGCGTGGCAATATCTTTCTGGCAACCCTGGGAACTCTCGACCAAAAAGGGCCAATCAGAACCGAGCCCTGGGCAAAACCCGACTCCATTTCCATATTTCACAAGTGAGATGGAGCTCTGCTGCCAGCCAGCACTCTCATTCCTCTCGAAGGCCAATGTCTGCTTTTGGGGCGAGGTGAAATTGTTTCACAAGACACCTCTCGTCTCCGTACATCAGCCAAGTTTCCTCTCGGCAACCAATGTAAACAGATGAAACGGAACCCTGAATGAAATTCGCAACGGAGATGTTGCACCCATTAACCTCCGAAGACATCTCCAGACACAAAGTGGTTGCATCAGGATAGAAATGAAATACAGTATATAAAAAATTAAAATCAATAAAATCAATAAAATCAATAGGTCTGCGACCTATCACTGTTAATAAAGTAGTTGTAACAGCAACAGAAAGTAAATCTGAGATGCCAAATATATCATTACGATATTTTTGGTCTTGATAATATGTACATCTTTAACTTCATTAGGATTGGAAATGTATACTGATAAAGCTCGTTTAAAGATTGGAACAGAACAGATTCCTTGGACTAGCAGCATAAAAATACTTGGCATAAATTCCAGAGGAATAGCTCACTGCAAACTCACTCGTGGCGAGCGAGTGAGACGGGCCGCGGCGCGCTAAGCGTTTGCTGAAATCATGTGACCAACTTGGTCTGAGCGATGACCCGTCTGAGCCGTCATGGTGGATGATGTAGCATTAGATTCTACATAGCATATGATTCTAGCATTAGTTTCATATAGAAATTTTCCGTTGCATAAGTTTTTTTACAGTTTATTCTTCTGAAATGTCTTTATTAGCAGTATTTGAACGTGGATGATAGAAAATACGTGATAAAAAGCAAATATTATCGAAAAAGCTTTAAAGATAATGCATGCTTTAAAATAAATTGAAATAACAATTCTCTTTATTTCTTTTACGTTTACCAACAATCACGAATCACTAAATTTTGACCCATCCTTGTTGTGTCTATGGGAAATTAAATTCGGAGCTCTATAACTCATTCTACTATCTAAACATTTTCAATGAAAGTCTTCAACCAAACCAATCATCGATTTTCCAGAATATTAGATTAGTAGATATTATGAAAGACTTGAAATACTAACAACAGCAGCGCCAAAAAAAATTTACCAGAAAAAAATTACAACTTAAATAAAGAGTATTTCATACTGTTTATACAGGGGTAATATTTGCGTACATAATTCTTTCAATATTTTTTTAAATGTTCTTAGGACTTGCATTGTTTTTACCAAATATTCAAACTTTCCATAATTAAATATTGAGTGAATATTGCTATACACGGTGAATTAGATGAAGTTTTCAGGAAGTCTATCTTCAGTCAAAATTACTTCTAAACGTTTATTTTGGAAGTTACAGAGCTACCAATTTAGCTTCCCATTCATGCAACATGGAAAGAATTGTCACAATAAATTGATTTTGGTTCCAATTTAAAAAATAACAACTGACAACATACAAAATATAATTATTTTTTTTTATTCCCACAATAACACTACATGTAAGAGAAAAAATACGTATCTAGTTTAATACATACATATATCAGTGAGTTACAAGAAATCACCTAATAAGCTAAGCTTAAAAGGCAAATCACCAACAAAAATGTTGCTAAATTATACGAATATTTCAAATAATATGAATGATAACAAATTATATGCATACAAATATTATCATCTAGGATGGTATTCATTAAAATGCACCAGAATTATTTATACATGGAATTCACACTATATTATATATGTATTCTGATATGTGATGAAAAATGCTACATTAATGACATTACTTATAAACTAACATAAGAAATTTTTTTCTCTATATGATTCATGATGCAATTAATCAAAATGAAATTGAGATATTGATTTGTTTAATACAAATCATTTATCTACATCATCTAGCATTTTATTTGGGTTTTTCTAAAGTATTAGTCAATAATATTTTTTTGCTAAGTGCATTGTGTAACATAGGTCGTGTTATGTTTTTTTTGTTTGTTTTTTTATTTGCGACATATAGGACAGAGAAGAATCCTAAAAGCTACTCCTAGCTTTTACAGGCCTTCTAGCATTAATTCATAGCATTAATTGGTTAAATACAATCATTTACCCATGTCATTTCTCTACATCATGTAGCATTTTATTTTGTGTATTTTTAAAGCATTAGTCAATATCATTCATTTTGTTTTGAGTATTTCTAAAGCATCAATCAATATCATTTTTTGTTAAATGCATTTGGTACTAGAGGTCATGTGCTATATTCATGGCATTAATTGGTTAAATACAAATCATTTACCCATATAACTCTCTACATCATGTAACATTTTATTTTGAGTATTTCTAAAGCATTAGTCAATATCATTTTTT
This sequence comes from Ryuthela nishihirai, assembly GCA_038380435.1. Lineage (NCBI taxonomy): Eukaryota > Metazoa > Arthropoda > Arachnida > Araneae > Heptathelidae > Ryuthela > Ryuthela nishihirai. The sequence goes on from JAWZYU010000012.1 coordinate 76,134,189, forward strand.
GCTAAATGCATTTGGTACTAGAGGTCATGTGCTATATTAATGGCATTAATTGCTTAAATACAAATCATTTACCCATATAACTCTCTACATCATGTAACATTTTATTTTGAGTATTTCTAAAGCATTAGTCAATATCATTTTTTGCTAAATGCATTTCGTACTAGAGGTCATGTGCTATATTCAGAGCATTAATTGGTTAAATGCAAATCATTTGCCCATATAACTCTCTACATCATGTAACATTTTATTTTGTGTATTTCTAAAGCATTAGTGAATATCATTTTTTGCTAAATGCATTTCGTACTAGAGGTCATGTGCTTATCCATGGCATTAATTGGTTAAATGCAAATCATTTGCCCATATAACTCTCTACATCATGTGGCATTTTATTTTGTGTATTTCTAAAGCATTAGTGAATATCATTTTTTGCTAAATGCATTTCGTACTAGAGGTCATGTGCTATATTCATGGCATTAATTGGTTAAATGCAAATCATTTGCCCATATAACTCTCTACATCATGTGGCATTTTATTTTGTGTATTTCTAAAGCATTACTGAATATCATTTTTTGCTAAATGCATTTCGTACTAGAGGTCATGTGCTATATTCATGGCATTAATTGGTTAAATGCAAATCATTTGCCCATATAACTCTCTACATCATGTGGCATTTTATTTTGTGCATTTCTAAAGCATTAGTGAATATCATTTTTTGCTAAATGCATTTCGTACTAGAGGTCATGTGCTATATTCATGGCATTAATTGGTTAAATGCAAATCATTTGCCCATATAACTCTCTACATCATGTGGCATTTTATTCTGTGTATTTCTAAAGCATTAGTGAATATCATTTTTTGCTAAATGCATTTGGTACTAGAGGCCATGTGCTATATTCATAACATTAATTGCTTAAATACAAATCATTTGCCCATATAACACTCTACATCATGTGGCATTTCATTTTGAGTATTTCTAAAGCATTAGTCAATATCATTTTTTTACTAAATGCATTTGATACTAGAGGCCATGTGCTATATTCATAACATTAATTGGTTAAATACAAATCATTTACCCATATAACTCTCTACATCATGTGGAATAAATTTCGATAGTTAATCGAAATTAATTTTTCGAAGAGTTTTAAAAAGTTTGAAAGCAGAGATATACGTCTGAATGTTTTTGAATCTGATGCTATTTTGCCTGGTTTTTGAAGAAATATTATAAAACATTTAGACCCATGAAAATAGATAGGAATGTTTAAGCCAAATAAAATTAATTATTTCTAATAGTTTGGATTTCCATAAGGGAGGAAAATGAACAAAAAAATTATTCAAAATTTTTTCTAGACCTGGAGTGGCTTTAAAGTTTAATTTATTAATTACATAATTTAATTCTTCATTGGAAAATTTTGCAGCCATAATAGGAATTTGGGAAGTGAATTTAAATTTTTTTTTATCAACTAGTTTTTCAATTTTTTTTTCTCGAGGGGTGAGTAAGTTTTTTGCTGTTTTTAAGTTTTTTCCCCATGAGATCTGTAGTTTGAACAATTGATAACTTTTGATCAAGTGCTATTTCAGCTAATGGCGTAGTTTGTTGTGACACAGTAGCCATTTTTTTGAAAACCTTCCACATATTCGAAAGTGAAGAGTTGGTCCATATGAAAATTTCGAAAGTGAAGAGCTGGTCTGTATAGCTCTTTTAACCTTCTTCTAACCAAGGCTTTAATTTTTTTAAAATAATTAATATCTTTAAAATCATGGGTTCTTTTTGCCTTATTTTCTGCTTTTTTACGTATAGTCGTAATTTTGTTCATATACCATATATTTTTACGAATTTTGGATTTTTATTTATAATTTCTGGGAAACATGATATAGTTAATTTTTGCACATGGTTTAAGAATATAGAATAATTGATTGTGTCAGGGTTTGGGAAATTTTGAATAAGAATCGTATGCAAGAAATACCAGTCATTTAATTTAATAAATTTTTTTGCAGATATTTTATAAGCAAGATGCAATTGATACGGGATGATGGTCGTTTCCTCTCGTGTCTGTGAAAAGGGACCATGAGAGTTTATTGTAAAGAAAAGGAGAACAAAAATACAAATCAATGATATATCTTTCATTGTAAGGATTTTCATGTGTTCAGTTTTTATCGTTAAGTAAACTAAAATCATTTTTTAGAATAAAATTATTCAGATGTGTACCAGCTCTATTAATATGATAAGAGTACAGTAGCTCAAAAAAGTATCCGAACGCTATGGTTGATTACAGAATTCAGAAAAAATATCTGGCAACGATTTTTTTAGGAATTAGTGATCTGGTAACCTTCGTGTCACGTGACACGAAGACTGCCAGATCACTAATTTCTAAAAAAATTGTTTCCAGATGTTTTTTCTGAATTCTGTAATCATCCATAGTGTTCGGATACTTTTTTGAGCGACTGTACCATGCTGTGTGGTGTGAATTGAAATCATCCACAAATAGTAAAGGAGGAGAAACTTGAGAAAGAATATTTGCATATGTTTCTTTGTTAATTATTTTGCATGGATTGTAAATATTAATTAGAGTAAGTTTCGAATTATTTAGTAGAATTTCCAGTCCTAAGACTTCAAGATTGATATTATTAGACTTTATCAAAATTATTTTATGCTTTAAAGTTTTATGTATAAAAAATCCAACTCCTTTTGAAGAATCATTAGTAAAATTAGAATAAAATAAATAAGACGGAATTTTAATAGTTTTTCTTGTAATTAATTCTTGAAGAGCTATCACACTAAATTGTTTGTACTTACTTAGAATTAAAATTTCTTCTTTCTTTGAATAAATGCATCTGCAGAGCCACTGCAGCAGGGCAAAGTCACTAGCAGAGTTATAATTTAAAATTTAGTATAATGTCTTCAAGCACTGAGTATTCATCCTGGGTTTGGCATATAAACTTCCAAAGGTGCACAATCAAGTCTATCACCAGGTTGACTGAGATGTTTTCATTTTTAATATCCTCTTCAATACTATGTGGAGACTGCAGCACTTTTTTAGGCTTTTCAACATGAAGACATTTTTTTGCCACTTGTGCATATGAGTTTTGACTTTCAAAACTAGTGGAAGGTTGTTATTCCATATTTTTTTTTATCTTTAGAAATGTCACAGTTTGATGATTTGTTTGTTAACCTCTTCGGTAATTTAGTTGCCTTTTCATTTTCTATGATTTCAAAGTCAGTATCTGGTTTGCTTTTTCTCTCTTTTTCATTTTGAGATGTAGTTAGAGTAATTAATGTTAGATTTGAAGTTGATAATATTTTTTGGGGGTAGCCGTGTTCTCATTATCAGTTAATGGTGTTGTTGGATCAGAATCAGAACTTAATTCAATGAGAGCCTGTTTATAAGCAGCGTTCAAGCTGCACTCATGCCGATCTTAGATTCTTTTTTGCTCTGCATGCATTTTTTTTCACAGGGCAGGCAAAAAAGGTAGAGGGGTGCTCACTAGAACAATTGGGACATTTTAATGTGGCGGAGTTGCAATTTTTGTAATAATGCGACCCTGAACTTATTTTACAACGGAGCTTTCCACGGTCTGCTGATCCCGAGTGTCCGCAGCGGCTGCATTTTAAGCAAATGACTTTAGGAAAGAAGTATGGCCTTACTCTAACTCTTGAAAGGAATATAAGTACAAATGAAGGAGAGAGTCAGCAGCTACTTTAATTACAACATTGTCAATTGGATTTTTCGCTACTGCAGAGTCATTAGCATTAGGAGAATATCTATTCATATCCTGACGTGAAAGATGTATTTGTCAAGCTCTTTGAGAAGATAACTGTCAGAGTATTTTATATTAACACCTTCTAATATTCCAAGAAGATAGTCATTTTGTGGGAATCTGAATTCAACTCTTGTTCTCAAAATTTCAGTAACCTCCATTAGTTTTTGAAGATCTTGTTCTGAGTCAGACAATAAGATGAGATCACTTTTTTTTGTGAAATGGCCTCTTATATACGTTTTTAACAAGTTAAAGAAGAAATCATCTAAATCCACTAGTTTGGAGTTATTATTAAAGAAGATAATTGGTGTTATGTTTTCTTCGTCTTGAGAATGATTACTATGCTCAGATATAATGGATTTTTCGTCCTCATTCGAAGATTGTTCAGAGTTTTCAGAGTGTTGTTCTGGATCAATGGATTTAGTATCATTATTATTTTTTTACTTGTTTTGATTTTTTTTTTTTTTTGATTTTGTCAAAGTTCAAGAAAATTTCATTATTTGCCATAATAATTGCTTATATCATTGGAAGATAAACTTCTGTGCAGATTGGATAGTTCCATTTTTTTATATGCTTTCCTAGTTTGTTAGTTTGCTAATTATCGCTGGACATGATTGGCATTCCAGGTGACTTTTTAAATTTTGAACCGGGGTTTTTACCTTTACCCATTTAAGTCGTTAATTATCCAAGAGATAAAAAGGAATGGAATCTAAGCGCCACACAAAATATCTGCTTGAAATAGCCACACATACACTGCCAACATTGGCACATCCGAATACCAGAAATTCCGAAATCGGAATCCTTACTGCAGCTTGTCAATGCAACAATCAAAACAGCTTTTACCTATGGTGCTCCACTTTTAATATCTGCTCCAACCAGTTATTGAATTCCATCTCTCCTATATATCATGCGGCGCTTCGAGCAGCTGCAGGTTTATCTAAAGCTACACCTCTTCCTTTATTTTATGCTGAAACTGGAACAGTTAGATTTCAAAAGTTTGCTAAACATCTGGCCATCAAAACTTCAATAAAAGAAATGGCATCACCTATCTCTTCAATGTTAACAAACATTTCTTCAGAACCTGAATTTCTAAAATTCTATAAATGATCGAAACAAACAACTCTTTGTCCGTCATTGACTAATCATTGGATGGAAGAAAACAATATTTCCCAACAAATAGCCATTAAACCACTCTTTGATATCACACCCTGACTACCAAGACCTTATGAAATCGTTACTGAAGTTTTCGACTTTCAGCGAGAACTTGGTCTTACTCTTTCTGAACAAGGGCCTATTATCAACATTTAATTTTGAAATTCTACCAACGTGGGCGGATGCCACCTGGATTGGTACAGACGCTTCCCGAGCAGGATCCTATATGGGAATTGGAATCGCCTGCCAAAAATGCAACTATCAACTTTCCGAACGTCTTCACAACCATACATCTATTTTTATCCAAATAAATATTTAATTCTCTCTATCAGCAAATCAGTATTAATAGCTTTACAAAATGCCAAAATTAAATCACTTACAGCAATACTGAATTAACATCAAACATTAATCTCTTCTGCTGCTCAGGGTTCGTCAATCAGAATACTTTGGGTCCCGGGTCACCGAGGCATTCCTCTCAATGAAGAAGCAGATTCACTTGCAAAACAAGCTCTTGACATTTCTTATGTTCATCCGGATTCACCATCTTATGCAGAAGCGTGAAACAGTTTCACATTTCCTTCTACAGTGCTAATGAAATGACAAAAGTCATTCTCCAATGATCAATTACTTCAGATCACATGGACTACATAAGAATGCACCTTATGTGATTTACGATATTTTTGTTTATCTGCAAATATTTTTTATCCTGGACTTGAACTTTTCATCAGACAATCCCACAGATTTTAAAAATTCTATCCTTTTTCCTGAAAAGTTTTGCTTTCTCAGCGATAACGGACATTATCTGGTTTTCTGGAAGAACTCATTGCATGACTCTTGTTAAAAATTGAGATTAAAAGCCAAAGGTGCTAAATATCCCAAAAAACATTTTCAACAACAAAAACAACAACAACTTTGTATCAATATTCTGCCCCTTGGGTCTCACCTTTTGGTGATTTTTGTTTGTCCAAAGTATGTAGCATGTAGCATAATTTCCTGAAAAATTATGCTACATGCTACATACTTTGTATCAATTAATAAATTAATAATGATAAATTATTTTTGGAAGTATCTACGTATTTATTCATTAAACTCTTATTACGTACTAGGGAAACAGAGAGCATAAAAGAAATTAGCTAATTATATAAACTTATTCAAAACCATTAGATAAATTTATGTTGAACTATTAAGTGTTTGTTAATTAATTGATTTTTCTTATTTGTGGATCAGTTCTGACCTGATTCTGTCCACTAAATTATGCAAATTCTGTTGAATGCTGATAGCAAAATCTGAGCAAAATGATTATATTACGAGAAAAGCATCGAAGCAACTTTTGTGGAAAAAATGTTTTCCTCTAAAGCAAGCTGGCACATCTCTGGCCCATTTAACCATTTCATCAGGACGGAATGAAATTGGATAATATTAAATAATGTTTTGAATCTGGATCTTCTAAAGTGAATATTGTTTTAATAAGACGAGAAACGAGATTTTTGATAAAACTATACAACTAGCCACAACGCCATTGAAGCCAAATAAATATTCAGCAGCTCATTTCTGGGATCCAGTTCCACCTTTCACATACTGCCTTGAAGTCAATTTCAATTTTGATGTTAAAATAAACATTGCATTAATATTTTTATTATTATTTTGTGTTTATACATATGAGAAATAGAATTAAATAAGAAAAGCTAATTTTTTTGTTCTTTATATTTCACCCCCTCTCCCAACTATGCGCCCACAGTATACATAATATTTTTCCATTCGTGATATAAATTTTTTCTCTTCACGAGGTCAAAGAATGTTTGTTCACCCCTGCTCTAAAGTGTAATTTAGGGATGAGTTCGAGAGGTTTTTAGGAGTTTTTTAGGATTCATTAGGTACTGCACATATTGCTGGTTGATTATCTAAGTTTATTTCGTTCTAGGTAATAATTAGAAGCAATGACTTGGAGAATTCATATTTTACAGCTAATAAAAACAGTTTTCTGTGTGCTTTGAAACGACATTTTATAATTGCCTTTTTCTTTCATTCTTACTCTCAGTATCTATTATATATTTAATGTGAGTTTAATAAATAACAGAAGAATGCTTATGTAATACATAGTTGAGAATTTAGTATGGAATTTTCAACATATGCATTATAGATATTCTATTATGATCTATTTACAAAAGAACAACGATTATTTAAATAACTTGCGAACTATGGGTGTTCGAAAAATCCGAAAAGTCTCATATTAAACTGAAGTTAGTGTTTGATTGCCATTTTATTATGTACTGCACATATTGCTGTATATAATACATCAATGGCGTATGCTGGATAAAATAATGCAAAGCAAGAAATAAGGACTTAATTCTCGACCGAAAAAATATTCGATAAGTTATTGTTATGGGATGTAATGCTACTTTAATAATAACCTATTTCCAGGAGTATGAAACTCCCAAAGATGTGAGGCCAAACTCATAGAGATAATATCAACTTTGGGGCATTAAAACATAAATTAATCCATATATAAATGTAATTAAAAGAATAATGTATCAATTCTGGGGTATACAAAACGCTCGTATTTAAAAAAATAATAAAGTTCATCATTTTTTGACTTCGAACTGTGGACGAGTCAAAATATGCGTAATATTTCATTAGCAGCTTTTCAACGCAATAATATTTTTTTTCTCTTAAAGTAACTTTTTCTCACCCACCCACCCTGGGGTAAGATAGGAAATCACTGCCTACAAATACAAATCTCTTGACCACCACATTCTAGAATAATTATTTTTTATCTCTACAATGAATACACCATTTGCAGAATTAGTTGAAAATTTTGCATTTCCCAACTTTAAGGTCCTTTAACCATTAAAAGGTCTAGAGCTTACACAAATAAGCACAATTATTTATGTACGTACAAATATGCCCTTTCGATTAATGTGTTTTATCAGTCATGATTTATCGATGTGATCGACCTGGGTACTCACGGATATAATAATGTTGAATAAGTTAACAGTTACTCAGAGAGGTATGGAAAACTCATGGTGGGTTTATGCTTAAAAGATGGAAAGATAAATTATTAGTTCAAATCTTCCATTAAAGTTAAGAGATGGCGCCATGTTCAACACATACATACGCTAAGCGGAGAAGGACAGGGCATATACAGATTATGGTTGATGACAGATGGACAACAGATCTCACTAACTGGAGCCTGAGAGAGAAGTTTTCTGGGCCCAATGAAGAAGAAAAGCAACGAACATGATGTTATGAAAGCAAATAGGAGATGTCTTTGTTCAGCAGTGGTGCTATTAAAGGCTGAAAAGAACATGCACTATTTTTTCACTGCATAGTATACTCTACCAATGCTATAACAGTTCACAATAATAAGTCTGTTTTTGGTGGTTGCTAAGGGAACCGGAAGATTAATTTCCGTTATGAATAGCCATTATTAGTCACAGATTGTAACCTGACACACTCACATTGAAGTACTAAAATTTGCATTGTCCTTCAGACTCCAAGATCCGTTTCAAAACTATGCTAAAACAAAATTGATGAACTTGCAAAAAGAGATAGTTCCCAAAACATAAATCGTAACGTGTAAAGCGAGAATTATATTTGTTGAATCAAACTGAAAGTAAGAACCGAAATATTAAAAATTTTAAGTTAATCTGCTTAACTTCTGACAACCTAATTTGATTTATGATTCTTGTATTATGCCAGAATAGGTGAAATTACAGGAGGTGCAGGGGGTCGAGTAACTGGACATACCCTAATGTTTTATTAAATAAATAAACTTCTTTATTGCCCTTATGGTCATGCGTGTCACATGTTACTTCATTTTTTATGTACCAGTTTTTTCTCTGTTCTCCAACCCTTCATCACCGTAGTGTGTCTCCGGCACTTCCGGTTATTCACTTCGGGAGATTTTGTGATTTTAGTGAATACCGGTGTGATTCCTGACACCTCTTAATAATTTAGTCTAGTTTCGCTTATATTTGCCAGGATGATTCTCCAGGTCATTTTTATTTTATGAAGTGAGGGTTTAGTTTATCTTTGAACTTGAGAGAAGTTTTCTGGCGCCCAATGGAGAAGAAAAGCAACGGACAAGATGTTTATATAAAACAGACAGAGTTTTATATAAAACATTAATTGGAAATAAAAGGAAACAGAAAGCTTTCTATAATCATTGCGAAGCACGGGTAAGTAAACAAAAATGCAAAATGACAAAATATTCAAGAGTGACGGATCTCTATCCCTTGGCTGATAAAAATTGAGACAGCTTTTTGAAAGAACTGTATTACTGCGGACAAATTTCTCTTACGGAGATTTCAAATCAAATCTTCACATTCCCTATCCATGTAATGAAAAACGTTTTCACATCCACATTAAGGTCAGTCCTGAATGAGCAGCTAGGGATCATTCTACATCCTTCTCTTTGTTGCTCGTTTCCCTTCAGGCTGCTTTCACCTTTCATTTCTGAACATGTGTTTGCATCGCACCTGGCAATTTCGAAACCTGCCATAGTAATCGTTCTCCTAGGTGACAAAGTGCTTTTATCAGGTGCTCGGGTGATGGAGCACAGTAATCTACATGCATTCTGCATACGTGAGGAATAAAATTAATGTTCATTCCTCAGTTTTATGAAGGCAGCCAAAGTGTCGATGTGAAAGAGTAGAGAAGCTTTAATAAACTTTACGAACGCTAAAGATTTATAACATGACACTCTCGATAATTTCAAGTGCTACGAGTAAATACAATGAAATAGAGATATTAAAAGAGAGATATTATAATTTAACACAAATAGTCAATATCAAACTTTTTAAGCATTTAAGAACATTATGTGTACTTTCTTTTGATATAGAAACCTCGGAATGTCAGACAAATGTATACAGTATATGCATACACATATACAGAATCCTTATGCAGACATGGGCTACGGAGGTTCAACCAGACTGTGCAATTTAGTTATTCAATATCACATCTTTCCTGAGCTATACCTGCTGCATCTGTTCACTGTAGACCACTTCTAATGAGGTCCTATTTGACATTTTCTGTTCACCACATCCTAGATCTCCCCCACTCTTTCTAAGGCCTTTAGGCACACTGTTCATGACCTTATTCGCTAATCTATAGTCATACATACGGGCAACAAGGCCAAATCAAAGGAGTCTCTCTCTGCACAATATATGCTGCTCAAAGGAGGTAGCCGACTCCTTTGCCATTTAAATTGTGGTTGGTAACTGTTTATTGTGGTTTGACTTTGTAAGTAATGATGAGTCATTACTTACAAAGTCAAACCACCTAATGCCCAAGATACTGAGTAAGCATGTAGAATCAAAGGCATCATGTTTTCTGTTATCTTGTTTATAAAGGGTCCATGTTTCGCTATCATAATTAAACCCAGAGAGAACCAAACTATTAATGCAATCGAATTTGAGTTTTTAGGTGTATACGCCTATTTCTCTACACTATCCATAGATTCTTAAAGGTCCCAGCAGCAAGCCCTATTCGTCTGTTAATCTCATGCCGCACATCACCAGTATCTGTTACATAGTTCCCAAGGAAAGTAAACTGAGAGACTTGATGAAGGGTACAGCCTTTCAGATTAACTGAACCACAGATACTAACTGACTGAGTAACCTGCCTGACTAATTTTCATCACTTTTGTTTTCCCTCTGTTTATTACCAAACCTACTCTATACCAGTCTCATCAACAACTCTAATGAACGAATTCACATCATTAATATTATTAGCCACCAGGGCCAAATCATCTGCATAATGTAAATCAAAAATTATGAAATCACCAGACCATTTAAGGCCAAAATCTTTCCCTTGCAGTGAATTTCGCATATCAATATCAATAATCAAACTAAATATAAAAGGAGACAAAATGCACCCTTGTCGAACACCAGAAGTAATGCTAAACCATTTACAACAAACTTTACCAACTCTCACACACGACTCAGTGTTATTATAGAGAACTTTCATTATGTAAACTAACTTGTCTGGTATGCCATACGATCTCACAATCAACCACAAATTATGACGATCAACAGAGTCGAAAGCCGTTTTGAAATCGATAAAGCTAGCAACCAAAGGTTTCTGAAATTCTAAACATTTCTCAAGAATCTGCCCAAGTGCAAATATTTGATCTATATATCCCCTACCACTTGATGAATCCATACTCTTCATCAAGCAGTTGTCCATCAACCAAATTCTTAATTCTATAAAGTATAATCATGCAAAGAACTTTACCTGTAACACAAAGTAAACTAATTTCCTTATAAATATCACAAGAACTGCGATCACCTTTTTTAAAAATCGGGAAAATAATAGCTCTAGTAAAGTCCTACGGAACAGCACCTTTATCATAAGAAATATTCCAAATTTCAGTCAGCCATGTAACAATACAAGTGATTCAGCACTAAGCATTTCAGTAGTGATTTCACCCATCCCTGAGGATTTATGCAGTTTTTATTTAGACATAACCAAAGCGACTTCAGAATGTGATATAGGGCCATTAAAACCAGTAAAGCATCTTATCCTTCCTCATTCAATCTATCCTCATTTCAAACAATGGCAGTAGAAATAATTACATTATTTAGAATATCTCTCTGAAATGCTCAGCCCACCTAGCTATCATAGAATCCTCACCTTCAACTAACTACATTACCACGTTTATCCCTCAATCCCTGTGTACCTGTCTCTTTTTTCACACACAAAACATTAACACTCTTGTACAATCTTCTGCTCTTGTCCTATCTAACTGCTTCATCTGCTTTGTCAGCCAAGCTATCAAGCCAAAGATTGTTATCAGCTTTAACTGATTATTTACATGTTTATTAAGTTCGTTGTAGAACTAATAGGGTGTTGATTCTTATTAATCTAGAATTAGTAGTTAGAACTAGTAGGGTGTTGATTCATATTAATCCTGCACTTCGTTCTTTCAGAAATAAGTTCCATAGCCTTATCACTCAAATAATTTTGTTTCCTCTGTTCCTTTTTACCCAAAAGAGTACTGTTAATTTCAAGAAAAGCCTTTTAAACTGATCCCATTCTTTCTCAACTTCAGAAGTGAGCAAACCACGATTGCCATAATGACTAAGTAGCCTATCATGGTATGCTTTTTTGCATCTAGATCTTTAAGAGTGTCAATGTTAAAGGTAATTATCTTAATATCAGAACAACATGTATGTAGCTTCAGTTGTAAAACACTTTTGATCAGGTAATGATCAGATCTAATTTTGGCTCACGTATATGATCTGGTATCCCTAACCGATCTAGCTCATTTGCTGTTAATTAATATATAATGGATCATATTCTTACGCAGTCCATCTGGTGAAACCCATGTTTACGTACTGTATGTGTGATTTGTAGTACATGCTATTTATTCTCGAACCGTTAAGTTTACATACCTGTAAGAGATGTTGCCCATTGGCATTGCAGCTTCTAAAACCAAAAGGACTATCACGAACTACAACGAACTTAATAAACATTTTGTAAATACCCAAAGTCAGAGTCTGTACTAACTTTAGCATTGAAGCCACCTAGACCAGGCATAATATTTCCTTTCTTGACACAATTCAAAATATCCTGAAGTTGTCCGTAAAACCTATTTTTTTTTAGTACTCTGCAGAATCCTCTGTGTAGACATAACAACAGATACATGAAGTCTTTAGTCTCAAACAACTATAGTTTTCTTTCGTAGTCTGCAGTTCTCAGCTTCGAGTCCCGTCTGGGCCAGCATTGAGATTTATCTCCTCGAAACTCGCTGCCCTGCCCTCGGTCAGTAGGGGACACTGATGGGTTTGGAAAGGCCTCCATCCGACGGATGGGCGATTAAGAAGTGGCCACTTTTGCAGGAGAGCCACATCCTGTGTACGTCAAAGAACACGTTGGATGACCTTGAAAGGGAGGCTACCAGCTGCATCCCAACATCTGTCTAGTGTCCTCCTCTCAACCTCTCTGAGCCCTTTGGGTCCTTCTGACCTGGTCATTTAGCACACTGTGTGGGAAAATTGCCGCTCACAGTTAAAAAAATCCACCATTTAATCTTAGTTTTAAATTTATGTAAGAAATATTTCATTAATGCAGTCACATCCTAGAAAAGAATCACTGCGTGCCTGCTGAGAAGCAAACCTACACCTTGGAAATGATTTCCATTCTCTCTCCCTAAAACAACAAATTTAAAATTATTTTTAGTTATTTTACCTTTGCCTACCCATCTGGTCTCTTGCAAGCCCAGAAAAATATAAGTTATAAAGCTGGAATTCTTGCGTGAGGGCATCAAGAGAATATCTGTATGAAACGTCCTACAATTCCACCTTCCTGCGCAGAGAAAGTGATTAGTAGGTTTTAAAAAAAACTAAGTTTATTGAAATAAATAGGGCCAACAACATCAAACAGCCCTCTAATCGCAATCGTGGGGCAAGACCCGTTCCCCCACAACTAACATTTGCAGCCACTCATGCTGGTGGGCAGTGACGTACCCAGTGGGAGTGGGGGGATAAGGCGTTGAGTTACCCTCCCCCTTTAAAATTCGGTCGCCTTATACGAAATCTCAAGTTTCTCTATGTGCTTTGACATTCAAATCAGTCGTATTTGTATAATTTTATTTATCCCATATTTTATGTATGACACTAAAAATATACACCGATTTCCATAAATTAAGAAAAACTCAGAAAAAGTTTGATAAACAAAAAAAACTATATGAATGATTTTAATGAAATCTAATGAAAACATAAATTACATTGCATGTTTAAGAATGGAATAAAATTTTTACACTTTACGTGAAGATTGCATGCTCCACAGGAGGGCCGTTCATAATCCTTTCACCACAGCAACTCTGCTGCCAATGTCCCTGCTGATAGGAGAATTACTATGGTTTTGAACTGCCCTGGATCCATGGTCTGCACACAAACCATTAGACAAAGTTTGCTTCACTTAGGAATGAGAGCGAGACATAAATTTCAGCATCTGCCATTGCAGCAACATCACCAGTTACGCCATCTCCTCTAGTGTCCAGCTAAATACATTGGACTATGGAATGGAGGAGAGTGTTGTTCACAGACGAGTCCTGATTCTGTATCAACATGACAAATGGGCGTTTGTCAATATCTCGTCGCCATCGTCAATGACATAACGAAACCTATTTCATTAGCTGCTATATGGCTATCCACTATGGTAAAATGGTATGAGGTGACATTACATATGGCAGCTGGACTTTTCTGCTTCATGTTTCATATGGCAGTCAAACACATCTGCTCCATAATTGGCACTAATGCAGAGATGTTACATCAATGACTTTGTTAATCTTGTGGCACAACCCTTCCTCACCACCATGCCTGAACTGATTCTGCAGCAGGACAATGCCAACCTACACACTGCACTTGCAACGATGGACAGTCTACAAGGTGCAAACATTCTCCAATGGCTGCCATACACCATGGACTTGTCGCCCATTGAGCATATGTGGGACCTTATGGGTTGTTGCCTTCCCCTGCTCCTTCTAACAGCGAACCTGGTACAGTTGTGTGCCCAATTGAATGTTGTTAGGAATGTAAAGGGGGCCTCAGGACACCATTAACCATCTGATTGATGGAATGCCGAGACGTCTACAGGATTGTATAACTGCGAGAGGTGAGTCTACTATACACTGATGAATCTGCAACGTTCTTCAAGAACCTTCCATTCTTTCGTTCTGTTTTTTGATCATTCGCACATCTATCCTCATAGCTTCTGTCTAGTCAGTTTAAGGCGTATACATCAGTTCCTTCATGGGTGTTGCAATTTCCACTTTGAGCAGTGTATCATTTACAGACCGATCTTCCTATCGATTAAATATCTGGAATCTAAGCCCATTTAGCGTTCATTATGATTGTTGCCGAGTGGTTAGCACATTTGGATACTGATCTAAGGGACTGGGTTCGAGCCCCAGATACGGCATGGATATTTGTATTGTTTTTCTGCTAAGGTTTCGCTATCCTCGTATACTTTCTACTATGGCATATAAACTGATAGGCTCTTGTCAGACCTCTGTAGCAAGCAGCTGCTTGAGCGGGTACTAAATAATAAAAATAACAATTCTAGATCAAAGATTAGGAAGGGTGACAAATTGAACGGGGAGCAGAAACAATCGTCAAAATCAGTAGATAAAATAATTCGTTGCTTCCAACACTGCAAGAAACTGTGTTATGCTACACCAGTTTTTGGTAGCAGCTAGGTTATCAATTTTATGCTGTAAAGCAACGCTATATTATGTGGAAAGGTTAACCCCACAAGGTGTAATATAACAACATTAACAAGTGTAAGGTAACACCATATTCTGGTGAAAGGATACAACCGAAAAGTGATACATACAAACACCAATGACAATATTTGTCATTGGTGCTTGTATGTTATCCAGACTTGGGCAATGCAGAATGAATTGGTGTAGTATTTCACATTGCCCACAGTTAGGGCAATTGCTGCTGTTGGTAAGATAAAATGCTTGGAAAGGGGCCACATCGAGGAGAAAGCGACTTATTAAGATTTAATTATTTCTTGAAGTGTAAGGTTGCAATTTCTTCAAGAAATATTGAATCTATTTCTTGAAGTGTAATTCTGAATTATTAAGATTTCAATATTTCTTGAAGTGTAAGGTCTACTAGTCGAGCTCTGTAGTACTATGATATACTTGTGGGTTAATTCTAAAATGTCAGTCCATAGTCATCCCCAAGTGTGTGTGACGGAGGACTGGATTCTCTCTTTACAAGTTAATTCAGCTGGGATATTTTTAAGTGGCTTGTATCGAAGAATCATAAACTTATTGCTTGTTTTTACAACGACTTAGATGTAGAAATTATAAATTGGATGTTTGAAAGTGTTATGTATTATGTTTGTGTTGTGTGTTGGTTGTGCAGCAAAAATGAACTGAATCAGCTTCGATATTTTTATTATTTTTCAGTTCAAAGCACATTTCTAGCTCTGACTATACACCGAATATCGAAAACATTATGACCACCTGCCTAATATGATGTTGGCCCTCCACGTGCCGCCAAAACAGCTCTTACCTGGCGAGGCATGGAGGCTACAAGATTTCTAAAGGTGTCTTGTGGTATCTGGTGTCTGTGGTACCAGCATGTCCTTTAACTCTTGTAAGTTACGTGGTTGAGGCTCCGCAGATCAGATATGCTGTTCCAATTCGGATATGCTGTCCCTGCTGAAAGAAGTCACTACTAGAGGGATACAGATGTACCGTTGCCATGAAAGGATGTAACTGGTCTGCAATGATGGTTAGGTAGGTGGTAGACGTCATAGTTTCTTGCACATGAATGACTGGACCCAGGGATCCCCAGCAGAACATTGGCCAAAGCATTACACTTCCTCCAACGGGTTGTTTTCGTCCCATGGTGCATCCTGGTGACAACACTTCCGCAGGTAAGCGACGTATTCGTACCAGCGGCGCGACGGAAACGAGATTCATCGTACCAGATGACCTTTTTCCAATCTTTCAAGGTCCAGTTTTGATGCTCGCGTGTCCATTGTAAATGCTTTCGGCAGTGAACTGAAGTTTAGCATAGGCACTCAGAGCGGTCTGCAGCTACGCAGCCCCATTTTCAGCAGTGTTCGATGTACTGTGTGTTGTGAAACATTAGTCCCGTCACCATCATTAAAATTACGGGAGAGTTGCGCCACAGTATTTCTTCTGTTGTCTCGTACCATATGGGATAGCCTTCGCTCACCTTTAGCATCGATGATCCCTCCTCGGACTACTTTTTGAAGGTACTAACCACGGCTGAGCATGAGCACCCCCGCAACCTTTGTCGTCTTGGTAATGCGTTGACCCAGTCGTTTGGCCAGTACAATTTGGCCTTTATCAAACTCACTTTAGTCCGCTACCTTTCCCATCTGAAGAACAAGAATAGCACTAAAACAGAGCTCAGTATCAGGTGTTATTTATACCGTTTCATGACTTTCACACGCGCCTGGTGTACCTGCAGTTGCTTCAATTTGTATAAAGATGCGTTGGTCATAATGTTTTGGCTCTTCAGTGTATTTGGCAGAACCGAAGATACTCATTCCAAACTTAGATCTTTATATAATTCCTTACGGCATAAATTGATGATATCTTCTTCATACAAAGTTAATTCCAGATATACATAAAATCCCTATTTAAAACATAAAATCCACTTTCCTTTAGCTTTGATTTTCATTGATACATTTCATATATCTAAAACACTAACTATTTCTAATTATTTTCTGTGATTTATGATATTCAACAAGTTTTATTTACCATTACGCTTCATCTTTTATTACCAACCGTGTTAATCATTTATGCTCTGTTCTATTTTTCCTCACAAAAATTACCGTTTTCCTTAGCCAGCAGATTAAGAATAAGCAAGTGAACTGCATGTGTGTGTATTTTATGTTTCTCAACACTTAGCATTCCTACACCCCCTTCCAAAAAAAAGAATTCTCTGAAATGCATCTCTTTAAGTACATTTGTGTGAGAGTTCGGAATCTGAACTTCCACTACTTTCATTCAGTCTATCATTAAAACATAGCCACTGAGCTAATATGGGATCACCTCTCACCAATTGAAAGGCATATTGTTACGATCAGAGGTTACACTTAAATGATCGCATCCATAAAGGTCAAAATAATAAGCATCGATTCTAACATGTCAGTCCGTAGTCATCCCCAAGTGTGTATGAAGACTGGATTCTCTCTTTAGAAGTTAATTCAGTTGGAATTATTTTTTAAGTCGCTTGTAGTCAGTCGGAACTTCTTTAACTAGTATTTTTAAATGTATTTGCTGAATTAATAACTGACATAACTGTTAAAGCAGAAAACAATCACTCTTAAAGTACATGTTGCAAAATTTCTTCAACTGTTTGCATCTCTACTGACGCAACTGTTTCCATCTCTACTGACGCAACTGTTGCCATTGCACCTAAATGAATGCATTAACACATAAAGACTTCTTCGTCGCCAAAGAAACCAGAAGACAGAAACATCAACATCACCGCTGACGTGCACTGCCACGACATGATTCTCGTTTTGTAATCTCTCTTTGCTATTCTTAGAAATGACAGTGCCAGTGGGAAGAAATAGCAATTCCACGAAGCGATCGAAGTCAATACCTCTCAGATTTTCCAAGTACTTTCTCAATATCACTATACATTTCTTTTCTTGTGAAAGGAAGTGACGCAACTTGTTCTGCAGAAAATGTTACAAGAGTTTATTTGAGGCAGGGAGATTAAATGCCAAAAATGGTATTGCTGCATTAAGGCAGTCTGGTAAGCACAGTTATGATCACAATCAACTGTGTTTCTAAAAGTGACAAAATGTCAATTAGTTTTTTTTGTAGCATTAATAAAGGCTAGAGACCAAAAAATGAATAAAAATTCATTTTTTGGTTTATTCAGTTATTTTGGAAGCGTATTTTTTACATTTTCTAATATTAGCAAAAATATATAATTTCATGAGTTTAGAAACGGGTGATTATGAAATTAAATTTGCGGACTATGTAATATTTTGAAATCGCATGCTACTGATTATTTCCATAGTACAGTCGCTCAAAAAAATATCCGAACACTATGGTTGATTACAGAATTCAGCAAAAATATCTGGCAACATTTTTTTAGAAATTAGTGATCTGGTAAACTTCGTGTACTTAGTATACTGAATGACATGACCCACTGGTTCCGCCTAAAACACTACCAGTATGAAATAGGGTAATGCCACTTTGACCACTATCCAAAGGTCGGGGACATACAATACCATATAGGTAAATGCACAGCCCACGACAGTCTAGGGTAAACAGTACTATAGAAGCAAAGTTCAATCCACGGCACCGCCGCTGCACAACCTGGATTTTAATCTATTCCACGGTTAGCCACAAACAAGGATATGTAGATCCAAGTTGACTCGGCTCCCGGGGTGGGCACTCTTAGTCCGGCCCAATTATTGAGCCCTGTCCGACATAACAGACGAAGTCAGTCAGCAGGGCCCCTGACAACTACCCTAAGTTTGAGGTCTTAGCTTGTCCAACCGAGTCCCAAATCTGTCAGCAGAGCCTTCGGCCTTAGTGACCCTCACGGCTCCCCCCCAACCACCACCACGTCAAGGTGGTTCCCTGTAGGGAGGATTTTAATATAGTATCGTCACAGAAATATTTTTATAGTTATATACATATAAATCTTTTACGATACTGAACAGTACAGTTAATATATATTTTTCTCATGGCCAATCAGCCAGCACAGTAGAATGATTGTTATCTATCGTGCGTTCTCACTTAACGAGAACTATCGGGGCACTGTACATACTGTAATGCTTTGAGTCAATGAGCGCTAGTAGACCCTATTGCACTTTCCTCAGTTTGGGTGGCTCTTGTCAATCTGTTTGTTTACTCCGTCTTAGTCTCTATTTCCGACATTATTTCGTGTTCTGATGAACAGGTTTGACTTGTAGTGGCTCATGAGGGCCCATAATGGTGCCACAACCTGGCCCATCCCCTGCCAGTAACTTTCATCTTGTCTCCCAACACTGCGAGTTTGCCATGTTCGGGGTTGCGCCAGTACATTTTCAAAATACGCTACTGGTTACAAGCATCGAATACGGGGAGACAGAATATGCATTTAATGCTTAGCCATCAAAATGTGGTGGATCCGTCGCCTCCCTTCTCAAAGCAGAATGCAAAAAAAATCAAATTATGCTTCAAAATGCAAAAAAAAATTAAATTTGAAAGATAGTAAGCATTTTTTGCTTTTACTGGGTCTAGACTTCTTCACAGGTTTTGTGAGGAAGAGGAAGAGTACCATGGAAACAACGGTTTCCATGGTACTCTTCAAACTGCTATCTGCTACCCGAGATTTGCTTTGTTTTGAAGGTCAGACAAAACTACATTGAAAGAGTTTAAGAATTATTCATTGAGAACAAGGAGCAGCAGCAAAAAGTCCTGGGAATAGGACCACAAATGTCAGGAGGTTCCCACTAAAGAAGAACTAATCTTTATCAGTAGCGCATCCAAGTAGGAGGGCGATGGTGGCATGAGCTATATGCCTCTTTCTCCTTCTTGATTAGAAATAACGTATGTTTTCGAAGAAGCCACAAAAACTCAGACGCTGAAAATATGAATCCATTCCCCATTATAAGTTTCTTATACCTCCTTGATATTAATTTTAACATTCTGATTGTTGCTTATGATAGAACTACCCCAATAGGCAGTTGGCTACCATATACACCCCCCTCTTCCAAAATTTGGACATCAGTTACAATCACGGCCAGATCTAGGGGTAGGCAAGGTAGCCATGCCCCCCTTTCAGAATGCTAACAATGGTAATATAGGTAAAAATATTACTTTTATTTATATTTTATGAATTTTCAAGAAGTATTTTAAAAACCTGAAGAACGGAGGGGCATATGTTATAATGCATTGGAAATCCAGTCTCTTGGCCATCCATCTAGCATCTTTTCTGCTCGATTGGGTTTCTGCATCCCCCCCCCTCTCGTTTTTTTCCTACATCCGGGTCTGGTTACAATCCTGATGAAGAACTAGGTGCGATAGAGGACTAAAAAATGAGATTAAAAGTGTGCTGAGATGAACTGTCTGGCACATCACTTGCAGCACTAAGCCAGGGGGGGGGGGGGGTTCTCAAAGTGTGGTTCGCGGACCCATAGGAGTCTTCTAGGGAACTTCCAGGGGGTCCGAGAGATCATTTTTGCCTTCCTGGTATGTTAGAAAAAATTTTCATTAAACGACTGCTAAAAATTTTACTGTAATAGGTACGAACGTTTTGTAAACATGGTACAAACGTTAAAATATGTTAACTGTTTTATTTGTATTTGTTTTAAGTTGATGATATGCAGATAGTTTAAATGAGGAGGGGTGAGAGGTTTTTGAGTGGGCAGTGCGTTGTTAGGGAATCCGGATACTTGAAAAGTCTGATTTAGGGGATCCTTATACTAGAAAAGTTCAAGTTGCAAGTCCGCAGATTCGAAAATTTCGAGTTAGGGAGTCCGCGGATTCGAAAAGTGTGAGAACCGCTGAAACTAAGGCATGAATGTCTCTTAAGCGTAGGATTAAATGTTCCTTCTGCGAAATGATTCAGAATAAAAATAGATATATAATGTATCCATGCAAATTACATGTGTAGTAGCGCATTCAGTATTGTGATTATAAAACTACATAAGCATTCAGTATTGTGATTATAAAACTACATAAGCAATCAGTATTGTGATTATAAACTACATAAGGTGTATTTTAAATGTTTTTCTTTCTCGTCGATTTCTACTGTTACGAGATGATAACATTTTCATCACATTACTGTCCTTTCCCAGTTATTTAGGGCTTCCATTGATGGGACAGCCACAGGCAGATTCAAAGCTTAACAATCGCAGTATGAAGCTTCGCAGTTGCTCGGAATGCTACGAAGCTTTGTCAGTTGAGTGTGGAATTGATTTCAGGAACAGGAACAGTTCAGAAACGACAAGATCAAAGCCGTTTGCCATCAAACACAGCGAGAGAGGACCGTTATCTGTATGTATGTCTTCTCCAAAATCGTGGATCGATATGACAATTTACAGCTGTAATTTGGACACGCATATCCACTCAAGTCTATAGGAGTTGGCTTCACAGAGACGAATTCGGCGACAGGCTGTTGATGATATCTGTTCCCTTGTGCTCTCCTTATTGCATGATTCGAAGAACCTGGCGGCAATGACGTCGTGATTGAAGAGATCAGAATTAATGGTGAATCCGCGATCCTACAGAGTGAGGAAAAGTATCAGTCCCTGGGCAGCATTTATAAAACTTAATTTATGTCTCGGGGGGGGGGGGGGGCGCAGAGTTTATTGCAAATATTAAAAGACAGATCAATACCAGAAACCGAAGGTAGTGATAAACTATCCCCTACGTGATTTCAAAACTGTAATAGTTACGAAGGGATTATGCTTTTCTCAGTCACTGGACTGTTTTTATTAATTTGACGTAGTATATATATTGGTATTTATTGGAAAAACTGCAGTATATATTGATGCCTATTGAAAAAAGTGTAGTATATAATGATATTTATTGAAAAATAGGTGAAATATGCCCGAATTTAATAATTTTGCCTCCATTTCCTTTATTAGCATTCTCAAAAATGGGACCTCGAACAGAGGGGATGTTATTGACTCTATTTTAAGAGGGCGTGATGGGATTGTGGGTAAGAGCATTTATCGTGTATTCTAAAACTGCAGGTAAATTTCCCAGTGGCCAGTAAGTACTGCATTACAATGTTATTATGTACAATTAATTTATTATACATATATATATATACACTTCATATTCTTTATATCCTATTCTGGACCACACTTTGGACGTAAGCAATCTAAGGGGCTGTGCCAAGTTTTAGAGATATGATACGATGAAAAGAATGAGACAGCTAATTTGATAAAAAGAAAAACTCGTCTATTGGGAATCTTTAAGAGCTAGATTAGTTAAATAATATTTTAATCTGACGATTCTATTAGGGTAAATCAGACCCGGAACTAGACAAAAAAATAAAGGGGGTGGCATGGACGAAGGACGCTATCCATCTAGCTAGCAAAAAGAAAAGGTGTTTTTTTGGGGGGACGGAGGGGTCAAGACTGCATTTCCATTGCAGTATAACATTTTCCTCTCCGCTTTAGGAGGTATTTTAAAAATTTATTGAAAAATGTGTCAAAAGCGCACAAATTTAATAATTTTTGCCTTCATTTCCTTTATTGACATTCTCAAAGGCGGGAACCTCCGTTTTAGCCCTTGCCCTACCCTAGATCCGGCCTTGGTATAAATATTAACATAATGATATAAAGTGTAGTGTGGTGGAGTGTTGAGCACGATTGACTATTGATCAAAGTGGCCTAGGTTCGAGTCCGAGTAAGGTACGGATATTTGTGTTATTTTTCTGCTGAGGTCCGCCATCTTCACAGACTTTCTGCTGTGGCATATAAACTGATAGGCTCTTATTAGACCTCTGTGGCAAGCGGCTGCTTTAGGGAATATTTTATTTATTTATATTTATATGTAGATAACAAATATTGATAAGTAGAATAATAATCGTATCGTCTTTGGCGAATATCGGATGCTCGTTTTCAAAGAAAGTAACGTCTGTCGTATTAAAGCTTACGCATTATTTACAATTACATTCGGTAAAATTTTCCAGTATTTTTTAAAACATAAGATGTGCTTCCACACATCACAGAGCGGGTAACAATTCAAATCGATAGTAATGTAAACGCGCTGACCAACATTGAAATTTCCGCAAAGATAGATCGTTTACATATTCGTTTCAAGTTTAGACATTTTTCCAAATTTTTGCACTGCTTGTGGCGCTGTTAAAATGCCTTGTAGGTTCTGTGCATCATCACAGGGAATAGTCTACAGCAATCTTTACAGTGTATGCCTAGCTACGATTCACAATCTGCTTTCCACGCTGTTAAGCTTTATAACTGTGTCATCAAAAAAAGATATAATTTTGAATCTCTGCGATTCGTCTAGGTCAGTGGTTCTCAAACTTTTATGCTTCACGTAACCCCTGGAAATGGTAGAGATATGTAAATTGCAGGAGGCAATCGGCTATCGGTGTATGCAACTGGCGTACCCCTTGTATAGATAGATAAAACTATAGTTATAGTATAACAATGGTTATTTTTAATTTGTAACTAGATCTAGCAACTTTTGAGCTCTCATGGCGTACCCCAAAAATATTTACCGCGTATCCCACGTTGAGAACCCCTAGTCTAGGCGTACAAGTGAAAAACACAAATAAAGCGAAATATCAATTCTAATGAGAATACGATTTTGCTTATGTTAAAGCATATTTTATTTTTATTCTCCTGTATCGATTGCACATTTTTTTTCCGCTGCAACACTGAACTTCTAAACCAGGCCTGCCTGATAGCGTTGTAGGTGCAATGTTATTCCTTCCGGTTTCTTTCAGCTTAACAGTATCATTTTACTGCATAATAGATTGTAATGTATCTTGTTTATCGCATACCAGTGCACTGGTCTTTCGACACCCAACCGTTCGGCCCTGTTATAATTCCTATGCTATACAATAGAGCAATCAATTCAATCAATGCTGTGCAATACCCTGGTATCAATTCTGTCAACCGTTTTACGTTGAACTCACTAGACCAGTGTTTCTCAAAATTACTAACCTCGCAATTTCGACGCATTCTGAGTATATACACCGCTCAAAGTGGAAATCGCAACGTCAAGAAGGAATGGAAGTAGAGATATGTAAATCACAGGGGGCAATCGGAGATATGCAAATGAGTAAAGTTCCACAGAAAATGGACTCGTCAGACTCAGCCAAGCCATGGATAAATACCGGCGTCCATAAGCTCATATCATAGCACGACCTACAATGAAGTTGCAGTGCGTGCTACGAAAATATTCGGAACATGCCTTGGAGATTCCGTCGGGACCCTTGTTTGCAATTGATGCCTTCTGAGAGAAAGAGCGAATCGTCGATTTCGAGAGCTCGGATTGAACCTTCAAGCGATTGCCACACGCATTAGGCTCAATGTGAGCACAGTGCAATGGTGCATCTCCACTGTGGTATAATGTAATGGGGTGGCATCATATAGCAGCTGGACACTTTTGTTCCATGTTTTTGTTATACGACCCTTCCTTACCACCATGCCTGGACTGCACGTGCAACGATGAACAGTCTGCAAGGGGGACATTTTCCCATTGACGCTATACTTCCCGGACTTGTGGCCCATTGAGCATGTGTGGGAGTTTATCAGTCGCCGCCTTTGCCAGCTCCCTCTGGTGGCGAACCTGATACAGCTGCGTGCCCAATTGGATACCATTTGAAACGCCATACCTCAGGACACCATTAACCATCAGATTGATGGAATGCCGAGATGTCTACAGGTATGTATAACCGCCTGAAGTGAACCTACTATGTACTGATGAATCTGCAATGAACGCACTACCTTGCGTTTTCATGTTTCGTTTCGTGATAGTTTACACATCAACCCTAAGAGTTTTCATCCTGTCAGTTTCGGGAGTATACATCACTTCCTTTGGGGTGTTGCGATTTCCAGTTTGAGCAGTTTAATTCCGTGGCTTGTTAGTAACTATTTAGAAACGCTTGAGTAGAATATATTTCCGATTTATAATGATTACTTTCCAGATTTACATGGTTTTTTATATTGAACATAACTGAGATTATTAACTTATTTACACATCATTATTTAAATATATATATGAATATCTGAAGGCGAGATCAGTTTATTTCAGGATTTTTATTTTACCCTACTTATAAATTTTCAAAATCAGTTTGCAGCTCTTTGTCGGACGTGGCACTTTTTCTTGAGAAATGTGAAAACTCTTTTGAGAAATTAAACATAACTGTGCAAGTTTCCACTTCACATGTTCTAAACATTTTTCCTTTTTTTTATAAAGCATTATTTTTTTTATGAAACTGAAATGACATTCGAAATTTATTCCGGTTTTTCCACACAGTAATAGAACCAACAACATTTTTTAGGAAATTTAGCGCATGGTCGAGATTATTTTTAAAGTGCTGTTGGTCATCTCATTTAAATGATTTGATCACACGAGGCGAAATCTGAATCTTCCAAAGGAACGTTTAAAAACATTATGTTTCGGAAGTTAACTATTCCGCAAATTGAAAAAAAAATGGCAACTTTAAATAAATGGTGCTATCGGCAGCAAAATTAGGCATTCAGTTGCATTTTTTTATGTTAAAAACGCGAATATGATTTGGGTAAAACGAATTGTTTGCACAGAGGATGGAACGTTTTCTTCAAAATACAAATCAATGTGTTTTTAACTCGTTTAAAAAATATGGGGGGTTTTCATTTTGTTGCCGTCTCAAGAACCTTTTTTTTATTTTCTTTAAAAGATAAATGAAAAATGTTTTTAGGTCCGATTGAAAACAATGAAATATTAGCATTTGCATTTTACAAATCTCCAATAGTTTTAACTTTCACTACTGAAAAAATAAAATAATTATCTCTCATGCAGTTGCATGCCACAGAGATCTGACAGACGTTTGTCAAAATAATGAGCCACGTAGAATGTCTGTGAGGAAGATCTCAAAGGAAAGCCAACAACAGAAAATAGACACTCATGGTTTTATCCAGGGCTCGATTTCTTTTATCTGTAGCAAAGCGCGCTAATTACCCAGAAAAACCTGAAATTAAAATAGAAAAATTATCTTTGTTATATTACTTTATATGCTAGAAATTTGAATGATAAATATAGTGCTCAAAGGTTTGCTTTTATAGCAGCTATTTCCCCTAATTGTGTACCTACTAGTGTGGTGGAAAAAAAGCAATTTCTGTTTTAAAATGAAAAACACATCCCTTTTCGTTTTAATAGGTTAATAATAAGTTGCCTTTTTGCATTTCCTGAATCATCTGTTAGTTTGAATTTTCTTTGTCAGAAGGTATTAAAAAGTCGGAAAACTTCATTCTCTTTGAAAGTGATCACTACATGTTCGTCAACAGCGATTTCTTTTTTTCTAGTTTCTTAATTTTTTTTCAGTGATTAATTATTTTCTGATCTTTGAAATAATACAGCCATTTATTGAAAGTTTAATATTTTTACTATTGATTTCGTTAATAATGTCCCATAAAATATCTTATTATTACAATAATAGGATTTCGCATATATACACCTGATAGTAGTTTGTTAGAAAAATTGTCACTAGCCGGGTGGGATCTGAACCCACCACCTCCTGATAATATTGTCATTAGCCCGGCTAATGAAAAGTTTTCCTCTATATTATTTTAACAAACTACTACCAGGTGTATATCTGCGAAATTATGTTATTGTAACAACAATAACAACAATGCTTAAGTTCGATTCTTGGTGTGGGATTAAAAAAAAATTAAAATACCATGCGTTTGACGCGGACTTACCGTGCTCACTGGGCTGGAAGGTGTCATCTGGACCATCGTTTTCAATTGCAGTCAACTACATTTGAAATGACAATGACTATTCTATGGTATAATGCTTAAAGACAATAGTAGAGGATGATTGTACTGCGGCCGGTAGCTCAGTGGCCAGAGCACGTAACCTTTCATCCGGAGATCGTGGGTTCAGATTCCACTAGGCTGACAATTTTTCCTCTACCTTATTTTAACAAAGTATCTTATAATTTATGTTTTTAATTTTATTGCAATAAAAGCTTTCATTTGCTTTTCGAAGCGCATCGATAATTTTATTCCTGATAAGATTATATTTTTCCCTTTGTTGTCACATTTATATTTTTGTATTAAAATTTAGATATTTTTGCACAGACTCTTGTTTTAATCCTGTTTTCAAATTGTGAATCGTTCAAAATTTGGAATTTTTTGCATCCTTCTTCTCCTTTTCCTCACTGTGATATCATTTTCTTACAACTTGTCTCTTTAAATGTATCCTTCGATAATTCAAGAATTTTATTTTATGCTGTCCCGATAATAGGGGAAAAAATCAGTTCATCTCCATTGCTACTCTGTTGCAACATTTTTGTTACCTACATGATTTTCAAAAACATGTCTTTTTCTGAGACAGCCTTGCACGAAGAGAAAGACTAGATAATCGGTAATTAACCATTGTAAAAAATTAATATGTTCATGACTGTCTGCATTACCCAATTTCAATAATTATTAAATTAAGGACTGCGAAAATGTAACTTAAAATTTACTAATCCTAAATACCCCCTCTTGGATATCATCAGGGATTCTATCTTGGCTAGGATAAACTTGTAAATCTTCAATAAGAATGTCATCCATATGTTTTCAAAGTTAAACTAGAATCATAACTGATATTGGCGCCATATGTGATTTGTACCAAGATACCTTAATGTAAATTCGTTGAAAAAATAATTTGTTTCTTTTTTTTAGAATTCTAGTTTTGCTCTTCTGTTCATGGTTTGCTATAGTTTGGTGTCTACCTAATTTTCTTCCATCAAATTTTTTATTTTTATTCTGTTTTGTCCTGATTATATTGAATTTTTCTTTTCATATCACATTTATATTTTCTGCATTAAATCTAGTATATTTGTCTACATTATTGTTCAATTCTTTTTTTGAAATTATATATGATTCATTTCCATTAGCATTTCTTTTGCTTCCTTTTATCGTCTTTCCTTTCATCCAACATCATTTTCATACACGGTGTCTCATTTATTGTATCTTACCATAAT
Organism: Ryuthela nishihirai; assembly: GCA_038380435.1. Lineage (NCBI taxonomy): Eukaryota > Metazoa > Arthropoda > Arachnida > Araneae > Heptathelidae > Ryuthela > Ryuthela nishihirai. The sequence continues at coordinate 76,162,256 of JAWZYU010000012.1, forward strand.
TCCAGTATTTTAATTTATTCCTTTCTTTTTATGATTCCCTTTTCCTCCGATATATGGTAGCTTATATATATATACTTCTACTGTTTTTCTATATATATATATATAAATCTTTTCAATTTAAAATGGAAGTATAATTTTCAAATACTCACAAACGACTGAAATTATTAACAGTACATTTTGTGTATTAATGAAATAGAATAAACGCAAGGTTGTATACCTTTCAATAACCATGTGACTGAAAACAAGTTGTATACTTGACTCAAAAAGCATATCAGAGGCACAATAAAAACTGGCTCTAATTCTGACACATTTCTTGTTGAGTGCACAGACTCTTGTTTTAATGATCACGTTGAGTTCTCGTTGGTAAAGCATTTAGTAATAATAGTACGGCACAAATATATTATATGATCCCAGACAGATGTGGAGAGGATTACAAATGTCCCTCAATCAGTGGGCAGGGAATGCTCAGTTAGTAGCACGCGAGGCCCGTAATTCGCAGTTCCTAGGTTCGGGTACAAGCTGGGCCAGCTTTGAGATTTATCTCTGCGAAACATCCCACCCTGCCCTCGGTCATTAGGAGAAAACAATGGGCTTGGAAAGACCGCCGTCCGTCGGATGGGCATTAAGCTATGGTCCCGTGTATGGGAAAGTCATACCCTGTGTACTTGAAATATCACGCTGGATGGACTTGGCAGGAGGCTACCATTTGTCTCCCAACAACTTCCAATGGATTCCATACCCCCCAACCTTTGCTCTCAAGATCTTTGTATCTGCCTATGTTAGCCAGGATGTCTCTCTGGAACTTTCTGCAACCATTGGGAGGACAGTTTGGAGGCAACTGTCCTTCCAAATGACAAAAAAAATTAACAGGAGGCTTTACCAGAGAGGATTCTGTGCCGGTGACCAACGGTTTGTATTCTCTTCACTCCCCCCAACAGTAAAGACTGAATAGGATAGTATAGAGAGCATCGTGATTTAGCCCCAGGCCAATGGTTGATGTATTTTCACCGATGAACCACGATTCAGTTTTCAGACTGATTCTCGACATTTTTTGTTCTGGAGAGAGCAAGTAACTCGCTAACAACTTTCTTATATCACAGAACGACAGCACAATGGTGTCAGGGGATTTGATGATATGGCGCAGTATTATGTCAAATGGATGCATACTGCTCCATGTCTTTACCGGAGTCAATTCTGACTGGTGGAAAATCTAGAATGATACACTTTAGCTCTGCGTGAGGCTTTTCAGGGATGCTGTTCTCCCTTAGCTTATACTGATGGACCATAATGTCAGCGCTCATATGGAGCATATAGCTGATGAATTCCTCGAAAATAAGAATATTGAGCCTTTGGAGTGGCTATCCTATTCACCAGATTTGCACTGGAGAAACTCGTTGAAACTCGTCAACCATTTTCAAAACCCTTCACGATCTGCTCTCCCGGTAGAGTTAGTTATTCTGTTATCACACCCCATGAACAGCCTGGTAAACAGAATGAGAAGTCGTTGCGATGCTTGTATAACTGTATTAGGTTATCATACTACATATTAACCTCTCCGTTCTGTTGAAACAAGTGCCTTAGGTATGATACTCCTACATTCTTTCTCATAGTTATGCTCATGGAAATTATGAGATTATTTTTCGCTATGCTTCACTGTTAATTGCTCAAACAATCTCAAAAACTCTCAACAATCTCAACAAGCTCAAACAACAATGCATTCCACTACACACCTTATGGCATTCAATTGTCGCACTTTTGAGTTCATTCAGAATTTGTATATTTTACCTAACTTTTGTACAGTGTAGCTTTCTTCAAGTATTTCTTTCATTTACAATCTGGATTTTTTTCATTGTTTTTATTGTGTTTTGTTCATTATTTTAATAAGAAATTAATTTCACTATTTTTAACAGTGTTTGGCTGGATTGAGTTGTAGTCAAGAATTTTTTGTGTGTTTTTTTTTTGCAGCCTGAAGGTATAAATTTTTCCTTCTATTATTTTTAAATTTAGGTCTGAATAGTTTACATCGTTTCTGTTCCCGTTCCCAATGGGTATTTATAATTCATTTCAGTGATTTAATGACATGTAGAACAACCTTCGCTACATATTTGAGTTTTGTATCGAGTCTGTATACGATGTAATCCTTTCATCTTTTGTCTATTTTGGTTTTCGCTCTCTTCTTATTATATTTTCTTCCAGCGGAAGAAACACATAAGTTGTAGTCGGAAAAGAATGGTGCTAATTATGAACTCTTTTTTTTTTAAGAATTGTTTTTGGAACTAGAATATATCATGTCAAAAAATAAAATTCAGAAATTCTGTAATTCTCTTAGAGAATTACAGAATTTCTAATTATGGATTCTAATAATAATCCATAATTAGTTTTCCGTCTGTAATTTTCTAATTTTATTTTCAGTTAAATCAAGCAAAAACGAAACAGCACCCATGATGTAGAAATTTGATATCACAGAACAAAGTTGAAACATCATTAAGAACATTCTGATGCACTGAAATAAATTATATATCAAATGATTGATAAAATATTATCAACAAATTTAAAAGAAATAAGAAATAAGTTCTCTGAACTGCGAAACGGAATTGATATCCGATGCAGAGATTTGAATGAGACCTTCAATTTATCTATAACGACATTTTTCTGTAAAAGGCTTAATTTGAAATTAAAAAGCTTTGAATGTGGCTTTACATTCCCATTGCATGAAACTGTTGAAACATTTTTGGGAATATAGTGCACGTTTTGACAATTTAGTCGTAAGATCATGCGCAGCTCTAAGTACAGACAAATGAATGGTTATTAACATTCTCCTATATTTAAAATGAAAACTGTTCATGTCCGCCATTCCACTCAAGGTAAACATCGTAAAACCGAGATCTTATTATACATGCTCTGGTTGTACATTTTAATTTGACAATTAATTTAAGCCTTAACAAGTAATATTTAAAGACGTTTTTGTTAGAGACATTACGTGCATATTACGTACAGACGTGACTTACACGGTTTGGTGTAGTGAATGACTGAGAAACTAATGAAATGTCCAACTAGATGCAGCATTTCGATGAAGCGTGTGAAAGGATTAGGAAGAACTCTTAACTAATTGACAGAAAGGGTAAACTCTACTAATTTATAGAAAGGGAAAGGCTTTTTGTTGTTAAACCAGGGAAACGAAACTTCCTGAAAAAGAACTGAAAGCAAAAGAATTCAGAAAGGATCTAGAAAAATATCAGGTGGAGTGGTGGCAAGAAGCACAAATGAGACGGAAAAATGTAAAAGAAACGGAGGTGCAAGAGACTAGATTCCCGATGCAGTATAACATTTCCCCTTTTTTCACAGATCGACAAAAATTTATCGAAAAATGCATGAAATATAAATAAATTTAATACATTTTTGCCTCTGTTACCCTTACTAGCATTCTGAAAGGCGGAGTGTGCCCCGCTTGCCTTCACCCCTAGCACTGCACATCTATATGTATTCAAAGGTATGACTTTATCGATCGTCCGAGTCTACGATATCTAAGCTATTTGCTTTGGAATGGAATTACACCCACAAACATTTTCTGATTACCAAATGTTTAAGGATTTGTAATGTCAATTGCATTTTCCAGGATGACAATCGACCGTTATTGTGAGGAATTAATGCTGAGAATAACTCAACCACATATTCTGGCGAGTCCAATTAATAGACTTGAATCCGAATGAAACCAAATGGCAGTTGGTGTAGTGCTATGGAACTATGAAGTTTAGCAGATGCGAAATGAAACCAATCCTTGTTTTATTTAGAGAAACACAAATCTCTTTAAATGCTAAAATGTGTTGGCTATTTCACAGATGTTTAGGATTCTGTAGCGAATAGGAATAGACAAAAGCTTTGCGATACACAAAGCACTTGGCTAATTGGATGCAAGTTGAAAAGCTGTAATGAGATTCCCATCTTTAAATAGAGTTAATGCATTCTAGTCAAATTGAATCATTTTCCAGCATACGGTGGAAGCTGTTGTTCTGTTTCTATGGGAGCTGAGTTGGATGTCGCAAGCATTATAACTTTATTATCGAAATGAAAATCCAATATCTAATGTGCATTCATTGAGTGGTATCATATGTTACAGCTGAGAACCGCATAAATGTAAGTGTGTGTAAAAACATTTCAGACTCGTTTTCAAAAACGAAAGGATGGCTAATTAAGTTCGAAACAAATCTGGGACTTAAAGTGTCACAAAAGCATTTTGCTTCCTGTCTACCACCAAAAATATTGTATTAATGGATATGTCTTATCATTTGGTATGCATGCTTTGAGGAGACATTATAGACTTTGAAAGTGTTTGCACATTTTAGTATTTAACTGTTATATATATTAATTTTAAATCCATTTTCTAATTACCAATGTGCAATAAGTTTTTACGAAGTGCTCTAACAAAAATATACTCACAAACCACGTTCTGGAGCAGTCTCTTTTCTGAAGAATATTTTCATAGATACCGTACGCTACAATAAAGATGAATCATTTAAGTTGATTCATCTTTATTGCGTTTATTAAATTTAAAAATTTTATTTTTTTTTATTTTTATTCATTTAATAAAAATAAATTAATTAATTTATTATATCTAGCGTTTTATTAAGTTGATGATAATTATGAACTCTTTTTTTTGAATAATTGTTTTGGAACTAAAATATATCATGTCAAAAAACAAAATTCAGAAATTCGGTAAATGCTTCAGCTTCTAGAATAAGCTATAATTAGTTTTCCGTCTTTAATTTTCTAATTTTATTTCCAATTAAATCAAGCAAAAACGAAACAGCAACCATGATGCAGAAATTATATGGCAGAGAACAAAACTGAAGCATCATCTGGTCAATTAAAATAGAGAAAAGAGTTCCTGAGTAATAATGTGTTCAAATACATTTTCGTTTTTCAGGTCATTTTTGCGCTCTCTTATGAGTAATGTATAGATTTTACATTGAACCTTGTTATTCAAAGAGAAGTTGAATATCTGTAACCTTTAATTCTGTCCTTAATTGTATCCATCAATATAGTAGAGTATCGGTTATCTAGGCAGTCCTTGCTATCATGCAGAGTTTTTTTATTAACCTTCCAGTGCTACCAGACCCCTTCAAAACCTTTTCTGTAGAAAGCGTGTTTCATTTTTAGTACAAAACACTTTAATTCACTGCAAGTATGCAATAGGAAAAAAAAACTACAGGCAGCATTAATTCTCGGTTACTCGTAATATAACCACTACTCGTAAAAAACAGTGAGAAGATTTAAAGACAAGAAGACGGATATCAAGGAAAACGAACTGAGGGGATAAAAAATGCAACAAGCCATACCGGTTTCAGCACAAAGTGGTGATAAACAACAGACGAAATGGATCAAGAATTTAATTTAAAATATAAGGCACATTTGGCATGTAATGATGATTAGATGATTCACTGTGATGACTAGCATTGTCTACAGCAAACTGGAAGTGCTGGTTTCGCCACCTCAAAGTAGAATGGTTCACTGATGAAATCATCGGTGAAACTTTCCCCTGACATTTGCAGCGGCATTTCGTGGGCAGAGTGTGAAGGTGACATTCTCCATATCAGAACATTATGGGCAATCCCTGTGTCATAGGGTTGGACGTTCGCCACGTCTGACTACAGAATGGTCCATGTTCAAGTGTCTAAGGGGAGGAGGAGGGCAAGGGAATAATATATAAGGGCGAAGGCTTTCAGAATGATAATAAGGGTAATAGAGAAAAAATTATAAAACATATTGTTTTATAATTTTTTATGCATTATATTTTATGCATTATATTTCATGCATTTTAAAAGAAACTTGTAAAAAAGAAGTGCCTGATTAGCAAGGATGACCTTGAGAAAAGAGTCTTACAGTTCCTGGGGATAATCTAACGCAAGACGATGAAAATAAACCTCAGCCCCACAAACATATTTTCACGATACGTCACGAACAACATTAATAGACCTAAATTTCCTGAAAAAACGTACACCACAAGATCAGAGACACTCAAATGTGCTGCAGTAAACTAAAAGCTGAAACAACACATAACTAAGAATTACGGAATAGTAATGTGAAATGCTTAGTATTTTCGAGACTGCCGAAGTTGAAAATTAATTCTAATTGGCTAATATCTATTTATTTATGAGAGCTATATACAATGCATATAGCTCTCATAATAGAGCTATATACATTGTATACAATGTCTTGAGAGCTATATACAATTGTATACAATGTCTCATTTTAATTGTAACTGGCAACGAGTTAAAAATCATTGGTATCAAATAAATGTCACATTTTTTTTAATATTTTCTAAATGTAAAAGCATAAGTATTTATATATTCAGTTTGCGTTTAGTATATTTTTTTTTTCAAATATTTGGTTAGACCATCTTTTAATAACATTTATTAAGATGCTAAAATGTATAATTTTTAATTTGAAGAATGCTTAACTCTTTATAATAAATTTCGACACATATTTCTTTTCATTATGCATCTTGTACATGATTTTGTGCTACCGTAAGTTTGTTTAAAAAATAATGAAAATAATAAATAATCCCTGAAGCAGCTGCTTGCCATAGAGGTCTGACAGGAGATGTCAGTTTAACTCCATAGTAGAAGGTCTGTGAAGATGGCGGGATCTCAACGGCCTTACCATGCAACAACCATGCCTTACCCGGAGCTCTAACCCAGGTTCCTTAGATCAGTAGCCAGGCGCGCTAACCATTCGGCCACGGGAAATATTACTGAAATATCCCCCCATCAAGATTTCCCTTATCAGAACAACAGATATGACGTTGGTTCTGTTCTTAAAGAGCAGCTTCACAAACAATGCACGACTCATCCGATCGACAACCGCCACATTCCGTGTTCCCACCTGCCCTTATTGTCTCCTTTCGCGGCCACGTCACGTGTTATGAGCATTTCATTTGCATAAGGACTGCATTGTCACCAACCTAGAACTTTTTCATGCTAATTTTGTTTCGGCATGATCTGAATATTAATCGCTAGAACTGTTTGCGGTCTTTGTTATCCATCTCAGGTCCTCCAAAGTTCTCCATTTTTACCTATCACTACCCTGTAATTTTGCACAGAAAGTAATATAATACTCTAAAGACGAGTTCGCACTGCTACCCAATCAGAATTTCGCTTTATAATTTGTCATGTAATTGTCAAAAAATAAGTAAGAATAACTATAATTATTTTGTTTATAATTTCAACCATTTAATCAGTCTACAGCATAGATTCCCAACGGGGGCGATACCGCCCCACCCCCAGTGGGCGCTGGAGCCTTCCATGGGGGCGGTAGCGGATCCAGAGGCAAATGGGGGGCGTTGAGGCAGTCAAGAAGGGCGGTCAAATAAATAAATAAATTTAATGGAATTTTCTGTGACAACTTTTTTATCTCTTCTATTCTGTGGTGTCTTCTGGTCATCCACTACCTCATCCGTCATGTACAGCTTTTCAACTGCAGCTTGGGCAATAAGTTCCCTGCTACCGCCTACTAGCGTACTGGTACGTCTGAAGTCGACTGAGATGCTCTCAAAAGTTCTCTTCAAGATCACAGATTGGATATAAGCTTCAATATGTTTTCCCACTCCAAGTCGCTTTCAGTATGCTTTATGGTACATAGTTACAATACCTCCTATGTATCTTATGTACAAGCGATACATAAGATACAATATTAACATTGTATCTTATGCATACATAAGAAAGCATACATAAGATATAATATTAACATTACACTTGTGAATTAGGCTCAACTCATTAGCCAGCAGATCATACTTCCTCTTCTTTTCAACCTCTACTGTTTGCAGGTTATCCTGAGATGTTATTCCTACTTCAATAATTGCAATCTCATTCAATACCTTACCATGCACTACTATATCAGGCTTATTATGTTGGACATGTGTGTCCGTCCTGATAGGCAAATCAACCTTGATGCAATAATAATATAACAATAATAAATTTATTATATTTAATATTTTTTTATAATTATTTTTTAATATAATAAAATACTTTGAAAATACCTGTTTTCATGAATAAATATTTTATCTAGCTATGTAAATTATCTTATTGTTATCGCATTAAGAAGCATTTTTAAATTAGCATTAGGTATACCTATACCTAATTTGTTTTAGTTTAGAATAGATTGACGGTGACAAGTCCTTGCAAGGTGGTAGGCAAACACGCGGTTCATGCAATTTAACATGTTTCGACAAGAATATGGGAGCTTGATATGACTTGTTTACGCAGCAAGTGCGCCGGCATCGCAAACGTACAAGTTAATGCGTGCACAAAATCAAATCTATAAAAGCGATAGCTCTAGGAATGTTTTATTATTTTTATGTGCTTCGCCGTGATAAATAGTCGTGAGTGATAAGTGTTAGAAGTCATTATAAACATTTTTTTTATAACTATCTATAAATCTGTTGAGAAGTTAATTTGCATTTGAAAATGTCTGGATCTACATCTAAAAAGAAATGCCGGCAGTACAGTATTGAGTATTTGAAATATGGATTTACGTACTCTTCTACAAACCAATCATTACCTATGTGTTTAATTTACCGAAAAGGTTTTTCGAATGAAGCTATGAAACCTTCTAGGCTACAAGAGCATTTAAATAAAATGCATGTTGATAAGAAGAACAAAGATTTATCCTATTTTCAAGAACTGGAAAAGCAATATTTAAAACAGCCAACTATGTCAAACCTTTTTGCGTCGTCTTCTAACCAAGATGATGATGGACTACGAGCCTCATATAACGTTTCATTGTTAATCGCAAAAGCAAGAAAACCAGACGCAATTAGCGAGGAATTAATTTTGCCGGCAGTCAAAGAGATATTAAAAACTGTTCTTCATCATAAGACACCGTCAGATATCATCAAAAAAATTCCTCTCAGTAACAATTCAGTGCAAAGAAGAATAGATGAAATGGAAAAAGACGTTGAAATATCATTATGTGATTACTTAAAGACTTGCAAATTTTCCTTTCAACTCGATGAATGAACTCTACCAAATAACGAAGCTCTACTCTTATCATACGTATGATTTATAAAAGAAAAAAAAATCATGAAGAGTTATTATTTGCTAAAAATTTGGAATCTGATACAAAGGGAGAATCTAAATTTAATACCATGCAAATGTTTTTACAAGAGAAATTCCTATTTGCAAAATTTTGTCTGCTGCTACTGATGGTGCTCCAGCAATGACAGGGCGTCACAAGGGTTTCATAGCGCATTTGAAACAAGCAGTGCCAAATGTACTCGCTGTACATTGTATTATTCATCGTCAGCATTTGGTTGCAAAAAATTTGAATGAACGTCTGCATACGTCGCTCCATTACGTTATTAAAGCAATCAATAAGATTAGAAGCAATTCATTGAATGACCGATTATTTGGTAAGCTTTGTAATGAAAATGATGAAGATTACAATCACCTGCTGCTGCACACAGAAGTACGTTGGCTCTCTAAAGGTGTTTGTCTGAATCGTTTTTTCAATCTGACTCAGTACTGGACTTTCTTGAAGACAGAGACGAAAAATTGCGCGAAAACCTGATTACGTCAAAAAATGACATCGCTTATTTGACAGACCTGTTTAAAATATTTAATCAAGTTAATTTACAATTGCAAGGTGATGAGTTGAATTTAATTAAAACAAAAAACGTCATAGCTGCTTTTGCGGGAAAACGTCTTCTATTTAAACGAAATCTAGGTAGAGGTGAATACAACCACTTTCCCACATTATCAGCAGTCTCTGCAAAACCGGAAGATTTACTTACTTACTGTCAACACTTGGAAGTTCTTCATGTTGATTTTACGGAGCGTTTCCAAGATATTTTGAACATCAATATACCGAGTTGGGTTTTAGATCCTTTCGCAAACACAGATACTGAAGAATCATCAAATTTGGAAGAGGAACTCTTAGAACTCACGACAACGAAGCACTTAAAGTAAAATTCAAACATGGATACCAAGAGTTCTGGCTTCAAAAATCAATACCAGTTCTCTACCCTGGATTGTGGGCAATAGTACAGAAGTTTTTAATCGCATTTCCTTCGTCCTATATGGCTGATCGTGGATTCAGTGCAGTAGCTAATTTACTGTCAAAGAAGAGGAACAGACTACACATCACTGAACGTGGCGATCTGCGATTGATGTTAAGGAAATTGGAACCCGGCATTAACAAATTGTTAACACTCCACCAGCCTCAACCATCTAATTATTTTTTTATTTATTATTAATTTTGTGTTTATCTCATTATTTTTTTTTATTTCTTATTGATTCTGTGTTTATTTTAAAAATTTAAATAAACAATTTTATTGTACATTTAGTTGTCGTTTTATTAATTTCTGCTTTATGATTTTTAATAGATAAATAAACAGATAAATTAGGTACAGATAATATGCAACAATATTTTAATATTTCATATAAAATTAACTATTATGGACTAGGGGGGCGTTGAAATTTTTGTTCTCTTCTAAAGGGGGCGATGGTCCAGAAAAGGTTGGGAATCACTGGTGTACAGTAATTAAAAACAAATACCATTCAAACTTTAATTTTTCTATCTATTCTCTACGTTCCACTAATGACTCACTCTTGTTGCCAATGATGGGGGAAGTTCCCCTCAAAGGCTAAGGAAGAAGTCAGAGAGAACTATTGCTCAATTTCAATGGGAATTTTCTTTAAGAATTTTTCACACACACCCCCGTTCCACCAAATATGGTTCTTGAAACCCCATTGCTTAAGGAGTATTGCATTACTCAAAAACTCTCAGTTACTGCGAGTGTTTCTAAGGTTTTTTGTCCCAAATTAACCTTTCACTAGAGTAATGACAAAATCATATTTAATTTAAATTTTATAATAGTATATAAGAGGAAGTATTAAAATATGATTTAGCGGCTTCTATTTTGTATTAGGTATTACGACGAGTCAGAAGAATATTTTTCGCCAAATTGGTCTCCGGCGGGCTGAGCCTCAATAATTATCGAAATGCATCGGGTTTGGCAAGATTCGACCTAAAAAATTTTGAACCCGAACATATTTCTATAAAACACTTAAAACTGTTTGCCATATGTTGAATAAATCGCTTTTCGCTTTGTTGCTCCATGTTAACCGACATTTCGGTTATCTTCAAATTCTGATAGCTTCGGTTCTATTTACGCCGGATAATAGAGACTTTTGATTTTATTCCCTCGTTTTCTTGGACTGAAAACGAACTGACTGATTGCTAACTAATTGCATCAGATTCTTTGAACTCATAAAATAAAAAAAAATAAATAACCCCTCAAGCAGCTGCTTGCCACAGAGGTCTGAACAGCAGCCTGTCAGATTTATATGCCATAGCAGAAGGTCTGAGAGGATGACAGGCCCTCAGCAGAAAAACGACACATACAGCCATGCCTTACCCAGGGCTCGAACCCAGGTCCCTTAGATCAGTAGCCAAGCGCGCTAACCACTCAGCCATGGGACGACCATGGAAAATATCATTCATATGTCTAATTAAAATGTAACAGAATGGGCAGATACCACATTTGCCGCCTTCCTCGCTCCAATTAGCTGTCAGTCCAATTAGTTAGCACTAGATGCTTTCATACACAAATTATGTCAGCGCTCATGAAAGTAACTGTATTTACCCTACGCAACGTGGAAATTACAACATCAAGAAGTTAATGAAAGAATCCAATGAATTCGAGTCAGTGTATAAGGGGCACTTAAGTGGGAGACAGAAATGTGCAACACTCTAGCCTTCATTCATTAAGAAGTACGCCTAACTCGAGGGCAGATAGAGGCATTGAGATGGCGAACATACCGATGATCAGATCTCAGTGGTGGGGGTTGGTGCAGTTGGTAGCACGCCAGGCTCATAATCTGCAGTTCCCAGGTTCAAGTCCAAACTGTACAGGCGTTGAGGTTTATCTCCGCTAACCCCCAACCTATCCTCGGTGAGAAAGATTGGAAAAGTCTTGGAAAAGCCGCTATTCGTCGAATGGACGTTACTTCATGGTCCCGTTGTCAGGAGAGCTATACCCTATGCACTTTAAAGCCCATGCTGAATGCCCTTGAAAGAAGGCTACCATCTGTCCTAATAGCTGACCAGGGTATCCTTCCTCCACCCTTCTCTGAGCCTTTGGGAGTCTTGGGGCTAGGTCATTTAGCACACTCTGTGCAGAAAGTGCCACTCAGAGGTTAAATAACACAGCTCTCAATATTGTCCTGGGAAATGTTCATCCATGCAGAAATATATCTCTTTTTGTAGCTCCTGTAAGGCGAGAGCAGATATGTTCCTGCAGAGATATCGTTCGATGTGGTTCCAGACGTATCCGATGATGAGCAAGTCAGATGATTGCGAAAATCATGCCAAGTGTCCACACTCCATAGGATGTCCGTAATAACATGTGCAATGTGTAGGCCGAAATTATCCAGCTGCGGCATACTTCCCAAAACATTTCAGAGGAATAGTATTCATACAATTCAGAGGAATAGGAGAAGTAGGATTGTACCAGCAATGTACCGTCGGGCGTTTCAGTACCGCTGGTGACAAGTATAGAAATTTGGTCTCATGAGGAAGTTCATGTAGTGATTAGGAGTTGACAACAGCTATCCGTCATCTGACTGCAATCACAGTGTTATGGATGTATTAAATGCATCGAATGAGTTCACTAATTTTGTAAAGGGGCATTCCTTGCTAATTCTCTGCAATCAATCCGTGCATCACAGAACAGGTCGTTAAATAGCACAGATCTCGAATCGTATCTCCAGTTTCTCAGCTCTATTACAGTGAACCTCTCCTGTGCTCTGACAGTAGTGGTAGCCATTAAAGTACTCTGCCCAGAGAGGGTAGACTGGTTCTCTAGCACTGGCTCTTTGGAGGTAATTCCTGAGTTGTCTTCCTGTAGCAAAGTGGTCCAGTAATGCTATTCGCTGGAGTTGTTGGTCCTCGTGTTGTGCTATGACTGCTATGTGCTTTGCTGGCTTTTTCCCAATGATACCAATAGTGTTGTATAGGTCCGATGTTATGAGCAATCCTTGCAGTGTTAGCTGTCATGGACAGGTCTTCTTGTCGCAATTCGATGATTCTCGCAACTCGGTCATCATCATTTGGTGAAATGAACGACGTTTTTGTACCATTTGTAGGTACAGGATGTCCTATTCTTCTCACAACCAGGAACACACTGCGAAACGACTCCTAATTCAAAATTTGGTGTGCCGCATCAATTTTCTTTCTACTCATATAAAATTTCTTCGACATGATTTTCACTCTGCTATAATCATTTGCATATCTTAGTCATCACGATGCTTATGCACTTTGCATGGCTTCATCCTTACTTATCTGTCCTCTTTTATGTTACGGCAATTTCCTTGTTACGTAATGTACTTTTCATCAAAAATACTTTTTTCCCAAGCCAATATTAAGAGATGACCACTATACTACTTCACTGAAATTTCTCCGCAATGTTTAACAGCTGAGTTTGAAACATTTAAAGTAGACCGCACGCTTCAAGGTGAAGAAATACGGAAAATCATCTGAATTTTTCGATCAAAGAACTTGGCAATGAGTGTTGTTTCACAGAGGAAATTTTTTTACCACATATTTTGAAGAAGAAAGAATGAAATAAGTATCGCAGAAGATATATGAAGATGGAATTATTCTTTATATCAACGGTTATCACCTGGTTTGACCCTCCAGGTCCCATTATTGGAAACAGATTTTTTTTTCAGAACCAATTATTCCAGATTTACCTCGCACGTAGCAAAAAGGTTTATCTCACTAACTGGAGTGGTTGGGTTGGGTTGTTTTACCTCTGAGCGGCACTTTTTTGCACACCATGGGCTAAATGGCCAGGTCACATGGACCCCGAAGGCTCAGAGAAGGTTGGGGGAGGGGACCCACTGGAACAGCTGTTGGGAGACAGATGGTAGCCTCCCGTCAAGGCCATCCAGCGTGTTCTTTAACGTGCACAGGGTATGGGTCTCCTGCACACGGGGCCACGGCTTAACGTCCCATCCGACGGACGGCGGCCTTTCCAAGCCCATCGGTGTCCCCTACTGACCGTGGGCAGGGCGGGGAATTTTGCGGATATAAATCTCAACGCTGACCCAGCTGGGACTCGAACCTGGGAACTACAGATTACGAGCCTGGCGCGCTACCGACTGAGCCACCCCCGCCCCAACTGGAGTGGTGTTTATTGTTTTGAACTATTTACTAAGAAATTTTTAGGTTTGCTGTTTTCATCAATTCGCCCCCTGATTTATAAAAGGAAATTTTGAAAAATTTTACTTTTCAAGGGAACATTCACCAACCACCGTTCAACCTGCAATAAAACATTTCTCTACGCGTGTTTTAATTGATTTAAAATTGCAAGGACTATTAAAAATAATTAAAATTCCGAAAAAATCATGTGATAAATTCCTTTTCAATGCGAAACCTGTTTCTTTTTTTTTTAAATATTGATAAATGTGGCATAAAAATGCAGAAAATGACATGTTTATACTTCTGTGTACCAAAGATAGGATATATAGTTTAACGGCTCTATTAACGATATCTATAATTGGAAGTGTTGATCGATTTGCTGGTCTTCGCTGCCTATCTTAATTACGAATCTTCAAAACTCGGTAACTTGAGTTGACGTATCAGTGTTTTATTAGTTACCTCTAAAGATTCCAGCTAAAACGACATATGATTATACGGATCTTTAGACGGTAAAATATAGAAATATAATGAGAATCACCTAAGGAATGGCAATCATTAATAGTGATATTTATTGCTAAACTACATTCCTCAAGACATCTCTCTATATTTAAAAGAATAGCAAAACTAAATCAATTAGTTTTTATTAGCAAAATTAAATCAATTAGTTTTTATTAGCAAAACTAAATCAATTAGTTTTTATAAGCAAAACATTAGGATTATATGAAAACTGTTCAATAACTAACATCCGATGGCACCTAGTGGAGGAAATTAAGACTTAACTCAATATGGATTTAAATCTCCCACTTAGAGGACGTTTCATTCAGCCGTAGATGGTCTTACATCTACGTAGGAAGTCTGCTAAAAAGGGCCATCGATATAGATATTTGATCTCGTAATTCCATGCAGTGATAAGGGTTTTCTGTGAACAGCGGCAACGGCTATCCATAGCTGACTGCAAAAGATAATCAAAGTGTGACATTAAAGTTCTTGGAATGCCCTTACAGATTAGAATTATGACGTAATACGGGCATGTTTCCGTACTGTGCATTTGTCAAACATTCGTACAGTCCTTGAGAAGGAGCATCGAATATAAGATAGTTTTCTCGGACCCATCGTAAAAATGAGTGCTCACCGGTTAAAACAACAAACAAGTATCAAATTTGTTCAAATTAGGCAAAGTGCTAGTAGAATTGTGGAAATGTTAGCAGTGGTTTATTGGGGATGCAGTGATATAAAAGTCAAACATTTTTGAACGACATAAACTGTTGAAAGAGAATGTGAAATAAGACGAAAAAAGTGATGGTCGGAAAACTCACAGTAATGAGTGAATCATGTAAGAGTGCGGACTTGTTTCGGTCAGATAGATGTTTAAGTTGTTGTGTTGTGTTGTTTTACCTCTGAGCGGCACTTTTTTGAACACCATGGGCTAAATGACCAGGTCCCATGGACCCCGAAGGCTCAGAGAAGGTTGGGGGAGGGGACGCACTGGAACAGCTGTTGGGAGACAGATGGTAGCCTCCCGTCAAGGCCATCCAGCGTGTTCTTTAACGTGCACAGGGTATGGCTCTCCCGCACACGGGGCCACGGCTTAACGTCCCATCCGACGGACGGCGGTCTTTCCAAGCTCATCGGTGTCCCCTACTGACCGTGGGCAGGGCGGGGAATTTTTGCGGAGATAAAAGATGTTTAAGTGTATTGGGGATGACAGAGGAAATTAAATTTAGAAAGAGAAAGCATGAGAAAGATTTTGATACATGATTTGAACGTGAACAAAGTTTTAATAAAGATGATGCCGCGAAAATTGTTATTAATTCGTTGCTATAACCAGAGATCACTAATTTTCTCAAGGTTATTTTCGATGTTGCTTCGCGAGGACTTTGCACGATTGTGTGCCAACTGCAAGTTAAGGAAGCACAGACGTATTACAATACGTCCGTATTCAGTTATAACATTCGTGCAATCCGATACTAAAATGTAAAGGCTTTACGGGAAATTTATTATCCTAGGTCTACATCCCGAAAGAACCCTATGGCTATACTGAATTGGTGCTTTTGAAATTCGAAAGGAGACATCGCGTGCTAACTGAGGAATAGCGAAGTCTCCGGTCATCAACCTGAACCGCACAAAACAGACAGTATACACCGAAGAGCCAAAACATTATGACCACCTGCCTAATATGATGTTGCTCCTCAACGTGCTGCCAAAACAGCTCTTACCTAGTGAGGCATGGAAGCTACAAGATTTCTAAAAGAGTCTTGTGGATCTGGTACCAACACATTACCAGCATATCCTTTACCTTTTGTAAATTACGTAGTTGAGCCGCCACAGATCGGATATGCTGTTCCAACATAAACCACAGATGCTCGATTGGATTGATGTCTGGGTAATTTGGAGGCCAGGGCAATACCTGGAAGTCTTCCTCATGTTCTGCGAATCATTCTCAAACAATCCGGCAATATGTCATGGCGCATTATCCTGCTGAAAAAGGGCACTGTTAGAGAGGAATCTGTTGCCATGAAAGGATGTTCCTGGTCTCCAATGATGACTAGATAGGTAGACGTCATAGTTTCCTGCACATGAATGACTGGACCCAAGGTTTCTCAGCAGAACATTTACCAAAGTATTACACTTCCTCCACCAGCTTGTTTACTTCTCACCAACACTTCCCTAGATAAACGACGCACACGTAACCAGCCGCCCACATGGTGCAACAGGAAATGAGATTCATCGGACCAAACCACCTTCTTCCAATCATTCAAAGTCCAGTTTTGATGCTCGCGTGTCCATTGTAAATACTTTCGGCAGTGAACTGAAGTTTAGCATAGGCACTCAGAGCGGTCTGCAGCTACGCAGCCCCATTTTCAGCAGTGTTCGATGTACTGTGTGTTGTGACACATTAGTCCCGTCACCAGCATTCATATTACGGGAGAGTTATGCCACAGTATCCTTTCTGTTGACTCGTACCATACCTGATAGCCTTCGCTCACCTATAGCATCGATGAGCCGTGTCGACCCACACCTTGGCGGAGGTTCATGAATTTTTCCCTCCCGGACCACTTTCTGAAGGTACTAACCATGGCTAACCATGAGCACAAGCCTTGCCGTCTCGAAAATGCTCTGACCCAGTCGTCTGGCCATTACAATTTGGCCTTTGTCAAACTCACTTAAATCCACTGTTTTTCCCATCTGAAGAACAAGAATAACACTGATTAACAGAATTCAGTATCGGGTGTTATTTATACCGTTTCATGACATTCACACGCGCCGTCATTTACCTGCAGTTATTTCGATTTGCATAAAGATGCGCTGGTCATAATGTTTTGTCTCTTCGGTGTATGTAGAGGGTGTGATTCAAAATGTCAGATGTGAACAGTCATTCTCTGTCAGCTCCTGATTAGATAACTGGGAACTCAGAATGATAGTGTTATGTTCAATTGAATGGATGGAAACTGAGCGTGAATTCAAAATTATGTTTATAAAACAAAAGTATGAATGAAGTAATTTATTACAAAGGTATAAAACCATACAAATAACACAATGCTATCTAAACATAAGTTTTTCTTTCCATTAGTATAAAGTTAAACCACAAAAAGGATGATCTATTATGCTTAACTAATTTTCATAATATTTAACAAACAAACAAATTTATGTTGATATTCATATGTGATATTTGGTTATTTTAACCATACATTACACTTTATAAATACGAGGAATCTTAAGATGATCTCTCATAATACAGGACTTAAAAACAAACTTTTACCCTTGTTTTTCTTTCACCAATAGAACTAGGCTTCATCTTGAACTAAACGAAAACGTTTAGTTCAAGATGAAACGGGGCGGGGGTGGCTCAGTCGGTAGCGCGCCAGGCTCGTAATCTGTAGTTCCCAGGTTCGAGTCCCAGCCGGGTCAGCGTTGAGATTTATCTCCGCAAAATTTCCCCGCCCTGCCCACGGTCAGTAGGGGACACCGATGGGCTTGAAAAGGCCGCCGTCCGTCAGATGGGACGTTAAGCCGTGACTCCGTGTGCAAGAGAGCCATACCCTGTGCACGTTAAAGAACACGCTTGATGGCCTTGACGGGAGGCTACCATCTGTCTCCCAACAGCTGTTCCAGTGGGTCCCCTCCCCCAACCTCTCTGAGCCTTCGGAGTTCATGTGACCTGGCCATTTAGCCCATGGTGTGCAAAAAAGTGCCGCTCAGAGGTAAAACAATCCAATCAAGATGAAACCTCTTTGCTTAGCATCACACAACATTAATTCTACACAATATGTCCTTTTCTTTTTAGTACTCCGCTATATCTTTCGTTTTTCACCTCAATTATTATTCAAAGTATCTCCGTCCCAATCAGTTGATAACGTAATTGTCACGCTAAAGTCTTAACAATACCACACATTACATCAGCATGATATCATGAGGTATCACAAAATGTTAACAAGATGTTTGTCCAAGCAACTGAATACAGAGTGTAGGGACTCGGCAACTAGGGCTGAAGGAGTGAGAAACAGAATCGCCATTTTGACGGCAGGGCGTTCAGAGCGCCGGCGACGGAGCCAGTTTGGGAGCTAGAAGACAAGAGTCGACGTGGCACTGGGAACCGTGTCCATACCCTATTGGCCGAGACACCCTAATGTCCCCCGAAGGACACGTGACCTCATCTGGCAGGGTTTTTCGAACTGGGACTTGCGCGCGGACCAGGAGACCTGGATGTCAGACGGATTGTCTGTGGCTCACTTAAGCTTTGTTCTCTATCTAGCGGTGGGACCGTTGGGGCTCATTATAGCCTGTGTTGTATTTGGCCAGTGACTGTACCAGGTGGGCAATCACTGTAGGTATATATAGTTTAAAGTGTAAATAAATGTAAATAGATGAAATAACTGAGTTTGTGTACATCGTCCACCTAAGTAAATCCTCCTGACGAGATAGGGACAGGTATCCTTCTGCAAACGCTCTCACACACAGTCAAAAAGCAACCCAGCTCAGGCAGGCAGAGAAGGAGCCTGTCTACGCAGAGTATAAGATGCTGTACGAATGAGACTAAGTCTCACACACCTACAACAGGACGTAGAAGAAATTCACGAATTCGTCGGTCACATTATCAACAGGGATGAAAAATGGGTTCACAAGTTCACTCCGAAATTGAAAGTCGTATCAATAGAGTGAAAACACACGCAAATCTCAAGACAAAACTCAGAAATGTGCAGTCTGCAAGAAAGATGTTGATGGCGTTTTGGGAATCGCGTAGCATTTTTCTTCTTGAGTTTGTGTACCACTGCAACAGCGAATGTCGATTACAACTTAACAATGGTCACTGTGGTACTTGAATCTCTTTGTTGCGATCTTATGCAACCACGGCAATTCCCGGTTCCGCCTGACAGCACTACCTGGTTAAGAAAAGCCATGATCATCTAGAGCCGGGGGTAAGGAATACGCCCTATAGGCGCACCTCAACCCCAGCCTCACATGGCAGCAGTCCTATAGAAGGAAAGCTGACCACCGGAAGAAACCTTACTTTAATCTATTCCCCGGTTTGCAAATGTGCAAGGATATAAAGATCCAGGCTCGATCGGCATCCGGGGTGGAGACTCTTAGTAAGACCCAGACTTTTTGGACAGCTCGTGCCTACAAGGCGGGGCTCAAACCTTTTCGGCAGAGCCGTCGAACAGACCACACAGGTCTCCTGAGAGGTGACATGCCCATGAAAAAATAGAATATTTAAGTACTGTAGTAATGTCCACCTATTTTTGCAAAAGTCTCACTTAGAAGCTAGGTGTATCACGTTTCTCTCTTATCTAAATACAAGTTTTTCACTTCATCAATACCTTAAATTACATCTGTTTCTTTCATCAATACCTTAAATTATTTATTCATTTTTGCTATGCGAATATTTTGGTTTGCAACAACACACGAAAGTTATAGTTTTGTGACGCTCTATAGACTAAGTTATTTACGATAATTTGTTTTTTTTTAATTTTTAAAAAGGGAAGATGGTGCACCTCTGCACAAAGGACGGAGATCTATTTGGCTTGTCCTGGTTTCTCATACAACATACAATACATATTTAGAGACATGCACCCTGATTTGTAGTTAGGTGCTCTAACCACTAGACCATGAATAATCTGAACTTGTCACGTTACTATGAAAACAGGCTGGTGTGCTGAAGTGAATTTTCATGAAGTGCAATGTGTGACTGGTGAGGAACTCCGAGAACTGTCATCTGCTGTTCAGTTACGCTGGAAAATAAAGATTCTTGACTGTTGGTTGTTTGGGTTGTTTTTCTTGCACACCATGGGCTAAATGGCCAGGTCACATGGACCCCGAAGGCTCAGAGAAGGTTGGGGGAGGGGACGCACTGGAACAGCTGTTGGGAGACAGATGGTAACCTCCCGTCAAGGCCATCCAGCGTGTTCTTTAACGTGCAGAGGGTATGGCTCTCCCACACACGGAACCACGGCTTAACGTCCCATCCGACGGACGGCGGCCTTTCCAAGCCCATCGGTGTCCCCTGCTGACCGTGGGCAGGGCGGGGAATTTTGTGGAGATATATCTCAACGCTGACCCAGTTGGGACTCGAACCTGGGAACTACAGATTACGAGCCTGGCGCGCTACCGACTGAGCCACCCCCGCCCCTTTTCCATTGACTGCTGGTACGT
Organism: Ryuthela nishihirai; assembly: GCA_038380435.1. Lineage (NCBI taxonomy): Eukaryota > Metazoa > Arthropoda > Arachnida > Araneae > Heptathelidae > Ryuthela > Ryuthela nishihirai. The sequence goes on from JAWZYU010000012.1 coordinate 76,183,106, forward strand.
AGTCATTTGAGAAGCATTGCGATGTGGCGTCATAGAACTTTTGCCCTATATGTTTCTTGCTTTCTAAACTAAGATTGGTTTAATAAATTAGTACAGATTATTCTTAAAAGAAAGTTAATGGACTAATAAGAGATAGATTATAAAATAAGTAATACATTTACATATTAAGTTGTAAGATGAAAAATCTGGGTGCTGATTGTGGTACAGATATCATTGATCTGTCAATGACATTGAACTCTGCTGGAAAATGTAGTTTAATGTTTCATTTTTATTGCAATAGAATGACAGATGCGAAATATCTCAAAATGGGTTCTGTGAATAAAGCGGATGGAAATGTCATGAGTGGAGGACAGATGCTGTAAAGAAAGTGAATTAAGTGTTGGCTTTCGTGGGTCACGTGACAGTATGATATCGAAAGAGCCACAAGACAGAGCCTTGTCTGTGCAAATGATTAAACATATTGATGAAATATTAGGTCAACAGATGAACTTACTCAGGCTAGACATGATGGGAATAAATGACTGATCCAAAAATGAATTATTAAAAGAACTGAAGAAGCATGATAAATGAACTGCCTACTATTCTAATAGGTTAGATATTTTTTAAAGGTTTTGGCTGACTTAACTAAACAATCTAACCATGTCCAACAACAAAAATGGAAGACGTATGATGGAAAATAAAATATTTTAAGAATGAAAATATGGAAGCTAAATGGAAAATGAATGACAAAACAGTAGGAACCTAAATTTAGAGATAGTATGTATGCGTTCCTGAAACAATGAATGAGAATGCGAAGGAGACAATAATTCATATTGCAAGTGTATTAAATATACAGGATGAAGATATTAATATACAAGCTGTGCATGAGTTATACTTCAACGAGGAATATACAAAATATTAAACCAATAATTGTCCACCTAGCTACAACAAATTCAGCTATTAAAATTCGAATAAATTTTGATACCTAATCCATTGTAATAATGAAAGAATACATTACTTACTAAGGAAATAATGAGGCAGATGGCCGAATTTTTCATGCATGAGGCAGAATTTTTATAAATGATCATCTAACATAATGTTTACCAAAGAGGGCGATACTGCCCCCTGGTGGGCTGTGGAACGATCCAGGGAGTCGGTAGTAGTCTCGGGTACAATTGGGGTACGGTGGAAGCGTAAAGAAAGACGGGAAGATAGGAAAGTTTTGAAAAACCGTTCGTACATGTTTCATCTGTTGTGTAACATAGAGTTAAAGTCGTAGTGATTACTTTATTTTCCACTTTATACTATGGTTGAGTTTAATAAATAATTTTATAATTTCAAGCTTCAAGGTGTCTTATTTACTACAAAATCTTTCTTTACTATGTTGTAGGACGTAGGTAGAAATATAGATACATAAAAGAACGCAATTTTTGTCACTGCATCTTTCTGTTTGTTCGCTTAAAGAAGGTAGATTTCCAAGAGGGCGCTGAGTAATTTTTTTTCTGAAAAAGGGGCGGTAGGACAAATAAGTTTGAGAACCTCTGGTCTAACACATGACAATAAGCAATTATTGTATGAATTATAGAAAGTATAGAAAGAGAAAGGTTTGAAGTTTGCGTGCGTCAAGGACTCAAAACTTTACGTAAGGAAAACTGAAACGTCTACGGTGCTGAGGATTAGAAATAGCGCTTAGGACTTAAATTTATTATTGGATCAGTAAATTGGAAAATAAACTAATGAGTAATGATAGTAATTTTGTTATTGAAATGATGACTAATAGGAAACAATTACTGTCTCTAATGATTACGATTTGGATGATACATACATGGTTTGCAGATATATAAGGACAATGTTTAAAATAATAAATTTATAGCTGGCCTTAGGATATAAATGTCATTAATTCAGAAGTATGTGAAAAAAGTTTGACCCTATTTTATTTTAATCAAATTTAATAGAACCTGAACCTGATTAATAGTTTTAACAGAGATGTGGATTGGTAATAATGAAGTACAATTATATATAATACTTAACTATAAAGCTTATTATAATTGTCAGAATGAAAGTAGATCTGACAGAGCAGTTGTGTTTGTTAAGTAATGCTTATAAGAATGTATAGTTTAAATGACACTTTTACAACTGGAAGAAATAGTAATGAAAAATAAATACCCCCTCAAGCTGCTGCCTGCCACAGAGGTCTGACAGTTTATACGACATAGTAGAAGGTCTGTGAGAATGGCGGGACCTCATCATAAAGACAAGATCTATGCCTTAACCCCACGTCCCTTAGATCAGTAGTTAAACGCGCTAACCACTCAGCTACAGTCCAATTTACTTTAAATCTCTGTAAAATAATCGTCTTAATTTTTACTGTCCTGAAATGTAATCTCAGAATTCGAAGAAGTGAGAAAAGTAGTCATTTACTTCGTTGTGTTTCTTATTGATTAGCCTGTGTAATGCATGTTGCAAAATCAATTTATTAAAAGATATTGTCCATAAACTAAATACTTCTCTTTTAACCCGGTTTTAATCTCTTATTACAACATAACGCTTCAACCTCTCCCATACTTTCTGCCGTTCTATGTAATATTTTTCATATCTATTCGCTTACATTTGGAACTAATATAATCAGCATAGCAAGTTAGTGTAACATTGATAGATGAGTGATACCAGATGGCAACAGTTCTTCAGTAGCTTGGTCAACTTCCTTTTAAGCTCCGGATTTAACAAAAGATTACATTAAAATAGAAGCTTAACATTTTTTAATTATCGAGTATCATAAGCTGAAAGAGTGAGATCTAGCTAGAGTGGTGAGTCAAATTATTATAAATTTGAATTTTCGCATATGTGTAATGGCGACCGATAAATGTTCCTCGTATTGAATGCTTTTACCTACTAAAAGTGACTTCGTGAAAAGTTACGGTGGCTGCAATGGTTGCTACCATTATAAGTACACCAGTATGTCGGAAACAACGTATCCCGACATGTCCGCTGAGAAAAAGAAAATATGGATATGTGCAATGCGCTGTAAATGTTTAAAAACATTCAACAAGCAACTATCAACCCCTGAGACGGCTGTGGATATATCGCATCTTGCCCCGACGCCGGCCCTGCTCGAGGTTACGTGTGGTCAGCTAGGTCACCAGCTTGTCGCCCAGAGACTTCGTCCCTCGCTGCGACCCTGGCAACTGAGAGTGTCCGTAGCAAATTAGATTTTCGCCTTCAGCATATAATTGAGAAGCTCGAATCAATAAATGAACTTAGAAAAGAAATTGTTGATTTACAGGAATCTGTGAAATTTTTTCCACAAAGTATGACGATCTGTTATAAAAATTTAAGAGTTATGAGAAAAAGCAAGTACAACTTATTAAATCAGGTGAGGAGCTGCAGAAGAAATGTGGCGATAAATATCTGCTATTGTTAAAGTCCCGAGTTAATGCATTGAGGAAATGGAGCTTAATGAAACGATCGAAATACAAGGGGTAAAGAAATCATCAATGAAGTCAGAAGAGCAGCTACATATTGTAAAGAAACTTGTAAGCAAATTGAAAATCCCGAACTTCAGAGAAGAAGATATTAAATTAGCTTTCTTTCATCCCTCAAAGAATAAGCACCAGGCTTTCCAATTGTGAAATTTAAATAAAAAACTGTCGATATTCTTTCATTAGCAATTCGAAAGAACGATTGCATAATAATAACTTATTCAACAACCAAACCAAGATACTTCACCTGTCTTTATTAACTATAACCCAACTTCCATTAACAAAAATCTTCTATGACAAGCAAAAAAATACGCCGAAAAATGATGCAAGATGCGTCTGGTATAAAAATGGAAAGCTCTCTTTAAGAAAGGGTCAGTTTGGTAATTTCCGTTGATCTATCTTGTACTTTCCAGAACTGAAGTCAATAATTATAATAATATCGTATAATTTCTTTAATGTAATTTTTTTCATTGGAAACATTCATGTCAAATAAATCACCAAAAAAAACGAACCTGATTACAACCGTCAATTTAAGACAACGAACAGTTTGAAAGAATCAGTTGTCGAATGTTCGAACTGTTTTTAAAAAAAAAATTTTTGTGATTCACATAAATTTAAGACCACTGAGGAAAACCTGGGACTCACTTATTGCACATATTGATGATATATTACATAACTTGACGTTATTATCATAACCGAAAGCCAGTTATAACAATTAATGGATTCAGCAATTTCATGCAAATTTTTTGATCAAGCAGGCAGGGAAGTAATAATATTGTTACGACAGATGAACCTGCTACAATGAATTTATGAAAAACGCGTCATAGATGCTCGCGTATGCTTCAACGTGAGAGCAACGTGCTTCAACAACGTGCTTTCAACGTCACCAATGACATCAAACGAACTTGATTGAAACAACAACGAATAGGTTCTTGAAATTAAGAGGAAACATAGTGTGAAGGAACACATAGTTTTTCTTTGTCTGTGGACTAAAGTTTAGAGAAGAAATGATTTTATTTGGTGAGTGTGCGGGATATTAAATAAATTTAGTTAGTGTGATCGTGTTTGTAAACTAGTAGAGGAAAAGAAGAATTCATCGTTTGAAGCGTAGTGATCAACGTCTGAAAAGAATTGATCCTGAGAAACAAATATACTTAGCTGTAATTTCAGAGTACTTGAAGTCTAAAACCTTAGAAAGAAGTCGTTTGATGTGTAGCTATTTAGGAATTGGTAAGGTTAATTTAGATATATTGCAGGCTTGTTTACATATTAGAATTTGTATTGATTGACTTTAGTTTATGTAAATGTTTTCATTCATACTTTTGCAATAAATTACATTATTTTAGAATTATAATTGTTAAATACTATATTTTTGAACTCACGCTCAGTTTCTATCTGTTTAATTCATAACAATATGATACAAGTAATTTAAATTTTCCATTGATCAGTTAATCTGTTGCCCCACCTGAAACTTTACAAATCCCTATAAAAATTCAGTATCAGCCTCTAGTTCTGATTTAAAACTTTTTCTCCAAAATTTAAAAATTTGTTTTAGAGAAAATGAGATTCTAAAAAGTCTGATTTTCAGCTACAATCGATCTTGATTCATAACGATTCTTTTAGTATATGGTTCTTTTAGTTGGGGGATTTTAATACTGATATTAAAAATCTTCATAAATCTGGGGTCGAGGATTATAGAAATATTATAACAGAATTTGGCTACGATCAAATGATAAACGATTGCACAAGAGTGTAAATAACCGAAATGTGTGCACAGAATAGCAGATCACTATTTCGTAATGGCAATGCATGCTTTCAATGATTCACATTGTAAGGAATCAGCCGCTGTTGAGCTGTACAGCAAAATACGTGAACCTGCCTACGCCTATGATGAGAAGAATCATTAACAAGTTGGGATGGGTTGTTTTACCTCTGAGCGGCACTTTTTTGCATACCATGGGCTAAATGGCCAGGTCACATGGACCCCGAAGGCTCAGAGAAGGTTGGGGGAGGGGACCCACTGGAACAGCTGTTGGTAGACAGATGGTAGCCTCCCGTCAAGGCCATCCAGCGTGTTCTTTAACGTGCACAGGGTATGGCTCTCCCGCACACCGGGCCACGGCTTAACGACCCATCCGACGGACGGCGGCCTTTCCAAGCGCATCGGTGTCCCCTACTGACCGTGGGCAGGGCGGGGAATTTTTGCGGAGATAAATCTCAACGCTGACCCAGCTGGGACTCGAATCTAGGGAACTACAGATTACGAGCCTGGCGCGCTACCGACTAAGCCACCCCCGCCCCAGAATCATTAACAAAAGATTATTGGAAATAAATTTGGGACGATTTATCAAACACAACAAAAAAACCCTGAAATCTTATACAATAAAATTGTTGACGAGTTTCATAATATTTACAATGAAGCAAATTATGCATACACAGAAAAGACGAAAAAATAAAGTAAGACCAAACAAATGTGGATGAATAACTCAATGAAAAATGAAATGACTCTTAGAGATAAATTGTGGAAAAAGTTTATTAGTAACAAAGAAAATAAGATTTATAAAAATGACTGTACCTCATCTGGAAAAAAAATCTCAATAATCTCATTAGAAATGCAAAAATAGGATTCTATTTTTCAGCGTTTTAAGAATGCTGCTGGTAATGCTAAAAAAATATTGAACTACATTAATGAAATTACTGGCGTAGGCTTCAAAAGGAAGACTAATCATATAATCTCAAAGAGTATGTCAAAATATTTGACAACTAGTCAAATTTCAGAGAAATTTAGTAAATATTTCATTAAATCTGTGTCTGACCTAAAGAATAAAAATACGATCAAACATGACTTTTCAGATATGATTACAACATCCAGTACACAGAACTTGATGTATTTTCCAGATAACGAAAAAATTGATGTTTTTAAAATAATCGAAAGAATGAGCCCTGAGAAACCATCGGGTATGGATAATATTCCCGTAAACAGAAACATCTATAATAAAAGAATGTCAACTAATTAACATATTCTTTGATCAAGCTGATATCTTAACCATGCTTAAAACTTATGTAATGATACCAAACCATAAATCTGGAAAAATATGCCACATTAAAAATTACATACTTAGTGCACTATTTCTAACAATGGAAAAAATTATGGAGAGATAAGTAGCTGATAAAATTTAGTTATCTTTACAAATTCAATCTATTACACTCAACTCAATAATGGTTTTCAAAAAGCAAGAGGATCTGCTTACATTTAGGAATATTTGCTGATACTACCAATGGCAAATTAAATAAGCTAAACTTGTATGATGCACCGTTTAGATATTTAGGTAAAGCCTTCGATACCTTGGATTCTGATTGAGTAGAGTTAAAGAGATGCTGCAGATAATTCGGATTATAATTTGGAAACAGTAACTCGTAACTCCTAACATGATCTTAACAAAAGACACAAAATGGTTAAGTAAAAAACACATTTATTTCAGCAGTAATAAGATTAAAGTTATGAATATTCACTCACCTGGTGTATAATTTACAACTGCAGAATTTATCAAAGCCCACTCCAGTACACGTACATAAAGGAAACTCACTCTCAGGTGATGAAACGCGATGCCTGTGTCTGTCCAGTTCTAGATGAGGTTATGTCCTTTAATTATATAAGTCTAATTATTGATAAACATTTTAGATGTAAGACCCATATTAATAATGCTTAACAGCAAATTTTGACATTTGATGTGTTTCAGAAGTGCAAACAGCCGATCCTTATGTAAATCGAGGTGATGAACACGAAAATGACAACAAAAATATTTGAATTATAAAATGCGCTTTTTTCTCATCCCTGATATATGGCATAAATTGCCTGATACAGTGCTGCCAAAATAAGCATCGTCATTTAAAATAGAGTATTAGTTTCATCTTCTTACAAATGTCTTATAGGCTACAGTTTTCTAGATATCGGTCTACAGCAACCATCGCCTTTTCGCTTTCCGCTTATATACCAAATCTTGAGAATATGGCATCACATTTCGGCAATAATCTGCTAGCATTGATGGACTCCATCTTCCTCGATATCCCTTTTCCATTATAGCAGTTTCCTGATGAAAACGTTCCCCGTGCTCATCACTCACAATGCCACAATTTTCCATAAAGAAATCCAAATGAGAATCAAATTTCAGGGAAATTTAGTAAATATTTCGTTAAATCTGTGTCTGACCTAAAGAATAAAAATACGATCAAACATGACTTTTCAGATATGATTACAACATCCAGTACACAGAACTTGATGTATTTTCTAAATAGCGAAAAAATTGATGTTTTTAAAATAATCGAAAGAATGAGCCCTGCTAATTTACCTAGCTAATTTACGAAAAAAATGTACCTTCAAAGACATATTAACATCGCAATTAGTGATATGAGAATAGCAGTTCTTCCCCTTGGTCCTTGTAGTTTTCTGCTTTATTTCCCTAAGAAGCCCGTCGCCACCTATTGGAAGGCATGCCATGCTCTTCTCTCATCACCGATGATAATACTGTTACGACAGATGAACGAGCAACACTGACTTCATGACTTATAACCTGACTTGAACACTCGTGTGTGCTTCTACGTGAGATTCAATTTAGCCAACGAATTGGTGTAGAAGAATGAAAATGGGAGAAAGGTAATGCAGTAGGGCGTGGTATTGTAAAAGATGAAGAAGTTCATCTGAGTATTTACGCGTTAAGTGTGTTAGAGTTGTGAGATCTAAAAAGGACATTCAGATGGTCTGAATCAGTGCGCGATAAGTGAAAATAAGAAGTATATTTATTAGTGTGTGCGCGGTTGTTTGTTTTCTGTGGTCAGTAACAAATGTTTAGTGAACTAGCACAGGACGAGAGATTGTTTACGTCTGAAGATATTCAAGTGACATGATAAACAAAGTGAAGAGGTAGTATTTTAGTAGAACATACAGAGCTGATATTGTATGCTCTGTACAAAAAAGGTTAAAGACTTATGTATAATAGTAGTTAATTTGTTTATAAAATACTTCATCCATATTTTTGTAACAATTTGCATTGTATTGTAATTGGTTTGAAAACATAATTATTAATACTCACACTCAGTGCCTATCCATTTTAAAATTCGCAGCAATACGATCAAATGCCTCACGAATATCTGGACAGATAAAAACTCCCTGTTTTATCTTTGCATTACTAAGTCTTGTAAATTTCTGTCGTAGGTACAGAAAAGCCGTTTGTGCCTGATCCATAGCCTTCACAAAATTCTTCATTAGGCCCAATTTTTTGTGTAACGGTGGCAACAAAATCTTCGTGGATTGTACCAACGGATGATGTTGCATATTCTTCTTCCCTTGCTCCAGTGATTGCCAAAAAGGCCAAATCCTCTTCACATAATGAGATGTTTTGTCTCTTCTTTTCTAGTCCCAAAGGATGCAACAGAACTTGATATATCCGTGCTACAGTCCAAGCAAAAGAGCAATGACTTTTAAGACCGCACAAATATCCCACTTGTATTTGTCATAATTTATGTATTGAAGGAATTGTTTCTCATTGCCATATGTTTCCTTCATATTAACAGCATGGCCTACTGTAACAGAACACGATCCCACTATGTAGAACGGCTTAAATACTTATTCCGAGGAATCTATAAATAACCTGCATTCTTCTAGAGTAGAGGTTCTCAACGTGGGGTACGGGTACCCCTTGGGGGTGCGGTAAAATATTTTGGGGTACGCCGTGAGAGCTCAAAAGTTTCTAGATCTAGTAACAAAGTAAAAATAATCATTGTTATACTATAACTATATTTTTATCTATCTATACAAGGGTACGCCAGTTATATACACATTTCCAGGGGATACGTGAAGCATAAAAGGTTGAGAACCACTGTTCTAGGTTGGGTTGGGTTGTTTTACCTCTGAGCGGCACTTTTTTGCACACCATGGGCTAAATGGCCAAGTCACATGGACCCCGAAGGCTCAGAGAAGGTTGGGAGAGGGGACCCACTGGAACAGCTGTTGGGAGACAGATGGTAGCCTCCCGTCAAGGCCATCCAGCGTGTTCTTTAACGTGCACAGGGTATGGCTCTCCCGCACACGGGCCACGGCTTAACGTCCCATCCGACGGACGGCGTCCTTTGCAAGCCCATGGGTGTCCCCTACTGACCATGGGCAGGGCGGGGAATTTTTGCGGAGATAAATCTCAACGCTGACCCAGCTGGGACTCGAACCTGGAAACTACAGATTACGAGCCTGGCGCGCTACCGACTGAGCCACCCCCGCCCCCCACTGTTCTAGAGTATGTGTCATATGCAGGGATGAGAATAAACCGTTAACATCTTTGCAAGCAACCAGGTACTTACCATGGTAAAGAATAATACCCGATCTTTTTGGCGGCTACAATACGCACTTACTTTCACTTTTCCATCAAAGAGATTCCACTGCTACAGTCTAGATCCTAGGAGTTTCTCCTTACTCTTTGACAGCTCCAGATCTCTAACAAGAGCATGCAACTCGTTCTGCGTAATCTTATGTGGTGAATCCGATGTTGGGGTTGTGAAGTTGGAATCTACAGCTGCTATTTCCTGTGGTTCTGCTTCTTCTTTCTTTTCCTCTTCCTCCTCTGAGTCCATATCGTAATGTTCTGGTGGCTCCGGGATGTATAGGTTTTCCCCATGTGGCACTGGACAAATAGCAGACTCTATGTTGGGTAGTTTAATGTGTGTTTCTTTTTTTTCTTTTTAGGAATACCATCTTCAACGGAAGTGTCATACAAAAAGCAGCAGTCACTCACGTATCATAGGAATGGCAAATGGCCTCGACCTCCTCTTGCCATTTAGCCAGCTGAGAAAACGAGCTGTAAAACTATTACACACTATATTCGGAGCCCAGCTCCTCTGTTGATCTCCAGTTTTACACCGTGATAAAAGGTATTTCACGCTTTTGTGATGCAAATGTAAACTGACAGGCTCCTCTCAAACCTCTGTGGCAAGCAGCTGCTTGAGGGGGGATTTATTGTTTTTTTATCAGTCTATGGTTTAACTTACTGCTCTCCCATTGACTGCATTTTTAGAATATAGAAAAGTATTTTAAAACATTATTGAATTTGCCCCTTTATAGTAACCCCAGCTTCAAGAAGGAAATATTTTTTACGTTACTCATCTTACCATTCGACGATTTACGTATATATGTAAATGGTAGCTAGGTAGTCACTGGAAGGAGAGCTATGCACTAATCCCCTGTGATGATGCATAGAAACTGCCAGGCCTAGCACCTAATGTCCGACCCCGCCTTCTCGTGGTGCAGACCGTTAGTACCTTTCAAAAGAGATACTCTCTTGTGGAAGTGAACGGAAGGGGAGGGCTGCCAGATTAGTGTGGCCTACTGATCTGGACAACTATGGATACTTTTCTTTTTTTTTCTACCCTGCTGAGGAGTGGTCAACCACACAGGGTCCTGGTGCTGACCATATAAACACACTGGACTGGTCAGATATATGGCTCTGAGCTTGATTATGGATCCTGATTTTGCTGCACTGGTGGGCTTCTGTGGAGGGAAAATCTTCTGCTGTGTTTTCTGTTTGTTTGTGGGTTGACAGCCCCAAGTGAATAGATTCACAGGATATGTTTATCAGCTAGTGGATAATCCTGAGCAGAGGTCATTTGCAGGCACCTGAACTCTTTGCTTCCATTGGCATCGTCAAATTCTACATGGAGGAAGTCTTCCAGTGTAGATGGCTTCAGCCTTTAGTGGTGGGGGAACGGGTCTTTGCCCCATGTCTTGCGATTAGTGGGCTGTTTGATATTGTCGGCATTCCCTCTCTCAATAAACATAGTTTCTTTAAACATCCCACTAACCATTTTCTCTCCATAGGTAGTTGGAATGTAAGGACTCTGCACAAAGCTTTTTCTCTTGATATCCTCACACAAGAATTCCACCATTATAATTTAGATATTCTCGGCTTGCAAGAGACCAGATGGACAGATAAAGGTCAGATTCTTAAAAATAATCTTAAATTTCTCTTTTCAGGGATGGACGACAATAAGCATCACCAAGGCGTTGGTCTGCTTCTCAGCAGACACGCTAGTGATGCTCTTCTAGGATATGAGTGCATTAATGAAAGGTTTCTTACAGCAAAATTTCAGACAAGCGTTAAAGACTTGAATGTTATCTGCTGTTATGCCCTCACTGAGTATGCCGATGAGGATGAGAAGGATAGGTTTTATGAACAACTTCAGGATATTTTGAATTCTGTCAAGAAAGGAGATAGTACCCTTGTTCTTGGTGACTTCAATGCCAAAGTTGGTACTGACTCTGACCTTTGGGGAGGAGTAATAGGCCCTTTTGGTATTGGTAGCTGCAATGGCAATGACCAACGTCTCCAACAGGTAAGTAAACTCAATGGATTCAGAATAACTAACACTTATTACAAACACCGCGACATACATAAGTACACATGGGTTTCACCTGATGGGCTGCATAAGAATATGATTGATTATATATTAATTAACAGCAAATGGCCTAACATGGTTCTGTTAGGAATACCAGGACATATAAATAAAAACTATAAATAAAATAAAATAAATACCCCCTCAAGCAGCTCTTTTAGCAAAAAAGGAAAGAGAGGGCAGAATTATTTTAGTGGTAAGGCACTTGAGTTTATTTCAGAAAGAAAGAACTGCAGGGATGTCCTTAATCAATACCCTACTATTACTAATACAAAGCATTACAGAGAGCTTAATAAACGTGTAAAGGATCAGTTAGGTGCTGATAAGAATCTTTGACTTGATGATTTGGCTGACAATGCCGAGGAAGCAGTTAGACAACAAAACAGCAGAGAGCTGTACCAGATAGTTAATGTTTTGTGTGGTAGAAAACGGACAGGCATACAAGGATTGAAGGATAAACAAGGTAAGGTTATAGAAGGGGAGGATTCTGTCATGGCTAGGTGGGCTGAGCATTTCAGTGATGTTCTAAACAATGTAGTTAGTTCTACTCCCATTGTTTGCAATGATGATAGATGAATTGGTGGCTTTAATGTTGGCCCTTAACACAATCTGAAGTTATTTTGTCTGTTTCTAAACTTAAACTTCATAAATCCCCAGGGGTAGATGAAATTACTACGGAAATGCTTAGAGCTGGGAATGTTCGGTTAACATTTGGATGACTGAAATTCTGAATATCTTTTATGATAAAGGCATGGTTCCTAAGGATTTTACCAGAGCTATTGTTATCCCTATTTTCGAAAAAGGTGATCGCTGTTCTTGTGATAACTATAGGGGTATCAGCCTACTCTCTCTTCCAGGTAAAGTTTTTTCCATGATTGTGCTTAATAGAATTAGGAATCTGGTTGACAGTCAATTGCGTGATGAGCAATGTGGATTCAGAAGTGGTAGGGGATGTGTGGATCAGATATTTTCACTTAGGCAGATTCTTGAGAAATGTTTAGAGTTTCAGAAACCTTTGGTTGCTAGCTTTGTTGATTTCAAAAAGGCTTTCTACTCTGTTGATCGTTATAATTTGTGGTTGATTGTGAGATCATATGGTATACCTGACAAGTTAGTTAACATAATGAAAGCTCTCTATAATAACACTGAGTCGTGTGTGAGAGTTGGTAAGGCTTGTAGCAATTGGTTTAGCATTACTTCTGGTGTTCGACAAGGGTGCATTTTGTCTCCTTTTCTCTTTAGCTTGGTTATTGATTATGTTATGCGAAATTCACTTCAGGGGAAAGATTTTGGCCTTAAATGGACTGGAGATACGAAAATGTCTGATTTAGATTATGCTGATGATTTAGCCCTTTTGGCAAATGATGATTGATGCGATGAACTCTTTTATTCGAGCTGTTGATGAAACTGGTAGTAGAGTAGGTTTGGTTATAAACAGAGAGAAAACTAAAGTGATGAAAATTGGTCAGGCAGACTGTGATTCAGTTAATCTGAATGGTTGCAGTCTTGAGCAGGTGTCACAGTTTAATTATCTTGGGAGCTATGTAACAGATAATGGCGATGTGCGGCATGAGATTAACAGACGAATAGGGATTGCTGTCGGGACTTTTAAGAATCTATGGAGAGTGTGGAGAAATAGGCGTATACCCCTAAAGACTAAAATTAGACTGTATAATAGTTTGGTTCTTTCTAGGGTTAGTTATGGTAGTGAAACGTGGACGCTGTGTAAACAAGATAACAGGAAACTAGATGTTTTTGATTCTAGATGCTTACGCAGTATCTTGGGTATTAGGTGGTTTAACTTTGTAACTAATGATGAGGTTAGGCAATGGAGTCGGCAACCTTCTTTAACCAGCATATTGTGCAGAGAGAGACTCCGTTGGTTTGGCCATGTTGCCCGTATGAATAATTATAGATTGGCGAATTGGGTTATGAACAGAGTGCCTAAAGGCCTCAGAAAGAAGGGGAGACCTAGGATGCGGTGGGAAGACAATGTCAAACAGGACCTTGTTAGAATTGGTGTGCAGTGGCCAGATGCAGTAGATGTAGCTCAGGATAGACGTGCTTGGAGAACTAAATTGCACGGTCTGGTTGGACCTCCGTAGCCCATGGCTGCTTGAGGATGATGATAATATAATTAATTTTAAAATATTACTTCAGTAAAAACTTCAAAACTTAAAAAAAACTCTCCACATCGATCAACAAGCTTGGGCAATAGTGGTTACTGCTTATTGCCTAAAATCATAAATCAAAATCAAAAATCGAAAAAATATGAGTGTACGATTTATCTTTAATTGAATGCAACGATATCTATTGCAGTTTAAAGGATATTCCACTATAAAACCAGCTGGGTCAGCGTTGAGATTTATCTCCACAAAATTATCCACCCTGCCCACGGTCAGTAGGGGACATCGATGGGCTTGGAAAGCCCGCCGTCCGTCGGATGGGACGTTAAGCCGTGGCTCCTTGTGCGGGAGAGCCATACCCTATGCACCTTAAAGAACACGCTGGATGGGCTTGACGGGAGGCTACCATCTGTCTCCCAACAGCTGTTCCAGTGGTTCTCCTCCCCCAATCTTCTCTGAGCCTTTGGGTTCCATATGACCTGGCCATTTAGCCCATGGTGTTCATAAAAGTGCCTCTCAGAGGCAACTTTTTGCACACGATGGGCAGCCCAACCCACGTTTTAGCACATCAAACCCAACCCAACCCACTATAAAAATTTGAATAAAAAAACTGTTTTTTTTTAAAACATGGCGAATTAATCTTTTGCCATTTATACATTACAAATGAAATGTTTATTTCGCTTTTATTTTCTTGACTTATTACTACTTTTTAATCATATACATTGCGAAATGTTATATACTATTTGTGATTGTAAATTTTTTCATTGTAAAAAAAAAATACAATTGTTTCATGTAATGTAAAGTTTCATGCACAATAGTCCTTGCTTTCCTAGGATCATATTCGATTTATATTATATCATTGATGTGACGAAGTCAATAAAGGTTATTATTATTAAAACAATATACATTAGCCAATTTTTGTCTTTAGAAAATGGAGAAGAATTAAATGATAGAAACAAGTGTAGTATTTAACACCCTGAGGCAAGTGTTTAGTGCTCTTGACTATTAATTGAAGGAACCTGGGTTCGAGTGCAGGATGTAGTTTGTGTGTTGTCTTTCTATCCAAATTTTGCCTTCCTCACAATTCTCCTCTTTAACGTTTTAAACTGACAGGCTCCTCTCAGACTCTGTGGGAAGCTGCTGCTTGAGAGATAAATATTACTATTTTTATTAATAACACCATTTCCGAAACCCTTAGTCCTATGTAACCTGATATAAAAGAATTACCAACTCCAATAATTACTCCACGTATTGTGTTACATAACTAATAGCCAAACTCAAAATTTAACTGCTAGAATGTTATCTATGGTGAAATATGGATTAGTCCTGCCATCTAGCGATAATAAAAAATATAATATATCAACGAAAAGCTTTTCTAACAATGTTGATGAAATAAGTTTAGAAAACTATAGCCTCTATCAAGACACAATTGGACGTTGCCATTATTTATGGTCTGTCAGTTTCATTAGGAGTTTGTAGTTTTCAGTACCATCGGACTGTTTACTATAAATATGGTGTACTAATGCAATTTGAAGTATCATGCTGCAAATTTTCTATGAGGCACACTGTTCGCATCTCATCCTACAATTAATTTTTATGGTAGCATTAGTTCAAAATTGACCTCATTATTTCCAAAGAAAAGATCAATCAATGAAAGCTTCTACATTTATATACTGAGTATAACGATAACATAAAAATTTTGCCCAATGTAATAAAAATGCATTTCTTCATTCGTTCTATTAATTCATAACGATCAATAGAAAGTTATTTAATTACAAAGCATTTTATGATCTATCCTTTGATTAGAGAGTTTGTTTTAACTAAAAATCTTCGTGTACCTTTCTTTATTAAAAAAGTAGCAAGTTTTTAATTACTTTTGATTTATGGACATTGAAGACAAATGTTCATATTTCTGCATTTATTATTATCACATCTTATCACACAAAGATTACTGGGAGCAACCAGAGTTGAGAGTAAGGTTTCCCTTGCCCTATAAATCGTTAAGAAATTGGGGAAAAATGAAATTTCGAAAACCCTGCGTCAAATATAGGCAAGATTCTTTTCAATTTTCGTTACTTCGCTTGAGTAATTCTACACCCATCTCTCGATTTACACGGTAGATACGTTCCGGGAACTTACCGAAAATCGAAACTGTGCAAATAAAAACCAATGATACTACTTTTTTATCCATAATGAAAAAAAGATGGATAGTTTTCGAAAAAAATCTTTGTTGTGAATAAAAGATGGTTGAAAGTTTTATTTACATATTAGCTGAAAGATACCCGGCGCTGCCCGGGTGTCATTTTTATTATTTTCACTGCACTGAAGGTAAATTTTGTAAGTACCCCCCCTCCCCCCCTAAACTTTAGAACAGATTTTCAACAGGAAGACATTTGCCTGCTATTTGCTTAGATCGTTGTTAACGGCTTAGTTAGTTCTGTGTAAGTCAGTGGTTCTCAACCTTTTATGCTTCACGCACCCCCTGGAAATGTGTATGTAACTGGCGTACCCCTTATATAGATAGATCAAACTACCGTTACAGTATAACAATGGGAATAAAATAAAACAATATATATAGCATACATCTAGCGACTTTTGAACTTTCACGGTATACCACAAAAAAGTTTACCGCGTACCCACGTTGAGAACTCCTAGCGTAAGCTATCAAATTTTATATTTTCCTTACCACAAATTTTGCTGCCATATTGCTACCGTGATATTCGGCACAGTCCAAATTTCCTGCACAGTGTCCCCCATCTGCCACGGTGATTGGTTTAAAAATCAGGTATCCTTTTGGCCCGTGGCTTCGTTTCTACACAAATTGTGACATCATGTGTCTCACTTTTAATCTGCACATTCTGTTGTTTCCTGCACTAAACGTTAGTGAGGAGTCCCCCCCCCAACATTTCATCACAGTTTGAACATGAAGAATTTCCCGGTGTTGCAAAAGTCATTGCTGACTGGCGCGCGCTCTCAGAGCTCATGACAAACGATCGAGATATTCATTTCGTCAGAATTTGGCATTCTGTAATTCCCGACGTACTTAACCAAAAGATCCCAAATTTCGTAGGCAGTTTTCCCTGCCTGACCCGATGTCGGGTTAGAAAATCAGGACCCTAGCTACAATGGAACGCTTCAATAATGCCTTTTGAAATATGGGGAACT
This sequence comes from Ryuthela nishihirai, assembly GCA_038380435.1. Lineage (NCBI taxonomy): Eukaryota > Metazoa > Arthropoda > Arachnida > Araneae > Heptathelidae > Ryuthela > Ryuthela nishihirai. The sequence goes on from JAWZYU010000012.1 coordinate 76,200,291, forward strand.
AGCACCGGCAGTAGATTTAAATGCTATTTCAACTCTTTATGTTCACAGTTAGGGAGCAGCAAATGGCAACAATAAATTTGACAGCGATTCCCGTTTTCCGTAGGAATAGCATGGTAAATAATTTTACTTCAAGCAAGGCCCCCTTTTGGACTTTCGACCTGAAATTTTGCACTGCAATCTGGACCACAACCAGAAACATTCTCTAAACTGTGAAGCATATACGAAAATTTTTCAAAAAGTTATGGCTGCCACAGACACACACACATAGGCACACACACAGACACACATATACACACACACAGACACACACATAGACACACATACACACATACACACATAGACAAACATACACTCATAGACACACATATACACATAGATACCTTCTTTTATTATATAGATTACTCATATATATTGTATATATATATAAATGTAAAAACTACAGGAAATAAAAAATGCAACACTTTCGAGAAGTTATGCAAATGTGACAAAATTTAGGGAGGCGGTAGTACAGTGGACCTTCGTTATATCGCTGCTCGCTATACCGCGCACTCAGTTATAGCGCGGGCGATGTTCGCGATAAGTTCAAACATGTTTATACATCTCCGTGCAGCGTTAGTGAGCATCGCATTTTATTCTTACTGCGTATTGAGTAATTGTGTATGTATTGAGTTCCTGCATGTATTTTGAATAGTGTTTAATTATTGTATGCATGATGAGTAAAAGAAAAGCTTACAGTGTGAAATTTATTGTGTCGCTGTGTCGCCACCGCGCCGCTCGGTATAACGCGGTTCACCTTATAACGCGGGTGTTGTTTCCCGCCCGACATGCGCGTTATATCCACTGTATATGGAAATCCCCCCCTATAGGGGACCACCTTGTCGTGGTGGGGGGCCTAGGGCCCAGCAACCCGGCTGAAGGCTGTGCCGACCGGATTGGTCCCCCGGTTGGACATGGCTAAGGCCAACCGAGGTTGAAGATGCTGCTGGCCGGCTTGATTGCCGGTCGGATGGTGACGGCGTCGGAGACCTCACCTCTCAGGACACCTGTGTGGTCTGTTCGACGGCTCTGCCGAAAGGTCTGAGCCCGCCTTGTAGGCACGAGCTGTCCAAAAAGTCTGGGTCTTACTAAGAGTCTCCACCCCGGGTGCCGATCGAGCTTGGATCTATATATCCTTGCACATTTGCAAACCGGGGAATAGATTAAAGTAAGGTTTCTTCCGGTGGTCAGCTTTCCTTCTATAGGACTGCTGCCATGTGAGGCTGGGGTTGAGGTGCGCCTATAGGGCGTATTCCTTGCCCCCGGCTCTAGATAGTCATGGCTTTTCATAACCAGGTAGTGCTGTACAAGCGGAACCGGGAATTGCCGTGGTTGCATAAGATCGCAACAAAAGAGATTCATTGTATATGGAAATGTATGGAAATTATTAGGTTTGCGGGACGATCGAAACGATTGGACATGCGCGAGCTGATGTCACAGGTGCGGATCAGTCAAACACAGATAAAGGCAACCAAAGCTCCTTGGTTGACAAAACGTTGTGGAAAATGTGGTAAACCTCTAAAGATGACCTTACGCAGACGTCGCAGCCGTTCCAACAGTTACCAGACTTTGAGCGTGGAAGAATCATCGGCCTTAGAGAAACTGGTTTGTCATACAGAGATTTGACCAACATGATTGGCCACAATCCCAGCATCATCGTACATATATGGCGCCAGTGGGTTCATGAAAGATCCAGCACACGCCGACAAAGATCAGGAAGACGACGTATGAACACGGAGTGACAGGACCATCATTTGCGACGCATGGCATTGCATGACAGATTCGGAACTACAATGCAACTGCAAAGAGACTGACAACAGGTAACACATCAAATGCTTACCTGTCGGATGGTAAACAACAGTCTTTTACAGTTTTCATTGCGAGTCTATTGTCCGGCACTGCATTTTCCCTCACATCCACTGACATGCAAGCACGTTTTCAGTTGTGTCGCCTCAGACAGAACTGGAACGAACAAGAGTGGAGTACCGTAGTGTTTAGTGACGAATCTCGTTTTTGTCTTGGTCAGCACCATGGTAGACAACGTGTTCGCTGTCATCCAGGGAAAAATGCATGTGACCCAATGCATGTGACATCATCACACAGCTCCAGCACCTGGTGTCTTGGTGTGGGGTGCCATTAGTAGGACATCTCGGTCAAAACTGGTCATATTAAGGGACTTTCTAACTGTCCAACGATATGTTACCAACATTTTGCAGCCAGTGGTTGTCCCATTTGCTCAGCAGCATGGAACCTTTTGCCAGGAAGTGTGGGGACAGGACTCCTGTCCCCACACAGCCCACATTAGTCTGCAGTATCTACAAGAGCAAAACGTTCGGGTACTACCATGGCCAGTACGCTCGCCGAACCTTTAACCTATTAAACATGTCTGGAACATGATGGGCCGACACCTCCAACAACACTCAAGTGGTGCGCCAACCATCTCATTGAAATGGAGTAGCGACTTCGCGCTATTTAGCGTTCTGTCCCTCAGGAGGACATTACAGAGCTGTACGATAGCCTTCCCCGCCGTATTCATGAATGCATTGCTACACGGGGCGGTTCAACATCATACTAATTAACCACTTTACCAGGTAGGTAGAGTGATAATTTTCCATATTTTTTTTGATAATGTAATCAATCATTCATCTCAGTGTATTCTAATAGCTGCTTGCGTTTCCATAAAATGGCATTAATCCTTCCAGGTGTTATAATTTTTTGTTCCTGTAGTGTATATTGAATTGAATTTACTCTGCTCGCCGCAGACCGTACCGCACGCTAAGCTACGTACATAATACGTGTGAATACATATTGTTGTATCCTATGATATGTAAGCAAACTGGAGTGCTAACTATTAGTCAGTCTTACGAAAAGGATAAGAACATTTGAATTAATTCGCTTTTTGTTGGATTTAAAATCTCACACTTGTTATATTACTTTATTATTATAACATATCACCATTTTCATTACCAGAATACCAAATGATTTGTCTTTATTGTGAAACAAATATTTAATTACCAAATTCCTGCCAATTTGGAAATAAAAAATGCCAGTTGGCAACCCTGACTGACACAGCGCCGAGAGCTGAACCTGCTGCTTTGTTTAGTTACTGCCCGTGGCCTGCGCTTCAATCAATTCATTGAATTTAAATCATGTGACATGTCTCAACCTGGCAGCTACTAGTTAACTAAATACAGCCTAAGGAGGTACAGTGAGGTATTTTATAAGAAAAAAAGCGATTCAGGTAAAAATCAAGGAGAAAATGAATCAGATGACCATCTTGAAAATGAGTTAGCTGATTTAAATATAGCAATTGAAATTAAGGAGTTAGCTTTTGCTTATAAAATAGATCTAATTGCCAATGTAGATGAAGAAAGCAGCACCAAAAATTTACTGCACAACCCTGCAGCCAGTAAAAATTGGTGCAGAGAAATTATGTAGCCTTTATTAACAAAACTACGAAAAAGTTAAGAAAATTTGCAACAATATTCAGGAATATCCCCTCTCTAGAATGAAATTCTTCGAAACTATGTGAAAACAGAACATGGTAGCAAAAATATGTTAATTTTAGATTCGGAAACTCGATTGGACAGTTTATTGGGTATGACTAGAGATTTTTAGAAGCAAGAGCAGCAGTTTCTAAAGCATTAATTGATATTAAAGAAACGCAAAGTTTACCTAATGAAGAATTTGATGTCCTGCAAGATATTGTTACAACCCTGCAGCCAGTAAAAATTGGTGCAGAGAAATTATGCAGCCGTGATGCAACTCTGTTAACTGCTGAAAGAGCATTTGCTTTCATTATTAATGAGTTACAACAACAAAAGTCAAAATTCGCTAAGAAGATGAAAACTCTCTTACAAAAGGGATTATTGAGAGAAGGAATACGACTTTTGTCGGACTGCTTCAGTATTTAAATACTGGGGAAAATTGTGTGAATTCTGCAGTGGCTCCTGGCCTCCTATCGTTACCAAACAAAGAATTATTATTTGAATTTTCTAAGATGACATTGATTATACTTTTCAACAAAGACGAATCTCCATCTAGTTCAACCCTTCACAATCAGTAGATGACAAAAATCAAGAAATCGAGAATTGCACATGAGTCGCATGACATTGAGAAACAATTTAGGAGAGCAATTCAATCTAAGACAAAACCTGGGCCATCTTCAATGTTTTCTCAGGATCACAAATAATGTTTAGGCCTGACTTTGAAGCAAAAATTGCAATTATTCGAGGTAACTTGGGACCGAGCTTCCAACATTATACAATTAGTTGATTCACTAAAAACCATTCCACCGACTGTTGAATCACAGAGAGCATTTTCTACAGTCGGTTTATTTACCATAAAGTTGGAAACTAGCCTTAGTGATAGGAGCATTGATACCTTATGTTTTTTAAAGAGTTATTATCAAAAAACGTTAAAAAATTCATTTTTTAATGTAAACGCCGAAATTTTAAATAAAAAGGCTACATTTTCTTTTTAAACAAAGATAATTTTTTGTTATTTTTTCCCAAAGAAATTTATTTTATTTGTAAATAAATAAATATAATGTTCTAGCCTTTCTTTATTTCCTGTAAATTGTTTAATTTTTAAATATATAAACATAAAAAGTCGATTTTTCTAAATTTATCAACCATTCATGGAATTCTAGAAATCAGTAAAATTTTCCATGAAATTTCCCGGAAATTCAGGAAAGAAAAAAACTCTGAAAAAAATTTTCGAAGCCCTAATCTGAGAGAAATAATCCAATAATATTAACTACGTTGATTCTCAGCACGGTAACTTAGTAATTCGCTGCATTGTAGACAACATAACGAAAACAAATTTAAAAGAAATGCACTAACTAAATCAGAGTGTAAGGAAAAAAAATGTAAGAGTACAGCAAACAATGTGTATCAATAAATTCTGATTTTTTTTTTTGCAACGAGGTCTATCCATTTTTCCATCACACATTTATATTACATGTATAGATATATATGCGGTTAACCTAACACCGTCCCGTGGCTCGTTGGTTAGCACGCTTGGCTAGTGATTAAAAGGACCTGGGTTCGAGCCATATATGTTTGTGTTGTCTTTCTGCTGCGGTCCCGCCATCCTCACAGACCTTCTCCTGTGGCATATTAAACTGACAGGTTGCTGTCAGACATTTGTGGTACGTAAGTGCTTGAGGGGGTATTTATTTATTTGTTATATTTATACAGTTGAGAGATTTCTAATAATTTTATATATGTATATATATATAGAAATATAAAAACTAAAATCTGAAAATACTGTCTTATTTTTAACTTTTATATTAGAAATGTGATCTGGCTTAATTTTTCTAGTTCACGCCAGCCCGAACATGATTTAGGGAGAACAATTTCTGAAGCATCATAAGACATATATACACAAGTGCATGTCGATATTCATATATTTTATTGTTACATTATATATTGGAATTATTTTACGACAAATTTAAATTGTTAATGCCGTTTGGAAAGAAAAATGTTATAAATACTAGCATAAACTCAAAAATCGGGGTTTACATCATTATAAATGTAAAGAGTCATTCATTTATTAAATATAGAGAATATGTTAAAAATAATGAAAATTCGCATGGTGTTTATTTTTAATTACTAAATACTGATTAAAAGGTTGAGACTATAATAAAAATATTATATATTCTTACTTTTTTCAAAATAATATTATAATTCATAAAATAATTATTTGAAATTCAAATTATTCTGTGCCCCAGTTCACCGAAGCTCGAAGTGTCTGTTCTGTTCTGAGCCTGAAAATGTTGAGCTATTGCACAATACTGAAGGAGATGGAGTGTAAGAGGTCTAATAGGGAGCAACTCATAAGTCGGAATGAAAAACGTCATTTCTGCACTAGTTAACATCAATAGGCAGTTTAGAAATCGAAATTTCAAGAAAGGGATAGGAAAGTATTTCAAATTAGCTTTTGGAACAGTTTATCCGTTAAATATGTTTTATTCATGGAGTCAATTCTTACATCAGATTTTATTTTTAATTTAACAAACTTTATCGATGAATGGAAGCAACAAATACTTCATGTTTTAGTAGTTTTTGGAAATTCGCAGAAAGAATCACTACAATACTTTGATATAGTTTCTGCTATCCTCCAATCCTAGGATACAAATTTCAAAATCGGGTACTGCATTTGCATTTTCTATGGCCTTGAATAATATATGGTGATTTATTACCGCTGAAAATAAAAGTCATATTAGCACCGTCTACCTCACATGAAAGTTTTGGATAAATATTCAACTTGATTGGCAATTTTTCTATACTTCTATCACAATGTATCACATTACAGATTATTATTCACATTACAGAGATTATTTCTGTGTGATGCTAATGATATGAATGTTACGTGGCATCTTGAAATTTAGATTCCTAAAGAGGAAAGTCTGTGTTTGTATGGATTTTCCTGTTTCAGAAATCATGCTAATGTTGAAAGTTCAATAAATAGTCGAATTGAACCGGAAAGGAATAGGACGCTGTGTCGGTACATAAAAATATTATCAGATATTTTTCACTGTGCAAAAAATGTACTTCCCTCACCCACGCCCCATCGTTCCGGAGCGGGGAGTTGGCTCAGTCGAAATCCCACCAGGATTCAATTTCTCAGGTTCGAACCGCAACTATGCCAGAGTTAAGCTTTATCTCCGCTACACCCCTACCCTGCTCATGTAAGAACGGATATACCAACGGGCTTGGAAAAGCCGCTATCTATCTGATGGGAAGTTGAGCTATCCGACTGATAGCGAATGACTACACGTACAGGAAGAGCCCTACCTTGACACACTGGATGGTCTTAATGAGAGGTTTCCATCTGTCTCTTAACATCTGCCAAGTGGATAACCTTCCTCAGACTTTCCTGAGCCTTGTGACTTGCCCATGTATCTAATGTGTGCAAAATCTACTGCACAGAGGTAAAACAACCCAAAAGTCCCTAACGTTCCGGTTGATCAAATGTTTGTTGGGGGACATGCTTTCCTAAGTATTAAATATGCCTCGATTTACTGAAAACTTCTTTTCTACCATACTAATTCCTTAAGTGTTCCTGCTATTTGAAAGAAAAGAGGCATTGACAATGTGTTTCAGGATTTCTACAAATTCAGTGATTCAATTCAAAGATATAGCAAACTATTGCAAACATATTATTTCTACACCATAAATTCCAAGGTTTTTTTTTTCTGAAGGTGAAGGTATTAAAATAACAAGGAAACGTAATATTGACTATATATTATTGATTGAGGAGAGAAAAGAAATAAAACTGTGTCTATTGCATGGATCACAAGCCATCGGGACTCTCTCAACTGGCACATTAAATAGAAAATCAATATAACATTAAGAATTATACAATAATTTAAAATTTAAATTACGCATATTAAATTATACAAAACAGCCTGCTTCTTGTCTGCCTGGGGATCTACCGACCTTACGGGATCAGTCCTTGTGGCTCGACATTTTCTCCGGGGAGCTATTGTTCTACTGAGTTTCAGATATCCTGTGGCTTTGTCCAAAGAAAATTCACCCTAAAAAAACTGTTCAATGAAGATGCTGTTTAACCATCTCTCAGTGGCCAAATGATTATCACGATTTATTACTAATCAAACGGACCTCGGTTCGAGACCCGGAGGATAAGATATGGATATTTCTGATTTGTAGCATCTTGGACAGAGAACGATCCTGGTTTGTGCAGATCTTCTCATGCAAGGATATGCATTACTAAAATGGGACTACTATGTATTACTAAGACTGAAATTATTCTAATATATATTACGTCGAATGCAACAACGTCATGTTTTCTTAAGAAATTATAATTGGAAGTTGATATAGCTTAGTGAAATATGTTCTCAAGTATTTTGCTTGAAGGAAACGTAATTATTAAAAAATGCTAGCAACCGAACAAGATGAATAGCTTACGTTTTGTAGGTTTGGTTTTTTAAGTAGAATCTACACCAGTGTTTCTCAGAGCGTTCAGTAGATTCTACTCAGTAGAACAGAAAGTTTTTTTTTATTGTCTTAGTTTTATTTACATTACAGTTTGGGAAATTATACTTTTTTATAGGGGCATTGAATTAAAGGGTTTTTTTTTTATAATTTAAGTATGTATATTTCTAATTCTAAATATTTCAGCTTCAAATACGTCTTTCGAAGCTCTTTTTATTAACTCTTTTTCATATTTTTTTTAACTTTTACATTGGAATAAAAACATGATGAAAGAACTATACCTGTATATTTCTATTTTAGTTTATATTTTGTTTCCTTAAAATATATAAAAAAATTATTAACCATACACAACTCATAAGTTTTTCCTGGGTAATTTGAACTATTATGCTGATTTATTCATATGATAACAAAGGTATAAAGGAAAAATTATCTTTAATTAATTAATTTTAATTATTTAGTGGGATCCGAATCCGCCCGTTAAATCTTTGCCTCCTTTAATCATACCGGGCAATAAAAATATATGAATGAATAACTGTTACCACCCGTTAATCTAAGGGCGGTTATAAGTCTCAAGATGGCCATTTAGAGACGCAATGAAAGATTTTGTTCACCAAAACTTACACTCTTAACTTTACTAATGGAATATTTAGCAATCGATATACTTTTTAACAGCTTTTCATTTGATCTCTGAGATAGTGAAGGAATTAAAGAGTTTTTCTTCTTAAAAAAGAAAATGACGACCAAACCTTGCACCCCTAATAACCTAACTAGCCTTCAGAAATAAAAAATGACTGAAATTGAAAACAAAAACATGCCCAAATCTTTCGCAGGGGTCATGGCCTCCGTGGACCCCCTTTCTTATGACCCTCTCCCCCACACTGCGTTAATCAATTCGTCATGATGTATGAGCGAGACTTTGTGAGGAGTCCACACTGCAAAACAAGTTGAGAAACACCGATATACACCATTCACCAACATCACAATAACAAAAATAACGAAAAGAATTTTTTTGGAAAAAGTACAAAAATAAGCAGAACTGAAAGAAGCGCATGGGAAGAAATTAAAAAGGAGAAAGTATTGATTTATTTGTTTACTTATTTCGAATACTTCAAATAGTTTCGTTAATTTTACTTTTAGAAAATTTTACCGAAATGATTCTCATTAATATATACCAAACAAAAACAGTGTAACTCTTCAGGAAGTTCAATACATTCCAAAAATAGGTTTAGCGCTGAGAAATTCATCTTCAATAAGTCTGGGTGCAGTCTGGTAAATAATTTCTACTGGCAAAAAATCGATATCATACATAATCGATTTTCCTGCGACACCTTCACTGTTAGTTTTATTTTTCGCTTCTCACTGGTTGTAGACCTTTTTTTCAATCCGATGAAAACTTTCTTGAGTTTTGTAAAACAAGTTAAGCTTGTTTAGAAACGATTGCTTCTTTCGTCAAAGCAAGTATTATTTTACTCTCCGGCCTTTTGAAAACTGCCTGTTTAAGAGCATGCTCTGCTTTCCCGTTAGCGCTCGATCGCTGCTTCACAAACCAATAAACGACTCGGCAAATGAATGCAAGGTGACTTTGACGCTGTCGCAAGCACTACATGTAAAAATATATCCTTGAAATCTTATCAAGCCGAACGGTAACGCGTATTATGAACGTAATGCACACCAGGGTCACCTCTGCTGTGACGATGCGAAACACTCGGGAAATGCAGCCGCTTCTCGTCACTGGTGAAGGGAAACCTTAGCAGAGAATAAAAATAAGCACTCATTTTTATGGCTTATTGTTAAATGGGATTTTATTTGAAAAATAATGAAAGGGAGCGATGATTTATCGAACACTTGAAACGTCTGAATAAAAGGAGACGTCTCATTCTCTGCTGTTATTTTGTCCGTAACTTAATATGCTTGAGGATAATTTTCAGGCAAAGATAAATACAGGTGCTGTTTGCGAAAAATATTTTTCGGCAAAATTGATAAATTAAAAATTAGAAAACCTTAAAAAATTATCCTCTTCGAATATACTCGGAAAAGAATAGTGAAAAAGTTCAAATGTTTGTAATTGATATACCGAATGAATATTTTAAAAATTTAACGTTGGTGTTACGAACTTTTATTAACGAAACCATTTTCCCCTTTAACTTGAGAGTAATTATTTATCAACTTTAGAAGTCTTTAAACATTTTGTTTCAAAAATGCATGAAATGTACGTACTTTTAATAATTTTGCCTCCAATGTCCTTACCAGCATTTTGAAATGGGACGGGAAAGGTAAGGCCAAAGCCATCTAGATACAGCCGGTCTGAACAGTAGTTTTAAAAAAGGAGCCATGAAACGAGGAAAATTAAAGGGTATGTATTAATTTTTTTTTGTTAAAAACTTTTGTTCTGTATTCCAAGAGTTATGAACAATGGAATGTTTAAATAAAAAAATAAATATTCACTCAAGCAGCTGCTTGCCACAGAGGTCGGACAGGTGCATCCCACCCGCTACTCTACTAGATAAGTTGTTTCAATTAAATTTTAGGGTCAATAGTTTGTAACCTGTTAAATATTCCAGCGTTCATAATTCTTTTAATACCAAACAAAAATTGTTTAAAATCAGATTTAAATAGATTTCATTGGGATCTTTAATTTATTTTGAGACATATTTTTCGCTAAAAATCATATTGAAGTTATTGAACTCTGAATGTGATTTTCTATTATATTTCTGTCCAACACCTGCATATTCTCTTTCTTATTACGAAAATTGCTTCGTATTCTGATTTAATCAGATATAAATTTTTACTGCTCTTTATTTCTAAAATTCGTGAATTTTATGTGTATATTTATGGATGTACTTTGTAAATGCGAAATGCTGCTTCTGCTTTTAGTTGCGTTCTTTCGTTTGAAGTGTTTTTAAAATTTAGCACTTTTGTATTTTTCTTCCAAAATTTTTAATAGTTGAAATGCCATCCGGGACACTTTAACACCTCCATGGCATAGTAAGAATTTGTGGTGGGGAGAGTTAATTTTTAATGCATTTATATATTATTGTTTTTTAAAGAATAATTTCGCCAAGGAAGGAGAGTTAAATTCCAACGTCTCGGATATGCCACTGCCGCAAACAAAACCCTAATTTTTGTTTTGCTTTAGTACTAGTAATTAACCACTTAAATTTGTCATCACATGAATTTCGAAATATTCAGTTTGCTTTCATTTAACACAAAGTCTAGAAAATGAAGAGCTTTTTTATTTTTAGCTCGCATTTTATTCCTTAGGAAGATGCTGATAATTATACTTCCCTGATAAAAGGAAATTACATTTCGAAGGTAAATCATATTACTTGCTGCATAGTTTCAATACATTTGGGTTGGGTTGTTTTACTTCTGAGCGACACTTTTTTGCACACCATGGGCTAAATTGCCCCGAAGGCTCAGAGTAGGTTGCGGGAGGGACTCACTGGAATAGCTGTTGGAAGACAGATGGTAGCCTCCCGTCAAGGTCATCCAGCGTGTTCTTTAACGTGCACGGGTATGGCTCTTCGACACATGGAGCCACATCCCATCCGACGGACGGCAGTCTAAACCACGCCCATTGGTGTCACCCCCCCTTCTAACCGTGGGCAGGGCGTGGAGTTTTGCGGAGATAAATCTCAACGCTGACCCAGCTGGGACTCGAACCTGGGAACTGCAGATTACGAGCCTGGCGCTCAACCGACTGAGCAACCCCCACCCCCTAATTTTAATTACAAACATGTATTCAATATTGATGCAGTCAATCGCCATCTCTTAGCCTCCTGCTGGGAAAAAATCTCTTACGGTAATGAAAATTTGAATAATATCTCAAGCCAGACATGTATTATACATTTGCTGTGAACAGGTAACGATCTAGGAAAAAATCGAGGGGGGGGGGGAGAAACATAAAGACGGGAAAATGTAAAAGGGCAAGAGACTACATTTCCAATACATTATAACATTTCCATCTCCGTTTTGCAGGTTAAAAAACAAAATTCTTAAAAAATGCATAAATACACATAATAGCATATTTTTTCCTTCCATTACCATTAACAGCATTCTGAAAGAGCCACATGACCCCCTTGTCCCGCCCCCCTCCCTAGATTGGGACCTGTTGTGAATGCAATAGACTGTCTGCATTAGAAAAATATATAACATTGCTTAAGTGTTTAAACAAATTACTTTAGATGCATGATCATGCATATTTTACTTGATAAATGAGCACGATAAAGTAATTGTAACATTATTACAGTGCAAAGCAGGGTGATTAAAAAATCTTGCCACCCAAAATATATATCCAGTTTTATTTCGAACAGTTTTATGGAATTAATATAACAGAATTTATAAGTGCTGTATAGCAGGTCTTCATTCTTTACTTCCCTCTCTCTCTGTGAGCTTTTAACCTCTGAGTACCTGTCATGTCACTCTAATTTATTTATTTTTTTTTTGTTGCATTTTATTGTTTTCTTATTGTAAATATTTTTATGTATTAAGTGTGTTCTGGGAAGTGCTACTGTGGGGATGTGACTCTTAAGATGTTGTTTTTGGATCTGAGCTGGCTGTCTGCGTGGATGACGTGGATGACACGCCTTTTATGACCGTTTTACAACTGGCCTGGGCGCGAGGTCGCACGTCAGAGGAGCCGAGCGTTAAGAAACAACACTTTTGAGCACAGCTGTCAAACTGGAATGAAGTTTGATACGTGTCAAGGAGATGCCGCTCTTGCTCAAAAAGAAAAACCGTTAAGGAGAGGGTTCGGTTCTAAGTGAGAATCGAGATTCTTGGTGAATCTGATACAGTTCTGTGGATTCTGTGTGAACCACATTGTAGGCAAAGGTTAATTATCCTTTCACGCAGTTTGAGGTTGGTAACGTTAGAATTTGCAAAGTCTATGGTTCTCCACCTCATTGTGTAATTGTTTGTAGCAGCAAAGCAGCAAAAGCGTACAGAGTTGAGAGCATCCCCAGCACGTAATTGTATATAGTGTTAATAAACTGTGTCATTCCTATACAATTCTCGTGCGTGAATTGTTGGAGATATTTTTATACATCACTTGATGTAGCAAATCTGAGGCATACGTCGGTACCGGATGTAACATTCCACGAACCTGTCATTTAACTGAAGTAAGGATGAATGTAATTAAGAAAAAAAATGAATTTTCCTCCAGCAGCCAGGACATTTGGCCCAGTCCATCACATTCTGGCATGGTCCAACCTGATCAGCACGAGAACGTCACATCTCGCACGGTCGACAGGATTATCGTTTATATGCTGAAGAAGATGTCCATTGTTATAAAAGAAAAAGAGGAAGAAAATTTCCACGGAAAGAAGAAAAAGTGCATGAAATTTAGAAGAATTTGTGATTCTGTGTCAGTGATTCCGTGAGAGTGAGGAATCTGCAAGCAGCTCAGTGGGCTAAGCCGCATCCAGTGCAGTGTTCTGCAGAGTGCAATTTCCCCAAGTACTACGTCATCGAGATCTTCGCTGAGGTTCCATGTGACAAGGTCCATCACTGGAAAGAGATTCCTAGTTTCGGGAAGGAGACTTTAGGTGCAGCAGGCCAGTGAGCAGAGCCGATCTTTGCGGGAAGGAAAGGTCTGTGGTTTTTCTGTTTTTTCTATTTTTAGATTAATTTGAGTTGCCAACGATACTGAGGAGTCGCAATAAAACTAAGGGTGGAACTGAGCAGGACAGTAGCATTGATTTAAGTGTAGGCTGGGGAAAGTGGGGAAGCTACTGAAATTGATCATATTGATAGCGATTTTGGGGTGGAACAGGGTGCTAGCGGATGTGGTTTGAATCCGGTCGAAATGAGTGATTCAGGTCCAAATTCAGTCTCGGAGAGGGAAATGTAATACCGAAGAGAGAAAGATGAAAGAGATAGGGAGAAGGAAGAAAGAAGGGAAGAAAGAGATAGGGCAGAAGGAAGAGAGAAAGAAGAAAGGGATAGGAAAGAAATAAGAGAGAAAGAAGAAAGGGATAGGAAAGAAAGAAGAGAGAAAGAAGGAAGAGATAGGGAAACAGAATTTAGGCGATTAGATATAGAAGCAATAAGATTATATATAGAAAGATTCAAATAATAATAGCCATGGAAGTCAACGTTTGCTAGATTCTGGAGATCTAAAATTAAAAAGGCTTCAGAAAATTCTAAACCCTAATAACTATCCCTTACCGAAAAAAGCGGAAGAATTACCAGCTTATTTTGAGATAATAGAGAAATTCTTCAAACAACACGAAATAGCAGATAACTTGCAGGGAATGCTGGTGCATCCTTTGCTGGGGGAGACAGCGTGGAACATTTTTACGCTGCTGAGTGACGAGAAGATTCAAAGCTATGAGAAAATTAAATCTGCTAATTTAAAAGACAGCCAATTGACTCCGTTGGAGTATAAAAGCAAATTCGACTCGACGTTCAAGTTCTCTACAGAGATCTGGACTCAGTTTTCTTCTCGAATGAAGAATCACTTGAACTACTATTTGAAGAGCCAGGAAAAAGATGATTCTCAAAAATTAAAAGAGTTGATATTGGCTGACAAAATTAAAGATCTACTGCCATCGGATGCGAAGAATCATGTCACGCTGCAGGAGAATCGGTCATGGAAAAATTGCCACGAAGTCGCCGAAGTTGCAGAGAATTTTCTGTGGGCACAAAGAACCTGCAAGATTCATTCACGTGAAAAATTTAAATCGGAAAATAGAGAGAACAGATTTGGCCAATCAGCTACAAAATTAAATTTCAGTCACAGGAATGTAGGACAAAATTAGAACTCTGAAAACAAATTAGCACAAAACAAAAGTACTGATTTTAAAAGAAAACAGAATGAGAGCTTTTCTTCTGAATCATGCTTCATCTGTAATCAGAAAGGTCATTTGGCTAAGGAATTTAGCAAGAATAAGAAAGTGGCCAGATGTTTAATGTGAATGCTTCTGATGACTTGGGCGAGCCCTCTGGACATGGTGTAATTATTGCGAGAGTTGGTTACCAGTTTATGATGACACCAGAATCAGAAGCAAGATTGGCAGGCTGTGACACAGAGAACAGGAAATGCAGAAGTCGGTGTCGAGGCATAGAGCCTTTAACAACAGTTTGCATTCAGTGTGAGGGTAAAATGTTTGGTGCTATTGTGGATTTGAGGGCTCAGATTTCAGTCATAAAAAGTTCGTTAGTCCCAGAGAAATATATGGAGTCAGAGGCGAAGGTTGTATTGGTTAATGCTTCCAGAGGCCAACTGGAGGCTACATTAATCACTGTCCCCCTCAAGTGGACTGCCAAAGGAAGTCAGGCTGGGAGATATAAGGGGAAGTGTGAGATTTTGTGTGCGATGATGGAGGATTTGAGTTACGATATGTTAATCAATCCGGGTTCTCTCGCTGCCCTAGGGAGGTTGACTGGGAAGGCCAAGAATGAGGCTAAATATAAAGGACTACGAGAAAAGTATTAGAGAAGTGAAATGTTCAATGAAATTCAAAAAATAAGGATTTATGTAGTAGAGATGTGGCTGAATTTAGTGAAGAAAAGATTTATCTTGATGATAAATGTAAAATATTACATAAGGTGATATAGATGAGGAGGAAGATGATAGTAAGAATATTAATATCAGAGAAAGAGATTTAGAGTGTAATGATTTGAATGAGAGCAGAGCCAATAATAATGTAGAGAGTGAGAAAATTAAATGTCAGAAGGATGAGGTTAAGATGTATTTACATAGGGATTTATCTGGTAGAGCTGTTGATTAGTGTACTGTGATTGACGAGAATAATAAAATTAATTGTGAAGAGAGCACACTCGATGTCTGTATTAAAAAGACAGAAGAAATTTGCCACGTAAGGCCAGATAAGTTTTAAATAGGTGATATATGTAATTCTGAGGCAACAGATAACATAGAAATATTGGATAAGAATAAGTCAGTGGAAATTAGACAATTAATTAAAAGTGATAATCTAATTGAGGAATTACGTAAGATCAGAAATGTAAATATCCAGGAATTAGATTTTAAATGTGAGGACGACATTAATGTAGAGGTTTATGTAAGTAATACTGATAAGGAGAAAATATTAAAGAAGATAGGTGAGAGATTTTTAGACAGAAATGATCTTAAGGAAGTAGATTCGATAATCAATGAGAGAAAAGTGTTAAAAGGTCAGTTAATTGTGGCTGAAGATATGAGAAGAAAAGAGAGGCGGTTTCGTCTAAATGACCGAAGTAGTTCCACTAAGGTTAGAAGAAGATTTGGCCAAAGAGCAGATCTAACAGATAAAGATTCCGATGTTCATAGAATCATTGGACAAAAATTGGATAAATACAGAAGAAAGTACCCAAGTAGACCTTAGTGGTCAGTAACTATTGATAAAAAGTGTATTAATAGTAGGCGTAAATTCGGTGTTAACAGAGACGGGGCTAAAGGACTTGTTTCTGGAGTAAGGCACTTATCTCGTTCAAGAATAAGGTTTCAAGTCAAATACGGAAGCTCAATGAAAAGTAGTGATAGAATAAATAGGAGATTTATTATGTAAAGGTCAGAAGGCAAAGGTAATAAGCTGTGGGGAAACAAGTACTAATGAGGTTTGAAAATAATAGTACCTTTGGATTGATAATAAAGAAGAATTGCAAAATGAAAGATAAAGCGTGGGCAATACCATTTAATTATGCAGGAAGTAAGAGATTTACAGATGTCTAGAAAACAAAAAGGGAAGTATTTTGGATGTGTCATCATCCACATCGATACAGGACATAGAGCGAAGGTAAAATGCCGGCGAACCTGCAAAAACTCTAAACACTCAGAGTTGGCCTATCCAATAGCACTATGTCTTTAATGAAGTTCCAGGGGGTGTTGTTAATTAGGCTAGGGGTTGCAATGGAAAGGGATGAGCTGGCAACTCAAAAGGGTGTAAAAATCACAAGGGACGGAAGTCACCCGACTCACTTATGGGGAGATGTTCTATTCGGACAGTCAAGGTCACCCGATCTGCGAGCACTGAAAGAAGTGAACTCAAGTTAATTGCTTCTGAGTGACAAAGACGTTTTCAGCACTACAGTAAATTAACTGGACAATCTTCGGGTGAGGACATTGCTCAACAGCCTAGCTGAGTGTCATGGATATTAGAGTGACAAAAGGCCATGAGTTTTATAAGTATAATAAAAACTGATAAAACTCTTTGAGGATCGGACATGTCATGTCCCTCTAATTTATTTATTTTTATTTATTGTTGCATTTTATTGTATTTTTCTTATTGCAAATATTTTTATGTATTAAATTTGTTCTGGGAAGTGCTATTGTGGGGATATGACTCGTAAGATGTTGTTTTCGGATCTGAGCAGGCTGTCTGCGTGGGTGACGTGGCCGTGAAGCCTTTCAAGGCCATTTTACAACTTGCCTGGGGAGCGAGGTCAGAATACAGAGGAGTCGAGTATTAAGAAAAAACAGTTTTGAGCATAGCTGTCAAACTGGAAGGACTTTTGATACGTGTCAAGGAGATGCTACTCTTGCTCAGAAAGAAAAACCCTTAAGGAGAGGGTTCTATTCTAGGTGAGAATCGAGATTCTTGGTGAATCTGATACAGTTCTGTGGATTCTGTGTGAACCACATTATAGGCAAAGGTTAATTATGCTTTCACGCAGTTTGAGGTTGGTAAAGTGAGAATCTGCAAAGTATGCAGTTCTCTACCTCATTGTGTAATTGTTTGCAACAGCAAAGCAGCAAAGGCCTACGGAGTTGAGAGCATCCCTATATACATCCCTATATAGAGAGACCATCCCTATATACACAAACTGTGTCATCCCTATACAACTCTCGTGTGTGAATTGTTGGAGATAGTTTTATACATCACTTGACACAGTAAGTCTGAGGCATACGTCGGTATGGGTGTAAAAACCCATGAACCTGTCATTTCATCGAAGTAAGGGTGAAGGTAATTAAGGAACAAATTCAGCGTCCTCTGGTGACCATGACCTTTGGCCCAGCCCATTACATTCTGGAGTGGTCCAACTGTATCGGCGCGAGAACATCACAAGTCCTTCGCTACTAATTATGTCAGAATGGCACTACTCTGTTGCTTAATTAACTGACTCTACTAATATGTATATTATTATATATGTACACTTTTATCCCACACCTCAAATAATACAGCACACTATCATATAAAGAGAACAGCGACTGCTGCCCGGCAAGTCACTAAATGAGACAGTAGGATTCCCAATCCTATTAACAAGGCTATACCTAAGCCATCTGGTGTTCTGAACACCAGCACAAAAGAAAGCGGTAAAATACTGACAGATCGAGGATCACAGAATCCTCTCGTACAAGAGTCCAGATGCAACTGTCTTTTTTAAAATTCATTTCCGTTGTTGGAAATGCTGCCAGTGCGATCATGTCATATAATTCGGAGGGAGGGGGGGGGGGGTAAACTCACTCGACCCCATCAGGTACTCCCACGTTCCAAGCTAGTGGAGACCTTTCTGTAATGCCGCTCCAAACACGGGACTTTATTAAGCACATATGTAGTTTTTCACCGGGTCCAGAACTGCCCTTCTAGTTGCTAGTCAAGGCTCTGCAGAAAAATGGCGCTCCTGCCTTGCACCTAAATGATCTAGTCCCTATTTGCTGAAAGTGATCTTCTGTTTCCTGAATGCAATCACGAACTCTTTTAACCACGTTTGATGAGACTTAACCTCAAATGTGGGCAAAGATTTTGCTTGGCAGGTCGCATGAGTCAGTCTTTCGAGGCCCAGTTCTGTGAAGAATGGACTATATGCATATCTCATTTAGCACTGCTCTGTGCAGCACTGATTAATTATAGCACTGTTCGTCTTTGCATTTAAATATACACTTGAATCCATTGCGGTAGTAGCCACTGTAGCTGTAGACACTGGTCTCAAGCGAGGCAACATTGGACTACGGAATGGAGGACAGTGTTGTTCACAAATAAGTCCCAATTCTGTTTCAGCTTGCCAGAACTGGGACTCATCTGTGAACCCTGTCCTCCAGTCCACATGTGAACAAATTGCATGCCAGACGGCCGTTTGTCCACATGGTGGCGGTGGTATTAATGACATGAGGAAGCCTATTGCATTAGCTGTCATATGGAATCCCCACCATAGTAAAATGGTATCGGTTGCCATCACATTCTGGCGGCCAAACACTTCTACCCCATGTTTCGGAAGCGCTAACTGCAAGATAATTACATCAATGACATCGTTAATCATGTGGCATGACCCTTCCTTTCCACCATGACTGGACTGATTCAGCAGCAGGACAACGCCACACCACACATTGCACGTGCAATGATGGACAGTGTCATTGTTGTGGACAGTCGGTAAGGAGGAAGAATGACATAGGTTTTTATTTCATCACGTGGAATTAGATATTCTGCTTTAACTGCACTGAATGTGGTGTTGGGCCAGATGACAAACGATTTACTCACTCTACAGTAGAGGACGATCAATTAGTCCCTTGATATGTCCGATTAACCTTGCTTTTTTTTCCTTTTTTTTGCTCTTTTCTTTTGATTTTTTTATGAATATTCTTGTTAGCTATGTCTGTTTTGAATTTTGAAGGCCTTGATAGCAACTATGATGTTGCTTATGTAACTACAGGTTTAGAAGTGGAGGCTTGGTTCGAAAATAATTATAGTTAGCTTATTCACAAAAATAAATTAGGAATTGCTCATGTTAATATAAGAAGTCAAAGAAAACATTGTGATTCATTAAAATTAAGTATTAACAATTACATGGAACACATTGATTTGCTTGTTTTAACTGAAACAAATGCAAATAAATATGAAAATTACTATTATAATATTGATAAATTTAATAAAATCATAAATGATAATATAAATAAAAATATTAGGAGGATTTCAGTATACTATAAAGAAAATCTAGATATTGAAATTATTTCACAACAAACACTTCCAGCGGAAATTATATATATATATAAAAGTAAAAAAAATAATATATTGTATCATGTTTTAGCACTATACAGATCGCCTAGTACAGATGTAAACTCTTTTCTGTTGAATTTCCGAAATTGGATGGAAAATACAGAAAAAGAACAAAATTAGATTTTAATAGGTGATTTTAATATCGATACAATGAATACTAAAAACATGGCACAGAAAAATATATCACACTATTGGCTGAAATGAATTTTGAAAGATTAATAAGGGAAGCTACAAGAGAAGAAATAGTAAAAATAAAATTACCAAAACCTGTATAGATCATATTGTTGCGGATTACAAAAATGGATAGCCACTGAGCGTGAGTATTAAAAGCTATATTTCAAAACCAAATTCAATACTAGGTAAATTGTTACAAAGGAAATATGGATGAAGTATCTTATTAACAAATCAACTATTAACATGCACAAGTCATCAATCTTCCTGCGTAGAGCACACAATATCAGCTCTGTGTATTTTACTAAATACTACCTTTTACTTGATTTACCAGGTCACCCGAAGATCTTCACTCGTAAACCAATTCTCGTCCTGTGCTAATAACTGTTCACACACTAGCCGAACAAAAAGACAGTCCGTGTAGACATTCGAAGTTAGCCATAAAAGTTCCCACTTTTATACTTCCGTGTATACACAACACATCAAGTTACTTCTTGATACTTAACGATAAAAGATCCCACTTTTATCCTTCCGCGTATACACAACACATCAAGTTACTTCTTGATACTTACGCGCACTGTCTCAGAACAGCTCACCGTCCATTTTCGAACTCTCCGACCGTTAACACACAACGACCGTTACAATACAAAACGACCGTTAACGCTCCACTCTTCTTCTCCAAATTCTCCCAACGTTCTTATTCGTTGGCTGAAACTTTGCTTTCGGTTGCCAGATTCTTCTGTCGTAACACTGCCCCCTTCCTAGGTCTTGTTCGTCCCGAACAATTCTGGATTCCAAAGCTTCTTCAGTTCTTCGATGAAACGGAGCCAAACGATCCACGTGAACCACCTTGCACTTTGTAGCTGGACGTCGACGAATGCGATATACCACGTCTGTGTCAAAATGAAAGCGAATCTCATTATGACGTAGATTTCTTTTCTGACTGAAGCCTCGTCCACAAATATAATACGTGTAAGGCCTATAGCCCTTGTGAACACGTTTATGTCTCCGCAGGGAGAAGAATCGACTAAGAGTTTTCGTGCAAAACCTGTAAAAAGTTTTCTTCTTTGTCGAAAGTTTTCTTCTTTGGATTTTTACTTCTATCAACAGTAACAAGGAATGAAAGTCATTAGTGACATAAAATCTAGGGAGGAGTTTCATCCTCCAGTCTGACCCTTTTGTCAGTTGACTTTCACTTAATTCAGAACTGTCGTGATGAACCTTCAGCCATATTTCACCTGATTCAATTTGATCCCCAAGGTGCTTCACAAATATAACATCAGCTCCATAATTCTTTTTAGCTCTTCGGTCCATCTCCTCCTTCCATACTCTTGCTAGAACTGCAGCTTCTAATCCGACAACCTTACCTGTTTCTCCTGTATAAGTGAAATCAGTGATGTGTCGGGCTGCTAGCAATATTTTTTCTGTTTCACCTTCACATAGCCAGCTTGCAACATCTTCAGATACTCCTTGTTCTATTAACATGTTACGAAACTTGTTCAAAGCATTGCCGTTATGCAGAACCTTACGGACACGTGATGCTTCATCTACCCTATTATCCACAATGTTCACAAAACGCAGAAGTTCTCCTAACTCTTCGACGAGCTCTTGCAGTTCCAAGGATCCGTTACCAAGGAAACACTGAACAGCTTCCATCACTTCCAGAGAGTTGTCAACAGAGTTTTTAAGAGGTGAATCCATGTTGCTGATAACAGCTGAACAACTCAAACTCTTCATTCCACGAGCTTGTGATGCTGCAACCACTTTCTTAACTAAATCAACAGCAACATCTTCTGTACTGATGAGATCAATAGCTCCTTTTCCGAATTCAACATCATAAACCAAAGCACACACTCCTTCAGCCAGCTTTTTGGACACAATTGAGCATATCATTAGAGGAACGCTATCTATGGTAGCCATCAGATCCTTGTAGCGGTAAATCTCCTTATCTGTTGGCACCAGCTCCTCTGTCTGTCCTACGATGCAGCATCCGACGTCTTCCATCATCTGCTCGATTTTATCTTTAGTGCAGTCGACTGTGAAGCCAGGGATGGATTCCAATTTGTACAGAGTATCTCCCGTCAATTGGAGAGCACGACCGGAGATCATAGGGACCTTGAGACCTAAAGCAGCAAGTGCAGGAGCCAAGACAAGACTCACTTTGTCGCCGACACCTCCTGTGCTGTTTTCATCTACCATCCGATGGCGCCACTCGGGTCTCCAGCAAAACACATGACCCGAGGAGGTCATATTTGCTGTTTCTTCCGAATTCACTTTCTTGGAGCTCTCATTGTAATTAGCCAGGGAAATATCAGTCATGATTGCCAAATTGTTCATTCTGGAGATCAGCGACGAGTTCTGTAACATGATATTGTCCACTTTAGAGCTCTTGTAATCGTGATAAAACTTTTCTATATCCTTATAATCTAAATGGTTATAATGTCCAAATCTGCACATTGACTGTTCAGAAAAGAAATTCAGCATGGTTTCGTTGAGATTGTCTGAGGGCTTTACTTCTCTCTGATCGTAACTCTGAGGCTTAGTTTCATCCAGAAAGTTAGTCTTTGAAGTACCGTCTCTGCCTGAAGCTCTTTTACTAGCATCACCTGTTATGCTTCTAAGCCATTCTTCGGAATTTTTCTTTCTTAAATCCCCACTTTCTATAAACGATTCGAGTGTGGCTATATGCTTCGGAAAAACCTCTCCGACTTCCGCGGTAAAGTCGAATGGCACTTTGTATCTATGATGAATGGACACTTCTTCTTTACTCGGACCACTCTGCGAAACGTAAACTCTGTTTCGTTCCCCCTCATTACCACTCGTTACTCTGCCTTTGCGATAATTGTCCATGACGCATTTTGCTGACGGCGAGGAATAGAATACCTTTCGTGTGGATCTCTCTTCAGATCGTGCCAGACTTGTATACCTAGGTATTTTGAAGTGCAAAGCGTACTGTATAGTCTCACAGCTCTCTGATCTGTGTGATTGTTCTTCACAGTTCCTAGACATGTCACCAGCGACATAGACACTCTGCCATGCATCAAAAGTAGTTGCGTGGTCAAAGGCATTATCTGCGCTATCTCTACGATTCTTGATTTTCAGTAGCAGATCCACATTTTTATATGCGTTGCCTTTCTCTTTTTCTTTTCCATGTTTACAATCTAACTTAACACTATCAAGATCATCTTTTTCACTGACAAATTCAACATTTAAACTATTGCATTGTCTATTGAGTTCGGTTTTATGATCCTTGAAGTGATCAATAATCTTACCAACTCGAGAAGCCACTTCAGTTCTCATCTCAGTATTTTGTGCGGCTATTTCGGCTTTCAAATCATCTTTTTGAGAAACTATCTCCGTTCTCAACTCATTATTTTGTGCGGCCATTTCGGCTTTCAAATCACCTATTTTATCGCTTTGGGCGGCCATATCGGCTTTCAAATCATCTTTTTGAGAAACTATCTCAGTTCTCAACTCATTATATTGTGCGGCCATATCGGCTTTCAAATCAGTCATCAGCTTTATTAACTCATCCATACTTCTAGTGAAAGGCATTCAATTAAATTAATCCCACTCCTGACACCAAATGTTGCGGATTACAAAAATGGATAGCCACTGAGCGTGAGTATTAAAAGCTATATTTCAAAACCAAATTCAATACTAGGTAAATTGTTACAAAGGAAATATGGATGAAGTATCTTATTAACAAATCAACTATTAACATGCACAAGTCATCAATCTTCCTGCGTAGAGCACACAATATCAGCTCTGTGTATTTTACTAAATACTACCTTTTACTTGATTTACCAGGTCACCCGAAGATCTTCACTCGTAAACCAATTCTCGTCCTGTGCTAATAACTGTTCACACACTAGCCGAACAAAAAGACAGTCCGTGTAGACATTCGAAGTTAGCCATAAAAGTTCCCACTTTTATACTTCCGTGTATACACAACACATCAAGTTACTTCTTGATACTTAACGATAAAAGATCCCACTTTTATCCTTCCGCGTATACACAACACATCAAGTTACTTCTTGATACTTACGCGCACTGTCTCAGAACAGCTCACCGTCCATTTTCGAACTCTCCGACCGTTAACACACAACGACCGTTACAATACAAAACGACCGTTAACGCTCCACTCTTCTTCTCCAAATTCTCCCAACGTTCTTATTCGTTGGCTGAAACTTTGCTTTCGGTTGCCAGATTCTTCTGTCGTAACAATATTAATATTAAACTGATTAAAAATATGTCAGAAAATTCAATAATTCAAAACAAGCAAAATAGCAGATCACTATATGATATTAACACTGATTAGCAACACCAATAACAATTTCAATAATATTAATTATAGTGAAACAGACCAGGAAAATAAGAATTGGTCATTTGACCATAACAATATAAACAAAGCTATTTCTGAAATGAATTAGACTTTAGAAAATTATGGAGACAACCCAATGGATGAATTAACCTATATAAAGTATTTAAAGACATTTATGATGGAATTTTAGGAAAAAATAGAATATATATGAGGAGAGTTGGAAAGGTAAAAAGAAATCATAGCAAAAGTTGGATAACACCGAACTTGATAGAATTAATTGAAGAAAGAGATAAAGATTGGATTAAATTTAAAAACAATGATAAAAGTGATGCTTATAAAAATAACTATAAAAAATTAAGGAATATGGTTAATATTCAGATTAGAAATCAGAAACAACTTTATTATAGAAATAAACTTATAATGAAAAAAAAAATGATATGAAAACTACCTGGCAATTAATATATGAAATATTAGAAGGAAAACAGAAAAAATCATCGGACGATGTAATAATTGACAATATGGCCAAAAAGAAATTATCTGTGGAAGAAATAGCAAACAATTACAATGACATTTATAATACACTAATTTTACAGATAAGAAATACAAATCACCAAGACGATATAAATTATGTTCCAACCATGATACAAAGAGTTTTGAAATCTATCTATATACATGAAATCACTGAAAAACAAACTGATGAAATAATTACTTCATTAGACACCAATAAATCACCTGGTTACGATAATGTTTGCATTAAACATATAAAATAATATAAAGAGACACTACTAAATATTATATCAAAAATTATAAATCAGATTATATTTACTGGGAACATACCTACTGAACTCAAAACAGGTATTTTAAGACCTATTTTTAAAGGTGGTATTAAGGAGAATTTTTCTAACTATCGACCAATAACATTTCTGCCTATTTTTTCGAAAATAATGGAAAAATATATTTATAATTCTGTTTTTAACTTTTTACTTAAACACAACATAATTAATGAAAATCAGTTTGGCTTTCAAAAAGGAAAAAAACACAATTCAACTAATTTCCAAAATTGCAAATAATATTAATAAATCATTGAATAATAGGGAAAAAATTGTAACTATGTTCTTAGATTTAAAGAAAGCCTTCGATACAATAGATCATAGCATTTTACTAAATAAATTGGAAAATTACGGTATTCGCGGTATATTGTTAGATTGGTTTAGAAATTATTTATCAGACAGATACACAATTACTAAAATAAAAAACTGCCACAGCAGAAAAGTAGTTACACGATGTCGAATTCCCCAAGGCTCAATTTTAGGTCCTTTATTGTTCCAAGTATACATAAATGATTTGTTCAATACAAAATTAAATAGTGCTATTTATCTATATGCTGATGACATTGTTTTAATAAACAGTCAGAAATATTTAAATAATAGTATTTCAGAGGTTCAAACAGATTACAATAATATTATTAGATGGTTAAATCATAATAAAATCTATTTAAATGAGAAAAAAACAAAACTGATGATTATTCATTCACCAGGATTTCATATTCATCAAAACCTCTTTATCAAAACTCATAAAATAAATTGCAGAAAAAAGGATGCTTCAAATTATGAATCATTATGCAGTTTCCCACTTGTTGAGCAAGTAAATAAAATAAATTACTTAGAAATCATTTTTGATGAATATTTTAGGTGGAATGCCCATATATCCCACATATGTGAAAGCTTGAGAATATCGGCGATAAAAATTCAAAAATTGAAATACGTATTAAATATGGAAACATGTGTACTATTTTATAAAGCAATATGCGAATCTATTTAAAATTATGGAATAATTGTGCATGGAACAACTAACTTAACTAACATAAATAAAATAGAAAAACTGCAGTTTATAATAGCTAAAAATATTATTCCATCTCATTTGCAAAAAAATTATAAAACTTCTACAGATAGATTAAAATTTTTAAATCTTTTATCCTACAGCAATTTATATAAATATAATGTAATACGTAATTAAAAATTTTTTGACGAAACTTGCAAACTAAAAATTCAACATAATAAAAATACAAGACTTCAAAACCAAGGTTATTACAAATTGCCAAATTTTCGAATTAATTACGGGAAACATACCTCCGAATATCAAGTACCACTTATATTTAATGCTATTCCAAAAGAATTACTAAATATAGATTCTTTTAGAAGATTTAAAATGGAATTAAAAAATTATTTGGTATTTTCTAGTTAGCTGTTTTTTATGTGTTGTGTTTTGTGGATTTATTTGCTGTACACCATTTTTGTGGCTGAATGATCTATGTTTAATATAATTCATTCATTTTCCTGCAGATAAGCTATATAGCTTTGCGGGTCAAATTGTAAATGTATTTGTATTCTTTACTGTTATGAATAAAAATTATATTCTAAAAAAAAATTACCTTCACCCTTATTTCGGTGAAATAACAGGTTCATGGGTATCGTACTGACGTATGACTCACTACGGTACCTGCAACAGTAAATACTCATACTGACGTATGACTCAGACTTGCTGTGCCACGTGATGTACAGAAATATGTCCAACAATTCACATATGAGAGTTGTATAGGTACATACGACACAGTTTATTCACATCTATATACAATCACATGCTGGGGATGCGCTCGACTCTGTAGGCTTTTGCCGCTGCAAACAATTATGTAATGAGGTGGAGATCCGCACTTTGCAAATTCTCCTTTACCGACCTCAAACTCGGCGAGAGGATATTCAACCTTTCCTACAACGTGGTTCACTAAGAACCCACTTCAGTTCCACAGAACTGTATTTGATTCACCAAGAACCTTGATTCTTACATAGAATCGAACCCTTTCCTTAAGGGTTTTGTTTGAGTAAGAGCAGCATCCCTTGACGTGGATTCAAACATCTTTCCTGTTTGACAGCGATGCTCAAGACTGTTGTTTACTCTCGCTGCCATACTATCCATCGCCTGAACTCGCGCCCGAGGCTAGTTGTAGTTGGTTGGTTGGTTGTTTTGGGTTTAATGGCGCATTAGCATCTCAGGCTATAATGCGCCAAACAAATGTCAAAATAAATGCTAAAAATCATAAGGCCCACAACCAAATTTAAAAAGTACAATACACATACACAAAAAAGGTAAAACAATAAAAGGAAACATTGGTAACAAGAAACAAATGTATAAATATGTAATAAATATAAAAAGAACCCAGGTGTAAGTGACCTGGGTTATACATGTGAATAAAACTATAGACGAGTAAAATATCCAGTATATTTTAAAAAGTCGAAAACAGTGTTAAAACAGCAATTATCTGATAAAAGATGTCCGAGTGTAAGGGGCTCGGACGGAAAATCGTGAAAGTTAAAAAACATTCTTCGTTCAAGGTTAAAACAAACACAGTCAATTAAAATATGCTTCACAGTTAAAACGGTGTCACAAAACTCGCACTTAGGTACTGCGTCCGCCTTAAGTAGAAAAGAGTGGGTTAAAAACGAGTGACCTAAGCGGAGCCGAGCAAGGACAACTTCCTCCTTACGATTCCTGCGGTAACAAGACTGCCATGGTTTGACGATAGGTTTGATCTCAAAGAGCTTGTTGGTAAGCTGTTCTGACCAAGATCTCTGCCACTGTGCCCGGAGCTCGATGGTGAAACGCTGCCGGAAATCCACATATGGAACCGGCAACGGAGAGTCGGACAGGGGCGTTGCTGACCTGGCAGCAGAATCTGCCAAATCATTGCCCCTGATTCCGACATGACCGGGCACCCAACAGAAGAGAATCGTGGTGGTGGCTGCCAGACGATGGAGCTGCTGGCGGATCTTGGAGAGAACAGGGTGAGGCCGATGCCTCACCGAGATCAAAGCCTGTAGCGAGCTAAGCGAGTCGGTGTAAAGCACACACCGACGATGATGCTTAGCTGCTATATGGTCCAAGGCAATGCTGATAGCATGCAACTCAGCAGTGAAGATGGAACACTGCTGTGGGATCTGGTCTGCAATGATTACATCACAGCAGACCATGGCTGATCCCACTGAAGTGCCGGACTTCGAGCCATCTGTGAAGACAGGCAAGAAGTCCGGGTGCTCAGCACGATGGCTGGCAAAGAGTTGCCGGTACACACAGTCAGGTGTAAAGGCCTTCCCCGTCCTGCACAGGGAAAAATCGCAGGAAGGGGAAACAGCGAGCCAAGGTGGAAGTGGCTCAGCTGTCGACTGTGCGATGCTATCGAGACTGGTGTTGATGTCTCTGAGGTAGCCTCGGACACGCAAACCGAAAGGACGAATGGCAGTCGGCCGATTCTGGTATAACATTTCCCACCTGGGACTGAAAACGCAGTCCCAAGTGGGATGGCCTGGCAGGGATCGCAATTTTGATGCATACTGTAGGGACAACTGCTGACGGCGAATAGATAAAGATGGTTCATCGGTCTCAACGTAGAGACTCTGGACCGGTGAAGTGCGGAAGGCCCCCGTGCACACACGGAGGGCCTGATGATGGAGTGGGTCCAGCACCTTCACCACCGAATCCCGGGCAGAGTCATACACCTGGGATCCGTAGTCCAGTTTCGACCGGACAAGTGCACGGTACAGGCGGAGCAAAGAACATCGGTCCGCCCCCCAAGAGAGGGAGGAGAGGACCTTGATGATGTTCAATGCCCGCGTGCACTTGGACCTGAGATGTCGAATATGTGGTAAAAAGGTCAATTTCCGGTCGAAGATGAGACCGAGAAACTTGGTCTCCGCCACAACTGGAATGATGTTACCCCCGAGCCGCAGCTCGGGGTCCAGATGAAGATTACGCTTGCGGCAAAAGTGCACACAAGCGGTCTTCTGTGGGGAGAACCGGAACCCATTGGCCGTCGCCCAAACCGAGAGATTGTTCAGGGCAGTTTGCAGTTGTCGTTCAATGACCCTCATGCTGGACGATGAGCAAAAGATGCTAAAGTCATCAACATAAAGGGCATTGCCTACAGTCGGAGGAAGTTGCCGTGTAATGGAATTTATCTTGACAGCGAAAAGCGTAACACTCAGGACGCAGCCTTGTGGCACCCCCTGTTCTTGGGGGAAAGGCCGCGATAGAGTGTTGCCGACACGAACTCGAAAAATACGAGAAGATAAAAAGTTTGCAATGAAGATCGGCATGTGACCTCGCAAGCCGAAGCTGTGAAGGTCACGAAGAATGCCGAATCTCCATGCCGTGTCGTACGCTTTTTCGATGTCGAAGAAAACTGACACCAGGTGCTCTCGACGTAAAAAAGAATTCCTGATCGCCGATTCGAGGCGGATCAGGTGGTCTAAAGTAGACCGGTGCCTGCGAAAGCCACACTGGGTGTTGGAAAGAAGGCCGTGATGTTCCAAATACCAGGCCAGCCTGGTATTTACCATCCTTTCCAACACCTTGCAGACGCAGCTCGTCAACGCAATTGGACGATAATTCGAAGGAATCTTGGGATCTTTTCCTGGCTTAGGGAAGGCCAAGACGATGGCCTCCCGCCAGGAGTCCGGAAACTGCTCCTCGATGAAAATACGGTTGAAGAGTCGGAGCAGTCGATCCTTACTCGATGGTGAGAGATGTTGGAGCATGGCATAATGGACATTGTCTGGCCCCACAGCAGATGCACGAGAAGTGTGCAGAGCAAGGCGAAGCTCCTCCGCTGTGAATGGCCTGTTGTAAGACTCCAGGCCATTCGAATGGAAGGACAGCGGAGAGCGTTCGGCCCTGCTCTTCTGGGCCAGAAACTCGGGGGAGTAGGAGGACAGAGAAGAGATGGTGGAGAATGACTCCCCCAGTATGTCGGCAATTGCTCGAGGCGCAGCAATTGCCTGTCCATTGTGCTCCAGGATCGATAATGAGTGGGACGTGTACTTCCCACCCATCTTCCGGACCTTATCCCACACGACCTTAGAACTGGTCGTGCGGGTGATGGAAGATGTATATTTCATCCAAGATTCCTTCTGGCTCTGGCGCCGGACGAAACGGGCTTTCGCCCCGGCGCGTTTGAATGCTTCGAGGTTGGGGGACGTCGGATATCTCCGAAACACCCCCCAAGCCTTGTTCTGAGCCTTACGAGCTGCGGTGCAGTCGGGATTCCACCACGGTTTTGGGAACCGTGGAAACCGAGTCGAGGTCTGAGGAATAGTAGAGGCAGCTGCATGGACGATACAGTCCGTCAACTCCGCCACTGCGACATTGATGGGCTCCTGGCTGACAGAGTGCTCATCGAGCTCAGACAAGAGCTCGAAGCCACTCCAATCAGCCCGATCAAGCCTCCACCGGGAGACACGCGAAGGGCTGCAAGGCCCCCCACGAGAGATGGTACACACCACGGGGAGGTGATCGCTTCCATATGGATTGTCCTCGACCTCCCATGTAAAGAGTGGAAGGATCGAGGAGGAGCAGATGGTGAGGTCAATGGCAGTGAATGTGCGGGTTGGGGTATGAAAGTAGGTACTGACACCGGTGTTCAACAGGGAGAGCGATGGATCCAGGAGCCACTGCTCCAAGACCCGGCCCCTCCCGTTGGTGTCAGCACTGCCCCAGAGCGGACTGTGGCCGTTGAAGTCCCCCATGATGAGGAAGGGGGACGGCAGCTGCGAGACGAGGTCATCAAGGTCATCCCGGAAAATGACGCTTCCGGGCGGGAGATAGACAGAACAGACAGTCAACGAAAATCCCACAAAGAGGCGGATGGCGACCGCCTCTAAATTTGTGGTGATGGGAATGACCTGGAATGGAGAATGGTTGCTCACGAGGATGGCAACACCTCCGTGAGCTGGACCATCTCCATCCCGGTCCCGGCGAACGAGAGAAAAGTGCCGGATAGTGGGATTGTTGGCTGTCTGCAAGAATGTCTCCTGAAGGCACACGCAAAGCGGTTCGTGTGCCCTCAGGAGGACCTTGATGTCGTCAATATTCCTCTGGAATCCACGACAGTTCCATTGAAGGAGTGTGGCCATCTCAGGTCTTGGAAGAATTGGCGGACGACTTACGATTTATTTTAACCGTCGCCAGCGACGGTTTTGGAAAATTGGGGCGGTCGGTGTCCATGTCCTCGGAGTCGTCCGAGCAACACGGATCAGAGACCGCCGAACGAGGAGGTAAAATCTTCTTTTTGGGCCCCGGCGGGGGACCCTTGGGTTTAGTAGGTCTTGCTGTCTGTGGGCGGGGTGGAGGGGGCCTTCCGGAGGTGGAAGTGGAAGGCACAGACACAGGAATAGAAACCGGTGTCGATGTCGAGATTGACACCGACGTCGGCTTCGCCTGCGTCAAGAGGTACTTTGCAGCAGGCGAGAAAGATTCAGCTGGTGGAACGCTGATGTCGGTCTGCACCGCCACGGAAGCCATCTTAACGATGGGCTTTCCGGCAACCGCACCGGCATAGGAGACCTTGCCAGGTGGGGCAGGCGGTGCAGCGAGCTTTCTCGCCTCTGGATAGCTGATGTTATGTAGGGTCTTGAGGCGCTGTACCTCTTTCTCCTCCAGCCACTTCGGACAGTCGCGGGAGTACGCCGGATGTTCACCACGGCAGTTGACACAGCATGCCTTATCTGCTGTGCAGTCAGGTTCGAGATGATCCTGACTGCCACAACGAGCACAGGTGGGCTTGCCCCGGCATGCGGTGCGGGCATGGCCAAACCTCTGGCATTGAAAGCAACGCAGAGGATTGGGGATAAATGGCCGCACCTCGCAGTGTAAGTATCCTGCCTTGATGGAAGTAGGCAGGCGTGGTGTGTTGAAAGTTAGAATAAGTACCCGGCTCGGTTCTAACTTTCCATTACGGCGTGACGAAACCCGGTGGACTGCGATCACTCCCTGGGCCGAAAGCTCCGAGAGGATTTCCTCCTCAGAAACCTTGAGGAGGCCCCACTCGGAGATCACACCCCGGGAGGAATTGAGCGTCTTGTGCGGAGTGACTTCGACAGCCACTCCACCAATCGCTGTAACCTTTAATAGAAGCTCCGAATGCTTGGAGCACGCAGTCTCCACCTGCAAGTCACCAGATCGTAGGCGCTTGACAGATTTCGGCTCTCCCGCAAGACCTTGTAAACCCTTGTTGATAAAAAAGGGGGACATGTCCCCAAGAACCTGGTCACCCGTAGAGTGGATGATCAGGAACTTCGGAGACGGAGACACACACGAAGACGAAGGCAAAGACAGAGAAGTTGGGGGTTCATGGCGCGCCCTCTTCGCGGCATTGTTCGAAGAATTATGAGTAGGTGTACTCATGGTTGTGGTTAAAAAATTCAGTGCCCGTTGTCCCCACCCACCATGGAGTCCAACAAGGGGACGCCCAGTTGGGCGCCAGGGCTGCCCGGGCACCATACCCACACAGCCAGTGAGCCAAGCCCTCACTACAAAACAAAAAGGAAAAGTAAAAGAGAAATGGTGGGAAACTCGACGGAGTTCCCACAAAAGAAAAGAAGCAACAAAGCAATAAAG
This sequence comes from Ryuthela nishihirai, assembly GCA_038380435.1. Taxonomy (NCBI): domain Eukaryota; kingdom Metazoa; phylum Arthropoda; class Arachnida; order Araneae; family Heptathelidae; genus Ryuthela; species Ryuthela nishihirai. The sequence goes on from JAWZYU010000012.1 coordinate 76,233,161, forward strand.
TGTGAGGCAAGAGCTGGCCTCACAAAAGAAAGAAAACTACAAAACTAGTAAATGTGTGGGGAAACTCGCAAACCGTTGTCCGGACGGTGGACAAGGTTACTCACTGAACAGCATAGTTGACCCTAGCAGGACCAGCCCACCAGCCGATTGATCCTGAGGGGGCCGCCCCAGGACCTCCCGTTTACCTGAAGCAGAGGCCAAAGCAGTGTATAGCAGCGGCCCCGGAAGTCGCTGCCCAGCCCCGCGACAGACAGGCTCCCCAATGGCAATACGGCCAAAGGGGACCCCACCAGTCATGAGCTGGGGAGAGAAGACGGGGACCCCTGAGCAACTGCCAGGATCCTCGTTTCCAGGGACACGGGTCTCCGCGCACGGCAAACACGCGGGCGAGCGTTTAGGACCCTGTGAAGGTAACCGAACCTGCGGAACCTTCACAGGGTGGTCCCCTCACCACGGACAGGCTCTCGCATCGAGGGGAGGCTAGTTGTAAAAGGCCATAAAATGGCTTTTCAGACTCAGCATGTGCAGCCAGCCAGCTCAGACCCGAAAACAACATCTATTGGTCACATCCACAAAATAAGCAGTTCCAAAAACCCACTTAATACGTAAAATATTTACAACAACAAAAATATAATAAAAATGCAACAATAAATAAAAATAAAGAAATTAGAGGGACATGACAGTTATGTCCCTCTAATTTATTTTATTACCAATTTTATTTTTCTTGTATATATTTGTGTTATAAGTGTATTTTTCTAAAGTGTCTTAAATGGAATGTGGCTCATTGGTTGTCGTTACGGGGCCAAGATGGTCTATTCTTCATACGCTCACAGAGACAAGTGCACTAAATGGTTTTATTACACTTCTGTCACTGCACCCCGACTAGTAGCCAGAGGTGTTAGTAACGAAGAGGAGGATGAAGGGGGACAGGGCGATTCGAAGGAAATAGACTTCAGTCTGAGTATTGCTGATAAAGGAAAAAAATTGTTTGTTTTAGCCGGAGGAAGAGCTATGTCACTTTAAGTGATATAGCTGTTTCTCGGGAACCCTAAAGCAGTAGGGTTTGGTTCTGTGTGAACCAGATAGTGTAGGTATGGATTAAGACATCCTCTCACTGAGTTTTGAGGTCGGTAAAGAGATTTCTGTAAAGTACAGATTTCCATCTCATCAAATAAATGTCTGCAATAGTATAGCAGCATTCAGGTTTTATTAAGCTGATTGGAGAAAGTCTATAAGAACATCTACAAAGCCATTCTGAGAAATCTTGAGCGCAGCTAAGGTCCACGGAATCGACCACATTCCTATATATACATATATGTGTGAATACAAATAAACAGTGTGTTATCATCTACTATGGTACATTCGTTTATTTCATCTTTCTACACGACATTTGACACAACACATCTGAAGCATACCAAGACACGGATGTTAAAACCCACAAATTTGGGTTTCACCTAGAATTGAAATGAAGAGTAATTAATTGGACTAAATAAATTCCTGTACAAAGTGCTGTGGAAGAGTGTACATTTTCTTCCTCTATGTCCGTGACAGACAGTCTCCAAGGTGTGGAAATTCTCCCATGATCGCCATACTCCCCGGACTTTTGACCCATTGAGCATGTGTGGGAGCTTATGAGTCACCACCTTTGCCATCTCCCTCTGGTTGTGAACATGGTACAGTTGCGTGCCCAAATGGATGCTGCTTGGAACGCCATGCCTGAGGACACCATTAACCATCTGATTGATGGAATGCCGAGACGTCTATAGGCTTGTGTACCCGCCAGAGGTGAACCTATTATATACTGATGAATGTGCGAATAAAGGCGTTCACACGTTCTGTTTTTTGATCATTTGTACATATACCATCACAGCTTCCGTCCTGTCAGTTTCGGGTGTATATATCATTTCCTTTGCAGTGTTGCAATTCACACTTTGAGCAGTGTAGTAGCGTGGTTAAACACCTACTGAGCAGTAATCCCTCCCAACCCCACACTTCAAACAAATTTAAGTTCCTTTTTGAGTTGCTCGGCTCTTTCCTGATCTCCACTTGCGGCTTCTCTCTGGATTGATTATTATGGAGGTTAAAATCAGTCGAACCACCCCTTTCTAGCAGTAAATGGTTCCACAGATTTTTCAGCCTTAGCTTTTTCCATATCTTCTTATAAGGGCCCTGGGTTCGAACCTGGTAAGGCATGAATGTTTGTGCTGTTTATCTACTGACATGCCACCATCCTCATAGACTTTCATTTATGGCGTTATAAACCGACAGGCTCCTTGCCATTCGTCTGCGCCAAGTAGCTGCTTGAGGGAGTAATTTTTTTTTCTTTAAGAAAAGATAAATTTAACGGAATTTTATGTTAGGCATTATCATTAATAAAAATATCTAGAAGTAGCTACATTTAAATCATAATAGTCGGCCTGGTCCTAGTTCATTTTGTTGCCTGCAGTGTAACAGCTAACTTTTCCAATGTAAAAATCGATTCTTTATTTTTTTTTAATTGATCCTACTGTTTAACTTGCTAATCCTAACTTATCGCACACATGGACTTGCCGTTCACCAAATTTTTCACCAAATTAAATTCATTTCAAAATGTTTGATATAGTTTCTAAACTCACACTTTTCCTTTCTTACCGACACTAGAGGTCCTGTATAGTTAGAGGCTGTCCATCTCGGTGATTCACTGCCATTGGTTGATTGAGTCACGCGGTTTATGGGCGCCATATTTTGTTGTACCGTGAGACGAAAGCCTATGAGTTAGTGTATGAGTTAGTGTATGTACCAAGTTAAAACTTCTCTGTTTTTATAGTTTTATATATTTCTACCACTTTTTTTGTTTGTAAAAGCTGTCATATTTCATGAATGTCTCACTGCGCTGCATTTGGGTGTAAAAATTTCAGTCAAAGAAATAAATTAATGAATATTTTTCCCCGACAAACTCAATGAGAAGACGACAATCGACTGCAAAAAAATTCTTATTTCTAATATGGTATTATTTTATGGGGTGGCCTTTATGAATCAAATTTGAGACCTATTCAGAATCTTCAAAATTATGCTTTTAGTGCATGGTCAAGAAACGAAAGTTTGATAGCATCCAAAATTATTACACTTCTTTACAAATTTTACAAGTTCGAAAATTATATATTTACCATTTGTTAACATATATTGTCAAAAATTGGGATGATTCAAATGTAAAAGTTTTCAATAAAAATACCAGACTTTCAACAGTTGTACATTTAAATGTGATTACTCTCAGAAAAACAGCTTTTTGCAAACATTATGTATACCTGGCTCCTAAAGTATTCAATAGTTTATTAAAACCTAACAACATAAAGAATGAAAGAAATCTTTATATTTTTAAAAAATTAATATAAAATGTATACTCGAGAGAAAGGTAGAAAATTTGTTATAGTAATTATGCCTTGCATGATATTAGTGTCTAAATACACATTTTGAGTCATAATGTTAGAGAGTTTATGATATGTCAGTGCTAAATAAATTGGTAGTGTTGGTTTACAATATTTTATGTTTTCTTAATCTAATATCTCCACAAACGAGCTTTGGCTTATGTGGCGTTTTGAATTTTACACTTTCAAAATTGTCTATTTACTTTGGAAAAGATGGAGAGATGCGGGTTCTAATCCCGTATGTCGACGGAATTTTTTTTTCCACAAAAATATTAATATTTACATATTTTGAATCCCCATCAGTTGGAATGTCCAATATTAGAGAGTGCTACAAGCGGTAAATAAAAACTCGAAAGGCGACCTCTAGCGGCAGAAAAAAAGCTAGAAAATACCAAATCTTTAAATAAATACTTTAAACGATCTATTTTTGCTAAAAACTTAAACTTTTGGTTATAGAGTGTAATGATCAAGTGGTTTACACTAATAGTAATGATTTGTCCAGTTGGTAAAATGCAACTTTTCTGCTTGAAGAGATAAATGAAAAACCTTTTTTGCACATTACAGGTACTAATAAAATATTAATAGTTTATTTTCTCAATTATAAAGTAGTTCGAATTTCCACTGTCAGAGAGTACTGAAAGTGTAGAATAACGAGAAGAACGCATATCGTCTGTGGCGCATATGGGAGTCTCATTTTCAAAGGGAATGAAACTCTTCCTTTACCTACTTTTTTACTCCTTAAAAGTTTAATTATGAATGTTCGTCTTGTATTTCTGCTGAGGTTCCGCCATCCTCATGGACCTTCTATTATGGCGTAAAAACTGACAGACTCCTGTTAGACCTCCAGATAAGCAGCTGCATGAAGGGTTATTTATTTTTTAATGTATTATGAGGAAAATGCAATAGTAGTATTTTATTAGTAATTATAAAACCTAAAAAGCCTTTTTTATTTTTATCTTTTAGTTCTTAAATTTAAAAAGTTTCTTTTCTCTCGCTCCTCTGAAAATAGTGGGCAGATCATTGCTGCCAGTGGAATGTCTACCATAACAGAACTCTACACGCCGAAATTTCTACCATAAACATATCACTTGAAACATTCGTTAAAAGTTTGCAGTTTCGATATTTAGTGATCTCCAATGATATAAATTAAAACTACCTTTGAAAATGCGAATTACATTTCATTAGTAACGAACTAAAAAAGAGATTTCCAATTATCTCTTAAAACACAACCGTTCCGTTTCTTACCTACCTTGGGCTTAGGGTCAACTCATTGTTGTTAAGGAAATTTTCAAGACTGTCACATTCCACCACCAAACTTTCAAATTTCTAGCATAACTACATCGTTTGCAATATTCGTTTTAAATTTTGGGATTTTTCGATTTTTTTCCACCGTTAAAGAGCGCAATTATAGCTTTTGGGAAATTCGCAAAATACAAATTGTAATATTTCATCAATACCTGTTCAACACAAAAAGAATTTTTATCTCTAAAAACACACATTTTTCTGTTAAAACAAAAAAAATTGCATTCCCCTCCTACCACTGGGTCTAAAGGGTTAAGTGATTGTTGCGAATGGTAACTTTATAACCTTCTCATTTCAACACCAAAATTTCAAACTTCTAACCTGACTACATCGTTTGGAATATTCATATGATATTTCGGAATTTTCAAAATTTTCCACCGTTAGAGGGCATAGTTATAACTTTTGGGTGATTCGAAAAATGCAAATTGTAATATATCATTAATACCTATCTAACACAAAAAGAATTTTTTATTTATCTGTATAAACAAAAAAGTTCGATATCAACAGACCGACAGACAACAAAGCGAAATTATGTCTCTTTTTAAACGAAAAAAAGCCCTGAAATTTACTTTTCGTTTTTTGGCCGTTTTCTAAAGTGCTTCCAATCGTGAAAACTGAAATCTGTATTAAAAACTCACTCTACACTTTTCCGGAATCCATAAGTACCGTGCAATATCATTCAGCTATGCACGCTACACAATCCGAGCGGCGTCCAATTTTGAGATGGCCAACCTCTACCTATATAGGGCCTCTAACCGACACTAAAGGTTGATGCTCTTGCACCCTTATCACCCATTGTCACAGCTTAAAAACACACTAACTAGTAGTTAATTGTGTTCGAAAAAAAGCGCTAAAACAGCACGTTACTTGAGAAGCAATACATTCCAGATCCGTTTTTACGAAATTAAAATGCTTCAGTTCTGTTGCCAGATTCATGCTGATGAATGTGATTATTTATTATAGCAATTATTATTTTATTAATATGTGGTGAGAGAGTTAAAACAGTGTATAGTTATAATACAATAACAGCGTTATAGCGAATTAGCGCTTAAGTGAAGAGCGTTATAACAAGGGATTACTGTACAGGTGTTGAGACAGCATGCTGCTATTTTCCCGTACTCCCATTATCCTCTGTTAATAAAGATGTATTAACCAAAAAGTTAAAATTGCATTCAGAGTTTTAAATCTCTCTATACGTGAGCATCGCGTAAATAATATTTGCAGTAAGCACACCACCAGGAATTCACCACTTCTGTAGAGACAATTAAAACGGCTCGGCGAGAAATGTTCAATTACTAGTTTTAAACTAACGTTACATTTTGGCATATTTTAAAGCCTTCAGTTAATGCATATCATTTCAAACATTTTTGCAGAAAATTTTCAAACAAAATGTAGTGAGTCATGAAATACGATCCCTTGGTAAAGCATGGACTTAAATAAGGCTTGATAATGCAAGAAATAAGAATAAAACTTTCAGAAATCTATCATAGCTAAGAACATTAGCTCATTTCCTCCTTTGAATTAAGTACAAGATAACTGAATTCTCGAGTGTGTTTTAACTTGTAGGAAAATATCATTAAACTATCGAAAAGAAAAGTATTAATATACCTTTCAAAGATTAGAGCAGTTCTCATTCATTCACGACTTTGAAATGATTCATGCATAAAAATCACGATTGTGAAAAGAGAACATCTTTCCACGAATGTCATTTGTTTCTTTGATAATTAAAAAATTCTCGCTTAAAGAACTGAATAGGTCATAATTAAATCATTAACTAAATTACTTTTATCTTTAAGTGAAACTGCTGAAAAATAAAATTGTTTCGTATGGTTCTTTTCTAATTGGTTATTTGTTATCATCTTTTGTTCGCTTTATGTTACATTTAATTTTTGGTATCTTTATAACGACCTCGGAAAACAACTATAATTCTTTCCGGCTCTTCTGAACGTGAATGAAATACTTGAGCTACAGTTAAATTAATAATCAGTATCCTTAGCAAAAACTATTGTCATCTTATAATTTCTGTAACAACGGATATGGGTGAAATAATTCGCTGCACAGGACGTAAAATTAAAGTGAGTCGAATATAACAAGTACCCAATTTTCCGCTCGAGTTAAGACTGACATGTTGCAATATTCTTTCTAGATTTAATATCATTACTTTAGAAATGACATTCTTCCGGAAATGAAAGAGGGAAAGATAAAATTTATGGAGTAATGATTGTCAGACATAAGAAATGTTCATATGTGCTGTTGATAGATATTTTCGGAGACATTTCACTATGATATTAGAATATGGGTTTTTTTTTGTATGAAGACTTTGATTATTAATATATATTTATGATATTTATTTCTGTTAGGATTACAAAAAATTACAATTCTTTAGGTAAAATATGTACATTGGAGTTTTATTAAAATGTAGAATACCAGTCAAAATTCGACGGTCGAAATTTAGGAATTCGAAATGGTGAACAAAAAGGGGATGGAGTAAAAATTATTTCATGTTTCGAAATTGGGATGCATTATAAGTCGAAATTTTAAGTTTAAACGCAGCAAAGTTCTTGTTTAAATTCAAAGATGGTTGCCTTAAAAAATTATCGCTCCCTAATGAAGTGAAGAAAAATGGTTTTAAACTCGAACTCGGGGTCTGTTATAGATAGACTTGAGTGTTTAACCTAACTCGTGATGGCAAAGGGGAAACTCGGAGAAATATTTGACAGGACAGACAAGTATTTAAGAAGATTAAGGGGGGTGAGATCTAAAAATATTAAATTAGCATTTCAAACGTAAGCAGGGGGGGAAAAGTGGTTCGAAGTTCGAAATCGAGTTTTATTATAACTAGGTACACTTTATTTCTGGTTTTTAAGAAATATGAAGTGGCACATGAGATATTCATGTCTGAAATTTGGGACCGGGCAGTTAAGAATTTGAGAAAATTGTTGTTGGGGAATCCAAATCTGTTAAAAGAAGAAGCAAGTTTTTAACAGTCAATGAAGTGACACGCACTTCAATGGGAACTCTGCCAAGTGCTACCTGAACATGCACTGTCAAGGGTGCTGCCGGAAAGTAAACCTCTGTAGGATCAATTTTCCGTATAAAAAACGTTCCTGGATACGAAACTACAGGATAGTTATAATTAAACTGACAGTACTCAGAGCGATGAGAGAAGGATCTACTTGACGGATCACAGCAAAATGTGGTGGATATCTTAATAAGAACACGGAATAGGAAATTTGAGAATACAAAAAAATAGTTTTAGTGCCACCTGGTGGCGAGGGTGCGCTGTAAACGTGATAGGACATGCTAATTTCAGGTGACATTGCAGCCAATCACAGGTGAGGGTCGCATGAGGCAACTATAAAACGTGATATTTTCAATGTAATCGCTAGAAGGAACCATGGTTATCTGCAAGAAGGACCGAGCTTTGCTAGTGAAACTGACCAAAACGTCAGTAATGCCGCCGCTGCATTACGCGAATTATATCATCGTCTGAAATATATAAAGAAATGACCTTTCTCGCTAAATGGACTGAAGAATATGATACAGAAATTCGAAGAAACAGGCGAGTTGGGTGTAGCTCCTGGTAGAGGCCGGCAGCCTGTTACAGAAAGCAATATGGATGACGTCGCACTTACCACTGCATAAATCAAGTCGCAATCAGAGCTACTTATAGTTAGTGCAACACAAGTATTCCGGCAAATGCAACTTCCATGGTCAACTGTCTGTAAAATTATACGGTCAATTCTGAAATGGTATCCTTACAAAATTCATAAGGTGCAGCAGCTGCAACCACGTGACCCCATCGAATTCGCTTTGTGATTTCTGGCGAGGATGCAGGTCGACAAAATGTGGCCTTCGAATGTCTTATGGAGCGATGAGGCGCATTTTTCCCTACACGGAGCAGTGAATACGCACAACTGCCGAATATGGAGACCTACACATCCGCAAGCTGTGCCCCTACACTCCGACTATGTAACTGTGTGGTGCGGGTTTACCGCAAACTTTATAATCGGACCATTTTTCGTTGAGGAGATCTCGCCTCAAGTCACCATGCGTCGATCGGTGAATGGACTACGTTATTCAGATCTTCTCCGCCTCAAGATTATTCCGGCTTTGCAAGAAAGAAATTGCTTAGACTCCATAACCTTCATGCAGGATAGGGGATCACCCCCTATTGGGGTGATCCCCAATAGGGGGTGATCCCTATTGCTTGTCATTGGCATGGTCCACAGTATTACGTTTCCAGCACATTTTGCATACGAATGGTTCACATATTGAGAATCTTGATTTGTAAAATAAAGGTTATGTTTGTAGAACTTAGTATTTTCTTTATTTTAGCGCACCCACGCTACCTGGAAGCATTAACATTATTTTTTTTATCTGCAAATTCTCTATCCCATGTTCTTATTAAGGTATCCACCACTTTTCGCTGTGATCCGTCAAGTAGATCCTTCTCTACATCGCTCAGTTTAATTATAACCATTCCGTACAAACGTGTTTAGAAATCTTAATGCAATAGTCAATTTGCGCAAAACTGTAAATGATAAGTCCAAATATCATCGTCCTAGCAAAAAAATATTTTAATTTGTTTATTATTTTTTAATCATAGTGCAAGTGATTTTTATCATTATAGGTGACCCGAAAGTTCAAAGATTATATGCAGGATATAGAATAATTACATTTTTAATTTGTTACAATAATATGATTGCCGTCCCGTGGCCGAGTGGTTAGCGCGGTTGGCTATGATCTAAGGGACCTGGGTTCGAGCCCCGGATTACTGCATGGATGTTCGTATTGTTTTCTGCTGAGGTCCTGCCATCCTCTCAGATCTTCTACTGTGGCATATAAACTGACAGGCTCCTGTCAGACCTTTGTGGCAAGCAGCTGCTTGAGGGGGTATTTATTATTTTTATATATTTATAGTATGATTAGCCTTCTTTCATTTGATGGGACATTAATACTGTTTGACATTGAAATGTGACATTTATAAAATTTAACAAAGAAATTAATGACATTGGCATAGAACATCGATAGCAAAATAAAATTTCTAATTTAAAAGCGAATTTCATGGTATACGTATAGTGTATTTCACATTTACAGTGTTTAACATTAATCTATTTTCCGCTATAGAAAACCGTTCCAGGCATAATGCAATAAATCTCTTTTTTTTACTTCGATTTTCCTGTTACAAAAGATCAGCGCACACACTTATAAAAAAAATATTCTAAATTATAAAGTAAAAAATGTTTGCTAATATAGATGACAGAGTAAAATACTTGCTTCATTACAAAATTAAAAAAAGTTTATTAATAAGAATAACGTCCAAACGTCGATGATCCACAGTTAGTTCGATAGCAGTTTCAAAATGTTTCTCCTTCAAAAATTTGGTTTGTTAACTTAAGAAATGTAAAATTCACCGAATATGAATTCTGACATTACTGCGGTTAAATTATAGCTCTGCTTTTCAATATTAGAGAATCACATGCAAGTCCTGAATTCATTCAGTGTTTGAATAATTAGCTGAAATAAATTCAGTTCCGCTGCTCCTAATAACACGTCTGGTGCCCTGTCCAGTGGCTACCAAAAGTTATGTACGTAGCTCAATTCCAGCAGACCGCGACTATAAACTTTCCCAAAATATAATAACGAACGCAAAATTAATCTTTTCTCTGTTAACTATTGAAGCTTTACTTTTATGCTGACAAAAAAGCTTATGGCAATGGTCAAACTTTAAATTTGTTTCATTTAGTTAGTTTTTCTTTCCACATTAGCATTTACGCGGACACGGTCAACTGAGCGACGGCGAATGGGCGACGGACAACTGGGCGATAGCCAAGTGGGCGCCAGACAACTGGGAGACAAAATAATAGATCAAATATGCAATGCAAATGAATTTTTTTATCGTTTTCTTTATTAAAATCACCATTCATTTCTATTGATCTACTACACGGAAAATTTAAATAATATTTTTTTGAGAAAGGAGTTAAAAGAACATTCTAAACATAAAATTTGAAAAATGTCGCTTATAATTAAGTTTATTTTTATTGTGTAGAATTACAAAATTGTATAGAAGTTATATTGAAATTTCCGATGCAAAAAATGAGTCAGATAGTTAATAAATAGTTTCGTTTATATCATGTATCAAAATTTGCAGAATCATTAAAGAAAGAGATGGTTAAAGAAAGTGGTCCGAAAATGATTTAAAAATGAACAGGTATAATTGAAATACTTTTAACTCATGTTTGAAAATGATTTGCTCTTATATATATTTATTTTAGATTCACTGTAAGTTTTTCGAAAACCAGTTCTTCGAAAACGAATTCTTCGAAAGTAAGTTTTTCGAATGATGAGCTCTTCGAAAAAATATTTTCTTTTAATTTATCAAAAATTAAAATACCGGAGGCAAATTCACGCAGGTAAGCTTAGGTCAGATTTGGTCGTTAGGTCTGGATTAGTTTTAGTTTTTTTTTTTCAATTATGTGGAAATAACTCATAACTCATAGTTCGTAACTTATAACTCACACCCCATAAGTCTTAACCATATTTATATTTTACATATTTTACCAATATTTACAAAAAAAATCCGCCAAATCGCATGCCTGCTAAGCGTGCCAAAATTTTTAAGTTTCTGTCGCCCAAATGACGGTCGCCAAATTAACCGTCGCCCACTTGGCTATTGCCCAGTAGACCATCGCCCATTGTGAAACGCAAAAATTGGCTGTCTCCCAATTGCCGCGTACCGACATTTACGTTTATTTATGACATTAGAACAAAAATTGCTGTAATTTCTTTCTGCTACCCATTCACTGAAGAACATCCAGTTATCTGTTAAGAATGTGTTGTGGTAAAATTGAATTTCCAATGCAAATGATAGAAAATATACAATTCTTAATTTGCTATATCTTCTTGTTCTTTATTATTTTAATAAAAGTGCCACGCTAAAAAATCATTTGGATCCATTAGGATCCACGATGACTTCTGTTTAAGTTAAATCTCATAACTGTTGAATTCTCTCGAAAGTTTAAATTTCTAAATCTGGTTTTCTAACTTGGCAAGATCTACCACGTTATAATTAAATTTCGTATGTAATCTTTACTGTTTAGATGTCTTTAAATTAATAAAATTGAATTAATTATAATTGAATAATCAATAACTTTAGTGGATAAACGTTTTGGTATATTTTGTTGTATAGGTTAAATCTTTTATTATGAAACTTGATCTAAACAAATAACATCAGCAATAGAGCTTCTGGTTACAGAATTGATGTAATCTTTAAAACCAATTCCCTTATTAAATCTATATACGATATTATCTATGTCGTAGATTGTAGATCGTATAATCCTATTCGATGTACCGGGTAATAATTTTACACCTAACCATCTCCATCATAAAGATATGCCTATTTGGCATGAGTAAGAACAAAATATATAAGTAAACCACCCTTAGGTGGCCTCTAAGGGGCAAACATAAGAAAAGCTATAAATAGCAGAAACATTGTATAAGAAACTAAAACGGGTAGGTCTCCTCAGAGAACGCTACCGTTTCAGGTCTCTTGAACTTGTTCAAAACAGTATGATAGTAAAGAATCAGAGAAGAAAAAATTTCATTGGGATTATTGCTTACAGCCTCAAAAAAACTTTTTGAGATGCGTTTTATATGTGTATATATATGTCAATGCCCAGGTCTTTATGAAGTTGTCTGTCTGACAAACCAGGGGGCATCGACAGCAGTTCTCAAAATCTTGTTTTGTAAGACCTGAATCTTACGAATATTGGTGGGTGTAGTATTCGCCCATATGAGTGAAGCAAAGAGAATCACCGTCTGATGATCATATCATAGAGTAAAAGGTTATGATCAATCATTAAAATGGAATTTCTCCTAAGGACTGGGCCTAGCTGGCCCCTCAATGAATTGACTTTGGAGATTATATTATTTATGTGATAGTCCCACTTTAACCTCTTATGTATAACAACCCCAAGATATTTGACTGAATCACTCCAGTCAATGGGAATATTTTGTAAATGGAGGCAAGTGGGATTCATAATACGCTTTCCAGTAAAAAAGATGGCAGAACTCTTGTCAGAGTTAATCTTTATCTTCCATTTTTTGTACCATGTGCCCAGCTCGGTCAAGCTACGCTGCAGCCTCTTCAGAGCGACAGCAGGACCGAGGGAGGGAGATAGTAAGGCAAGGTCATCTGCGTAAAGTGCACGATAAATACGATCAAAGGAAGGTAAATCGTATAAGTATAAAGAGAAGAGTGTAGGACCCAAAAGTGCGCCCTGAAGCACTCCTGCAATGTTATCTAAATATACGTATATATATATTATCTTATTAACATATATATTAAATCTACATATTAACCTTACTGGTGGTTTTTCAAAAATCAATATTAGACCCCCGATATAACGCGCATGTCGGGCGGGAAACAGCACCCGCGTTATAAGGTGAACCGCGTTATACCGAGCGGCGCGGTGGCGACACAATAAATTTCACACTGTAAGCTTTTCTTTTACTCATCATGCATACAATAATTAAACACTATTCAAAATACATGCAGAAACTCAATACATACACAATTACTCAATACACAGTAACAATAAAATGCGATACTCACTAACGCCGCACGGACCTGTATAAACATGTTTGAACTTATCGCGAACATCGCCCGCGCTATAACCGAGTGCGCGGTATAGCGAGCAGCGCTATAACGAAGGTCCACTGTATTACCAATGGAAAAAAAAGTGAAATGAAGTACCCTTGAAACAGCTGCTTGCCATAAAGGTCTGACAACAGCCTGTTAAGGTCAATCCGTCATAGAGAGAATCTGTGAAGAAGGCGAGACCTCAGGCAGAAAGACACCACGAATAGCCATGCCTTAACTTAGGTCTCTTTTGATTAGTAGCCAAGCGCGCTAACCACTCGGCCACCGGAAAATACACATGCTTAGGGTCTAACATTCCTAAACTATTTTTACTTTGCAATGAGCTTTGGTTTTAGTTTCAAACAATAATTGTTTTAATTTTTTAAGATATGAAAAATTTTATGACCACGAAATATAAAAATATCGAATAATTTACTGACGTCCTCTCGTTATCAATCATCTTTTACTTGTGAGACATTTCAATTCTTTTAAAACAATCCTAAGAGATGTATAGAACATTATAAATGCTTTCGAAGTTAAGATACAATTCTTCTAAAAAACGAGCTGTAGTCATATATTGTGTTGATGCAAAATTAATTTCAAAACACGAGACATGAAGAATAATCGTTCCCATGATCAACAAAAGTATTTTTTAATCAAGAACGTAGTTATCATTAGTAGATATGACCATGTTCCAAATGTATGCAAGTTGGTAGATGGTATTCATGTAGAAACTGTTGCTCTTCGTGGCAATGAAGTTGGTAATGCACTCCTTCACCACATCGTCATTCCGAAACTTCCTGTCGGATATGAAAATCTTCAGGAATCGGAACAAATGGAAATTTGAAGGAGACAGGCAGGCCCAGGATTTCTCATTAGGCGCACTAACCTAGGGGCGCTATCATTATAGTAGTAGATATGACCATGTTCCAAATTTATACAAGTTTGTAGATGGTATTCATATAGAAACTGTTGCTCTTCGTGGCAATGAAGTTGGTAATGCACTCCTTCACCACATCGTCATTCCGAAACTTCCTGTCGGATATGAAAATCTTCAGGAATCGGAACAAATGGAAATTTGAAGGAGCCAGGCAGGCCCAGGATTTCTCATTAGGCGCACTAACCTAGGGGCGCTATCATTTAAATGCCTTAATTTAAGTAACAACAAAATTTTCTTTTAACTGATTGAAAGTATTCATGGAGAGCGAGTACTCCCTTTATAAAGTATTCTCTCTCCTGACAATCTAAAACGAACTTTTAAAATAATTTGGATTGGGAGACTACGCACTATATTATCAGACTTGTTAGGATACTTCCATGGTAAGTGAAAGAAAACAACGTTCAAATATTACTAACTTTGGATACAAGCTTTTTTTCAGAAAAATGTTGCAGAAGATAAATTGTAGATCTGTATCAAATTTCGATTTTAGAAATATTTGTTTAATATTTAAAGAGTTATGTATGAAGTATCTGGCAGCATATGCTGCTCTAACAATCGTCTTAAACTCGGTTTCAAAATTGAAACAAAATGAAAATATACTTACTATAGAATGCTAATAACACATTAAAACATGACATTTTGTCACTAATGTATACCACAGTTGTTTAAATGCGTTTTTTCTTCTTTGTACCAGCAACTTAAGGGATCCAAACCGCTGTCATTACAGTTTTGTTTTTTTCAGTCTTTATTTTTATAATTCATTTTATACCATATTATTTTTTTACAACCCGTTGTAAAATAAATTAATAGTTTATGTGTAATAGTATATGTACATAAAATAAATTAATATTGTAAATTAACTATAACCAAAATAGTCAACTTTTCAAGTGATAATTTTAGACGAGTAATACAGTTTAAAATAATAAATATAAATTTATAATCGAAAAGGAGTCAAAAAATAGCAAAGCTATATATTAAACATAATTTCACGAATAGTGTTTTAAAATATCACTAGAACGGAGAGGGAAAAATGCATATATATAGGTAATTGTTTCGAGCCTCGGGTAAGGCATGGCTGTTTGTGTCGTTTTTCTGCTGAGGGCCTGCCATCATCTCAGACCTTCTACTATGGCATATAAACTGACAGGCTCCTGTCAGACCACTGTGGCAAGCAGCTGCTTGAGAGGATATTTATTTTATTTTTTTAATTGTAGTGGGAGACACAAACACCTTTCCCGAGTTTATTTATTTTTTTTTTCGAATTTTATTGCTAAATAATGCGTTTTTTTTCGAATAGCTGAAATATACTATATATGCATTACGAAATGTATTTTTAGTCCAGTTCAGTTCCATTCAATATGCATCTCCTCAATTTTTTTCGTACATCTGGGTTCTGCCTATAATAATCAAAATGACCAACAAAACTTTTAGTCATGGGCAGCCACTGCTTTTAATGCAGCCTAAACTAATGAATGCAAACTGGTAGAGTCAGTTAACAAACAAATTATGAAAATGTAACGGTAATCCAAAATAATCGGGATGATAAATTAAATAATTATGGATACAAATATTTCAGATGAAAAAAATCTAGACCGGCAAAAGAATAACGGTTTCAACTAGGAGAAGTGGGTTTTGTTTGGAGAGGGAGAGGGAAGGTTATTTTTACCTCGTAATAAAGAGAAACCTAAAGTACCAGTAAGTGAACCCCATGACTATTTTTGTTTCTAAAATAATCTGCTGAGAAAACCTTGGTTTCGGTGGGAATATGACGCCTCGCATGCTTCGGGAGATGTGGGTTCAGATCCCACTCAGGACGAAACCAAATTGTTTTCAGCAAATTATTTCAAGTGTTTCTTGTCAACACGATCTTTCCTGTAATACTTTTTTTGCTGAAGTATTTTTGTTTAGTGTCGATAGAGAAATGATATTGATTTGATATTGATGTTGATGTCGATTGAAAAATGATATATTACACCTATATACAATATGCATATAGGTGTAATATTCTATTTGGAAGTAATATTTAAATACAAAATTTTATGCTTAAACCCAGTAAAAATTACAACGAATGGAAATAATGGTTTATTGCAGAATGAAAATAATGGCTTACTGCAGCCTTAACTGACATAGTGGTTTAGGGAACTATATTGCTCACAAAAATTAGGGGATATATTATAGCTTCATATTCATTTTGAAATATCCCCTAATTTTTGTGAGTAGTGTAGTTACTGTTCGGCCAGGCACAAACTATGTGTGTTATCTCTACCCGAGGCAGTGGTTCGGTCTTAGAAGCGCATGTCCTTGCAGGAGAAGGACTTTAAAAGCTAGGAGTAGTTTCTAGGATATTTCTATGCCCTATATGTTGCAAACGAAAAACATTGTACAATAAAATATGAAGCTTTCAATTATATTGAGAAGCCAATATAATCATAGATGCCATCAGAATAAGTCGAACATGACGAGGAATAAAGTTAACAAAATACGTGTCAATTGTAAAAGTCCAAGTTTTTGATATTCCTAAATAAAAATTTCCTCTTATTCTTATAATTATTTCATCAACGATGTTGTGACTTAGCACTATACTTATTCCTATCGTGGGCGACTTTTTCCAGTAAAGAGCCGCCATGTACTTCCGCGATTAGTCAATAATAGTATGATTAGTCAACATAGTTTTCATGCAAGACTGTAAGAAGGAATGCAAATTCCTTTGAATTTACATTCCTTCTGGCAGTCTTACATGAAAAAAAAAAATGAGAACTCTTACTTAAATTACCGATCATTTAGTTTTCTTTACTCAAGCTAACTGTCGATGTCAGATTGCAGTGTTCTTGTTTATTTAATCACCATCACTTAAAGATCAGTCTCGACTTATTGCGTTTGTCATAAATAAGTCGAGACTGATGTTCAAATATTTGTTTTAAGGTCCCAATCTGAAAAAATAAAGGGTGAAAAAATTAAGAGGATGAGATGAAATCACGCCGGAGATAATTAAAGGGAAGGTGTGGGGCAAGAGACTATATTTTATTGCAGTATAATATTTTGCCCTACATTTTATTTTTTAAACATTTCTTGAAAAATGCGTGAAATAAGCACAAGTTTTGTAATTTTTTTGGCTTTCATTACCCTAACTAGCATTCTCAAAGTTGTGGGGGTTAGAGGCGGACCCCTTGGCGCCCTCCTGTATGCCAGTCCTGTATTGTTTTCATTGCGTTTCTAAAATGCTTTAATTGTTAGAAGCTTCTTTTACCATTTTTATAATATTTACTTAACTATTTGAATAACCGTTCTGATGAAACAATTCCAGTTCGTTATTAAAATGCAGCTGCTTTTTGAATAAAGCCGATAAATTCATTCACTTTCGTGACCCATTTCATTAAACGAAAAACTAATATTAAGGCTAAAAGGGAAATTAGAATATATAACGTAATTTGGTGAAAATGAAAATTGATTAATTTAGAACATCTTCTTCCGGTATTTCATTTCATAAGTTGCATTTTTTTAATGATAGATTATTTCATGATGCAGAAAAGCGCAAACATGCTTGTAAGTATGCAATTATTATTTCTTTCCCAGAGTAGAGAAATTAATGTAATTTATGAAACGTTGTTGAGTCTAGAAGCAAAGAAAGAGAAATGAGATATTAATCGACTTGCGAGCTAGTTAAATTATTTATTAGAGATGCGTTAGGAGATTGCTGCACACTCGAGACAAGCAAATCATGCAGATTAATAATTTACAGAGAACGTAGACGAACGTGGATTGAATTATTAGTTTCTTCGTAAAGAACTGTCATTAATTTCAGTCATTTTGAGTAATTGAGCAAACAAACGTGAATGTGAAAATTTTGTTATTTTAAATTATATTTTATTTTTGGTATTGCTTTTTTAAATAGGGATTGACACGTAATTTTTATGTCCCACTTATTCTGATGGCATCTATGATTTAAAAAAATGCATAAGATATTTACCTTTATACATATATAAAAGTATTGTTTTAGGATCTAGTTATTCATTGAATAACTAGATCCTAAAACAATACTTTTATATATGTATAAAAGTAAGTGGCAAATAATTTTTGTCTAATATACTGTAGACTTAATTTTAATGATTTTTGTCCCGACATAACTGGTATTCTTTAAATATTTAATATTAACCAGCTTTTTCAGAAGCTCAGCTATAATTTATGAAAGATTCGATATTTTGAATCAGTGTCTCGCAAACCTTTTTACTCTGCGGCACACTGAATCTAATTTTTTTTCCGCGGCACACTTAATCTAATTTTTTTTCCGCGGCACGCCTAAAAAAGAATAAAAGTAAACTCTATATAATCGTCATTATATTTGCGTTTGTTGAAGTCATCAGCCTGGTTTTACTTGAAGTTTTACTCTCGTTCTTTAATTCATAACTCGGTGTTTGTTTTAAATATTTGTCCATTCTATGGCTTGAAATAATCAAAAATTAATACCAAAATTTGGAAAAAGCTTGATAAATACTTACAAGATCCCAGTTGATAAAATCTGAAAGATTTTTATTAAAGCAAGTCGATATTAAAGCACGTCGATAACACAAGTCAAAATGAAATCTTTGGAATATCTAGTGTCAATTTGAAAATCTCTCACGGCACACTTGGAATCTCTCACGGCACACAGTTTGCGAGACACTATTTTAAATAAACGGAAAGATTCTTATTTTTCAGCACAAATTATTTTTCTTCTCCGACTAAAATAAGCTAATGACTAATTTTTACAGTAGAAATTTATTCTGCCACATATGAAAAATGGAAAGATTATTTAAAAACTAATTTTAGATTTAAAGTTGATTTTGTTAGTTTACTGACATTAATTATCAGATAATAAAAATTCATGGTATTGTATCACAAGAGCAATAAATCTATTTTAAAATTTGAAAATTAATATTATATTAACACTTTTGTTAGTATTTACGTAAAAAAGGTAATGTAATTATTATTAGGTTGCGAAAATATTGTTATGAATTAAACAGATAGAAACTGACCGTGATTCAAAAATAGTATTTAATAATAGTAATTCTAAAAAAATGTAACTTATTACAAAAGTATGAATGAAAACATTTATATAGATTATACGCAAAACATAAAATAAGGCTTTTTACATACTTTAATAAATGACACAATCATATTTGTGAACAAATCTACAATCTATCGAAAATAACCTTACAAATTCCTGAACAACTAAATATAGCTATGTATCAAATGATAAACTCTTCCTACAGAAAAGTTGAGATCAGCTCTGTTTGTTCAGTTACATATAACTATCACCCGCAACTTTTTCCTCTTCGAGACATGTGGTAGGAATTAAATATATTCCGCGTTTATTAAAATAATTATCTGTTCATAATTAAAACTTATCTAGGACTGCATATCAGTACTGTCGCTGAAAAAAGTATCCGAACACTACGGTTGATTACAAAATTCAGAAAAAATATCTGGCAACGATTATTTTAGAAATTAGTGAGCTGGCAACCTTCGTGTGACACGATCGTGTGACACGAAGGTTGCCAGCTCACTAATTTCTAAAAAAATCGTTGCCAGATTTTTTTCTGAATTTTGTAATCAACCGTAGTGTTCGGATACTTTTTTCAGCGACAGTAGCTTGATGATCTGACTTCAAAAATAATGCCTTCTAACAAATATTTTTGAAAGAGGGGCCAAAGGAAGATTTAGATTCAAACTAGGAACAATCTACAAGCTAGCAATCGCAGTCCCGTATTCTCTAACTGTAGTTGCTACGAGTAGATGTTTCAAATGATGGACAAAAATACAGATTTTATTAGAACAATAAAAAAAAATTATTTGAATTTCAGAATCAACAGAGTTCCACCACTGGCTTATAAAGGTGGATGAATTTACACTACAATCAATTGATTAAGTACTCACTCCACTTAATGAATTTAATTTAAAGTAACAATCAAAATTAAAAGTGAAAGTGACAACAATCAGAATAAGATGAATTAAAAAAACTATACCATGTTTGAAGTCTTCTCCGCAACGCGAATTCTATTCTGCAAAGTTACTGTAATGTGCACTCAGAAAAAATTTCATGAAACACCCACTCCAGATTTCTCTGATCGTTGTTTTTCCCCCTGAAATGTTGCCTAAAATCAGTCCAGTGATTTCCGCTAAAATCCGACTTAAGCGAAGAGAGCAAAAGAAAGATAGACAATAAGATCGAACCCTTACTACGATCACCCCACATTGAACTCCTTTCTCCGGCCGAAGCGTGACAATATCTCTCTGTTAACCCCGGGAATTTTCCAACCCTCTGGGCCAATCAGAAGGAAGCCCTGGGCAAAACACAACGTTCACCTCCATATTTCACAAGTCGAACGGAGTCTTGTTAGCAGGACACGGCATTCCTTCCGAAGGTTAATGTCTGCATTTGCGGAAGACGAAATGGTTCCACACGAGACCGAATTCCTGTCGTTTACATACCAGCGAAACTCTTTTCAACGTAAACAGATGAAGATCGTCAACGTAAACAGATGAAACCGTGCAATGGTTCTATTACTTTTACTATTGCAAATCTGATGAAAATGTTCTATTACTTTTACTATTGCAAATCAACGTAAACAGATGAACAGAAAAAGATCGTCAACGTAAACAGATGAAACCGAACCCTGAATGATATTCGCAAACGAGGTCTAACCCCCATCAACCTCTCAAGACGTCTCCGTTAAACGCTAAGTGGTTGCATCAGGATAGTGAAATGAAAAGAAATAAAATATCAGTAGGTCTGCAACCGATCATAACTTCCTCAGCCACATCTCAAAGTTTCTTAAGCATTATTTTTCTTACCTGCCACTAACAGAATCAACACTAACAAACTTAATTAACCTCCCGCGAACACACCAAATAAAAAGACTTATTCTTTATACT
Source organism: Ryuthela nishihirai (assembly GCA_038380435.1). Classification (NCBI taxonomy): domain Eukaryota; kingdom Metazoa; phylum Arthropoda; class Arachnida; order Araneae; family Heptathelidae; genus Ryuthela; species Ryuthela nishihirai. The sequence goes on from JAWZYU010000012.1 coordinate 76,254,363, forward strand.
ATAGTATACAGACTAAAACATACTACCTTTTTCTTCACACTCCAATTCCTCTTAATTACAATAACTTATTCCTTATTTTTTTAAAATAAGTTCGTTCGAAGCAATTGGTGACGTAATTCTCACGGTGTAGTTCGCTTAAGCATCAAGATGATACATCATAACACGGTTCATTGTAACAAGTGTATCTGTGGTAACACTGCGCCCTCCTTAGATCTTGTTCGTCCCGAACAATTCTGATTCAGAAGCTTCTTCAATTAAACGGGGCCAAACGATCACATGAACTATCTTGCATTTTGTAGTGTGACGTCGACGAATGCGATACACCACATCGATAATCCTGTTAACTACTGTATACGGACCTTCCCAAGGTTTCTGAAGTTTTGGAGATCGCCTCTTCTTTCTATGTGGATTGTACAGCCAGACAAGATCTCATTGATTGAAAACAGTTCCATTTGTTTTACTGTCGTATCTCGCTTTGATTCTCTTGCTTGCTAAGTTTGTAATATCTGACGGATTGTTGGATTTCTTCTAGTCATTGTTATAATTCTTGTAGGAATTATGTAGTGGACACAGGCATTGCTTCGGGTTGACCAAATAAAATATTACAGGGTCGCCGTAATTCTCTCCCAAACAGCACTATGAAAGGTGTCTGTCCAGTTGTTTCGTTCACTGCTGCTCTGTATGCCAACAAAAAGAGTGGTATATGGCGAGGCGATCCCAGTCACGTTGATGGTCGTCGACAAAAAATATTAGATATTGTGCAATTGTCCTATTAAATCTCTCAACCATATCATTCGACTAAGGGTGAAGGGGAGTTGTTCTGGTTTTCTGAATGCCTAATAGTTGACAGATGCCTTTAAACACACTGGATTCAAAATTCCGTCCTTGGTCAGAGTGGAGTTGCAAAGGTACTCCATAACTACTAATCAAGTTATTTACTATCATCTCAGCAACTGTTGTAGACTCCTGCTCTTGGATGGGACAGGCTTCAGGCTACTTCGTTAAATAATCTATTACCACTAATAAATATTGATTTCCATCATCAGTCTTAGCAAACAGACCCATAAATGGCTATTCTCTCAAAAGGGGCATCAACGTTATACGTCAGCAGCTTTTACCCCTAATCCTAGTCTTAGGGCTTTCTTTGCTGCACAGGCCTCACAGTGCCTACACCATCTTTGAAAGTCTGCCCTACTCTTCAGCCAATGAAATCATTCCCTGGCTTTCACTAATGTCTTATTAACACCGAAGTGTTCTCCAGTGACACTCTCATGAACATATTTCATCCCTTGTTCCACACGCGAGCGAGGAAGAATTAGCTGTTAACGGATCAGTCGTCCAGTGATATTCTTCCATCTTCTGTATGATATAACGTCTTTCACTTCTAAGGAGTCCCACTGTGCCCAGTAACTTTTGATAGTTGGATTATACCTCGAGATTTGTTCCCAATTAGGTCTTACATCAGATTCTTCAATCAAATCCATTATTAGCCTTATATCTTCACCGTCTAGTGCGGCCTTTCTGATTTCAATTGGACTCCAGATGTTAGGAGTATCACTGTTTGCTTGTGTCGATATTATTTGTCTTATGGGCATTACCTTTTTAGTTCCAAATTTCAACTCTGCATTATAGCAATGTTTACAGTTGCCAGTACATTGACGTCTAGAAAGGGCATCTGCATTCCTATGCATTTTACCACTTCGATACTTGATGGAATAATTGTATTCTTGCAACAGCTGCATCCACCTAGCGATTTGTCCTTCAGGGTTTTAAAGTTTAGCAGTCACCTGGGTACAGCATGATCAATACGAATAAGAAATTTCTGGTCATAGAGATAATGATGAAAATGTTCTATTACTTTTACTATTTCTAACAGTTCTTTTCGTGTGACACAATAATTCCTTTCTGGTTTGGATAGAGTTTTGCTAAAATATGCAATAACTCTTTCTTCTCCGACTTGTTGTTGTTAAAGTACAGCATCAACTACTGTGTTACTTGCGTCAGTATCTAATATGAACAGTTTTCCAGCTTATGGATATGCTAACACATATGTAAGAGACTGGCCTCTACCACATGATGTTCATCAACTTCGTAGTTTTATTAGACTTTTCTACTATAGAAGATTTGTCAGGGGTTTCTCCAATATCGCAATTCTCCAATATCTCCAATATCGTTTTCCAGCTTATGGATATTCTAACAGTTGAAGCAAGCTCACCGTGGAATGAGCTTGCTTCAACTGTTAGAAGGCCACTTCACATTCAGTGGTCAATATGAACAGTTGGCTTTCCTTTGTCAGACACTGTAATGGCCTTGCGATATTGGAGAAACCCCTGACAAATCTTCTGTAGTAGAAAAGTCTAATAAAACTACGAAGTTGATGAACATCATGTGGTAGAGGCCAGTCTCTTACAGCTTCCTAGGATCAATCTTACTACCTAATGTAGTGATGACATGGCCAAGGTAATGAACTTCTTGCTGGAACAGTTTACACTTAGTCGGTCCCAGGTTTTCCAAACAGTTGACGAAGATTTCTCAAATGTTTTTCAAAAGTGTTTTTAAGAACGATGATGTCGTCCAAGTAAACCGGGCATACCTCTCAAGACAAACCTTTGAGCACCGACTCCATTAATCGTTCAAAAGTTGCAGGTGCGTTGAAAAGTCCACATGGCATCACTTTAAACCGCCAAAGTCCATTTCCTGTAGTAAAAACTGTTTTCTCATCGTCTTCAGGATGTAGACCAACTTGTCAATAGCCGCCCTTCAAGTCTAATATCAAGACCCATTCTGACCCAGATAGAGTGTCAAGTGTCTCGTCAATCCTCAGTAAGGGAAAGCAGTCTTTCTTTGTTATATCATTCAATCTGCGGTAATCCACACAAAATCGGGTATGTCCATCCTTTTTCTTGACAAGGACCACTGGTTATGTCCAGGGACTCGATGATGGTTCTATAATGTCTTGAGCTTCCATGTCCCTTATGAGTTGTTCTGTCTCCTCCCGTTTTGCCAATGGAAGTCTTCTTGCTGGTAGATGGACCATAATCGTTTGATATAGCAGAAAAAATGTCCGAAAACTCTTTACGTAGTTCTCGGTTTTAGCAGCTTGGTCTTCAGTTAATATCTTCTTTGTTTCCCCCCACAAGTCAATAAGATGAGAGGGGATGTCTGCATGGTGTTGGTTCGAATCAGTGACTTCTATTGATTTTGCTCTTGTTCTCCGCCCAATGTCCACGGACTATAATCAATTTCACTATTCTTTTCCACAGTGTCTTCTGCATTCACAAATCTCACTCTGTGTTGTTACCCATGTAACAGGTTCACATATTGCTAATTCTTCACCCTTTTTCAATAATCTATTGTATTTGTTACAGTTCATCACTCTGATAGGTATGTCTTCTTTATCTACTTTAACTAAAGCCGTTGCAACCAGGATACCATGAGCCAAAGCTCCTTTAACAGGGGCATCAGTGACTGCCAATCGGAAGGCCCCAAAAGTTTCCGCCCAATGTCCACGGACTATAATTTCACTTTGTGCTGGGATTTCTGTGTCTTCCGTCATTAATACTATGGTCACACTTGATAAAGAAACAGATGTACGGCTAAGCAGAGATCTCTTCTGTCTTATAGATGAGTAGGCTGCCACTTGGTCTAATGCTGAATCCATATTTCTTTAGGAAATCATGGCTTACTATGCATTCAGTGATATAAACAGGATGATATACCAGACAGCTACCAACTCTGATATTGAGTTCTATCGTATAATGAACTTTAGCACGATCTCCAGTGGCTGTTTGTAGGGTTATATTAGACCGTCTAGCATTCCAGTTTGGGCGAGGTATTATCTTCTTTATTATGTCTGTTCTGAGTAAAGTTACATTTTCACCAGTGTCTACTATCATACTGAAAGACCCTTCATTCATAGTTCCGTCAGCTACCAATCCGTTGTCTCCACCATGTAGTGCTGAAACATGGGCGAATTTCCCTGAGGGCAACCAATCAACAGCCAGCTTCTGTCCTTCACATTGCTTACGCTGGTTTTGTTGTTTGTCAGACATGCTTAAACTTTGCACCCACCACTTTTTGCAATTGGCTCGAATGTGTCTAGTCTTGCCACAATTCCAATATTGTATGTTTGTAGAAGTCCTTGGAGAGGAACCTCTTATCTCTTTCAAAACAGATAGTATGGCTTTGGTTACTTCTTGCATTTCACTATACTTTTCCACAGTTTCCTCTGCATTCACAAATCTCACTGTGCGTTTGTTCGCTGGGGAGGAAAGCCTGGAGCACTCGTGCTTCAGAGCGTGTACCACAGATGACTTTAAGGATTAGCTTTCCAATATCCTCAAGGATTCTTGAGTATCAAAGTCAGCAATAACACAACAAATTGTAATTCAGCTAAGTCATCTTTATTATCTGGTGGACAGTTACTATAAGCCAATCTACCTATGTGCCCAATATCATTGGTAAGTTCTTGCAAAGTTTCACCACTCTTCTGCATTCGATGCTTAAATTGAGTCATATAATATTGCTTTAAATAACTATCATTAAATCTGAGTTCTAATGCAGATAACAAACTTTTATAATCAAGTCGTTTCTCTTCTGGAACAGACTGTAAAACTTCCGCAGCAGAATTTCTTAAGGAAGCTGCAAGAAAACTGGCATTCTGAAATTCATTCCACTCATTTGCTTTAGCGATGACTTAGAATTGTGTTTTAAATGCACTCCAAGATGATTGACCATCATATGTGGAAGGTTTAGTTGTATTTCTAGCGATATCCGTAAAAACATTATTTTCACTAAAATTACTATTATCACAAGAAGAAGGTAACATTTCATTTCTTAAAATCTGAAACTGATGTTCACAATCAATTTTTACACTTTGAATTTTATGCTTATAATCTATCTTGACACTATAAAGTTTGGTGTTAAAATCACAAATGATTCCAATACTTTACCCCATCAATATGATTTTTACACTGTAAATTTCATCCTTTAACCTCCTGGAAATGTGTATGTAACTGTCGTACCCTTGTATAGATAGATAAAACTATAGTTATAGTATAACAATGGTTATTTTTACTTTGTTACCAAATCTAGTGACTTTTGAGCTCTCACGGCATACCCCAAAAAGTTTTACCGCGTTCCCCCAAGAGTTACGCGTACCCCCATGTTGAGAACCCCTACTTTAGACAATCACATTATCTGTTGAGTTCGGTTAATGTCTTTATACTAATCAGTTATTTCACGTCTATGAGCAGTCATTTCAGCTCTCAACTCATTATTTTGTGTAGCCATTTCGGCTTTCAAATTATCATTTTGAGAGAATATTTCAGCTCTTATATTATCATTTTGAGAGACCATTTCAGCTATCATGTCAACAATTTTACAGTTTATGTCACTAATTTTACTGTTCATGTCATTATTTTGACCGGCCGTTTCAGCTCTCAATTTATCATTTTGAGAGGCTATCTTAGCTCTCATATCACTTATCAGTTTCACAAACTCCTCCATACTTCTAATGAAAGTCATTCAATAAATTATCTCTCTCCTGACGTCAAATGTTACGAATTAAACTAATGAAAATAGCGTGAGTTCAAAAATGGTTTTTGACAATTATAATTCTAAAATAATGTAATTTATCACAAGAGTGTAAATGAAAACATTTATATAAACTACACTCAAAAACAAGGCTTTTTACATTATTTAATAAATGACACAATCATATTTGTGAACAAACCTGCAATCTATCGAGAATAACCTTACCAATTCCTAAACAAACTAAATATAACTATGTATCAAATGATGAACTCTTCCTACAGGAAAGTTGAGATCAACTTTGCTTGTTCAGCTACATATACCTTGCTCAGCCACATCTCAAAATTTCTTAAGCATTCTTCTTTTTCTTATCTATCCATTAACAGAATCAACAAACTTAATTAACCTCCCGCGAACACACCAAATAAAAACACTTCTTCTTTATACTATAGTGTACAGACTAAAATAAACTACGTTTTTCTTAACACTCCAATTCCTCTTAATTACAACAACTTATTCCTTATTTTTTTAAAGTCCGTTCGAAATAGTTGGTGAGGTAATTCTCATGCTGTAATTCACGCAAGCATCAAGAAGATTCTTCACATCACGGTTCATTGTAGCACGTTTGTCTGTCGTAACAAATAAATAAGATTTTGACCATCATAGTGTATATGTTATATATGCTTATTATTGTTCTTCTCAAGATGAGACAAGTATTAGTTGAATTGATTGTGTGCCAGGCTCCTAGCCTCATGTATCAGCGTGCGATACCTGGCTGCGTCACAACTAGCGTTGAGATTTTCTTCATATCCAAAGTAGTGCTATAGGCGAGAAAGCGGACACTGATGGTCATAGAGAAGACACCATCTGTAGAATAGCACGTTAAATCGTGGGTCGTGTGTAGTAAAACCATCATGTATACGTTACAAAACACTAGATGAGTTTGAAAGGAGAATTCTATGTTTATCAATAGATGTCCAATGGGAACCGTTATCCAGCTCTGAGCCAGTGGAGACCTTCTGACCTGACAATTTATTTAAATGTGTGGTAAAAAAAGTGTCACTTAGAATAAACATCGAAACGCCAGTACTTACCCTCTACTCAGGTATAATTTTGTTTTGTTTCATTTTCTGTAGAATTTTGAAACGAATTACTTGTTAAAAATCCACCCATAGTAAATACACAGATTACTTGTAGAAATAGACATCAACAATTGTTAAAAACATCTGAAAAAAACTATCAGTAACGCAGCGGAAATCGAACCCCAACTCTCTAGATACATGCTAGAGCGCTCTAATCATTAAACCACGCATCAGACGCTAAAATCTTCCAGAATAATAAATAAATAAATACCCCCTCAAGCAGCTGCTTGCCACAGAGGTCTGACAGGATCCTGTCAGTTTATATGCCGTAGTAGAAGGTCTGAGAGGATGGCAGGACCTCAGCAGAAAAAACAACACATAAAACCATGCCTTATCCGGGGCTCGAACCCAGGTCCCTTAGAACAGTAGCCAAGCGCGCTAACCACTCACTTATAAATCTATTTTTGAAATATTCTTTCCATATAAATCATTTGCAACAATTGGAAAAGTTGCCTCTCCTGAAGTACACCCCCCCGATAGGGGACCACCTTGTCGTGGTGGGGGGGCCTAGGGCCCAGCAACCCGGCTGAGGAAGCATTGCCGGTCGGGATGATCCCTAGCTGGAGCAGGCCAGAGGATTTGCCGGCTGCCGTGTACTCAGCTGGAGCATTCCAAGGTTTTGCCGGTTGGGGTGGCCCCCGGCTGGAGCATTGCTGAAGCCACCCGAGGTTGAAGACGCTGCTGGCCTGCTTGATTGCCGGTCGGGTGGTGACGGCGTTGGAGACCTCACCTCTCAGGAGACCTGTGTGGTCTGTTCGACGGCTCTGCCGAAAGGTCTGAACCCGCCTCTAGGTACGAGCCGTCCAAAAAGTCTGGGTCTTACTAAGAGTCTCCACCCCGGGTGCCGATCGAGCCTGGATTTTTATATCCTTGCACATTTGCAAACCGGGGAATAGATTAAAGTAAGGTTTCTTCCGGTGGTCAGCTTTCCTTCTATAGGACTGCTGCCATGTGATGCCGGGGTTGAGGTGCGCCTATAGGGCGTATTCCTTGCCCCCGGCTCTAGATAGTCATGGCTTTTCTTTAACCAGGTAGTGCTGTCAGGCGGAACCGGGAATTGCCGTGGTTGCACAAGATCGCAACATAGAGATCTCCTGAAGTACAAATGACGCAAGGTCCGCCACATTTCAGTGAAATATTTTTAGGTCTTATTCTGGAAGATTTTAACGTCTGTTTCGTGGTGTAATGGTTAGATCGTTCTGGCATATATCTAGAGCAGTGGTTCTCAACCTTTTATGCTTCACGTACCCCCTGGAAATGTGTATGTAACTGGCGTATCCCTTGCATAGATAGATAAATCTATAGTTATAGTATAACAATGGGAATAAAATAAAACATATATATATATATACATTAAATTTTGTATTCATGAATTGCATATATCGATAAACACAAAAAATGACATAAACAATTTAACAAATTTTATAAAATTATAACCATTTTACTGGTAATCAGTGAAATGATTGCGCTTGTTTATGTTTGCACAGTTCATCAACGGTTGGGATTATCTTGCTAAGGTCACAAGTCATCTTCAACATCCAGCCAGTTCCTATGTTTATTTTTTCAAAGCACTTGCAGATGAAACACCAGTATACATAAATAAGTTGTTGTGAAAGGTAACAAATATTTGACTGCAAATCCTGACAAAGTCGGATATTCCTTCTCCACTCCAATCCAAAAACTAATTAATGGCATTTTGGAGTGAATGCTTTTTAAACTATTTTCACAAGATATCGCAATCATCTCTTCTTTATTGGACAATGGAAGCTTACATTTTTCCAAATCAAATGTGAAGGGGTCTCGAATCCATTCTTGCGTTTCATCAAGGGGTGGAAAATACTGCCTTATAAGAGTTTTAAGAGTGCTTAAGTGAACGATTTATCGTTTGCTCATTTTCTTTAAGAAATGAATCTAGGTACTGAAATTGGTCACAACTGTTCTTTTTAACTCCGTTTTCCCAGAGAGGAATTTTTTTAACATGCCGACTTTGCTACTAGATCTAGCGACTTTTGAGCTCTCACGGCGTACCCCAAAATATTTTACCGCGTACCCCCGCCCCACGTTGAGAACCCCTAATCTAGAGAGTGACGGGTGTGGTGAGCAGTAGTAAGAAAAGACGCAGATTTTTATTTCGTAATTCTAATTACTTAGTAGCCGTCCCATGGCCGAGTGGTTAGCGCGCTTGGCTACTGATCTAAGGTACCTGGGTTCGAGCCCCGGATAAGGCATGAATGTGTGTGTGGTTTTTCTGATGAGGTCCTGCCATCCTCTCAGACCTACTATGGCATACAGTCTCCTGTCAGACCTCTGTGGCAAGCAGCTGCTTGATGGGGTATTTATTTATATTTTTTAATTACTTATGCTGCTGAACTGCACTAAAGGCCAGATGACAAAGGATTAACCACTCTATAGTAGAGGATGATCAATTAGTCCCTTAATTGCATTCACCATTACTTAGGTGGGTTCACGGGTTTTTACTGAGCGCGGGTTACACGGGCGTACTGACATATGTCTCAGACTTATGATCTGTAGAAAGGTGTCAACAATTCAAGCACGAGAGTAGTATATGGACGACACAGCCTTTTTACATTTATATACAATTACATGCTGGGAATGCACTCGATTCCGTGGGGCTTTTCTACTGCAAACATTCACATTGAGGTGTAAAATTGCGCTTCTCAGATTCTTTTTACAGATCTCAAACTCGGAGAAAAAATATTCAATCCTTGCCTAAAACCTGGTTCACACAGAACCATATCACAATTCACACAGAACTGAACCCTGGTTCACACAGAACCGTATCTTGGTTCATACAGAACCGAACCCTCTCCTTAAGGATTTTGATTTTGAGCAAGAGTGGTATCCCTTGATATGTGTTCAAATGTCCTTCCAATTTGACAGCGACGTCCAGACTCTTGTTTGCTATTGCCATGCTTATCTGCACACTAGCACTCGCGCCAGAGGCTAGTCGTAAATAGTCGTGAAAATGCTTTTTGTCTTGTGACCATGTGCAGTCAGCCAGCCCATCTCAGCACTTCCACACACACACACACTTAATACAGATATATTTTTACAACAGCAAAAATACAATAAAAATCCAATGATAAATAAAAATAAATTAATTAGAGAGACATGACAGCGAGTTCGATTCTTTAGAATTGTTTGTTAATTCTGTTAATTTTTATATTATCCAAGAAGAAATAAGCAACTCTACGCTTCACACTCTCGGCAGAGTGTACAGTCCCAACTGTGTCATATGCAGCACACCTGAGAGTGTATCTTATATTCTGCTCAACTGCTCCTGCTACAATGCCGAAAGAGAAGCTTTGTTCCTGGAGCTTCATGCTATTGGAACCACCGACTGCTCCATCACCTCCCTACTTGGTAACCACCACAATCTATAGCTGTAGCGAACGCTCTTCCGATATGCCACTGATTTCTTTCAGAACATTAGCCTCTTCTGTCAGGTCTAAAGTTTTCTTTTCTTCTTTTACGAGATTAATTCTCTTAATAGTCCCGAGAGATAGTTGAGAGGCAGTCCCTTCTGCCTCTACTTCTCCCCATTCTGTTGTGATTGGTGTTCTTGTTGTGATTGGTGTAGGGAGCCCCTCATTGGAGCTAATTTCACCCAGAACTTACAACACCTTGAACCTTGATGGCACAAAGACAGCGTTACGGATATGTTAACCTGCCAGATAAATTTTCTTATGTGTGTGAAAATTATATTTTAAAATCCTAGAGTCGTTCTTTGACAAAGATTGTGAAGAAAGCCTGTAACTTGTATTTTGGATGTCATGTTGGAAATAAGGACAAAATATTGGCTCCACATGAATACTGCATTTCGTGTTTTGATGGCCTGAGTGAATGATTGAAAATTAAAAAATCCATGCCCTTTGCAGTTCCAATGTTTTGGCGTGGGCCAACTAGTCACTTGCATGATTGCTATTTTTTTAACTAAAGTGTCGGGCTTTTAAAAAAAAAAAAAGTAAAATTCAATATCCAAATGTGCCTTCAGTAATAAGGCCATTTACTCATGGATAAAACCTTCCTATACCAACACCTCCAACCAACTGGGAGGAGATGATTTCACATTCATCAGAGGAAGACTTTGAGGCACATACAGATCCTGATCCGACATACATTCCTAAAATGTTAGACGAGCCTCATCTGAGTCATCAAAATGAATTAAATGATTTTGTTCGAAAACTAGGACTTTTCAAACAACAAGCTAAGTTTTAGGTTAAATATTTCAAAAGTCGAATCTTCTGGCGAAGGGTACGATAGTTTCTCTATTCAGAAAGAGAAATTTGGTTAATCTGCTTATTACGAGGTGCAGATGGTTTGTGGTTTTGCACACAGATGTTTCAGGGCTGATGGAAAAAATTGGAACAACTCATGATTCTAAGGAATGGCGTCTATTTATAGATTTGTCAAAATTCAGCTTAAAAGTTGTCCTTTTGCATAAAGGAAACCAAAAACCTTCTATTCCAGTGACATAGGCTGTGGAAATGAAGTAAACTCATGAAAGCATGGAAAAAATACTCACTGCTATAAAATATGAACAGTTTAAGAGGACGATATGTGGTGACCTGAAAATAATATCTCTTTTTCTCGGGCTTCAAGTAGGCTTCAAAACATTTTGCTGTTTTCTCTGTTTGTGGGACAATAGGGCCAGAAAGGAACACTACATAACAAAAGACTGGCCCAAAAGAGATGTTTTTATTCCTGGCAAGGGTAATGTGATGGGTTTCTTTGTTCTTAATCAAATTCAAGTCGTCCTCATAGTCATTATCGTAATTTGCAAAAATTGGTAACTAAAAACAAATATGGAAAATAAATAATTCCTGTAAGATCTAGATAGGAGATGTTTTACCATTAACCCATTCAGAGATTGTGTACATTAAAATGTACATTACTTTTCAGAATTTTTAAAAACAAAAAAAGAAATGTAACTAGTCGCAACAATCATAGTGGTCAGGGATCTAGCGACTGTTCAAGCAACGCAAATTCTGTGTGTTGTGTTAGCTCTAATGGAGGCAGTGGTCAGCAGTGTCTTTGGTTTTACTAGGGCATGTACTTGTATGAGGAGGCCTGTAACAGTTAGAAGTAGTTTCTAGGATACACTATATGATCAAAAGAAGATTGTGGACGAATTAGTGGATCCTCCTGATCCGCTTATTCCTCCACAATCTTCTGGTTTCCAAGAACGTTGATGTCGTCCAAGTAAACCAGGTAGACCACCCAAGACAAATCTTAGAGTATCGACTTTATTAGTCGTTAAAAAGTTGCGGTGCGTTGCAAAGTCCAAATGACATCAAGTTGATATACATCCTGAAGATCGTGAGAAAACAGCTTGCAGTACAGAAATGGTCCACTTTAAACTGCCAAAGTCCATTTCCTGTAGTGAAAGCTGTTTTCTGACGATCTTCAGGATGTATATCAACTTGCTAATAGTCTATCTTCAAATCTAATGTCGAGAACCATTCTGACCCAGATAGAGTGTCAAGTGTATCATCAATCCTCAGTAAGGGAAAGCAGTCCTTCTTTGTTATATCATATAATCGCGTCAGTCTAGAGGAAATCGGGTGGAACCATCCTTTTTCTTAAGGAGAACCACTTGTGATGTCCAGGGACTCGTTGATAGTTCTATAATATCCTGAGCTTCCATGTCCTTTTTAAGTTGTTCTGTCTCCTCCCGTTTTGAAAACAGAAGCCTTCTTGCTAGTAGATGGATTGGAGGAGAATGAACAGTGTTGATCTTATGTTCTGTTAGGTTAGTACGACCATATCATTTTTTACATCATCAGATTCAACCTTTAGACTATCACACTCTCTGTTGAGCTAAGTCTTTATACTGGTCGGTAATCTTACTAATTCGAGAGGCAACTTCAGCACTCAACTCGTTATTTTGTATAACCATTTAGTCTTTCAAGTCACAATTTTTGAGCCTCAATTTTGGCTTTTGAGTCATCATTTTGATTAGCAATATCATCAATTTTACTACTTTGGGCAGCTCTTTAACCTTCCATGTCATTATTTTGTATAGTAAAATCACCGATTTTACTGTTTATATCAGTTATAAGTTTAACTAACTCATCCATACTTCTTAGTGAGAGGCATTCTATATATACACTGGCGGAAATTAAAAAAAGAACACCCAGAAGGAATTCCTTTAGGAACGTCTTGTTATAATATGTTAATAGTTAAGGGCAGCAGAAACCGTGATCTAAGCTTGAAAGTCATTGGATGAAATAATGACGTCACTGATGATGACAACATGTAAATGTAGGCAGCGCGTATTTAAGGACTAGGGCGTGAAGAAAGAAGTTATTCGTCTTGTGTTGTGTTGTTCAGTGCTCTTTGAAGAAGCAATCATGCCTGGACGATGCAGAAGTGCAACATTTGTTCAGTTAGTGGAGTTTCAGCGAGGTTGAATAGTGGGTTTTCGCGAAGTAGATTGGTCTTTTCATCAAATTGTACACCGCATTGGACGAGAGGTATCATTAGTGGTATGCGATGATGACGTCGATCGTCAGAAGAGCATCCACACACTCGCAGACGTTGTTCCAGGGAACACAGAGTTACAAATGCACGAGAAGATTGGCATATCAGGAAAGCGGCGATGGCAGAGGGGACAGCTACAGTGTCACAAATTCGATCCTCTGTCATACCAAGTGTGTCTACAAGAACGATACGCAATTGTCTTTTGGAAGCAGGACTACAGGCATGCATGCTGCTGGCATGGTTACCACTGTCACCTCGTCACTGTCGATTACGTTTGCAGTGGTGTAAAGAATGAATTCATTGGAGGGAAGAATGGCAGTCTGCGGTCTTCAGTGATGAAAGCCAATTCTGCTTAGGTGCGTCTGATGGTCATTTATGCATCCGAAGGCAACAAGGTGAGTGGCTCCTTCCATCCTGTATTCGCCAGAAACACATAGGGCCCATGTTGGGCATCATGGTGTGGGGAGCGATTTGTTATCACTCTCGAGCCTGTCTGGTGTCTGTACAGGGTACACTGAATAGTAATATGTACGTCAGCGACATCATACAGCCGGTCGTTCTGCCATATTTGAGTGTAAACCCAAAATGCGATATTCCAGCAGGATAACACCAGTCCACACTCCACCCGGGCAACTCAACAGGCAGCGAATCAACTCCTTGGCCAGCACGCTCTCTGGACTTGTCTCCAATCGAGCACATCTGGGATTGGATCGGACAAAGACACTTCCTCGAACCCATAGCAGGCAACGACCATCGCTGAATTACACATCCAGTTGAAAGTGCATGGAATGGTATCCCCCCTACGTGATATCCCAGCATTCGTACAACAGAGTGCATGCCATATTGGAAGTTTGTATTGCTGCTGGAGGAGGTTCAACACCTTATTAAAATGTGCCTTCTGTAAAATACAGTATTCATTAAAAGGTACAATAAACATTGAATCACTTCACACGTGTGATCACTGTCATTTCCCAACAATTTGTTTCTACTAAATAATTCTCATAGATTGTGCTTCAATTCTTAATGGTGTTCTTTTTTCAATTTCCGCCAGTGTATATTAGACTACTGACACCAATTGTTATAAATTTAATAGATGGAAACTGAGCGTAAGTTCAAAAGTATGTTTAGCAAACATAAGTATGAATGAAGCAATTTATTACGAAGGTATAAAATAATACAAATAAAATAATCTTATCTAAACACAAGTTTTTGTATTCCTCAGTACAAAGTTAATCATAAAAAGAATGATCTCTTATGTTTAAGTAATTTTTTAATGCTTATGCTACAGTTTTGTCAGTATTTACTCCTAGTACAAAGTAGAAAGTATTATTCCATAACATTTAACAAATAAACAAATTTATATTGAAATTCATTTGTGATATATGGTTTACTTTAATAAGTCTTTGCATTTTATTAATGCGAGACATCTGGCAATGATTCCTCCAAAAAGAGGACTTAAAAACAGACTTTTACTGTTGACTTCTATTCACCAATGGAACTAGCTTCATCTTGAACCAAATAAAAACAGCCTTTTTACTCAGAATCATATAGCATATATAGCACATCATATCTTTCGTTTTCTTCATCAATTCGTATCTCTCTGTTCCAAAAAGTTGATGACGCAAATTGTGACGCTGAAGCAAAACGCGAGCGTTAATGACACATCTATCATGGGTGCATTCTACCACGTTCATCTGTTGTAACATTATGTTACAAATACACTGCTCGAGATTGAAAGTGCCCCACGCAGAAGGACATGTCATTGAAACATGTAAATAGAAGGGTGGGTGTGCGCAGTTGAGATATGCAAATGATGATAATCTGGAGTCAATGACGTTTGTGGCTCAAGAGACAGAAGGTGCAAGAAGGAACAGGGATGGTACTGTGTTTATGCAGGTTGAAGTCGGTTGAAAAGTTGAGATTAGCTGGTTCTGATTGGAAATTTTTCAGTGAAGTCCAAAAATGCCTGGTACACGCCGCCGGCAGGTTTATCGCCATTTGGATGCTTTAGAGAGAGGAAGAATTATAGGCCTATGTGAAGCTGATGGACTACACGTCGTGTCGCCACCCATGTCAACTGGAATACACGAACTGTTGGACACTGTTGGCAACAGTGGCAAAACAAAGGTTCTAGCATGCCTCACAGAGGGAGTGGTGCCATCCGACAAACGTCAGCACAGCTTGATATTCGCATTGTTCCACATGCACTTTTGCCACCACAGAGCACTGCAGACAATATTCAATGGGATGTGTCAGCAGCCATGAATGTCCCCATAACGATCTGAATGGTAAACCGAAGGTTGCATGAAGCACACCCGCACTCTAGACAAGCGTTACGTCTACAGCCATTGACTGAAAACCATCGCAGCGCTTATCTGGCTTGGTGCCGAAGTCGTGCGAACTGGTGTCACAAATGGAACACTGTTGTGTTTAGTGATGAATCCCGTTTCTGTCTGGGTGCTGACAATCGACAGAACTGTGTACAGCGACAACCTGGTGAGAGGACAGATCCAGTTTTCGTTCGCAATCGGCACACCACCCATCAGCCAGGCATAATGGCATGAAGTGCTATTGGATATGAGAGCAGGTCACCTCTTGTCCGCATAATGGGAACACTGACAGCTGCACAATATTTTAGCGTGGTTCTTCAGCCCGTTTTGTTACCATTCCTTGGAGGCATGCAGCAGCCTATTTTCCAGCATGACAACACCCGTGTACACACTGCTACTTTTAAGAATCTATGGAGAGTGTGGAGACAATGTTAGCAACATGTTCAAGTATTGCCTAGGACAGCACGATCTCCAAATTTATCCCCAATAGAAAATCTGTGAGACCACATTGGACGACGTGTGCAATCCTCTCACCAGCCGGCACAGAATCTCGATGAATTATGGGAACAAGTCAATGCTACTTGGTGTGCAATTCCTCAGGACCATATCCGTTGACTGTATGATTCCATGCCACGCCGTATTGCTCCTGTATTGCCGTTCACAGCGGTGCAACCACCTACTGAGGCAATCATGTTGTGCTGCATTATCTCATCTTCTAACTGCTGTAAGCGGCTGAAAATTAAATCATGGTATGCCAATATGTAATGCTATGTGTGTGGTACACTTCACCTCTATCCCCTCACTCCTTTTGGGTGGGGCAATTTCAATATCGTTCAGTGCATATTTTTCCTCTGTGACAACAAGCATGTGCATGTTTGAAGCAATATAGGCTTGTTTCTGTAACGATTCTAAATTTTAGAGCCTTCATAATTTTAGATAGTAAAATTTACATTCTATAATTATAATTATATAATGTAAATTTTATTTTGGAACTTTTTTTAATCATTATTACCCTGGTGGTTCGAACACTTTTTTGTTTGGTTGAAAGGTATTAGTGAAACAAAAAATGTTGGGAGCCACAGCCGTAAAACATTAACTATGCTGCACTTCTCAAATATTTCCCATTGAAGAGCATTAGGGTTTGACTGCAAATTTTAAGCTGCAAATTTTAAGAATAATCTAGTAAATCCAATCGCCTCTCTCGTTTTCAGTCAAAATACTGTTTTGTCATTTGCCAAATTTAGTGCCTCTAACGGACGGAAATTTAAGATGGAAATTTTTCAAATTTCAAATATTAATATATATTAGTACCTCTCTAAACCTGAATAAAATTTTTATTGCTCTTAAAACAATAAAATTGCTGTAGCCTAGCGGTTAGTGTGCTTGACCGCGGAGCAAAGGGACTTGGGTTCGAGTCCTAGATAAGGCATGGATGTTTCTTTTCTAGTGTCATTCTGCTGAGGTTTAGCCTTTCTCATAGTTATTCTCTATTGCGCATGATACTGATATGTTTCTGTCAGATCTTTTTGGCAAGCAACTGCGTGAGAGGTTAATTTTTCCACCTCTCAGAGGAAAGGGTAAATCACTGCTCTTAATGTAATGCAATATAAACGCCATGCCCATAGAAGTCTCTATAAGCCCAAACTTGCTGAGTTGAGAGTGAAGAATATAAGGCAATATACGGTTTATAATAAAATTGTGTGATTTTCCACTGTACTGCCTTTTATCGGAAGGATCAAAATAATGTAAAATTATGAAAATGCTAATTGGTATAACTTATTATTGTCCATCAAACCAAAGAAATATTTTTCCTTTATGTTTTAAAAAACGTTGACTGTATAATTTCAAATGTTTGAAGGGATGGACAGACGCCAAAGCGAAAACAATAGCTCCTAGTTTATTTATTTATTTGAAACGATCTAAAAAGTGCAAGATAATATTTTAAAATTAAACGCTGAAATATAGAATAATTTCTTTTAAAACTGAATTGTAATCTATTTGCACAAAAATACCCTTAGAATCTTAATCAATATAATGCATGATTTTTTTTTACCTGTATTAAAAGTTCAGAGTTTATTCTCTAAGCACCGTTTGAGAGAAAGCCTTGAACTATCAGAACTGCTTAATTACACTCTCAGCCAGCATTATGAGTAGTCGTATAGGCATCACTGTAGTTTCTCACTAATGCAAAATTTCAGCACTTTTGCAGAGCTCTATATACGATCAATTCAAATAAGAACTATCAAAAGAAAACAATTATTTAAAGTCTTATATTCTTATACCTACGTTTGCTGCTTCATTAGCATTTAAGATATATTTTTGGTATAGTATAAACATTAAAATTGGAAGTTTGTGGTATGATTTAAAGATACAAAGCCCTGTGGAATTATTGAGTTAAAATTTGCAGATCAGCTGAATAAGAGACTCGGTAATTTCCAACTCAATATCATCAGAGGAGGAATGCAGAAACATCCACTGATTCATCTGCATAAAGTGTTTTGGCATTACAATACGAAATGTAGCGTTTATGCATTTAAACTGAATGTATTTCCAGCAAAGCCCGAGATCAATATTAATACTATTAACCTACTACGAGAGACGACAGCCTAGCGATACGATAGCAATTAACGGATAACAGGCCTCAGTACTGCCAGATCACATTGAGGTCAATGGTGATAACGATGTTTTGATGGTTGCTTAAACTTCTGATAGTGGCCTAGATTAACAGAAACAGCGAATTGGATATCAGAGAAACATATATATATATACGAATAATCTTTGTGGCCTACATTCTCTAAGATAATGATAATAGGTCACCTCTTTCCTCCGAAGTCGAAAAGTTATAGTATGTATTCCGTTTAGCTAGTCCCGAAACAAGAAAAAAATAGGGGAGAGGGCTAGTGAAGCAATTAAACTGGAAAAAAGGAAAAGTGGGGGCAAGAGACTGGATTTCCATTACCGTATAACATTTCCCCCTCCATTTTATAGGTTTTAAAAAAAGTCTTAAAATGATGTGTGAAATACGCACAAGTATAATATTTTTTTTCCTCCATTACCCTTACTAACATTCTGAAAAGGGATAGGAAGATGTCCGGCTTGGCCTCACTAGATAAGGCCATGTGTTTAGCCCTCTGCTATTAGGAAACTGTTTTTCAACAAGAGAGTCCAGATCTTTCGTAAATATACAGTATGTAGAGGGTTAGCCAGAGGCGGATTCACCAATAAGTGGACTAAGCTACCGCTTAGGGCGCCGACTACTGAGGGACCTTCAAATCGTTCTGTGAGCGGCTTTCATAATTTAAAGTTCATTTAAACTATACAGCATAGGGTCCCTAAATGTTGTCAGCTTAGGGCCCCTGGACCTTTAAATCCGCTACTTGGGTTAGGGCATATTTATCAGAAAATTAAATGAATGTTTCAATAAAATTTTCTAGTTAAATTTTTAAGTCATTGTTCAATCTCGATGCATTTGGCATACGTGCCAAAGATATTAGCCTCTACTTGGCCTAGTGGTAGCACGGGGTGGGGGCCCAGAATTACAATCGATTCAGAAAAATATAAAGGGGGGGGGGGAAGAGACTAGATTATCAATGCAGTGTTTCATTCCTCCTCCGTTTTACAGGTTTTTAAGAGCTTTCTTGAAAAATACATGAAATACAAATAACTTTAATATTTTTTTGCCTTATTATTGCCCTCACCAGCCTTCTGAAAGGGGGGGGCGTGGTCACCTTGTCCCCCCTCAATCCTTAGATCCATCCCTGGTGGAAGTCCTTTTTATTGTGGTGATATTGCTCTCCTAGCTCTTTTACCTCTAGGCTGAATCCGACATAGTCAACAGATTCAATCAAGTGTCTGACTGAAAGATGTTTAGAGATTGCTTATGTTTCGAATCGTACTTTTGTGACTTTTGTTCGCTTTGAAAGTGCCGTCAGATGTTTCAGCTACTTCTTGTAGATAATAGTGAATTATTTAAACTTTCGAGATATTTTAATACAGTGAAAGAGAATAAGAGAAGAAAGTTTCTATTGTAGGAATGACTTACAAAAATTGTGATCTTTCCAGTTGAGGAATTCGTTGTATTTTGTCAATCAAATAACTGAGTCTAAAACTATTGGATATATCGCTTCCAAGAGAGTAAGAAAGTATTGCAGATTTTGAAACAGGAAACGCTTATTCATTCTTCCCAGATTGCAATAAGCATACAAATATCTTTTTAGAAGGTCCAAAGAAAGTTTTTTTTGTGCAACAAAAATCTATTGAAACTGTTCCAGGTTATCGTTCACTTCTCGAAAAAAAAAATAATACATACATGTTACGTTTAGGGCGGGGATGCCTTTCTGAAAATGGAAGCTCTAATATTGAAGGTTTTAAAAACTTTTACCAGTGTGGATGTGTAAATAGGTCAGGTAGGGTATTAGTTTTTGTTAATTCCAAGAGAGCGATTCAAATAGATTTTAATTGTAGTAATGTAGATGTACATACAAAACAAATCCTCATGCAGCCATGGGTTACGGAGGTCCAACCAGATTTTGTAAATTTACTCTCCAGATGTGTGTCTTTTGAGCTACAGCTGATGCATTTGGCCACTCTAGGTCAATTCTAGCAAGGTCCTGTGTGACAATGTCTGCCCATCGCATCCTAGGTCTCTCCCGTTTTCTGAAACCCTTAGGTGCACTGTTCCTAATCCTCTTTACCAATCTGCAGCTATTCATACGGGCAACATGGCCAAGCCAACGCAGTCTCTCTCCGCACAATATGCTGCTTAAAGGAGGTTGATGACTCCTTCTTCTAAACTCATCATTACTTACAAAGTCAAACCACCTAATGCCCAAGATACTACGTAAGCATATAGAATCAAAGGCATCAAGTTTCTTGTCATCCTGCTTACAAAGGGTCTGTGTTTCACTACCATAACTAACCTTAGAAAGAACCAAACTACCATACAGCCTAATTGTAGTCTTTAGGTGTATACGCCTATTTCTCCACACTCTCCATAGATTCTTAAAAGTCCCAGCGGCAATACCTATTCTTCTATTTATCTCATGCCGCACATCACCAGTATCTGATGCATATTTCCGAAGAGACACTTGCTCAAGAGTACAGCCATTCAAAGCAACTGAATCACCATCTGCCTGACCAATTTTCATCACTTTAGTTTTTTATCTGTTTATCACCATACCTACTCTATTATCAGTCTCACCAACAGCCCTTATGAACGAATTCATCTCATCAACATCATTACCCAATAGGGCCAAATCATCTGCATAATCTAAATTAGAAATTTTGCAATCTCTAGACCAAAATATTTCCCTTGCAAAGAATTTCGTTACGTAATCAATAACTAAACTAAAGAGAAAAAGGAACTAAATGCACCGTTGTCTAACTCCACTAGCAATGTTAAACCAATCGCTGCAAACGTACCAACTCTCACACACGACTCAGTGTTATTATAGAGAGCTCTCATTACACTAACTAATTTATTAGGTATTCCATATGATCTAACAGTCAACTACAAATTATGTTGATCAACAGAGTCAAAAGTCTTTTTAAAATCTATAAATCTAGCAACTACCGGTTTCTGAAACTCTAAGCACTTCTTAAAAATCTACCTAAATGAAAATATTTGATCAATACATCCCCTACCACTTCTGAATCCCCACTGTTCATCACGCACTTGTCCATCACAAAATTCTTAATTCTATTAAGTATAATCATGAAAAGAATTTACCTGGAACAGAGAGTAATTCCCTATAATTATCACAAGAACTGCGATCAGCCACGCGACAACACAAATGTTCCCAGCTCTAAGCATTTCAGTGGTGATTTCGTTCACCCCTGGGGGTTTATGCAGCTTTAATTTAGATATAGTCAATACGTCTTCGGAATGTGATATAGGGCCATCAAAAAAGCCAGTACTGCATCTATCCTCATTACAAACAATGGGAGCAGAAATAATCACATTATTTAGAACATGTCTGAAATGCTCAGCCCACCTAGCCATCACTGAATCCTCACCTTCAAACATTTTTCCATATTAATCCCTCAATCCCTGTGTACCTGTCTGTTTCTTCCCACCTAAAACATTAACAATTTGGTACAACTTCCTGCTGTTGTGCTGTCTAACTGCTTCCTCTGCTTTATCAGCCAAGCCATTAAGCCAAAGATTCTTATCAGCCGTTAACTGATCTTTTATATGTAGTGTCCCTAAAAGTTAAGATTAGTGATGTTAACTACATTGGTTTCCATAAATTAAGGAAAATGTAGAAAAATAGTGATAATTCGCCAAAACATTGTGCTATCCTCACCAAACTTATTCATGTAACCAGTAAAGTAATACCGAGTGAGCATATCGTATGCAAATTAGTCTAGACTGCATCAATTTGTGCAATCGGATAATGGCATAAAAACGGGATAGTTCATAAAAACGGGATAAAGATGGAATAGTTCCTTATTTTATGTTGTAAATGTGAGTAAAGAAATTCTAAATAGCCACTTTGTCGGAATGACCTCGAGATACCATTT
Source organism: Ryuthela nishihirai (assembly GCA_038380435.1). NCBI lineage: Eukaryota > Metazoa > Arthropoda > Arachnida > Araneae > Heptathelidae > Ryuthela > Ryuthela nishihirai. The sequence goes on from JAWZYU010000012.1 coordinate 76,276,393, forward strand.
GCCAAATGAACTGCGGTGGAAAGCTAATGGCCGGCTCGAAGCAGGCCAGAGTGAGTCAGACGTGGCACGATGGCTGAATGTGAGTCCTGTGGTCCATAGACTGTGGAATCAATTTCTTAGTACAGATTCCGCGCCTCGAAGGTTTAGCCGAGGAAGGGCTAGTGTTACGACCGTTGTACAAGACCGATATTTGAGATTAACAGCACGAAGGAGTAGGATGTCTACTCCCTCTCAGCTACGATCCTCTCTTGCAGCAGCCATTGGGAGGGTTGTATCAGCTTCTACTGTGCATAGAAGGTTTCATGAGGGAGATCTATACGCTAGAAAGTGAGCAATTTGGTATACCCCTCACGTCACGTCAAGGAGAGATTGGTTGAATTGGGCAAACACGTTAACTGGACAGAAAAGCAATGAAGGTTCGTACTGTTCACAGATGAGTCCAGATATGGCTTGCAGAGTGATTCTGGATATTGTTTGATATGGAGAGAACGAGGTACCCGCTATCATCCCAGTAATGTCCGTCAAAGAGACAGTTACGGCAGAGGTAGGTGTGTGTTCGGGGTGGCATTTTCTTAGGTGGGCACACAGACCTCTATGTGTTGTCGAGTGGGAACCTCAATGCCCAAAGTTATTGAGATGGCATCCTGGACGTATGTCCTTACGCTGGTGCAATAGGTGAAACATTCATTTTACAAAACGATAACCGTGGTCCACACAGAGCTCGACTAGTGAAACAATACCTTCAAGAGGAGACCATTATGCGCATGTAACGTCCAGTTCGATCTCCCGACCTAAATCCGATTGAGCATGTGTGGGATGCTCTAGGGAGACGTGTTACTGCCCTCAACCCGCAACCGGAAACAAAGGGGTGCTTATTATTGCTTTAAAGGAACACTGGTCGTAACTCTCTACTGAGCTGATTCACAACATCACAAACAGCATGGAACATTGCTGTCGTGCCTGCATTGCTGTAAAGGGTGATCACACTCCTTATTAAAGAACTTTGCCCATTGAATTCTGACACCTCATTTTTGAACAAGTTCCTATAAATGTTATTTTTTGAGGAAAAATGTTTCTAGTGTAAAATATTTTATGCCATTCTGAAACTAGTATTGTAATTCATATTTTCATCAAATTTCATTAAAATCATTCTTATTGTTTCTTGTTTATGAAAATTTTTTCGAGTTTTCCTTAATTTATGGAAACCAGTGCAATATGGTTTCTACGAGATGTGTTCTTGAAATCGTAATTTATTATCTGACCAACATATATGAATTGCCTTTACTCAAAAATTAGGTTATTTAAACTATAATACAAATGATAAACATGATTTTATTATTTATTTGTCAATCATATTGTACACGTAATTTTATCATATATTGTCAAATGAATAGAGTGAAAAAAATTTTAATACACTAAGTTAAAGTCTACTATATTCGTCAGTGCATGGGGCTAACCCTAACATTGGCAGCGCTGGCAGATAAAATGAATTTTACTGGCGGGAAGATAGTCCAGGCTATGACCCATCTTCGGAAGATGTGCCATAGCCTGGACTATCTTCCCGCCAGTAAAATTCATTTTATCACCCAACGCTGCCAATGTTAGAGCTAGCCCCATACACTGACGAATACAGTAGACTTTAACTTAGTGTATTAAATTTTTCTTTCACTCTATCATTCACACATCCTCCTTCTGAAAGAAAGCATCAAGAGTTGATTACCTTGTCGCAAGGTTTCTTCTCCTCTCGGGCATTTCTTTGTTGCATCGACAACAATTCTCTTCACTGCAGTGTTGCGGTCAAAATATACATCATTTTATATAAATGAATTTTTTTTCGTCACTGATATTACATATGTAAGAATATGAAACTTTATATTTTAAAGAAGAATGTTTATTATTCTGGCCCGTGATTAGTCAAGTTATGCCACATGACCTGAGCGCTTCGTGTGACTCTAATGTAGCTACGCATCTTCAGAGACATATCTCAGGTAATAAATTTCATTTAAGGACTGCAGCTATAATTTTATAATGTGGCCGACAATGAAAGATGCGAAGAACTGAAGTAAAAACTTTTTATTTTATTAAAAAAAAACAAAAAAGCGCGGAAAACCATGTAGCAACGGTAGCTGACAAGAAACAGATGCCCGAAGAAGGTTACATCAGCGTGACAGCCTGCTCAACGACAACGAGCGGCAGCCGCGGCCAATGTAAAAGCCGCAAGTTGGACAGGGTGACCTGAAAGTCTTAATCCTACACTTAGTGGTCCACGGTAATGGAAGTAAAATTAAATATCTGAACAATATTAAAAGGGATATTTGACTTCCCTTATTACGCATATTGAAAGTGCAAAAGTTTTAAGTTTCAGAGTGGAAATGATATGTTATATACATATGCTATGAAATGTGATTGTAAATATCCCATAATTTAAGTTTGTTACTATAGAATCACTACAGTATTAGCTAACATGTGTTTAATTACCTAAGATATGTCTCTGAAGGGTGTATAGCTATATTAGAGCCGCATGAAAGTGCTCAGACCATATGTCATAACTTGCCTATGACAAGCCGCTTAAAAAAGCAATCATCATTTAAACAGAAAGTTTAAGTTTCCTATTCTAACTGCGTTATTTTCAACGAAGAGGTCATAAAATTGTCATAAAATTAAGTTTTTTTCGAGTGCATCTTCTGAACGAAATAATGGCTAAAGAAATACCATAGCGGGTTGGGTTGTTTTACCTCTGAGCGGCACTTTTTTTGCACACCATGGGCTAAATGGCCAGGTCACATGGACCCCGAAGGCTCAGAGATGGTTGGGGGAGGGGACCCACTGGAACAGCTGTTGGGAGACAGATGGTAGCCTCCCGTCAAGGCCATCCAGCGTGTTTTTTAACGTGCACAGGGTATAGCTGTCCCACACACGGGGCCACGGCTTAACGTCCCATCCGACGGACGGCGGCCTTTCCAAGCCCATCGGTGTTCCCTACTGACCGTGGGCAGGGCGGGGAATTTTCCGGAGATAAATCTCAACGCTGATCAGGCTGGGACTCGAACCTGGGAACTACAGGTTACGAGCCTGGCGCGCTACCGACTGAGCCACCCCCGCACCTACCACAGTGGAGTAAACAGATTGGCGAGAGCCACTGAAACTGAGGCAATCGCAGTATGGTGCGCTAGCGCTCATTGTCAAGAGCACACAGCATGCACAATGTCCGTTAGCTCTCGTTGGATGGGAGCGTATGATACGTAGCGCTCACTCCACTGTATGGGTGAGAGGCCATGAGTAAAACATATATTAACTTTACTATTCAGTACTTTTAATGGATTTATATATCTTTATTAAATGTAAAAATATTTATGAGACGACCAGCGCTGTACGGAGCAGTCCTAAACGATGTATGGCTGTATTATACAAATCAAAGACACCCGAAGAACCGACTTTAAGGAAAGATACCTAAATTTATTATGCAGTTTGTGCTATGAATTTAATCAATCGAGACCTTAAAGACACTTTCATATGGGAAACAGCATATGGAATTAATCAATATATTCGAACAATACATAGTAAACGTAATAGTTGGTAAGGTGGGACACTAGAAGGAAAATCCCATATGTGACTGTAAAATGTTAGAGAAAAGGAGCATTATTAAATTGAAATATCTCGATGTTTCTGTTTAACAGACAAGAAAGAAATCTCTTCATCGTCGATAACAATTTTTAGAGAAAAATTGTCTAAGCCGGGTGGTATACGGGGCAAGGGTGGCTCAGTCGGTAGCGCGCCAGACTCGTAATCTGTAGTTACCAGGTTCGAGTCCCAGCTGGCTCAGCGTTGAGATTTATCTCCGCAAAATTCTCGACCCTGCCCACGGTCAGTAGGGGACACCGATGGGCTTGGAAAGACCGCCCTCCGTCGGATGGGACGTTAAGCCGTGGCCCCGTGTGCGGGAGAGCCATACCCAGTGCACGTTAAAGAACACGCTGGAGGGCCTTGACGGGAGGCTACCATCTGTCTCCCAACAGCTGTCCAGTTAGTCCCAACCTTCTCTGGGGGCGGGGGTGGCTCAGTCGGTAGCGCGCCAGGCTCGTAATCTGTAGTTCCCAGGTTCGAGTCCCATCTGGATCAGCGTTGATATTTATCTCCGCAAAAATTCCCCGCCCTGCCCACGGTCAGTAGGGGACACCGATGGGCTTGGAAAGGCCGCCCTCCGTCGGATGGGACGTTAAGCCATGGCCCCGTGTGCGGGAGAGCCATATCCAGTGCACATTAAAGAACACGCTGGATGGCCTAGACGGGAGTCTACCATCTGTCTCCCAACAGCTGTCCAGTGAGTCCCAACCTTCTCTGAGCCTTCGGGGTCCACGTGACCTACCCATTTAGCCCATGGTGTGCAAAAAAAGTGCCGCTCAGAGGTAAAACAACCCAACCCGGGTGGTATACGAACCCACGTCCTCCTGACGACATCTCCGGTGCTCTGACCGCTGAGCTACCGGTCGCCGAGCAAGATATCCTCTAATTGAGTTATGAACTTTCTACCTACAGTACACAATTCACGCTATCTCATGAAGGCATAGTTCAAGCTGCTGACAGCAACTAGTACCAAATGACAAGAATGTCATGAAGATGGAAAGTATATACCCCCGTATCCCATCGATAACAAATTTTCTTCTAAAATTTGTTATCGATGATAGAGTGATTTCTTTCTTGTCTGTTAAAACAGAAACGTCGATGTATTTCAATTTAATGAATAGTATACGCTGAATATATACTTTCCATCTGAAAAATAATTTAATTTGTATTATACTAATTCACATGTCGTCTAAATGCGTCTGTAAAAAATGGACAATGACATTCACTCGAGTAATCAGGGACACATTTACTCAAGTGACATATAGAAATTAATCAACAGCTAATAATATTTCTTAATTCACTATAATTTTGCGATGTCGTAAAATTCAGCCATCATGTTTTATGAGTGTAACCAGTAGATTGATTCATACGGCAATATCAGCACTGTACGCAAAGGATATGATGATCTTATCCGTAATCTCAAACTTCTCTATCTGCTTTGAAATACAAAACAATTGTCTTTGGATAATTTCATTTTAGCCACATATTTTATGCCCCACCAAAAATAGATTAAAAAAAAAGCATGGAATCTCATTCCATATTGAATATTATTTTGATCTTTCCAGTTCGTGAAATATTTTAGTAATTGAGAGGCTCTATTCAAGTCTTATTCTACTACGCTCTCACCCCCCCCCCCCAATTCGAAACTAAATCCTAGGTATGTCCCTGATTACTGACATATTTTCTATACGTGTTAATAAGCTTTTTGATAGTTTTATATGTTTCTAGTTTATGTATTTAACAAATGTTAGAAGAATATACATAATTTATGCACATCAAAGAAAACGGCATTTGAATTAGGAACTGAAAGAAACAAAACAATATATTCTCGATGAAAATAAAACACTGATGCCATTCGTCACCAGTTTTGTATATTTAAAACATTCACTTAAATATACGAATCCCTAATTAACTTAGTCGACTGAATGAACCACCATATTGAAACAAACAAGCAGTTGGTGATCACTTCTTTCGATATTGAAACACTCGATCACTTGGGATCGTTTTAGATATCATTGGAGTCATTTTCAACTACAGACGTTTTGAACTAAAAATATATTAATCTAAATTCCTGAATTAAATACTGGCTGCGATCATGAGCAACGCAAGTACTTGAAGATTAGGACATTCATACAAATTAATGAAACCGTGCGAGATCTGTTGTCATGTGACCTGCTGATATTAGCATGCATTGGTTTCCATAAATTACATAAAAGGTCAAAATTAATTAATATCGAAATCCTACGTTCAAAATAAGTTTTGTGATAACATACATTGGTTTCCATAAATTAAGGAAAACTCAGAAAAATATGATAAACAAAAACTATATGAATGATTTTAATGAAATTTGATGAAAACATGAATTACAATGCTAGTTTCAGAATGACATAAAATATTTTACACTAGTTGGATACTGATCTAAGGGACCTGGGTTCGAGCCCCGGATTAAGGCATGGCTGTATGTGTCCTTTATCTGCTGAGGTTCTGCCATCCTCATAGACATTCTACTATGGCATATAAACTGACAGGCTCCTGTCAGACCTCTGTGGCAAGCAGCTGCTTGAGGAGGTGTTTATTTTTTTAGAAACATTTTTATCAAAAAATAACACTTACAAGAACTTGCTCAAAAATGAAATGCAATGAATGCAATGGGCAAAGTTCTTTAATAAGGAGTGTGGTCATCCCTTACAGCAATGCAGGTACGTCAGTGATGTTCCATGCTGTTCATGTTGTACTAACTCAGTAGAGACTAACGACCATTATTTCTTTAAAGCAGTAATATGCTCCCCATTTTTTTCAGATGGCGGGTTGAGGACAGTAACACGTCTCCCTAGAGCATCCCACACATGCTCAATCGGATTTAGGTCGGGAAATCGAGCTGGCCACACCATAAACGTAATGATCTCCTCTTGAAAGTATTGTTCCACTAGTCTAACTCTGTGTGGACGAGCGTTATTGTCTTGTAAGATGAATGTTTCACCTATTACACCAGCGAAAGGACGTACATAATGGTCCAGGATGTCATTTCTATACCTTAGAGAAATGAGGTTCTCACTCGTCAACATATAGTGGTCTGTGCGGCCACCTAAGGAAATGCCACCCCAAACACACACGCTACCTCTGCCGTTACTGTATCTTTGACAGATGTTACTGGGATGATAGCGACCTCCTTCATGAAGCCTTCTGTGCACAGTAGAAGCTGATACAACCCTCCCAGTGGCTGCTGCAAGAGAGGATCGCAGCTGAAAGGGAGTAGACATTCTGCTCCTTCGTGCTGTTAATCTCAAATATCGGTATTGTACAGCGATCAAACTGTACAGCGGTCTTGTACAGCTGTACGTGTATCGGTCTTGTACAGCGGTACACCGGTCTTGTACAGCAGGTCTAGCCCTCCCTCGCCTAAACCTCAGAGGAGCGGAATCAGTGCTAAGAAATTGATTCCACAGTCTATGGACCACAAGACGCATATTCAGCCAACGGTGCCACGTCTGACTGACTTTGGCCTGCTTCGAGTCGGCTAATAGCTCTCCACCGCAGTTCATTTGGTAAATGATGTCTTGAGGTCAATCCGACAAAATGGGTATTTCGAATTTCTTTACTCAGATTTACAACACAACATAACGAACAATTCCAAAACACCCGTTTTCAGCCACTATCCGATTACACAAATTGACGCAATCTCTCGGCATTACTTTACTGGTTACATGAACACGTTTGATGAGGAGCGCACAATTTTTTTGGCGAATTATCACGATTTTCCCCTTTTTAATTAATTTATGGAAAAAATGTATGTTGGGTTGTTTTATCTCTGAGCGGCACTTTTTTGCACACCATGGGCTAAATGGCCAGGTCACATGGACCCCTAAGGCTCAGAGAAGGTTGGGGGAGGGGACCCACTGGAACAGCTGTTGGGAGACAGATGGTAGCCTCCCGTAAAGGCCATCCAGCGTGTTCTTTAACGGGAACAGGGTATGGCTCTCCCGCACACGGGGCCACGGCTTAACGTCCCATCCGATGGACGGCGGCCTTTCCAAGCCCATCGGTGTCCCCTTCTGACCGTGGGCAGGGACTTTTGCGGAGATAAATCTCAACGCTGACCCAGCTGGGACTCGAACCTGGGAACTACAGATTACGAGCCTGGCGCGCTACCGACTGAGCCACCCCCGCCCCAACAATGTATGTACTACAATATGACATTTACAAATCACTGAACGATAGGAAAAAAGCACATTATTTTTTAAAGAAATGACACATAAAGAAGCATGATTGAAATATATGTACCAAATGAGATAGCTAAAGTAAGTCAATACAGACACTGTAGTCACCCCTCACAACAATAGCGATGCCTGAAGCCATATCGTGAATGTCCAGAAATTCTGTGGGCGTTAATGCCCAATACTCTACCAAATCACATCGACATTCCAGGAAGGGTTCTCGGAAACGAGGTTGAGAGCAACAAGACGTTTTCCCTGATGTTATTTTTTTTTTTCTTTTGAGATAGGGTGGGGCAATCGAATTGATCTTTATAATCAATTTTTGCTTCCCAAACGTTTCCTTTTCCCAAAGTGAGAGCATGCAATTTTGACATGTATAGCATTGAGGTATTGAACAACCGAACAAAGAGTGGCCCCACCAACTCACATGCCACTACTCGCGATTTTAATCGATAGCCATTTTTAAATGTGACTTCGCACCTTCGTTCAATACCTCAATACCATTGCACCGACGGGGTGGTATTGTAGGAATAAACGTATTATCCAGCTTGATAGTAGCCTTCCATATGCAATTTATGTGTTAAATGATTCCTGAAACCATTTAGTCAAAATTTATTAAGGAAAGTATAAACATGAAATACCTAAAGATGGAGAAGTATCAGATATTTAAATAATTCTGTCAACAAAAGCGTTTTTTGCTTCTTTGCATTTCATTTCAATTGAAAGAGAAGTTTTAGCTTAAATAATCTTTTTTAATTAACAATTAACAGTCTGGAAGTCTTATGCCGAGAAACCGCGTTTGCCAAGAAAACGAAATAAACACTCGAGCATTAAATACCATTTTACAACTGCCTGAATGATAATTTAGTACTATTACCATAAATTTTCAAATATTAGCTTGCGACAAATTTTCCATTTCTTGATTATAACTTACCACAATTTGAGCCTAAGCTATAAATTAATTATTTTTAAACTCGATGTGATCCATACATTCTTCGAAGTTCTTTTCACTTAATTTATGAACATGTAGTTGCATAAAATATGTACACAAACTGTTCCAGTGTTTTATATTAACATTTTAGAAATCATGCCATTACAGATCAAACATTTTTCTAAAGTTACTATAGAATTCCACTTACAGGAAAAGCGGGCTGTCATCATCATCATCGTCCTCAAGCAGCCATGGGCTACCGAGGTCCAACCAGACCGTGCAATTTAGTTCTCCAAGCAAGTCTGTCCTGAGCTACATCTGCTGCATCTGGCCACTACACACCAATTCTAATAAGGTCCTGTTTCACATTGTCTGCCCACCGCATCCTAGGTCTCCCCTTCTTTCTGAGGCCTTTAGGCACACTGTTCATAACCCTATTCGTCAATCTATAATTATTCATACGGGCAACATGGCCAAACCAACGGAGTCTCTCTCTGCACAATATGCTGCTTAAAGGAGGTTGCAAACTCCTTTGCCTAATCTCATCATTAGTTACAAAGTTGAACCACCTAATAGTCAAGATGCTACGTAAGCATCTAGAATAAAAAGCATCTAGTTTCCTGTTATCTTGTTTACACAGCGTCCAAGTTTCACTACCATAACTAACCCTAGAAAGAACCAAACTATTATACAGTCTAATTTTAGTGTTTAGGTGTATACGCCTATTTCTCCACACTCTACATGGATTCTTAAAAGTCCCAGTAGCAATCATAATTCGTATGTTAATTTCATGCCGCACATCACCAGTATCTGTTACATAGCTCTCAAGATAATTAAACTGTGACACCTGCTCAAGACTGCAACCATTCAGATTAATTGAATCACAGCCTGCCTGATCAATTTTCATCACTTTAGTTTGCTCTCTGTTTACAACTAAACCTACTCTACTACCAGTCTCATCAACAGCTTGAGTGAAAGAGTTCGTCTAATCAACATCATTTGCCAAAAGGACTAAATCATCAGCATAATCTAAATCAGAAACTTTCGTATCTCCAGTCCATTTTATGCCAAAATATTTCCCTTGAAGTGAATTTCGCATAACATAATCAATAACCAAACTAAAGAGAAAAGGAGACAAAATGCACCCTTGTCGAATACCAGAAGTAATGCTAAACCAATTGTTACAAGCCTTACCAACTCTCACATACGACTTAGTGTTATTATAGAGAGCTTTCATTATGTTAACTAATTTGTCTGGTATACCATATGATCTCACAATCAGCCACAAATTATAACTATCAACAGGGTCGAAAGCCTTCTTGAAATCAACAAAGCTAGCAACCAAAGGTTCCTGAAATTCCAAACATTTCTCAAGAATCTGCCTAAGTGAAAATATCTGATCCACACATCCCCTACCACTTCTGAATCCACATTGCTCATCACGCAATTGACTGTCAACCAGATTCTTAATTCTATTAAGCACAATCATGGAAAGAACGTTTCCTGGAACAGAGAGTAGGCTGATACCCCTATAGTTATCACAAGAACTGCGATCACCTTTTTTGGAAACAGGGATAATAATAGCTCTGGTAAAATCCTTAGGATCCATGCCTTTATCATAAAAGATATTCAAAATATCAGTCATCCAAGTGGTAAATGAAACATTTCCAGCTCTAAGCATTTCTGTAGTAATTTCATCAACCCCTGGGGATTTATGAAGTTTAAGTTTGGAAATCGCCAAAATAACTTCAGATTGTGTTATGGGCCAACAGTAAAGCCGGTAATGCATCTATCATCATTGCAAACAATGAGAGTAGAACTAACTACATTGTTTAGAACATCACTGAAATGCTCAGCCCACCTAGCCATGACAGAATTCTCACCTTCTATAATCTTACCTTGTTTATCCTTCAATCCTTGTATGCCTGTCCGTTTTCTACCACACAAAACATTAACTATCTGGTACAGCTCTTTGCTGTTGTGCTGTTTAACTGCTTCCTCGGCTTTGTCAGCCAAACCATCAAGCCAAAGATTCTTATCAGCAGCTAACTGTTCTTTTACATGTTTATTAAGTTCTCTGTAATGCTTTCTATTAGGACTAGTAGGGTATTGATTAAGGACATTCCTGCAGTTCTTTCTTTCCGAAATAAGTTCAAGTACCTTATCACTCAGATAATTCTGTCTCCTCTGCTCCTTTTTCCCTAAAAGAGCACTGTTAGTTTCCAAAAAAGCCTGTTTAAAATGGCCCAATTCTTCCACAACTTCAGTAGTAAGCAAACCTTGACTGTCATAATGATTAAGTAACCTATCATGGTAAGCTTTAGCTATAACTGAGTCTTTCAGAGCTTCAATATTAAAGGTAAATTTTTTAACCTTAGCACAACACTTTTTAAGTTTAAGTTGCAAGACACTTTTAACAAGGTAATGGTCAGATCCAATTTCAGCTCCCCTATATGACCTGGTATTCCTAACAGAAGTAGCCCATTTGTTGTTAATTGATATATAATCAATCATATTCTTATGCAGCCCATCAAGTGAAACCCATGTGTACTTATGTATGTCGCGGTGTTTCTAATAAGTGTTAGTTATTCTGAAACTATTGAGTTTACTTACCTGTAGGAGACGTTGCCCATTGCCATTGCAACTACCAATACCAAAAGGGCCTATCACCCCTCCCAAAGGTTAGACTCACTACCAACTTTGGCATTGAAGTCACCTAAAACAAGGGTAAGATCTCCTTTCTTGACAGAATTCAAAATATCCTGAAGTTGTCCGTAAAACTTATCCTTCTCATTCTCAGCAGCATCTTCAGTGGGAGCATAACAGCAGATAACATTCAAGTCTTTAATGTTTCACTGAAATTTTGCTGTAAGAAACCTTTCAGTAATGCACTCATATCCTAGAAGAGCATCACTAGCATGTCTGCTGAGCAACAAACCCACGCCTTGGTGATGTTTTCCATCCTCCCTCCCTGTAAAGAGAAATTTAAAGTTATTTTTAAATATCTCACCTTTACCTGTCCATCTGGTCTCTTGCAAGCCTAGAATATCTAGGATATAGCGCTGGAATTCCTGCACGAGGACATCAAGAGAATAATCTCTATGCAATGTCCTCACGTTCCACGTTCCTGTAGAGAGAAAATGATTAGTAGGATTTTTAAAGAAACTAGGTTTATTTAGATTGGTTGGGCCAACAATATCAAACAGCCCCCTGATCGCAGGCATGGGGCAAAGGCCTCTTCTTCCTCCGCTAAAGGCTGAAGTCACCAATGCTGGTAGGAACTTCAGGCACCACCTTTTCAAGTGGACTTTTTCAAGAGCCATGTGGCCTGCCTGAGACACATTACTCCAGTTTAAGCTTGACGATGCCCAACTAGCTAAGTGAGGTTCAGGTACTTGCGATGGCCTCTGGTAATGATTATCCACCAGCTGATATAAGGTATCCCATGCCTCTGTTCACTTAGGGCTGGCAACCCAGAAAGCAAACAGAAAACACAGCGGCAGATTCTCCCTCAGCAGAGGCTCACCAGTGCAGCAAGTCCTGGATCCATAATCAAGCTCAAATCCATAAACAAGTCCTGTCTAGTACGTATAAATGGTCAGCACTAGGACCCTGTGAAGTTGACCACTCCTCAGTAGGGTTGAAAGAAAAAGTGGCGATAGATGACCAGATCAGTAGGCCATACTGAACTGGCAGTCTTTCCCTTCCGTTCCCTTCCAAAAGAGAATCTCTCTTTTGAAAGGTACTAACGGCCTGCACCACTAGAAGCGGGGTCGGGCAACAATTTCTAGGAGCAAGACATTTATTGTGCCAGCTCGGAGGACCTATTTTCATTAAAAGGTATTTTAAAATACTTTCAGTGAACCAATCGTAACCTTAAAATCTTCCTGGAATGCCCAAACACTTTTTCCATCAGAATGTAATGAAGTTATATTTATTTTTTATGGAGTTAGATTGAACAACGAATATTTGTATAGGAAACACCCACACCCACATACAGATGGTTTAGTTCATTAAAAGAGGAAAATACGGACTCAATTGGAGTAAATTTCACGCAATATTTGAAAGTTGATGAGAAAAGCGAGAAAAATTGATGCCCTAGGGGACAGTTTCATAGATTCCGGAACGTCTGGCATCCCTGTCTGAGACCCAACCAGTATTTTTAAATTCTGTGCCATTACCCGTCTGAGATACATCCAATATTTACAAATTCTATGCTATTACCAGGATAGAATTTAATCACAAACTACTATTTCGTACCTGGCTTTTAATATGCCACAAACGTTAATATTTTGCTTGAAAAGAAGTGATAATTATGGCCAGAAATTTAAAAATAAATCGCGATGACAAAATCGATACTTGAAAATAAAGGAAAAGCAGACAGCCGGGTGAAGAACCTCAATACCTGTTACTATGACAACTAGATAGATGTTATTTCTGTTGCTAAGACTTGTAGCAAATCCCTTTTATTGGCTATAAGGGCAGATAGCAGACAGACATGTCAGAAGACAATCTTAATGCCTGCTACTAATACTGTTTCCTCATTGAATCACGTTTGCGAAAACTAAGGTTCTCCATTTTGTTTACATTCCGAATCTATTACAGCAAAAACCATTCTGTAAGCTATTTAACTGATAGAATTTTCTCTCCTTCTTTAAAAGGTTTTGGCATTATTACCTGAATACATACGATAGATATTTAGTCTACTAAATGTATCACTCACTGCATATTGATGGTATAAATTGACTTCTTGAACTGTTGCAATGACCATAATTGGACCATAATAATGACCATAAAGTTAATATATACCATAATAATAATAATAATAATAATAATAATAATAATAATAATAATGACCATAATTTTGCAATGACAATAAGCATAACATTTTGGTTATGTTTATGGTCATTGCCTTAATACCTACATAAAAAACATTTATTAATTTCGTCATTTTGTCCACCATTCCCATGTTTTATTTTAGTATACAGAAAGCTTTTATATTAGGCTTATCTGTTGTGTCCCTTTAATTCATTTAATTATCTTATTTATTATTTTTATATCATCTATGTTATATATTAAATATATTTTCAGAAATGTCTTAGATGCGAATGTTGCTCATTAGTCGTCATCCGTGGCTAGTTCGGTGCAGTTTTCCATATGCTCTGGAAGACAGGGATGGCAAATGATTTTATTGAAATTCCGTCAATCCACCCCAACTTCTAGCATAAGGCGATAGAGATGCAGCGATAAACAAGAGAGAAGGAGAGGGGCTTAGGAACGGAAAAGTCATGTTCGCTTAGCGCCTCAGTGATGTGGCTATTTCCTGAAAACCCTAAAGGAGCAGAGTTCGATTCTGTGTGAACCAGGTGATTAAGGCATGGATCAGGATATCTTCTCGCCAAGGTTTGAGATATGTAAAGCGATTTCTGTACGGGAAAGTATAAATTTCCACTTCATTAACTAAATGCCTGCAAAAGCTAAGCAGAATCAAGCTACGTTAAGCTTGACTGGAGAAAGTCTGAAAGGAATATCCATAAAGAGATTTCATCCAACGAAACGTTTAGCACAGCTAAGGCCCACAGAATCGAGAGCATTTCGATATTTTATATACCTAAGTGTGAATGTAAAAAAATAATGTGTTGTCCTGTACATGTGCATTGACAGATTTTACTCTTTTCATCAAGCGAATATCATATCTATCTATATATAATCTATCATATCTAGCACATCTAAGCACTGAACCCTCGGAACTGTAATTTCACTAGGAATCACCGGTGAATATCAGTTAATTGGAATAATTAGTTAAAGGTGAAATTAAAATGAAGTCACGGGTCCTCTACCACTCGCCCCAACATGACACTTGACGCAGTCTAGGAGGATTGTTTGGTGTTCTGAAGAAAATTTCGAGTGATTCTGTAAACTGGGCTAAAAAACAATGAGATGCAAGAAGTTCAACAGAAAATTTCCTGATTCTGTGAACTTTGAAAAACAAGAATCTGCAAACAGTTCAGTGGACTGGGCCTCATTCAGTTAAAATTCTACAGTGTACAATTTCGATAAGTTCAGTCGTCGAGATTTTCGCTGCACTTCAGTTTTGTCCCGTGTGGCAAGGTTCGTCCCTGTGGAAATAAAAGTCCGTGTTTGTGCCGTGTGGCAAGGTTCGTCCCTGTGGAAGAGGTTCCTCATTTTGGGAGATTCTAGTTCCAGCAGAAAAGAGGAACAATTGCAATTGCTTCGCGTGAGTGAAAGATTTGTTGTTGTTTTGTTTGTTTTTTTTTTACGAATTTTGAGTTGTCAATGATGCTTTGGAATTACGACAAATCCAAGGATGGGACTGAGCAGGAGGGGAGCTTTGATTTAACCAGAAACATTGAGGCTGGGGAAAGTGGGGAAATTTGCAAAATTGAAAGGACTGATATCGATTTTGGGGTAGAACTGGGTATCTAGTGAATGTGGTTAGGATCCAGTCGAGTGATTCAAGTCTGAAATTGGCCTCAGAGGGGCACATGAGATGATGAAATGGTGAAAAGAGAATGAGGAACTAGAACGGGAGAAAAGAAGGTTGGATAGGGGAATAGAAGTTAGAAAACTATCTCTAGAAGAAAATTTTACTCTATATAAATTAAATATAGAAAGGTCAAAGAGTATTAACCTAGGAAGTAAAAGTTCACCAGTTCGGGAGATCAAAATAAAAGAGGCTTCAAAAAATTTTGAACCCTAATAATTATTCCTTACCAAAGAAAATGCAAAACTTTCCGCTTGTTTCGAGACAATAGAGAAATTATCCAAACAGTGTGACATAACGGATGACTTGCTAGGAATGTTAGTATACCCATTACTAGGAGAGAGAGCGCCCAACATTTTTACTCTATTGTGTGAGAAGGAAATTGAGAATTATGAAAAAATAAAATCTGCCACATTAAAAGATAGATTGGATACGGTAGATTTTATTTCAACTCCAACGGATTTTACTCCAACGGATTTTACTCCAACGATTTTACGCCAACAGATCAATTGATTCCATTGGAGTACAAACGGAAATCTGATACAATGTTTAAATTCTCGACCTAAACCTAAACTAAATTTTCATCTGGGATTAGGTTACTTTAATTATTTTCTGAAGAGTCGGGAAGTAGATAATTTCCAGAAGCTGAAAGGTCCAATATTTGCTGATAAGATTAAAGATTTGTTTGCAGTGGATGCGAAAAAACACATTATATTGCAGGAGAATGGGTCTTGAAAAAACTGTCATGACCTTGCCGAAATTGCAGAGAGTTTTCTGCAGGCACAGAGAAAGTGCAGTATTAATTATCGTGAGAAACATAAATCGGAAAACAGAGAGCACATATTTGGCCATTCAGTTACAAAATTAAGCTCTAATTAAAGTAATTTAGGACCAAATTCAAACTCACAGAAAAACATTGGCGGAAAACAAAAAAGCGATTTTAAAAGAAAAAGAATGAGAATTTCTCTTCGAGAACCAGCTTTATCTGTAACCAAAAAGGTCATTTTCGGAAGAAGTGTAGCAAAAACAATAAATCAGCCCGAGCTTTTAACTTAAACACTCAGCAGTCTGATCTCACAGAGGCAAATAGAATTGCAATTGTTGGTAAAGTTACCTTCCAATTATTGACGTTGGAATCAGTTGTTAAATTAGAAGGTTATAGCTTAGATAACCGGAAGGGGAGCGGTCCTTGTCAAGACGAAGAGTCTTTGACTATTGTTTCTGTTCAGCATGGGTCAGGAAATTTAATTTTTCGATTATAAAGGGTATTTCGTCCCTGAGAAATATAGGAGACTTCAAAGAAATATTGCGTTGGTTCCCTGCGTTCGGAGACTGCATGGAAGCTGCGTTAATCAAGGTCCCTATTAAGCTAGCAACTAATGGAAATCAGGCAGAAGAACGTATAGGGAACTGGGGAGTTTTGTGTGCGATAGTGGAAGATTTAAATGTTAATTATTTGAAAATGTTTCGCGCTCTACCAAAGTTGGCTGAGAGCTAACAGGGAGAATCACCGCTGGATAGGTACTCTGATCAAGTACAGAAAAATAATATAAGTTATGAAAAAAGTAACAAATTCCTATACGAAAATAAGAGAAGTTGTGATAAAGCAAATTACATGGGTAATGACAAAAATGAAATGGTGGTTGAAAATGAAAACTTTGAGGTCAGATTTAAGGTACCTAATGAGTTAAGGTGTTCCAGTGATATACGTCGCGAAATCAAATCTAAGGTTGAAAATATTACTGAACTATATTATAATTACGAGAAAAATATATCTATTGGTATACTATAAATAATATATATATACTATAAATAACGAAAACAAATATTTCTATTGCTGATAAAAATAAAATATTATGCCTGGTATGGAAAGAGATTATATTAAAGGAAATGATATTGTTACGACAGATGAACGAGCAATAATGAAACCGTGATATGACGTTTCATCTTGATGCTCGGGTGAACTACAGCGTGAGAATTACGTCACTTACCACTTCAAACGAACTTAACTTAAAAATAAATAATAAGTTGTTGTAATTAAGAGGAATTAGAGGGTGAAGGAAAACGTAGTTTATCTTAGTCTGTGCACTATAATATAGAGAAGAAATGTTTTTATTTAGTGTTTGCGTGAAAGGTTAAATACATTTATTAGTGTATAGTTATTTATGCAGTTTGTTTAGGAATTGGTAAGGTTATTCTTTATAGCAGTGTCTCGCAAACTGTGTGCCGAGGAACAGTAGTGTGCCGCGAGAGATTTTCAAATTGACACTAGATATTCCAAAGATTTCATTTTGACTTGACTTGTGTTATCGGCGTGCTTTAATATCGACGTACTATCGACGTGCTTTAATAAAAATCTTTCAGATTTTAACAACTGGGATGTTGTAAGTATTTATCAAGCTTTTTCCAAATTTTGGTATTAATTTTTGATTATTTCAAGCCATAGAATGGACAAATATTTAAAACAAACACCGAGTTATGATTAATTATATTTATTATTATATTCATTTTAAATAAAATGCATTTAACAAAACTTCAATTTTCCTCTTTTTACATAACCATCAAAAATTCTTTTTTAGGTGTGCCGCGGGAAAAAAATTAGATTCAGTGTGCCGCGGGAAAAAAATTAGATTCAGTGTGCCGCGGAAAAAAAATTAGATTCAGTGTGCCGCAAAGTAAAAAAAGTTTGCGAGACACTGCTTTATAGATTGCAGGTTTGTTCACAAATATGATGATGCCACTTATCGACTGTTGTAAAAAGTCTAATTTTATGCTCTGAATGGGGATAGTAAGAATTATAGAGGAAACATCTCTTTGTAGGAATAGTAAAAATGTGCTATGTTCTTCTGAAGGTTTATTTTTATACTGATGAAGATTTGCGTTTGGTTGAATTTAGTTTATATAAATTTTTTATTCATACTTTTGTAATAAATTACATTACTTTTGAATTATAACTGAAAAATATTATTTTTTTGAACTCATGCTCAGTTTTCATCCGTTTAATTTATAACAATTGGTGCCAGGATTGGGATTGTTTATTGAATGTCTCTCAGTCGAAGTATGGATGAGTTAGTAAAATTTATAACTGATATAAGAAGTGAAATAGCTGCTCAAAGAAGTGAAATAGCCGCTCAAAGAAGTGAAATAGTCTCTGAAAATGATAAATTGAGAGCAGAAATAACCTCTCAAAATTTTAACTTGAGAGATGAAATAGTCGGTCAAAATAATAACATGAACAGTAAAATTGGGGATATGAGAGCTGAAACGGCAGCTCACAGACGGAAATAACTGACCAGTATAAAGACATTAAGACCTAACTGAACAGACAGTGAGATAGTCTAAAGTTTGAAACCGACAGTGTAAAAAATTATATTGATAGTGTAAAGTGTAATGTAAATGGAATTACTTGAACAATTGTAGCTGCTTTTAACTATTTTTCAGGTTCTGATTTCAGATCTGACCTTAAAAAGTAGCTATCACGTCACGTTTTCTTGTTATTGGTCATTTTGACTCCTATTAAGATCTTCATAAACCAACACCTTCAGGTAAGTGGAGGATACTAGATATTTAACTTTTCGTGGCTGGCAATACTGATTGTCAAATGGGAGACAACATACAACAGTAACCAAACCTCAGACCGCCATGCTTGTTGTTTTGATTGTAGGAGAAACATGTGCTGTACGTTAAAGAGTGAAATTTGGCTTTTAAATGGCACAAAGGCAGCGTCGTGGATGTGTTAATGTGCCAGATAAGTTTTGTTATGTGTGAGAAAATTATATTTTAAAATCCCAGGATCGTTCTTTGACAAAGATTGTGAAAAAAGCCTATAACTTGTATTTTGGATGTCATGTTTGAGATCAGACAAATCATGGGCTCCACAAGTGTGCTGCATTTCGTGCTTTGTGGGCCTGAGCGAATGGTTGAAAGGTCGGATAAAATCCATGCCCTTTTGCAGTTCCAATGGTTTGGCGTGAGCCAACTAGTCACTTATATAATTGCTATTTTTGTTTAACTAAGGTGTCGGGCTTTTCAAAAAGAAACAAAAGCAAAATACAATATTAAAATGTGACTTCAGTATTAAGGCCACTTCCTCATGGAGAAGATCTTCCTATACCAACACCTGCAACCAACTGGGAGGAAATGGATTCATATTCATCAGAGAAAGACTTTGAGGCATATACGTATTCTGATCCTACATTCACTCCTAAAAAGTTAGACGAGCTTCATCTGATTCAGCAAGAGGAACTAAATGATCTTGTTCGAGATCTAGGACTTTCCAAATAACATGCTGAGATTTTAGAATCAAGAATTCAAGACTGGAATCTTCTGGCCACGGTACCGGAGTTCCTCTGATCGGAAAGAGAAATTTGGCTTTATCTGTTTTTACGAGATACAAGATGGTTTATGTTTCTCCACAGGTATTTCAGGGCTGATGTAAGAAACGGGAACAACTCATGACTCTATTGAATGGCGTCTATTTATAAATTCATCAAAATTCAGCCTAAAATATGTTCTTTTGCATAAATGAAAATGAAAAGATTCCATCCCAGTGACACACGATGTGAGAATGAAAGAAAGTTATAGAAGCATGGAAAAATACTCATTATAATATATGACCAGTTTAAGTGGACAACATGTGGTGACCTAAAAGTTATATCTTTCTTGCTCGGGCTTCAAGGAGGCTTCCAAACCTTTGCTGTTTTCTGTGTTTTTGAGACAGTGGGCCAGAAAGGAACACTAGAAAAGAAAAAATTGGCCCAAAAGAGATACTTTTATTTCTGGAAAGAGTAATATGAGTTATAAGCCTCTAGTTGACCCCTCTGATGTTCTGCTCCCACCACTACACAGCAAACTGGAGCTTATGAAAAACTCTGTAAAGGCTATGGACAAAACTGATAAAGGGTTTTTACACCTGAAGGAAAAATGTCCAAACCTAAGTGATGTCAAACTCAAAGAAGAGATCTTTGTTGATCCTCAGAGCAGGAAGCTACTGAATGATACTTTTTTCGAAGAAAAACTGAATATGAAGGAGCACGCTGCATGGAAATCCTTTACGTCTGTGGTCCAGGGCTTTCTGGGGAATCATAAAGAGGAAAATTACAATCAGCTCATTCAAGTTCTTCTCAAAAACTATGAAAATCTTTCCTGCCGAATGTTTTTGAAGATCCATTTCTTGCACTCGCATCTCGACTTCTTTCCCAAGAACTTAGGAGAAGTCATTGATGAGCAAGGGGAAAGATTTCAACAGGATATCCGAACCATGGAGGAGAGATACCAAGGCCGTGGGAACCCAGCAATGATAGGTGACTACTGCTGGTTCTTGCAAAAGGAAAATACCTTAGCACAAAAATGGCAAAAATGGACTTCTTGTAAGTATAAAAGATCCTTACCCCCTTTTTCCTATTTTGCGTTTCAATATTATTTCATTTTACTTTATATTCAGTGGTCTATAAATATAATGTTTCTACTTTTGTTTCACTGCAATCATGTAATTAATTAATGAGTTGCAATTTAATAAAATAATCACATTTATTTTAATTTCCCAAATATGCATATTTATTGAGATTTGAAATATATCAATCCGTAATTTGAAACAATTCCATACATGCTCCAGATTTTTCACAGCCATATTTGAATTCAGCACCCCAAAATTAGTTAAAAACATCCTATTTGACGTATGTTGTAAAAAAGTTTCAATTTGTTGTCTAGTGTTATAAAAGTTTGGTATTTGCATTAGAACTCAGATTCCGTGATAGTTATTTAAAGCAATACTATATGACTCAATTTGAACATCGAATGCAAAAGAGTGATGAAACTTTGCAAGAACTTGCTAGTATATTCAGCGTCTAGCTAGACTGGCTTATAGTAGCTGTCCACCAGATATTCAAGATAACTTAGCTCAACTACAATTTATTGATGCTATTACTGACCCTGAGACTCAACAATCCCTGCAGATATTGGAAGGTGAATCCTTAAAATCAGCTGCGGTACATGCCATGAAATACGAGTACTCCAGTCTTTCCTGTTCCTGAGCAAACAAAAACACAGTGAGATTTGTGAACGCAGAAGAAACTGTAGAAAAGAATAGTAAAATGCAAGAACTAACCAAAGCCCGTTATGAGAGCGATAAAAGGTGCCTTCTCAAAGACTTTCATAGATCTTCAGTGTTGGAAATGTGGCAAGACTGGAGATATTCGAGTTCAACTGCAAAAGGTGGTGTGTGCAAAGTTCAAGCACGTCTAACAGGCAACAAAACCAGCGTATACAACGTGGAGTGCAAAGGCTGGTTGTTGATTGGTTGGCCCCGGGATAGTCGTCCGCGTTTCGACACTGCATGGTGGAGACAATGGATAGGTAACTGATGGATCCATGAATGGAGAACCTTGTCATATGGTAGCAGATACTCGTGCAAATTTAACTTTACTCAGGACAGACATAATAAAGTGGATAATACCTCACCCATACTGCAATACTAGACAGTCTAATATACCCTACAAACAGTCAGTGGAGATTGTGCTAAAGTCCATGGAAGGATGAAACTAAACATCAGAGTTGGTAGTTGTCTTGTAGACCATCCTGTTTACATCACTGATATTTAATATAAATGCATATTAGGCCTTAATTTCCTAAAGAAACATGAATTCAGTATTACACCCAGTGACAGCCTACTCGTCTAGAAGACAGAAGATATTCCCTCTAATTAGCCGAACATCTGATTCTTCAAGTGTTACCAGAGTATTAGTGACGGAAGACCCAGAAATCTCAGCACAAAGTGAAATTATAGTCCTTGGACATCGGGCGGAGATTTCTGGGGCCTTCCGATTGGCGTTCACTGATGCCTCAGGTTTCACGGACTTTAGTCAAAGTAGATAAACGACAGATTCCTATCAGAGTGATGAATTATAACAAATCCAATAGATTATTGAAAAAGGATGACGAATTAGCAATATGTGAACCTATTACATGGGTAACAAGTGTAAACACGATGGAAGCTACTGACTCAAATCAACACCATACAGACATCCCCTTTCATCTTGCTAACATATGGAAAGAAACAAGAAAGATATTAACTGAAGACCAAGCTGCTAAGGCCGAGAAGCTATTGAAGAATTTTCTGACGTTTCTTCTGCTATATCAAATGATTATGGCCGTAGTAACCTGACAGAACATAAGATCAACACAGTTGATTCTCCCCCAATCCATTTACCTGCAAGATGGCTTCCATCAGCAAAATGGGAGGAGACAAAACAACTTATAAGGGAGTGGAAGCTTAGTACATCATAGGAGCATCATCGAGTCCGTGGACATCACCAGTGGTTCTTGTCAAGAAAAAGGATGAATCTACCGATTTTGTGTGGACTACCACAGATTGAATAATACAACAAAGAAGGACTGCTTTCCTTTACCCAGGATTGATTATACATTGACACTATCTGGGTCAGAATGGTTCTCGATATTAGATTTGAAGAGTGACTATTGGCAAGTTGGTATACATCCTGAAGACTGAGAAAAAAGATTTCGCTACAGGAGATGGACTTTGGCAGTTTAAAGTGATGCCATGTGGACTTTTCAACGCACCTGCAACTTTTGAACGACTAATGGAGTCGGTGCTCAAAGGTTTGTCTTGGGTGGTCTGCTTGGTTTAAAAAAAAAATTAAAATAAATACCCCCTCAAGCAGCTGCTTGCCACAAAGGTCTGACAGGAGCCTGTCAGTTTATATGCCAGAGTAGGAGATCTGAGAGGATGGCAGGACCTCAGCAGAAAAACGACACACACATCCATGCCTAATCCGGGGCTCGAACCCAGGTCCCTTAGATCAGTAGCCAAGCCTGCTAACCATTCGGCCACGGGACGGCTGCCTGGTTTACTTGAACGATATCATCGTTCTTGGAAAGACTTTTGAGAAACATTTGACAAATCTTCGTCAAGTGTTAGCATATCCACAAGCTGGAAAACAGTTCATATTAGATACTGACGGAAGTAACACAGGAGTTGGTGCTGTACTTTCAGAGCAATAAGACGGACAGGAAAGAGTTATTGCATATTGTATCAAAACTTTATCCAAACCAGAATGGAATTATTGTGTCACACGAAAAGAACTGTTAGCAATAGTAAGAGCAATAGAACATCCATAGTAAATACACAGATTACCTGTAGAAAAAGACTTCAATTATTAAAAAACCTCTGAAAAAAATTATCGTTGATACGGCAGGAATCGAAACCGCTACTCTCCAGATACATGCCTGAGTGCTCTACCCTTAAACCATGCATCAGACGCTAAAACTTTCCAGAACAAGACCTATAAATTCTTCACTGAGATATGGCGGACCTTGCGCTATCTATACTTCAGGAAAGCCAACCTTTCCCTTTGTGGCTAATGAGTTAGATGTTAATGAGGAGGTCAATCATGCTTAAGCGTTTATTATTAAAAATCCTTCCATAGTAAAACCCACAGAATACCTGTAGAACAAATTCTCAGTGAAATAGTTATAGGTCTTATTCTGGAAGTTTTTATCGTTTAATGCGTGTTTTAAGGGTAGAGCGCTCTGGTATGTATCTGGAGAGTTGCGGGTTCGATTCTCGTCGTGTCAACGCTCATTTTTTTTTTCAGAAATATTTACTAATAGAAAAGTTTAATCGTTATCACTATGGCCAGAAATTTCTTAATTTTACTGATCATATTGCACTCAGGTGTCTCCTTAAACCCTGAAAGGCAAAGTGCTAAGTGGATACAGCGGTTGAAAGAGAACAATTTCTCTATTGAGCACCGAAGTGACAAACTGCATAGTAATGCAGATACCATTTCCAACAACTAAAAGCATTGTTATAATGCAGGGTTGAAATATGGTACTAAAGATATAATGCTCATAAGAGAAATAACATCAACACAAGAAAGCAATGATACTCCTAACATCTGGAGTTCAATAGAAATTAGAAAAATCTAACTAGACCATGAAAATAAAAGACCAATAATAAATTTGATTGAAAAATCTCATATGAGACCTAACTGGGAGCAGATCTCGAGGTATACCGAACTACCAAAAGTTATTGGGCGCAGTGGGACTCATTAGAAGTGAAACTAGACGACTGATCCGTTGGCAGATAATTATTCCTCGCTCACGATGGAACTAGTGATGAAAGATGTGCATTATAGTGCCACTGGAGGATACTTCGGTGTTAATAAGACATTAGCGAAAGCCAGGGAACGATTTCATTGGCTGAAATGTAGGGCAGACTTTGAAAGATGGTGTAGGCAATGTGAGGCCTGTGCAGCAAAGAAAGGCCTAAGACTAGGAGTCGGGGTAAGCCGCAGACGTATGACTTTGGTGTCGCTTTTGAGAGAATAGCCATTGATGTAATGGGTCCGTTTCCTAGAATTGATGATGGAAATCACTATTTATAGGTGGTAATGGATTATTTCACGAAGTGGCCTAATGTTTATCCCATCCAAGATCAGGAGTCAACAACAGTTACAGAGATGATAGTAAATAACTTGATTAGTAGGTATGGAATACCCTTGCAACACCTCTCAGAACAAGGACGGAATTTTGATTCCAATGTGTTTAAAGTTAATATTATATCCAATGTGTTTAAAGTCAATATTATATACAATATGTTTAAATTCAATATTATATACAATGTGTTTAAAGTCAATATCATATCCAATGTGTTTAAAGTCAATATTATATCTAAAGTGTTTAAAGTCAATATTAAATGTCAACTATTAGGCATTCAGAAAACAAGAACAATTCCCCTTCACCCTTAGTCGTTTGGTATGGTTGAGAGATTTAATAGGACAATTGCACAACATCTGATATTGTTTGTTGACGACCATCAACGTAACTGGAATTACCATATACCACTCTTTGTGTTAGCATACAGAACATGGTGCACGAAACAACTGGACAGACACCTTCCATTTTGCTGTTTGGAAAATAATTACGACTTCCCTGTGACCTTTTACATGGTTGGCTCGGAACAATGCCCGTATCCTCTCCACAATACGTACAAGAATTAAGACAACGACTAGAAGAAATCCTGTACTACGTCAGACATATCATAAACTTGGCAAGCGAGAGAACCAAAACGAGATACGACGGTAAAACAAAAGGAAATATTTGCGATCAAGGCGATCTTGTCTGGTTGTACAATTCAAATAGAAATAAGAAACTTTCTCCGAGACTTAAGAAACCTTGGGAAGGTCCATATATGGTAGTTGGCAGGATTAACGACGTGGTGTATCGCATTCGTCGATGTCCGTCTGCAAAGTGCAAGGTGATTCACGTGAATCGTTTCGCCCCGATTCATCGAAGAAGTGAAGAAGCTTCGGAATACAGAATTGTTCGGGACGAACAAGACCTCAGGAGGGGGCAATTTTAGGACAGATGAAAGAGCAATAATAAACTGTGATGTGATGTGTCATCTTTATGCTCGCGTGAACTACAGCGTGAGCATTACGTCACTAACTACTTCAAACGAACTTAACTTAAAAAAATAAGTAATAAGTTGTAATTAAGAGGAATTAGAGGGTGACGGAAAACGTAGTTTGTTTTAGTCTGTGCGCTATAGTATAGATGAGAAATGTTTTTATTTAGTGTTAGCGTGAAAGGTTAAATAAATTTATTAATGTGGAACCTGTTAGTAAACTAGTAAAGGAGAAGAAGAATTCATCGTCTTGTGCGTGGTGATCAATGTCTGAAAAGAATTGGTTCTGAGAAACCAGTATATTTAGCCGCAGTTTGGGAGTACTTGATGATTAAAACGTTAAAAGGAAGTCATTTAGTGTATAGTTATTTATGTAGTTTGTTTAGGAATTGGTAAGGTTATTCTTTATAGATTTGCAGGTTTGTTCACAAATATGATGGTGCCATTTATCGACTGTTGTAAAAAGGCCTTATTTTATGTTTTGAATGGAGATAGTAAGAATTATAGAGGAAACATCTCTTTGTAAGAATAGTAAAAATGTGCTATGTTCTTCTGAAGGTTTATTTTTTTATACCGATGAAGATTTGTGTTTGGTTGAATTGAGTTTATATATTTTTTTATTCATAGTTTTGTAATAAATTACATTATTTTATAATTATGATTAAGAATTATAATTGATAAATATTATTTTCTTGAACTCACGCTCAGTTTCCATCCGTTTAATTTATAACGGTATCAAGGACGGAGGAATAGAGTCTAGTAATTTAGTTGAGAGCAAAATAAATAATAGTGTAGATAATGATGATAAATTAAATATAAGGAGGTTGAAAACAAGATAGATTTAAATAGAAATTTACCTAATAAAGTTTTTAATTATTGTAGAATAATTAACGAGTATGATCAAATTAATTCTGAGGAGAGTACAATTAATGGTGGAGCAACTATATGTGTACATAATAAATTTGATTTTTGTTGTGAAAGCAGTAATCACGATAAAGTAGAAATGATAACCGAAAATAAAAATAGTATGTACATAAAGGATAGAAATGATTTTTCAAATTCGGTTTACTGTCTAATAGAATATTTGAGTAGATCTGTAGATAAAATTTAATTATCAGATAGAAACTTTGTATAAATCTGAAATTAAAGAAATAATGAAGCTAATAATATTGTCAGTTAGACAAAGTAACTATTTTTATTTATTTATTTATTTATTTATACACCTAACAGCCATGATGATGTAGGGTCAAGCCCTTCTACACCAGGTTCATTTTAAAACAATAAAAAAAGTATAAAGAAAAACAAGAGAATATTTTTAATATTATAATATTAAATATATAAATTGTCATTATTCAATGAAGTGTCATAGTTTTAAAATATAATAGTTTTATGTTTAATAGTTTATTAGATTAATAGTAAAATAAATAATAGTTTAAAGTTTGAAAATAAAGATCTGAGTAATACTCATATATTTAATATGTGTATGCATATTTGACGTATTCACTATCAAAGTCAGGCTATGAAGAAGCAAATTTCCGTTATAGAACAGTTATAGAACATTAAACTCGAAAGATTGAAATGAATAAGCGTAATCATAGAAACTGAAATCTGAATTGTCGACTTTTCCATTGTTTCAGAACTCCGGTTATATCCGGTTAAACAATGATGTGTCAAGCAGGAAGTTAATAAGTAAATTATAGCTTGCATTTCTGTCGCCAACTACTGAGAAATTCAGCATATTTTGTAAACTGATTTATTCCTAGTTGAGATAACTGCTGAAAATAAATTTTACGTTATAACGTGTGTGTTAGAAGTGTTAGAAGTACCAAAACATCAAGGAATTAAATTATTATTTTTAATAGAAAAAAATTATTATTAGAATTAATTAGAATTAAATTATAACAGTTGAATAAAACATGTGAAATAATTTCTTCACAGTTACAGAAAGTACAATTTTTACTATCTGATTCCTTTACCTTGTATAAGTAGCTGTTTAACTTTGCAGTACCAGTTCTAAATCTTAATATTTTGCAAAAATACTTTCTAGACATTTTAATTTTTAGCAATGAACATATATTTTGATCAAATTGATATCCAAAATGATGCCTAACAGAACTTTGAACTTTAAAGTAATTGTTGAGTTCTATTTCTCCTGATCACTTAAGATAATTTACAATTTGTATATCATATATGGGAATATCAGTAGTGTCTGTTAAGTTGATTGCATCTTTGGCATATGAGTTAGCTAAAACATTAATACAATTCGACAATGGCTAGGCAGTCACTGAATTTTAATGTTTTTTTCTTTTTTATATAAATCATTATACAAATGTAATATATCACAGATTGAACTAGGATATTTATTTTCCAAAATATATTTTTTCCATCAAGTACAAAGGAGATCTGCAATTTGTCAGAAAAACAAATTTATTTAAAATAAACTGTTCTTGTATCCGAATCTTTAATCTTTAACGTTCTTGTATCCAGAGTAAAGAAGAATAATTTGCAGAGAGTTCTGCTTGTATAATAGTACATCCTTTTATAAATTTAAATGCTTCATAAATGTTTAATTTAGGTATGCAGAAAGCTGCCGTGGCAGTGTATGAGTCAGGGAAAAAAGCTCCATCTGTATAAAAAGCGTGAAATCTTGATATTAATCGTGAATCTATGAATTACTAATAGTTTTCAAAATAAAACTACTTGTATTGTTTTGTGGATATGTGAGGAATATCCTTGAAAATGCTTGGTAAATGACATATCCAAGTGGCTTCATTACTAATGATGTCTTTATGATTTTTATCAAGAACGTAATTAAAAACAGCCTTTTTCTTCACAAAATTAATTTCAGGGTGAAAAAAAAGTTTCAGTTTTTAATAGATTAATTAGAAAATGATCATGGTGCTTGAAATTAAATCTTGAAATAATATCAAGTAATAAATATGGTGCCCTAAAATGGAAAGGTGAAATAGAGGTTTCAGCAATTAAAGCTAGATTAGGAGAGCTTTTCATTAGCCTGAAAGTGAATCTGATGAATTTATTTTGAAGTAGATGAACGTACCTGGCGATGCCCGGGTGTGTTACTTTTAATCTGTAGGTTTTTATTTTCATGGCACTAAAGGTAAATTTTGTAAGTATTCTCTCCCCCCCCCCCCGACACTTTAGCACAGATTTTCAACAGGAAGGAATTTGCCCGGATCGTTGTTGACGTAAGCGAGCACTCCTCATAGCCCGTGTCTTAGTTTCTGCGTAAGCTATCGAGTGTTATTCCCGTTACCACAGATTTTACTACCCTATGGCTCCCATGATATTCGTTCGCACGGTCCAAATTTCCTGCACAGCGTCCACCGTGTGCCCCAGTGATTGGTTTAAAAATCAGGTTCTGACTTGGCCCGTGTCTTCGTTTCTACACAAATTGCGACAGCTCGTGTCTCACTTTTAATTTTCGTATTCTTTTGTTTCCTGCACTAGAGGTTAGTTTTCTAAGTATCTCCTCCCCCCCGACATTTTATCACAGTTTGAAGACGAATAATTTTCCGGTGTTGCAAAGGTCATTGCTGACTCGACGCGCGCTCTCAGAGCCCGTGACAACGATCAAGTTATTTATTTCGTCAGATTTTGGCATTCTGTAATTTCCGACGTACTTCACCGAAAGGTCCCAAATTTCGTAGGCGGGTTCCCCCCTGCCCGACCCCATGCTTGGTTAGGAAATCAAGTCTCTAGCTCCAATGGAACGCCTCAATAATTCTTTTGGAAATATGGGGAATCTGGAAACGTCAGTAAATTTAAATGCTATTTTAACTTTTTTACCTTCAGAGTTATGGAGCAGTAAACGGCAACAACAGATTTGACAGCGATTCTCGTTGTGGTAAATATTTTTTCTTCTAGAAAGCCCCCCTTTTGAACTTTCGACCAGGAATTTCGCACTGCTATCCGGACTACAACCAAAAACATTCTCTGAAGATTTGGAATGTGTACGTTGATTTCCCGATGAGTTATGGCTGCCACAGACACACTGACAGACACACACCCAGACATATTTTATTATATAGATTATAGAGTAAAGACTAATGTCTGTGTTTAAAACTTAGGTGAAATTAATCAAAAAAATGAGAGACAAAAAATTAAATGATTAATAGATATGGTTCTGAAGTAATAAAAACGCCAGATTTAGATAATAAAAGAAGATATCTGTGTGTCTGTCTGTCTGTGGCAGCCATAACTCATCGGGAAATCAACGTACACGCTCCACATTATCAAAGAATATTTCTCGTTGTGGTCCGGATTGCAGTGCTAAATTTCAGGTCGAAAGTCCAAAGGGGCTTGCTAAAAGCAAAAATATTTCCGTGCTATTCCTACGGGAAACGATGATGGCTTTCAAATCTATTGTTGCCATTTACCGCTCCCTAACTCTGAAAGTAAAGAGTTAAAATAATATTCAAATCTGCTGACGTTGCCAGATCCCCACATTTCCAAAGGTATTAGTTAGGCGTTCCATTGCAGCTAGAGACTTGATTTTCTAACCAAACATGGGGTCGGGCAGGGGGAACCCGCCTACGAAATCTGGGACATTTTGGTGACGTACGTCGAAAATTACAGAATGCTAAAATCTGACGAAATAAATATCTCAATCGTTTGTCACGGATTCTGAGGGCGCGTCGAGTCAGCAATGACCTTTGCAACACCAGGAAATTATTCGTGTTCAAACTGTGATAAAATGTCGGGGGGGATAGTCACAAAACCAACTTTAGTGCAGGAAACAGCAAAATATACAGATTAAAAATGAGACACGAGCTGTCGAAATTTGTGTAGAAACGATGCCACGGGCCAAGTGACAACCTGATTTTTAAACAATTCACCGGGGCACTCGGGAGACGCTGTGCAGAAAATTTGTACCTTGCGAACGTATATCACGGGAGCCATAGGTTAGCAAAATATGTGGTAAGGGAAATAAAATCTCGATAGTTTACGCAGAAACTAAGACACTGTCTACGAGGAGTGTTCGCTGACGTCAACAACGATCCGGGCAAATTTCTTCCTGTTGAAAATCTGTGCTAAAGTGTCGGTGGAGGGGGAGGGTTTCTTACAGAATTTACCTTTAGTGCAGTGAAAACAAAAATTACAGATTAAAAGTGACATGCGGCCAGCGCCGGGTACTTTCAGCTAGTATTAGAGAAAGATAACTCAGAGGAAATTAGACAGTTAATTTTTTGCATTCGCTAGCAATAAATAGAAAGTAAGAGTCCAGCTGAGAATTTTATTAAGATCGGAAATGTAAATATCAAGGAATTTGATTGTAAACATAAGAACGAAATTAACAATGAGGATTGTGTAAATAAGAGTGATAAGGGAAAAATGGTAGTGGAGGTAGATTTAAGATATCCATTAGATTCATAGACAGAAATAAACTTAAGCTATTAGATTCTGTGAAGTGCAAAGAGAAAGTGTTAGAAGTTTCAAAACATCAAGGAATTAAATTATAAACATAAAAACGAAATTAATAATGAGGATTGTGCAAATAGGAGTGATAACAGGAAAACGGTAATGGGTAATGTAACACCTGGTTCGTTTGTACTCCTTAGAGTTTTGTATTTTGTAGGCGTTTGGCAGTTCTTAGTCTCTTGAAAAGCTGTGTTCCTTCCTTGTAAGTTTCGTGCCTCTCTTTTGAAACACTTCAGGTATTGTACTTTAATTTTATCTCCTCGCATTTATTGCTAAGATTATGATGCCTAAAAACAAGATGGCAACTTCGCAAAAGAATGTAGCTCTCGCTAGCAAAGCATCAAGCTCGCCTGTGTGTAGAAGCAGCTCTTCAAGGGTTACCCCCTGCCCCTAGCGCTGGTTTGTCGCTTTCTGAAGATGGCATCAGTCTTGGCATCAGTCTCTAGATGTGTTGAAACTGTCTTCAAATCCCAAGACTGTTCAAACGATTGTCTCATTACTCAATGAAGCAGTTACTTCTGCTGTTCCGCAAGAAGTAAAAAGAACTGTTGAGTTTTCTATGGAGGTTTTATACATGAGCTAGAGTTCAGCTTAAAGAGAAAGATGTAGTAATAAATCAACTACGTTCTGAGATTTCTTTGAAGTGCAATGAACTGGAACAGTATCAACGAAGAACCTCTATCAGGATTTTTGCAATGGAAGAAGTAGATACGCCTACTGATGACCTTGCCTTTAAAATTTTAAATGAAAAATTAAACGTTGACATTTCCATAACGACAGTGACTGCAGTCATCGAGTGGAGATTGATCGGAACGACAAGCTCCGACCGATCATTGTAAAATTTTGTTCGTATCGGAAAACAAATGTTGTGTTCTGTGCTAAAAGTAAACTTAAAAGCAGTGGAATCACTATTCATGAAGATCTAACTTCAGAAAAACTTAAAGTGCTTCATTCGGCTATTGAGAAATTTGGTCACTGCAATGTTTGGACTCAAGATCGATCAATAGTGGTAAAAATAAAAAAAAACGGTAAAAAGCGATTTATTAAATCGAAGAATGAGTTAAATGAACTTTTAAATTAGTTTTTAAAAAATTTTCTTTTTGAACCTATTTATACATATTTTACCCATGTTTATATATATATATTGTGATCTGTAACGCATTTTGCAAAATCCTCTGTCTCTTAACTTCTATTGTTGCTAAACTGCACATAATTTGTCGTTTTTAAAGTGAAAATTCTCCTACTACGAATACTTTTACGACTTTTTGAAACCCATTAGTCCTTTTATTTATCTATTTTTATTATTCTGCATTCGTTTTTCATTTGTACATATTTATAACTTCATGTTGCAATCTACGGTTAACAGAATATTTCTTCTTAATTTATATTCAGTTCTCTCAGATACATGTCTTCCCCAAGATCACTGTTGTTAAACCTTTGTCAACTCAGTATTCGTTCTCTTAAATCTAAACACTCCTATCTACCGAGTTCTGACATTTTGAAATTTGATGTAATTGTTCTTACAGAGACATGGCTCAATATCTTCCTTCCAGATGATCTTTTTGAACTCCGAGGATATAAACTATTCCGCATCGACAGATCTAGTGGGACAGAAGGAGGACTTGCATTATATGTAAGGGAAACATTTAATGTCGAAGTAATGCCTATTCCTTCTTGCTCTTGTTTCGAAAGTCTCTAATTGTTCATTTAA
Source organism: Ryuthela nishihirai (assembly GCA_038380435.1). Classification (NCBI taxonomy): domain Eukaryota; kingdom Metazoa; phylum Arthropoda; class Arachnida; order Araneae; family Heptathelidae; genus Ryuthela; species Ryuthela nishihirai. The sequence goes on from JAWZYU010000012.1 coordinate 76,309,243, forward strand.
CTCTTATTCAATTCCAAGTTCCATAGAGAGAAGCCATCATCTCACCTACACCTAAAATTTCAAATCCTTCTAACCCTCTGGACTATCGACCTATTTCAGTTACATGTGCTTTAAGCAAAATTTTAGAAAAAGCCGTCGAGAGACAATTATCGACTTTTGTTGAAAAATCTAATTTACTTTCGAGGACTCTGGTTTAGAAAAAATCGATCAACTGAAACTCTCATAACACTTCTTGTTAATCAATGGAGATTGGCTTTAGACAGCAAAGTGATGGTTGTGGGACTGGTTTCCCTTGACATCTCAAAAGCATTTGATTCAGTTGAACACAAACTTATCTTGCAAAACGTCTGCTATAATCTTAATCTATCGCCCTCAGCTCTTTCCTGGTTTAAAAATTATATAAACGACCGTGTTTTCCGAACTAAAGTAAGCACTAATGAGATCTCTACACCTCTTAAAATCAATCGGGGAGTACCTCAAGGAACCATTCTTAGCCCGATTCTCTTCAACCGTTTAGTTAATGATCTAGAATCCTCCACCAACTACAATATTTTCATGTATGCAGACGATTGTCTTCTTTCTTTTGCCTTAAGTTCTTTCACTTCTCTAAAACAAGAAATAGAAAACAATATTCATGATGTGCTTCATTGATATACTAAAAATAGATTCACTGTCAATATCAAGAAAACCAATATTGTTTTTCTTTCAACTTCAAATTCTCCCCCGCCTGACACAAACATTAAAATTAATAATACCCATATTACAGTTTCCACTTCCATTGAAATACTTATCTACGACGATAGACAATAATCTTGACTTTGGAATTCACATTAATAAAGCCTTCGCTTCAGCTTCTAAAAGAACTAATATATTGAGGTACATTCGAAACTATATATCCTCCTATGCCCCAACGTTCTACAAAATTTACATCCGATCGAAACTCGAATACTGTGCTTCCACTCTTTTCGGTGTTCATAAAAAGAACTCTTATAAATTAGAAAAGTTCAAATTGAAGCTCTCAAAATCATCAGCAAAATCTATTTTAACAAACGAGAATCTCTAACACTGACCGATATTCGTTCCAACTACCAAAATCCCACTCTTGAATCTAGAAGAAAACTGCAGTTTGATTACCCTTATTCACTCTATATTCGATTGCGACATCGCCACATCCTTCGATCTCATAATGAAATTGTCTTCTACTCCCAAGATTTTCAAAGCTAAGTACGGTGAAATTTCTTTTGCCTTTCAAGCAACCTCAACTTCGAACTCTCTACTGAGCGATATTCAAAATTCAAAAACTATATTACTCCATTCCTATTAGAATATTAAAACGTTTGACCAACAACATCTCCTCATCCCTATTCCCACTCCCCATCTTTGCCCTTTGTCTGAATTATCCGCAATCATTTTTCCCCTTTTCATTCATTTAATATTATTCTCTGTTGTCTTAAAACTTCTTTTTCTTCCCCCTAAGTTTACTATGTTTTTTATCATATTTCATATTATATGTTTGTCTTCGTCTATGCAACTTGTCATTTTGTTTAAATGTATCAAATAATTATGCAATTCCTATAAATATGTTTGTATTTTTGTACTATCATCAATATTTCTTTTTAATTTCTCAAATGTACTGGGGCATCAAACCACTTGAATCTTTCAATTAATATCCAAAATTGCCTGGACCTTGGCTTTACTGTAACCCCCTGCAAGAAATAAATTATTATTATATTATTATTAATTAGATTTATAGGCAGAAATAAGATTAAGCTATTAGATTCTGTGATTAATGATAAAGAGAATGTGTTAGAAGTTCCAAAATATGAAGGAATTAAATTGTAAACATTAAACGAAATTAACAATAAGGATTTTGTAAATAGGAGTGATAAAGGAAAAATGGCAATGGATGTAGATTTGATATCTCCATTAATAAGATTTATGGGCAGAAATAAGCTTAAGCTATTAGATTCTGTGATTAATGATAAAGAAAAGGTGTTAGAGGTTCAGTGTGCTGATGATGATGATGAAGATAGGAAGAGAGAAGAGATGCTATTTTGTCTTATGACCCAGACGACACTAGAGTTAGAGAAATATCTAGCAAAAGTAGTATCTAGTAGTATCTAGTAGACAAAGGTGTAAGTAGATGTATCGATAAAATTCGAAATCCTGAGATGATTGTTAAATGTAAGTTTGAGCAGATACCTCTTATGGAAAGGAAGAAATATAAGAAGCTAAAGTGTAATGATGTCTCCTTTAAGATTAAAGGGTAACATGGAAGATGAAAATTGCTTTAATAATTCTGTTTGCCCAAGTGAATTAACTCTTAAAAGAGGGATAGAGAAAAGTTCGGATATTCAGACAAGGATTGGAGATAAATTTATTAAAGATGGAAAAATATACAGAAGAAGAACTAAATGCTAAAAACTGAAACAGGTTAACAGTAAGAAAGGGTGTATTAATGAAAGTTCCGAATTCAGTGTTCGTAAGGGTAAAGTAAGTGATACAAATAAAGAAGTTCAGGGCAGGAATAAATAATAGGATCTTGCTTAAACAAAATTTAAATCGCAGAAGCTTAATAGAAAGTAACGATGGAACAGATATAAGACTCATGAAGATATATGAGCGTAATATCATTAAGAATAGATCAGAAAGCAAAAGAAACAGGTCCGTACCAAAATAGACACCGATAAATTTTAAAAGGATGAAACAAAATCTTTTAAATTCATGAACACAACAAAGAATCCTAAAATGAAAATAAATCACAAGAAAATGTATCTGATTATTCAGGAAATTAACACATGAAATAAAACTGAAAGGGAGGATTCCGTTGGATGCGTCATCGGTGCAGAACGGTTAACGAAGTCCAGATACAGATGATGAACTTGATGCTTCTCAAAGAGATAGGATTTGGGTCTATCCGAACGCATTCTGTCATTAACAGAAACTCCGGGGTGCTTTACTGATTACCGTTAGGAATTGCGATGGAAGGGATGGATGGCAACTCAAAGATTGTAAAGCTGAAAAGTGATAGAAGGTCATCCACCAGACACGTTTTCTGCGAGATGCTCTCTTAAAGTAATAAAAGTAATCAAGCCTCTCAACACTCAAAGGAAGTGAACTGCAGTCAATTACTTCTAAATGACATTGACATTTGGTGTTCATACTAGTCAATTAACTGTGCAGTCTTCAAATGAGGACATTATTCACTAGACAAGCTGGGTTGTCATTAGCATTAGAGTGCCATAGTTAGAGTTTCGTAGTCTTGTAGAAGACTAATAAAGCTTTTAGGTGGGGCGTGTCATGTCGTGTCCCACTAATTTATTCTTCTTGTATATATCTATAAGTATATTTTGAAAAGTTTAAAATGGGAATGTTGCTCATTAGTCGTAATTCTTGGCCATTTCAGTGCAGTTTTTCATATGCTGAGGAAGGCAGTGCCGCAAATGATTTTATTGCACTTCCGTCAATCCACCCCCAAATTCTGGCAGTAGGGGAGGATTAGGGTGTGAGTCACCAATAGGAGAGACGGATAGATTCGTTACTTATTTGCGTTAAAGAGAATACCATAGTAGTCCGCTATATTTATTCATATTACAATACAACAATATACCCCACTATTTTTAAACCCTTTCCCAAAATGAATTAAACAAGCTATCATTTCCAGTTTTCCTTCTGTTTATCCATACACATTAAACTATTTTCAATTCTATTACATTTCTTTTAAAAAAAGTATTAAATTCTTTTTTGGTTACAGGCTACTACTAAAATTTTACTCTTCGTACTATCCGAATCATCCATTAATTTGAATTTCCGCTTTTAGAGGGCCCTAAAGTTGGAATGACGGATTGTAAATATTATAATATACCTATTTATGTTAGGTATTTGATATTTATTCTCTACATTATGAAGATCAAGATATTTACGTTTAGAGCCGTGACTTCCTCCCCCCCCCCATACCTCCGGAAGAAGGCGAAAACGTACTTCTTTCCACTTTTAGAAACCAGCATTCCATATTAGCTAGAAGCGATTCTACTTTCTAGTTTATTGTTATTACGGTATATAATAATGCTTGGCTTTGTAGCATATAAGAATTCCCAAATAACGTTTTTCCTACTCACGTAACAATTTGTTCACAACTATGCTTAATTGATTCAGAAGAATAATTCCTGTTATCCAACTATAAAATCTCCCTATAATTACTAAACGTTTTTCTTTGTGAAAAAACTATCATAACTTTTATTTAAAAAAATCTTAGTACTTTTGTGTGATAAAGCCCCTATCCGTATAGTTTTTCTACGACGCTTGTTATTGCCGGTGACTTTAATGATCACCATCCGCTTTTGGTTTCATCAATCAATCGCTTCAAGGGAAAATAATTGTAACCTATATACAAATTAGGTTTACCGTGAGTGGGATTAAAACCAACGTCCCCTAGTAACATGGCAAAATTCCCTGCCCTGGAATGTCATGGTCAGTAGGGGACACCGATGGGCTTGGAAAGGCTACCGTCCGTCATATGGGATGTTAAGCCGTGGACCCTAGTGCGAAAGAGAGCCATACCTTGTGCACGTTAAATAACACGATAGATGGCCTTGACTGGAGGCTACCATCTGTTTCCCAACAGCTGTTTCAGTGGGTCCCCTCCCCCAGCCTTCTCTGAACATTCAGGGTCTATGTGACCTGGCCATTTAACCCATGATGTGCAAAAAAATTGGCGCTCAGAGGTAAAACAACCAACCAATCAACCTAGTAACGTACCAGATATTCTAACCACTACACCATCTGCGTGATGTGAGTTCGAATCCCACTCACCATACACACAGACACACACACACACCACTCATGAGCAAAACCAATTTTTTTTCAGCTGAATATTTCATGAGTCCCGTGTTTACGGGAAAACTCTTCTACTATTTCTGAACACCACTATCCAAGCTTCCTTAGTTTATGGTACCCAATATTATCAACAACTCTTGAGACTATATGGGATAAAATTTTACCAGTTTATAATGCTATACTTAAGGGAGACATTGGCCTCCCACTATCTACCCCGCTGTAGATTCTAGATACGGAAATTGGCTCTATTCCATTTCCTAAATATGTTGAACTACTCCTTTTGAAAAGAGTAGCTCAGGAGCGAGCGTCACCATGCCACTCTGCTTATAAAACGTTCTGGCATAAGAAGATAACCTACCCTTCTGTTATTAAAGAAAATACTCCCAATCTTTTTCATTAGCAATCCAAGATTCACTGCGAGAAACTAAGGTTGTGAACCTCTCAAGCTCAACAAATGTTATTTCGCATCCAAAGTATGTCATTTATTATACAAGATTTGAGTGTTCAACTGTCCCAGCTCTATTACTTCTGTCATAAGAAGTCATTTCTTCTCTTGTTCAACGTCCTAGCTTTATTACTTCGGTCATAAGAAGTCATTTTTTTCTTGTTGAACCTGAAAACATCAACATGGATCGGAACGGATTCTTCTAAATTATCTACTCATGTCGGAGTCGGAATAATTCTTTAGAAATTTGTAGCATCTAATCAACTTTTACCCTAAACATCTAGTTTACCGCCGAGGAGCGTGAACTTATTTTACATATAGAGAAAATAACCACGGAAAACAGAAATTAGGTCATTTACACTGATAGTCGTTCAGCTCTTATGGCTCTAAAATATCAACGTTACAAATAATTCGGCCATATTACTTTTACATCAAGTTCTTAAAATAATTTATGTCGCAAAGATCATCCGTAACACTTCCGAAGTCTTCATATGGGGTCATCAATGAATTATTTGAAATGAAGTGGCTAATTTCGTTGACAAACTAGCATATTGCAATAATGCTTGAACGTTTAATTCCAGGATTGTAGGACATTCGACATTATACTGATCGGTTATTTATATCTCAACTCATTGATCAAAATAACTCTTCTATATGAGCTTCTTTGCGTTGTTTTCGAAACTTCGGTTACAGACATCTGTTTAGAACCTAAGCGTTATTAATTGAATGTTTTACACTGAATGTTGCTCCATTAAATACATTTGGTTTTCGTTCTTGCATTATTAGTTAAGAGCTGATTAATTCTTTAAGCATTTGATTCTTAGATGCTAATCAATACATTTTTTTTCTATTGATATTATTCGAAGTTACGGAAGTCCATTGATATCAATAATGCTGAGTGAGATAGAAGTTCAATGTTAAGTATCCATCCATAATAAATACACAGATTACCTGTAGAAATAGACTTCAATAATTATTACAAATATCTGAAAAAATAAAATCATCAGCGATAATTTTTTTCAAATTTTGAAATAACACTAAACAACAATTTGAAACTTCTTTTTATAACATTGGTGAAATAGGATGTTTTTAGCTAATTTTGGGGAGCTGAATTCAAATATAGCTGTGAAAAATCTTCAACACGTACAATTTTTATAAATTACGGATTGATGTATTTCAAATTTCAATGAATATGCATATTTGGGAAATCAAAATAATTGTGACTCTTTTATTAAATTACAAGTCATTAATTAATTACATGATTATAATAAAAAAATTTGAAACATCATAGTTATAGACCACCGAATATAAAGTAACAAATGAAATAATATTGAAAAGCAAAATAGGAAAACATGGGTAAGGATCTTTTATACTTACAAGAAGCTCATTTTTGTCTTTTGTGTGCTGAAGATTTTCATAGTTTTTGAGAAAATCTTGAATGAGCTAATGGTAGTTTTCCTCTTTGTGATTCCCCAGAAAGCCCTGGACAACAGACGTGAAGGGTTTCCATGCAGCGCACTCGTTCACATTCAGTTTTTCTTCGAAGAGCTTCCTAATCTGAGAACCAACAAAGATCCCTTCTTTGAGTTTGGCATCACTCAGTTTTGGAAATTTTTCCTTCAAATGCATGCAAAAATCCTTTGCCAGTTTTGTCCATAGCCTTTGTAAAGTTTTTCATAAGCCCCAGTTTCATGTGTAGTAGTGGGAGTAGAACATGAGAGAGGTCAACTAGAGGCTTATACCTCATATACTCTTTCCAGGAAAAAAAACTTATCTTTTGTGACCGGCTTTTGTTTTGGAGTGCTCCTATCTGGGCCTACTGACCCACAAGAACAGGAAATAGTAATATTTTGTGAAGCTTCCTTGAATCCCGAGCAAGGAAGATATGACTTTTAGATCATCACATGTTGCCACTTAAACTGGTCATATTTTATAGCAATGATTTTTTTTTTCATGCTTTCATGCGTTTCTTTCATTCCCACAGCATGTGTCGCTGGAATGGAAGGTTTTTCGAGATTTTTATGTAAAAGTACAACTTTTAAGCTGAAGTTTCACCAATCTATAAATCGACGCCATTTCGTAGGGTCGTGAGTTGTTCCAATATCTTTTATCAGCCCTGAAATATCTGTGCAGAAACAAACCATCTTGTCTCTCATAATAAGGAGATAAATGAAATTTTTCTTTCTGAACAGAGAAACTCTGACACCTTTGGCCAGAAGTTTCCACTCTTGAAGTCTTCAATCCAAAACCTCAGTTTGTTGTTTGGAAAGTCCTAGGTCTCAAACAAGATCATTTAGTTCATTTTGCTAAATCAGATGAGGCTCGTCTGACTTTTTAGAGGTGTATGCAGGATCAGGATCTGTATGTGCCTCAAAGTTCCTCTGATGATTGTGAATCCATCTCCTTCCAGTTGGTTGGAGGTGTTGGTGTAGGAAGATCTTCTCCATGAGGAACTGGCCTTATTACTGAAGGCACATTTGGATATTGTATTTTGCTTTTGTTCTTTTTCGAAAGGTTCGACATTTTAATTAAAGAAAAATCGCAATCATGGAAGTGACTAGCTGGCTCACGTCAAACGATTAGAACTTCAAAGGGCATGGATTTTATCTGACCTTTCAACCATTCTCTCAGGCCAACAAAGCACGAAATGCAGCACACACGTGGAACCCATGTTTTGCCTGATCTCAATAATGACATCCAAAATACAAGTTATAGGCTTTCTTCACAATCTTTGTCAAAGTACGGCCATGGGATTTTAAAATATAATTTCTACACACATAATAAAACTTATCTGGCACATTAACACATCCACGACGCTGCCTTTGTGCCATTTAAAAGCCAAAATTCTCTCTTCTACGTACAGCACGTGTTTCTCGTACAATGAAAACAACAAGAATGGCGGTCTGAGGTTAGGTTACAGTTAAATGTTTTCCCCTCTTGGCAATCAGTTTTGCCAGCCACAAAAGGGAAAATATCTAGTATCCTCCCAGCTGCCTGGAGGTGTTGGTATTGTTATGACCACCCCTGTGTATATTTAGGGCGGTACAAAGAGTTAGGTCGTGATGCGTTCCCTTACTGCCAAATCCAAGGCCAATTCTCGGACCCACAACCAAATTAACAGACATTTGCAATAATGAAAACTGAGATAATTTTACAGTTAAACAAAACACAACATTTATTAGCAAAATTTAGTTTTAGACGTTTCATTCATTTCTAGTTCCCACTTTTGGGACAAATTCAACAGAGCCTCTGGTGCAGCCCTTTTCAGTCAAGGAAAACTTTATGCGTGGTGGAGATCAATTCATTGAAAGTCCATGATGAACGAGCTACTTGCTCGTGACTCTAATAGTCCATAACAATTATGAAGGTCCCACTCGGAACAACGTGACGGCAGTTCACAGAAACACATTCAGGTGGAAAAACGAAACCAGATTCAATAAATGTTCCCACTACCTTATCAAGTCAGACGTCCCTAGGGAAAAGACCTTGCTGGACCGTTCGCCACTGATAAGCTGAAGGCACGTGCTGCATGGCGCTCTCTCCGCACATTCATTGTTCATACTTCGGGACTCTGTTCACTAGAGAGGATCATTGCTGTCGACCATACAGCCCAGACGAGAAGAAGAGACTGAACTTTTTACGATGTTTTTCTTGTTCCCTTTTGCTGGCCCCCTCGTGTAGGTCACCTTGCTGACCCGGCGTGGACGATGCCCATTGGTAGGGCTGGCCGAGGTGTGAAACATGCACCCCCAGCTGTTGTTTTGCTGTTTTCCACGCTGGGTCACGTAGCTCCAGTTCTGATACCTGAGGAGACCAACGGATCCATCGCGAATGTTCTATGGCAGCGGCAAAGCTTTCGTCACCAAGAGCTGAACGCAGAAAAATGTCACAATATGGAGATCAGTCGAAAATGTCACTATTAAACTGGAAGGCGATGTTTGCGGCCAGTCCTCCCTTCATAAAGTCTTGTCCACGTGATAAAATTACGTGTGCATGACAGTATATGAAGATCTTAATAGCAGTCAAAATGACCAATAATATAAAAACGTGACGTTCTAGCCATTTTTAAGGCCAGATGTGAAATCAGCACCTGAAAAATAGTTAAATGCAGCTACATTTGTTCATGTTATAAAAACCATGTCAACAATTATAATTGTTGAAGTCTAATTCTACAGGTAATCTTAAACGCTTAAACGCTTAGGCGTGATTGACCTCCTAATTAACATCTAAATCATTAACAACAACTGGAAAAGTTCGCCTCTCCTGAAAAACAGATGACGCAAGGTCAGCGACATCTCATTAAAAGATTTATAGGTCTGATTCTTAAAAAGAAAAAATTTAAGAATTTAAGAAAATTTTAAAATTTAAAAGAAAGATTTATAGGTGATTCTGGAAGATTTTAGCGTCGGATGCGTGGTGTAATGGTAGAGATCTCTGGCATGTATTTAAAGAGTTGCGGGTTCGATTCCCGTCAGCGATATTTTTTTTTCAGATGTTTGTAATCAGTGTTATGAAATGAAATTATAAAGAATTATTGTGCTATATATAGATGTTACGGGCAAAGTGTGAAATAGGCATTGTATATAATACCGAAAGTGGGACGTCAAAGTGTGAAACGCTTAGATTTTCACACATTTCCTAGGCATTCTATAGAATGCCAAAAGGCAAATCGGCAAAGTATAAAATACTCCCGGTAGTGACGTTGAATGTCGCAAGGTGAGTCACGTGACTTTCGACGCTCACCTCAAACAGAGAGCCAGAGCACTCAGTCCAATCCGAAGTTACCAGTAGATGTCCCTCTGGGTCCCCTATAGGCCCACCCCGATTTCCAGATCCGCCAGTCCCTAGTTTCGGTAAAAAAGAGCACCGCAGTTGGTCACTTTGGAAACCAAGAAGACACCCTTCCAGTAGGAAAGCGCCCCCTAGCGTTGGAAGAGTGTAAAAGAGGGTTGCCTCAATGGGAACCTAAAATTTTATAACCCTAGCTGCCAAAGAAATGGAGTTAAGGTCAAAAAATATATTCAAAAAAGTCATCAAAAATGACATATCACAAGCATCTCGGAACTCCAATGAAATAGATTTGACAAGTAGTAAAGTAAAATACTAGATCCTAACTCGAATTGCAAACTTCGAATATTCAGCACTTTACTGATTCGTTCTCACTTGGCTTCACCTCATTTGGGGCGTTTTCTCTGATGCGGACGACAGATTCATTACAGGTTACGATGTTAATATTTTGTGTACTCTTTGCTTCAATATTGAGAATGCTGTCGAAGGTAAAATTCGATCTAAATTGAATCTGGAAATACAGGCCAAAAAATGAAAATGGATTTCAAACAAGTGATAATAGCTCTCCGAAGACCAAGAGAATGAACATTTGAATAAATGTATAGAATTGAGTGAGATAGAAGTTCATTCGAAATTGATATACTCTGGGCTGTTTTGTCTTGCAGCAAAAAGATTACGACTCAATTATCATTTAACATATGCCGGCGTTTAACGAGAATTAATCCATTGCAAATATAGAATGCGAGTGTAAATTAGCTTACATAAGAGTATGAGAAAGCTCACTAACGCCCTCAATGCCCAAAACGTTTTACAATTTTTCTTCAACATCATTTTACACTTCATGGTTATTTAAAGGATCTTTCAGAAGTTATTTCGTTGCTCCATCGGTTGTTAGTCAAACATCTGAAAACTGATAGGGACCAATAATAATTAAGTATCGGACGTTTCGAATGCGTATCGGTGTTTAATTATAATTTGACGAAATGATTTCGCTTCGTTAACACCAACTTTTGTGAACAAAATAGATGAAGTTCAAAGTCAAAGTCATTTAATAGTATAAAAGCAAATCGCCATTTTATTTATATTAACCTGTTAGTCCAGTATTATATTTTTATGTTGATACCCATAGCATTTTATGTTGATACCATAGATCGTGATTGAATACCTGCTCTTTACCTCTACTTTAATAAATTGCTTATTACATTTGATATTAATTTTGTTAGATTGTCATTTCCATATGTTGGTCATTTACAGTTGATTAACTGATATATTAATTAATTAATATAAATAGCACTGGCTGCTCCTTTTAAGTAGTTCATTATCATTATTTATTTTAAGTCTATTGCCAAATTGTAATAAACTGGAAAAAATGTAAGGAGAAACTGTACAGTCGCTCAAAAAAGTATCTGAACGCTATGGTTGATTATAGAATTCAGAAAAAATATCTTGCAACGATTTTTTTTAGAAATTAATGATCTGGCAACCTTCGTGTACTGTACACGAAGGTTGCCAGACCAGTAATTTCTAAAAAAAGTCGTTGCCAGTTGTGTTTACTGAATTTTGTATACAACCATAGCGTTCGGATAATTTTTTGAGCGACTGTACATTTTTCGTACATAAAATGTACAGGAGAAACTCCCTTCCCCACAAAAACAAAAAAAACCTAAAAGCAATTGAAATATTGTTTAAGTCTGTAATATTACTTCGTTCTGAAATAGTAAGATATTTCTTTCATTGTTTCTGGGCCCATTTTCAAAATTTGAAATGTTTAAATGACTTTTGCAAACAGTATAATTATGCTAGAAATTGGAAATTCTGTTGATCGAATGTATTGATGAAGAACGTATGCCAATAAAAGCATACTAATAGAATTATAACTTAAACACTGTTTTAATTAAAATACTGTTAGTTAAAACTCTACGGATTACGCTTTAGTTTAATAGTGTTATCATTTGATTTTAAAATTTTCAATGATATTTTCAAAACAGTACAAATAAATAAATAATTTTTGCCTCGTAACCTTAGGGTTCAGAAAATATAACTTTTTCCTTTTAAGGGATAAATGATGTTTTTTCCTGTATGGTTTATAGGAATAATAATATATTACTATTTACACTTTCCAATCACTCAATAGTGGGAATAAATATTCTTAAAGTGTAAAAATTTTGGAAATTAAAAAACATTATTTTCTTTGAAAACAAGCATTCAACGGACATTATATATATATAATACAAGTTTCTAATATGTACATTTTACCTTTTTTGTGGATTTAAAAGAATATATTATTTGCTTATGTATGTGTAATTTCTGCCGCTGCATGGCGAAAAACAACTGTTTTATATTTGTAAATTTCAATACTTCAGAAGCAACACGCATGTCATCAATTAGTTTATTTCTTAGATTCTGTAAAATTCATACATGATGACAAAGATACGCAATAAGATGGTAACATTTCACCCTCTAAGTTATTTCATTTTCAGCATTTATTTTTATTGGTCCATTCAAACATTTTTTTTTTATAATCGGATTCTTAAACCGATGAATTTCTGTTCCGATATGGAGCTCGACTGCAAATTAATAATTTTCATTTCAGAAGCTAACTAATTAATTCAAACATCTTAAATTTATATTATTATATATTTAGCTTTAAAATTATAATTTCTGAAATTTAATACTTTTGCTTTCAAAGTTTTGAAATGTGCTAATCTTAGTAATGCCGTCCCGTGGCCGAGTGGTTAGCACGCTTGGCAACTGATCCAAGGGACCTGGGTTCGAGCCCCGGAATTAGGCATGGATGTGTGTGTCGTTTTTCTGCTGAGGTCCTGCCATTCTCTCAGATCTCCTACTGTGGCATATAAACTGACAGACTCCTGTCAGACCTCTGTGGCAAGCAGCTGCTTGAGGGGGTATTTATTATTTATTTTTTTATAATCTTAGTAAAAACGTTTCTCGGGTATTAAGTTTTCGTTAATTTAAGCATTTTTTACTTTTTTAGTAAGTTTTTATCCGTTTTTATTTTCGTAAATTTCTAAATCTGTAAAATGCTTCTTGAAGAAAAGAAAATATACATAGGTCATCCACGTCTCGTTTGATTACCTGTCTATTTTCATTTCTAAAGCTTTCATATTAAATTTCGCTAATAGTTTTCCCAATTATTTTTAATTTAATAATACAAATCTCATTTAAATCCATTAAAATAAATTAAAACACTTATTATCCAGTGTCACAAAATTCAATGAATGTCTTGGTTTTTTTTCTTTAATTTTAAACGTCATTGAAGTATTGTACAAACCTTTTCAGTACCTATTTATCTCCTGTTTTGCCAATGAACAATAATGTATACTGTTTGAGAAAATCATAGTAATACTAACAAAATGTGTCATAACTTTTATATTGTATGATGTAATTAAATGGAAATTTTCCTAGAAATGTATTTTAGTGTAACGAGGAAATGTGTAGAAAACGAGAACCCTCAGATCGAAAATCAACGTATCGATATTATAATGACGTGATTAAAACATGAAAATATTGTGAGCCCCAGAAGTTAACTTCAGATGCTCCGCGATATGAACATATGACGTTAATATGGAATATGATCATCCATTCTCAATATAAAGTTGTTCAGAAGGGCACGAGGCAACAAATCTCATTCTTCCACTAGAGCTAACATCACCTGACGGAGTGACAGAGGATCGCAATGCGTCTCCCTAAGATATCCCATAGTCTTTCCATGGGATTTAGGTCTGTTGTCCTTGCTCTCCAGATCATTCCCTGGGTATCTCCTGCACCGGGTTTGCTATCATTGTCTTAAATAAAGAGGAAATCAGCTCCAACCTCTCTTCTAAAAGGTTGCACATAAGGATTAAAGGATCTTTGCACCTCTGTTTGAGTAGTTGCGGGGCTTCCATCGAACACACGATGAGGAATATGCAGTTATGCAATACGCGGTTATGCCAGTGGATACTGGCAAACCACCTACACCATAAGTATTCTATTTTCTGATATTGGAGGGATGGTACAGCATTCCTCATTCTCTCTCCAGATTAAACAAAGTTCAGAATATGAATGTAATCTAAATCGTAACACGTTGGAAAACATAACTTTAGACGATTGTTCAGGGCTCCAAGTGACACGTCAGCAGCACGAGTTTAGATAAACTTTTTTGTGGTTGGGGTTTAGCGGGGCACAAACCATTGGCGTCCTGGCATATAGCTCATTCGCATTAAGCCTTCGTGACACTGTGCTGCTGGAAGTCTTTCACCTGTGGCCGCAGAAACCTCGGAGGATAGCTGATGCGAAGTCATTGCACTGTTCCGTCTTGCTAATAGAGCCAGATAACAATCAATTTGGGTTGACATAACTCTTTGGAGACTCAGGTCAGCCCTTTTAGTAATGATTGCTAGCTCCTGGAACTGTTTCCAAAATCTCGATGCCACCTTTCTCAATACATTGAGCCATCTTGCTACCTCTGCCTGCGACTGTCCTGCTTCAAGTCTTCCCGCCATCTCAAAGAATCATAGGATCAAGGATTCTAGATGATTCCTTGCGATGATTACTTGATGAAAACGATGATCTTAGTGGAAATAATGAATTTCAACTTGTCTGCACAACAATTTTGAAATGGAATGATCTGGTAACAGCTCTGTTTTTAGAGGCATGCTGTAAGTCAATTTCAATTGAATATTTGAAATTATGTATCCTATAATCGCGTATTTTTAGTTCGAAGATGTTGTTAAAATTTAAATATTGTTAAAAAACACTGTGCTACTTTGATTTTTGTAGACAAGTTTATAAATAACTCATTGTACACTGAAACGAATTCGTTCAGTAATGATTGGATATGACATTTATTTAAAGCTTGCGGAGTTATGAAATTCATGATTTTCGTTACGTTTTGTTCTTTCAATCCTTATTTTCTACACAAAATCTCTTAATGTATAATTCAAGATAAACCAAACATGTTTTCTAAAAATGTCAGAAAACACAAATTATTTTTATTTGAACATTAATTTTGAAGCAAAAATCTGTGCATTAAAAATAGTATTAACATGCACTACGTATTTGATGAAAAGTATTCGGACACTCCTTCTAAATAGTGGATTCGCTAATATACGCCACAGCCATGGCCCAAACAGGTACAAAAGGACACACATGTCTTGGCATACCTTGTAAGCACGCATGAACAGGAGAATGGGCCATACGGCAGAGTTCAGTGACTTTCAATGTGACACGGTCGTAGGATGTCTCCTTAGCAACAAGTTAGTTTGGGACATTTAAGCCCTGGTGCAGATGCCCCGATCAACTCTAAGTGATGTTATTGTGAAGAGGAAAGGCCAAGGAGCAACGACAGCACAATCTTGACCCGGTTAGCCACGTAAAATGACAGAGCGGGGCTGCCGAGTGCTGAAGCGGGTGATGCGACAAAAATCGCCTGTATGGGGTTACAACACTCACCGCTGAGTTTTAAAATGCTTCTGAAAGCAACGCAGGGATGGGTTTACATGGCCGAACAGCCGCACATGAGCCTAACATCAGCAACAGACGCCAGTGGACTCTTGAGCAGTGTAACTGCATTCTCTGGAGTGATGAATCACGCTTTAAATATGGCAATTCGGGTGTGGAAGATGCCAGATTAACGCTACCTGCTTGACTGTGTTGCACAACTGTAAGTTTGGTAGAGGAAGCATCATGCTCTGGGGCTGTTTTTCATGGTTCGGGCTGGACCCCTTGTTCTAGTGAACACGACTCTAAACGCCACGGCTTATAATAACATTCTCGACAATTCTGTGCTCCCAGCTTTATGGCAACAGTTCGGTGAAGATCCTTTCCTGTACCAACATGACAATGCCCCTGTCCACAAAGCGAGTACTGTGCAGGAATGGTTTGATGGGATCGGTGTGGAAGAACTTGACTGGCCTGCACAGAGTCCTGATCTCAACCCCATGGAATACCTTTGAGATGAATTGGAACGCCGACTGTGAGCCAGTTCAAACAGTGACCACCTCATTGAAGCCACTCATTGAAGCTCTTGTGGCAAAATCTCAGGCAATTCCCGAAGCAACATACGAAAATCTAGTGGAAATACTTCCCCTGAGAGTGGAGGCTGTGATAGCAACAAAGGATGGAACAACGCGATATTAATTCCTTTCCTATTACTGGAAGATTTTGGATGAGTGAGTGTCCGGATATTGATAATATAGTATAAACAACATGCATTATATCTACTCCTATAGTAAATAGTAGCTGGGAGTAACTGGAAGGAGAGCTGTACACTACACCTCTGTGATGATGTACAGAACCTGCAAGGCACCTAAAGTCCAATTCGATCTTCTCGTCGTGCAGATCATTAGTTACCATTCAGGGAGATAGTAAGCTGCCACATCATTTTGGCCTACTGGTTTAGACATTGTGGCCATATTCATTTCTCTCTTGTTGAGGAGTGGTTTACTTCACTGGGTCTCGATGCTGGTTACAGGCTATGATTTTGTATTAGGATTATGGATCCTTCCTGCTGCTTATCTCTCGGCTACAATAATTTATGACGCTGACTCCAAAGTCATTATTTGCGCCCACAAGCAATACGTTCTTTCAGAATCATGCTAGCGAACTGTGGTTTACTAGCTTGGCTTGTCTGCGATGATCTTTCCCTATTATGGACAACATGATCGTTTTCAGATGAAGATGAAGCCACTATAAACGAAATTTAGATTCATATTATGGTATTAAAATTATGTAACTTTTAAATAACAAAACGATAGAAGTAATTATGTTTTCCTTATTATTGCTTAAAACAAATGAGGTCATCTATGTATAGAGTAATAACTGATTTGGCTCTCGATATGATTAAGTTTGAAAAACTGCAGACCAAAGGTTCGCCATTCTTGATTCTAGATGACAGTTTGTGATTATATTCATATATGGCTGAGGAAGTCAGTGGTAAAAGTCACTATTCTTCCTTTCACTCAAAATTCAGCAAATTAATTACGTGGGGACCATATTGGCGCCAGACGTCAAACTTAAGATTAATTTACGGTTCGGAAGGTAAATGGGATTGTGATTATCTTCAAAGGCAACACATTGAGATTAGCTTACTGGAGAGAATGGCACTTTCATACTAAACTCAGTAATGTTCAGAACCATTCATTCGGTGTTACTTAATGCTAAGAGTTGTCCATTGCGATTGACCTGGTTTTGAGCTCCGCTTCTTGTTCTTAACCTACTTTGAAGAGATAAAAGGCTTCGTGTCGAAAAAGGAAACCCATCTAGAGAACTAATTCGACAATTACGTCTGCAATAGTAGTCTCATTTCTGTAACAGACATTTAAAAATTATGAACGCACCATTTACTGTCATTATCTACATCAGTTACAGCCATTCCTTTTAAGAATAATGAGCAAAGAAGCTTTTCGTAAAGCTTATTAAATGCAAAAACTTAATACACGATACGGGCATTTTTATGAGGAAGCAAAAGGATCATTTGTCAGCTTTCCCATGCAAGTAAGAAAAGTTTAATTTCAATATTACACTGGTGAACAAAGTTAGAGAAGTCATTATAAAAAGCAGAATAGCATATTTTGACTTCTATTAATTAAATTTTATACAAAGGTGCATTTTATGATTACCGATGTAGTGTATGTGAAAAGTAGACTGGATCGGTAATAACATAGTTATGATAAATATATAATGAAAAGAAAACTGACACACTGCAAAAGACATGCCTAGAACTCAATATGGAGTAATGGGCTTTTTACCGTAATGTAGATTTGAGATCGCCATTCCATGCTCAATATGATGTTGTCACTAAAAAGCAAGTCAGCAAATCCTATTACTAGACGAGATAATTGATTTCAACTTAGAGAGTCCTTGGAGATGGCTAATGGTTTGTAATTCGCTTCTCTGGGACATCTCATGGAAGGTGCGGTGAGATTTATTTCCTGTGACCTCGCGAAGCACGCCATTCTTTGAATATCTTTGGTTTCCAGGTATTACTTCACCAGCTAACTTACATGGGGGTCACGCGAAGTTTATAAACTGGAATTAGGCCAAGGTTACCGTAGAACACTAAAATAAAACTCGACGGTCTTTAATCTGTTTCCCTGGGCAGACAGACAGCCTCCGTGGAATATATGAGTAACGTTTGATGGAAACACCAAAGGCCAACATGAAGGGAAAAATGCTTGATACGCAAAATTTCTACTCCATTTCTATCATTAAAATTTAGAAAAAAACAGAGAAAAAAAACGTATTCTTAAAATTTACACATATCATCTAAAGTATGAGGTTTTTCTTTTAAAAGTTGCAATATCGCATGGTTTTAACTAGTACGACGCTAAAGATATCTATTCTGCAGAATATTAAATGTTATCAATAGGATTCTGAAAATTACCGGACTTTAAAAACGTAGTATTGTTCAATTTGTGCAAAAAAACTTGCCGCTTAGAGGTAAAACAACTCACCCCAAGAGTTGCATCTCGCACGTAAGTAACCAAAAATGCGTATTTTAGAAAATTAGAAATAAATATCATACTTTCATATATTTTGCACAAAAGTTTCTGTATTTCTTTTATACATCTGTCGAGTGCCCTTACAAACACGTGGCTAGAAGAAATCAGACATATTGAATTCTCACGAAATTTACTCGGGAATTTACAAACTGAATTTAGCGTATTAAATGAATTTTAACCTTCAGTTATAAACAAGGGGTCTCTCTGATGTCTTTGTCATACAGATGACTCCAATACTTTAGCGTTAATATTTTTTTGAAGAATCATAAATTAAGAACTCTAATCATAAATCTGCTCTAAAAATTTAAATTAAGCAAAATTGCAATTAGATTTTGGAACGAAAAGTATGGTGTTTTCATTACAATATGACTACTCACCAAATATGGTACTGGGACATTGTTGTTTCTAGATCCTGATACAATTATGGAAGTATGATCAACCAAGCTGACTGTGAAATATCCCACAATTGAGTTACAGTGAAAAGTGGTATATCAGCCTATACAATTGCACGATCCACAATATCTAAACAGAGGTTTTGTGTGGTTGCAATCTGGGAAGTTGGCTGATCTCAGTGAGGAGGGCAAAGTCGTCAGAATATCATGCAAATCATCTTTGTACAATGCGAGCATATTGACTTCGTGCATTATCTTCTTGAAAGAGGCCAATGAGGTACAATTTTATCATTGAAGACTGGATTTGACTGTAACAACTCAAGTAACCTACACTCTTCATACACTTTCACACCTCTGTCTAAGGGCCTAACGCATTCTAACAGAAGCCCAACGTATCACACGAGATCTCCATCGCCTTCACGTTCTGTAAAATTCATATGGGATCCATTGTCTCATGCTATATTTGTCAAATGTATAAGCCTTTCATATGCATATTGCAAAACGAAACGCGATTCATCGTTCTAGATGAATTTTCTGAATCCTCAGTGTTTGATAAACCGTAGATGATTGCATTTTGTACTTTCAAATTTTTGTAGTTATCCCCATAACAACGCTGGTAAGAGAATAACTAGTGCTACTCAAATTCTGTTGCTTTAATGAAATATCTTACCCTATTCGCCTTGCTGTCGTACTGCATAGATGTATTCCCACTGTAGTCATCATAAAATACGACAACGTATTTCAAGGCATCGAATATCAAATTTTCTATTGCCGTGCCTATTATAAGACAAAAGTATTTTTAATTAATCAGTTAATTTAACGCATATTTGTATTCATGGATTTATATTTACCAGGCCTACATTACGTTCTTTATTATTTAGATTTATTTTACGGATTGTTTCATTTACAGTCGCTCAAAAAATTATCCCAACACTACCGTGACCACCGAGAAACAAGGCCAAGGAACACCTTTGCCGGAAGAGCTGTGTCGTCACGAACATCGGTGTTCCGGTCGCCATTTTTTAATAGCTTTAGTTTTGACCGAGTCACACTGGTTGAGTTGGTTAGTTTGTTTGAGTGTGTTTTTGCGTTTACAGCTATGCATAGTTCATGTGTCGTTCCAAAGTGTGAAGATAATTATAGGAATGAGCCAAACGTTTAAGCATTTCAGTTCCCGAAGGATATTTCTCAAAAAGAGGCCTTGATAAAAGAGATCAAGAGAGAGAATTTCATAGCAACAATTCATAGTAAGGTAAGTAACATAAGTTCTCATTGTTATTTTCTTTAACTATATTCTATATATTTAAAGGGTTATCAGAATTTTTAAACTGAATTTTTACCAGAAAATCATTACGCTAAGCTAATATGATCAATTAATCCAAAGTAATATATCTAACATTTGCATTGATAGCATACAGGTTTCACTTAATTGGGAAGCTGAAGAAGCTTCTCTGATAATGACGCTTTCATTCGGATGAAGCCATCAAAGAGGAAATCACAAAGTGGTTTCAGGAGCAGAATGCATCCTTCTATCTGCATGGTTTCTATATCGTTATGTCATCTCAACAAGTCTGGTGTCTATGTGAAAATTAATACACATATTTGGAGACATTTTCTGTATATTGTATTGGGTGAAATTCCTTTGCTCTCTGCAGAAATTAAATAAGGAACCATATTTTCTGCTACACCTTCATATCAAAATATAAATCTTGAATAATCAAATAATTGATATAAGATGCAATGTATCTGTATCTTCAAAATGACAGAAAATGTACAGGAATCATGCATTTCAGATGTTTGACCTTAGCATTTATTTTAGGATGTTTGACCTTAGCATCATATTTACACTGATATTTCACATCAAAGTACAGGAGTAGTTGCCGAATATTGTATCATAGCAACGTAGGTTAGCATCGTGGCGTGGGGACACCGTTCATCCGAAAGGGAACTTCTAAACACTGGAAGGAATGGCGGATTTTGCCTGGCGGAAATAGGGTATATGTTGGGAAGAAACAGAAACGGTGTTACGAAACATTGCCTTTCACTCTGCTTTGTGCTATTATTCATCTGCCTATCATTATAAACATCATTAATGATGGGAAATGTGACTGATTTGAACGTTGCTCAGTCTTGGTTTGACTGTAATTTATACTCCATCAGCTCAGCATTTACTTAGTGAATGATGATGGTGATATCAAATGAAGATTCATCAAGGATATCAGCCTGATTTCCGAGGATCATGAAATAACCCAACTATTTTAGGAGTGAGAGAGTTAGAGAAATGGCTCGGATCATTGATTCCGCTTGGGCCATAATTGCATCAGTTGCAATTTCAACTGAACGTCCTTATCGAGCATTGCCTTGAAGTTTCGAATATCCTTGTGCTAATTGGTTCTCGCCATACACTGGAAATATTTCCTTGTGATTATCCTTGATGAAAATCCTTTGGAAGTAAACGCACAAAACCAACGTTTTTCAGGTCTGCACTCCTGCCGTAAGATCGCCATCTTTCACTAGGAATGATTAACTGTTTTTATTTGATGCACACACAAAAAAAGCATTAAAAGTTTCTCTTTTGAGATAAAGGAAAAAAACGTTTTTCTCTTTTATACGTACTAATTAAACATTACTATCTGCATTTTATCAATCATTCATTAATATTAATTTCTATTGTTAGAAGATGCTAAAGGTGGAAAATAAAAACTTCATTCTCTTTGAAAACGATCATCTCATATTCTCTGGAGACGAGATGCTCTTCTTCTAGCATTTATCTATCGCATTTATTTTTCATAGAAAATGAAATTCGTTTAAGCGCTCGCTATCCATGGAGATTTCCAGTGCATCTTATCCACCCTCATAACATAGAGTATCCAAAATTTCTTAAAACTGATTCCGATATTTTGCACACGTAAATAACGATGACAAAAAATTCAAAGTAACAGTGATTGCGACTGAATACGTGACCATGTGGTAATTTTTAGAAGCCTAGATGGCGCTTTTTCACCTGATTTACAACAGTTGGAAAACTCTTTTCCTTTGGAAGAAAGCGTAACTAATCACAAAACGTTCCAATGCAGTGATACAGAACACGCAAAAAGCAATTACCTACACTGATAATTTTCTTTCATACGTGATAATTCTCGACTTGAAAGAGAACAGCCTTCAATTGGACAATAAGTTAAGGCGAAGTGATCAACACCCTTTCATCAGCGTCATTGATGGTGAGATGGAGCGACTGGGATGCAGAGAGGTTGATCATGGCTAAGCCGTGAAATGTTTAGAGCGAGGACTGGGAGGTTGCCAAGGACGGTGCGACCCTGGACTTGCTTTGACCTCCTTGTACCACTTCCTGTAGCGTTTCACCAACCCAGTAAATCATTGGCGATGGTCGTTGCGGAAATGCAAATTAAGTCGCCTCGTCTGGCGGTGATGGAAGAATTTTTCTTTCTGCTATAAAGGCCATGAGATGTTTTTCTCTTCTCTGAAACATGACACAATTTCTTTAGGGTCAATGGTGAATTAAATGCAAAGTTTAAATCATCAACTGATGCGAACCAAATCTTGTTTTCATTTTTATTTTTACTCTTGTTTTGACGTGTTATTTTAAGGATCCTCTATTAGATAAATTACGTTAGATAATTGCATGATTGAAGAGTATGAAAGAGTTGTTTTTGCTTGTAAATGTCATTCTTTTTATTAGATCCAACTTGAATAGTAGGTAGTCTGTGAAAGCGCAATCTTCCTCCTCATCTGCTATTCACTGAACTCTCTCCTTGTGTCGAAGGCCAAATAGCATCACATGGAATGTTTCATTATTATACTTAACGATCACTTCCATTATTCACTTCCAGGATCAGGTACAGTCGCTCAAAAAAGTATCGGAACACTATGGTTGATTACAGAATTCATAAAAAATATCTGGCAACGATTTTTTTAGAAATTAGTGATCTGGCAACCTTCGTGTCACGTGACACGAAGGTTGCCAGATCAACGTGTCACGTGTCAACGTGTCAACGTGTCAACGTGTCAACGATCTTCGTGTCACGTGACACGAAGGTTGCCAGATCACTAATTTCTAAAAAAATCGTTGCCAGATATTTTTTATGAATTCTGTAATCGACCTTAATGTTCGGATACTTTTTTGAGCGACTGTACATAACAAGGAAGAAATATTTAACACTGATTCGATATTTTATTTAAAAATGAGGTAAAGTTATGTGCCGTATTATTTGGGACCGCAGTAAAAATGAAGTTTATTACTTAAATTTGAAGCTCTATCGAATTTATGTAATTGAAATTACTTATAAAGGAAAAAGACTGAGTCCCAAGGCTAGATGAAGGTGATAAGGTTACTAGTTCGGATAAAGGATATTCATGATATTGCTGATAATTTAGATTTTGTTGCACACTCTTCTGGATTAATACTTCAGTACTTTGAAATATAGGTTAATAACTTAAGCTTCCATACCAAACTACCTTATAATATTAATTTTTAATCATACATTTCTATACTGTAGGTGGGAGCTGTATCAGGAAAGAATAAAAAATGTGCAGCCCGGTCAAGAAGCTCGAGGGATAAGACATTCTTTATTAAACTCTGATATCATTATAAATACTATTTTACTCTAATTATAAAGTCACGAAATCTTTTCTACATCTCTTTCTTGACAAACCAAGTCACGTTTATAAATTGCAAAATTTTCATACCATCAATAACACATTCGTAGAAAATTGCTGAAAAAATGCTTTCACGTTTTCAATCATAAATTTATACAATACGAATGAAATGATCGATTTTATTGATGTATAACAATGTTGTAGTACTTAATAGAGATGAGTTCATGCTCGGCCAAAAAATAGCACAGACGACTTCGGTTGGCCACTCGGATGCAGAATACTTTAAATCTCAAATATGTCTTGTAATTGTGAAAAAATTTAATAAGAAAAACATTTTATTTGATTATAATTTCATTTTTAATCAATGCTTAAAAATAAGCACTATGCGGCTTTTTCATTATTTATTTACGTATGCTCCTTCTTTAGTAAATGACTGGCTCTTTATTTGTATAACGACATTACGCACTAACGTTCAATTTCTACTAATATATCTAACATTTGTCTTTACAAATAACATTAACATTTTATTTTTTGACTTGAAATGATTATAATTTATGCTGTAAGTGTAAAACAAATAATTAACGATATGAATTTCTGTACATAATTTTGCATCAGAGAAAGTTTTTCCTGAAATCAGGCTTGGGAGGAATTGAAAACGCGATTCCGAACTCATCGCTGGTAGTTACTATAAAATAAATACCTCCTTAGCACTGTAAGTAACTTTGCATGGCGCAGAGATCTGACAGGAGTCTGACAGTTTAATTCGCAATGGAGACAGATCTCGGAGGAAGGCGAGACCTCAACAACAGAAAGACAACACAAACATCCATGCTTTACCTGGGGCTCGAGTCACAGGTCTTTTTGGTCACTAGTCAAGCACGTTAACCACTCCGACCATCTTTCATACTTATAATTCCACCTTGGTAAAATTAACATTGATATTTCATTGCAACGTATAGTATAGCCACTGTGCATTGGAAACAAAATTGGCGCAATCTTAAAAACAAGAAATGCACCAATTTCGATTAAACTAAGATATTATTATTTCTTTTGTCCTCAATGAAGATTTAATTGCAACTTTGGTTTCATTAGTTCTTTAACTATAATAAATCGTCCCTCTGGGGGTTTCAAAGATATTACACTATTCCTTCATATTTATGGAAAATAACGTATTAAAATCAAAATTATTATTCTGCTGTGATTTCACTTTTAATTTAAACAAAATGAGGAATGCGCACTAAATATGGTAAGCACTAGGATTTCGTAGTAATTGTACACGAGTAAAATTGATTATTCCGTATTCTGAATTTTGGCACATGGATACTGGCGGTAACTATAGTTATGTATATGGTCAACATGACCACACCAACGGAGTCTCTGCACAATATGCTGCTCAAAGGAGGTTGCTGACTCCTTTGCCTAACCTCATCAATACTTACAAAGTCGAACCACCTAACGCACAAGATACTGTGTAACCATCTAGAATCAAAGGCATCAAGTTTCCTGTTATCTTGTTTACAAGTTTCACTACCATAACTAACTCTACAAAGAACCAAAAAGACACGGCGTTTGAGGAATGTAACCTCAGTGAATGGCGAATATGTACACTTCTATTGCATAGTTTTAACCTTTTTCCGAGGAATTAGATAGTAAGTCTATACCCTTATGTTGCAGTCCATATAGAAGTAATGGATCATCTCTCAAAGTTTGCTTCTCACCCGGTGTGATTTATTATACTATTACTGTTATACTTATAAATATTCCTCTACGTTTTGGTTTTCTTATATAACGTGAGCAAGCATTGTCTTGAGACGTGTGAAATCTCAACTCATGACCTCCTGATGACATGCCAGGTGCTCTAATCGCTGAGCTACCGGCTGCCGATCAATTATTATTATCAATTATTCTACTGTGAACGTTAAATACCGTAATTGTAGGGTGGAGGATGAAATCTGCAGTTCCCAGGTTTGAGGCTCACCTGGGACAGCGTTGAGATTTATCTCCGCAAAACTCCTCGGTCAGTATGGGATACCGATGGGCTTGGAAAGGCCACCGTCCGTCTGATGTGACGTTAAACCGTGGCACTGTGTGTGGGAGAGCCATGCTCTGTGCACATTAAAGACCATGCTGAATGGCCTTGACTGTAGGCTACCATCGTTTTCCCAACAGCTGTCCAATGGGTTTCCTTCCCACAGCCTTCTCTGAGCCCCTGGGATCCTTGTGAATTGGCCATTGTGTGCAAAAACTGCCACGCAGAGGTGAAACAACCTAATCCGTAATTGTAGAATCAATTGCTAGTGGTTGTCTTATAACTTCAAGTGAATTTATTGCATATCTCCTGGTATCTGGTCCATTACAAGCCACACTTCATGGAAATATTTACTGGATTTTTTTAAGCCATCCTCAATTCTCATGTACAGTTCTCAGTTATCTCCAGTGTATATATCTAGTATACATTATCTGTTACATTAGTAAAATTTTAAATCTCAGCACTTCGTAGTAACAGCTGCTTGAACACTATTATACTGTTGGTCAATATGGGCGTAGAAGAAAATTGTCTTTAGCCAAGTGGGATCTGAACCCAAGACCTCTTGGTGGATTGTCGTGAGCAGGGAGATCCTACCCTGATCAAAACAATTTTCCTCTATGCCCAAGTTGACCTACAGCATAATTGTGTTCAAAAACTTGTTACTATGAGATGCTGTGATTTAAACTGTTGCTAATGTAACAGATAATGTATACAGCAGCTATTGCATTCATCTTCTTAGAAAAAGGAAAGTTCCAAAGACAAAAGAAATTAATTTGTTACATAATCAACGTTACAAAACATTATTATTACTGAATTCTTACATATTTTCTTTAAAACAAATTGTTCTTATACATATTTTATAACATATTTTAAAACATTCATCTATTCAGTGGCGATATATTTAATACTATATTTCCATATTAATGCACGAAACTAATAGCAATCATTTTCATTTCTGAATTTTGTAATAATTCCATAAAGTCCTCTGTTCTCTGTGAATGAAAATAAAATCCATCAGATTTATTACTGAGCTTGCAAGTTAAGTTTTCAGCAGTGCTGAACGCGTTGCTCACCATTTGCAAAAAAGAGATGAAGAGAAAGAAAATTTCACTCGAATAAGCAAGCGAAGGAAAGGAGACTTGCTCTAGAAAAGGTCATCGAAGATGGCTGAGAATCGTCCTGAAGCTAATTAAACTGGTAATTATGCGCGAGTTTCATTGTAAATCACCGTTTTGTATTTATTTATAGAGATTTATTGCTTCATTAGGAGATGGATTAACCAGCTTTCGTAGAAACAAATTACCCTTTCAGTTGCGAAAATAATGACTCCTCTGTTAGAAACCCGTAACGAGCGCTGCTGGTGTATGAGCGTCATTACATGAAAAATCTTTCCCAAATTGCATCTGTCGAATTTTCGGCTGAGGAGGTCGAAATTAATGAGCATCATGCATAATTCTGCTGCGGGAATGCGCTCCAGAACAATGAAGAAATGTTAAGTGAGCTTCTCCTTTATTTTAATATAGTCATTATTATACTTTTAAAGTATTTTACGACTATCGAATTTTTCCTCTTATTTCGTCTTCAGTGATAAATTCTCGAACACAGTAGATATCTGAGTCAGATTCTGCCTAACAAGTGTCACAACCACGAGTGGGAATCATCAATTTCATTGCGACTGCAATTAGTTTCTCCCTAATCTAAGTTGTTGATTTCTTAGAAAACTAAGTTTCATTCCAGCATTATTGGAGCTAACGCTCTGTCGTGGAATAAGCTTCAAATAATCAGGAAGTCGTACATTTATGTTCGAATAGCTGAACACGTGGTAGGACATAAAATAACGAAAGAGTTTATTGTCACAATCTAAAATTCGAATGAACAAAAGCAAACATTTCTAGCACCTCTACGTTGAGAAGAAATAGAGTATTTACGAAATACTGGTTTCAAAAAGGACGCAACTCTAAATATAAGATAGTAGAACTTACGCGCATGTACATTTTATGCCATAATATTAGTCAATTGGCATTACTGTACTCAAGGTTAACAGCCTTTAGCAGTTGAAATGACCCTGTCACGCGCTAGTCTCACTTAGGCATTCATTCCTTTGTGTTGTGTCAGCTATGACGTTTTCCAAAAACGAACGTGTATTTATTGTTGAGATTTATTGTGCGTACAAATCTCACAAGCGTGTGAGAGAGGAGTTTGAGTTGAAGTTTCCTCAGTCTGCAGTTCCCGACAAGTCGACAATATCTCGTTTGACTGATAAATATTTTGACACTGGGTCTGTACAGGATCGAAAGAGCCCAGGTCGGCCATCACTGTTAACTGCTGAAGTTCTTGATGATGTGTCTCAGCTTTTAACTCGCTCACCCAGAAAATCTCTTAGAAAGTTATCTTCAAAGGTTGGACTGTCACCAGCTACTGTTTTCAGAGCTACAAAGAAGTTAAAATTTCATGCCTACCACATTGGTATCGTTCATGAACTGAAAGAACCAGACCAGGAAAAACGTTTACGGTACTGTCGTTGGTTTCGTTCTTTTGCTGATGAAAATGGAATTGAGGTGTTGAACCGTATTTATTTCAGTGACGAGACTTGGTTTCACTTGGATGGATATGTGAACAATCAAAACAGTCGAATATGGAGCAGTGAAAATCCTCACACTTTTCACGAACGACCATTACCTGCACGGAAAATTGGTGTTTGGTGTGCATTTTCCCGTCATCGTATGATAGGGCCTTTATTTTTTGACTCAACTGTAACTGGTGAAGTTTATCGTAACCTCATCCAACTCAACTGTAACCACACTATTGGATGTTAGTGAACGAATAGTTGGTTTATCGCTCTATTAGATATTAATGAATGTGTTAGTTCAACAAGATGAAGCGACCGCCCATACTCCAAATGATACAATGGTCATGTTGCAAAATTTTTTGGTGATCATTTGATTTCAAAACATTTATAGCTCCCAAGATCCCCAGATCTTACTCCTCCAGATTTTTTTTCGTTTGGGGATATCTTAAATGTGTAGTGTTTCAAAACAATCCTCATACACTTGAAGATTAACATTGAAAGAGAGATTTTAAACTTAAGAAAACAAACATTACGAAAGGTGGCTGCAAATGTCATTAAACGGGTGCGAACCTGCATCCAGGTTGCAGGAAATCACTTTCAATATCTGTTGTAAAGATAGATATATAACTAATTTGCATCTTTTGAAATTTGTGTCTTTTGTCAAGTTTAAACGAATATAATACTACAATAGAAGGTTGCGTCCTTTTTGAAACACCCTGTTATCTCTTGCTTCATTTATAAACTGATTGTGAAATATCGGTGCCCAAAAGCTAAGTTACAATCCCATATTATATCAGTGGGAAGCTAACTTCGTTTCTCTGTCCTTTTTAACATAAATGCTTTGTGGAAAATGGGATTGGAAATAAAGATCTCAATATAACACTCAATATTCATCAACAGTCGTTTAGCAGTTAAAGAGTTATGAACAGCAATATTCAGGTCATAACTATTTAAACTATTACAATTAAGCACTGCTCTTTAATAACAAATGACAGCCCTTAGAAATTATACAAAATTGACGAATATGAAAAATTAATTTGCACAGACATCTAAAAATATATACTTATTTTAAATAATTAAACTGTTTGAAATAATAATATTTATTAGGTATTAGGTCTAATAAATTTTTATGACTGTCCAGTCCCATTTATTTATTTTACTATTGTATTTATTATTGTATATATCTATGTTATGTGTATTTTTAGTGATATCTGATGGTTTTATTGCTCTGGCGTTACTAGCCGGACAGGATGCGAAGAACAAAAGGGCAGACAGTCTTGTTAACAAAAGGAGAGGTCACGTGTCGAAGTGACGTAGCTCTTTCTCGGAAACCCTGCACACTAAAGTAGAAGGGTTTGGTTCTATATGAACCAGGTGGTATAGGCCGGGATTAAGATATCCTATCGTCTAGTTTTGAGGCCGGTAGAGAGATTTCTGTAAAGTACAGATTTCCACCTCATAAAATGAATGCCTGCAATAATAAAGTAGTATTCAGGTTAAATTAAGCTTATTGGAGAAAGTACATCTATAACGCCATTAACATTTATGAGAATTTGAGTGCAGCTAAGGTCACAGAATCGAGCACATTCCCGTATTCATCTATATGTGTGAATGTAAATAAACGGTGTGTCGTCATCTACTATGATGCGTTCGTTTATTTCATCTTCTTAAATGACATTTGGCACAGCAAGTCTGAAGCACACCTAAGAACGGGCGTAAAAACCCGCGAATCTATGGTTTCACCTACGATAACCGGTGAATACTAATTAATTAATTGGATTAATTAATCGCCTTCTATAAAGTGCATCGGAGTGTTTACTTCATACTTCCTCGTACGTTCACGACAATGACTGGCATTGTTATTGTTAAATACTCAAACATCCAATATTTAGTAGAAAATTTTCACTAAAAAAAATTATTTCCAAATAATCCTATCACAAAGAGTTTTTCTGCTCT
This sequence comes from Ryuthela nishihirai, assembly GCA_038380435.1. Lineage (NCBI taxonomy): Eukaryota > Metazoa > Arthropoda > Arachnida > Araneae > Heptathelidae > Ryuthela > Ryuthela nishihirai. The sequence continues at coordinate 76,339,379 of JAWZYU010000012.1, forward strand.
GCTTACGAAAAGGTCAGTCACATGCAGATGGAATATGTTTAAATTTTAATAGAATATATCTAACGACCTAAAATACTGATGTAATTGATTTGATGTTAAAGAACTTCTAGCACTTGAGAGATTTTAGTTAAACAAAATGGTTTTAACATGCGGCGCATCTGCATCCATTATCATTTACAAAAGAGTAAATAATATATTCATAAATCCAGCTACTATATCCTAAATCGTTTTCTTCATTGTTATGAATTCTGTAGCAGTTACCTTTGAAGAAAGCCGACAAGAAAACTTCACATGGACTGCTATCTGACGAGTAGTGTGCGAAGAACCATCAACGTGCAAAAGTAAAATATTCATTTTCACAATTCAAATGAAGAGTGCGGTGTTAGAAAACTGTCGAATCAATATTTCACAGTTATTTAGCAATGGGTTTTCGCCATTTTGTTTTCCTTTAGGATGATTTAACCCTTAGTCTCTCAGGTTGGGGTTTTCAACGTGGGGTACGCGGTAAATATTTTTGGGGTACGCCGTGAGTGCTCAAAAGTAACAAAAGTCTGGTAACAAAGTCAGAGTTTTATTTTATTCCCATTGTTACGCTATAACTATAGTTTTATCTATCTATGCAAGGGGTACGCCGGTTACATACACATTTCCAGGGGATACGTGAAGCATAAAAGGTTGAGAACCACTGCTCTAAGGAATGGGAATTAACACGAAGGAGTGTTTTTTTAAACGCTAAAAAGAGCAACCACGTAACAAAGGAGGCCTCTGTTTTTCTCAATCAACATGTTAATTGCAGGCTTACCACTGAAATTCGGATGGCCTTGGCAATCATTAACGCAAAATCTTCACTCACGAGATTATTTTCTGCAGCATTTTTTAAGGATGAGGTTTACTAGAATAATAACATTCATGTTGTTCGTGAATTATAGAAGGATACCTCATAAAATATGCAAAGTGTTAATGAAAGCATACCAAATCCAATTGCGCAAATCATGGTAACACTGCCTGTGAATAGAAGAGTATGCAGATAGGTCGCATTGTGAAAATGATTTTGAGTAACTAAGAATTCTCCAATGTTAAACATGATTCAAACGCTATCCATTGAGGATCACCGCAAGAAAATAATTCAATTGGCTTAATATATGCAATTAGAACTAAAACATCATTTTGGGACACCCTAGAAATATTTTAAATCCAAACTATAAATATTGATGTTTCTGTTAGAACATTAATGATTACAAAATGAATTGCCAAAAGATATTTCCAATATTTTTTTTTTATTTTAAGAGGTTTACACAACAAAAAAAAATCCTGAGATCGTTCTCTACGTGTGCGTCTTCAACGGAGTGTGGTTGTGTGGCAGCCCAGTAATGACAACTGTTGCGAAGAATGGGAAATGATGTCCTATTCAAGTGAAAGTTTGTTCATTGTTGAAGATTTTTTCAGCCACAAGAGACGGTGTTCCTGAAGGTTTTCTAATACCCAATCACAGAACTGCTGTCTGCTGTTCATGTCATCCCCATGCACCTCCTGTACCATTCGTTGTTTGTATGGTGGAACCTGTACAAGATCACAGATGATTTTCCAAGTCCCACTTTTTGTGCAATTTTTCTTACAGACCGGCGAGGGCTAACTTCGAGTTTAGTTAGAACATCCATAATATGGTCTTCATCTGTGGATCTATTCGAACGACCTGGTTAGGTTTATCTATTACCGAAAGAGTCTCCTTCAGTCTCTTCAGAATGTTATTGACAGGTATGTGACATGGATTTGAATTGTTTGGATGTAGGCGAAATTCTTCGCATGCTTCTCCCTGACTTTTTCTACCAAATATTAATAAGTACCAATTCCACTTTCTCCTTGTGTGTGAGATAATACATCGTTACTCTGTCCTTCATCAATCTGTCGACCCATCTGAAACAACAAAGAACACACTATACTTATTTTTACTTGGATCACGCATACGAACGTATGAGATGCCAGTGCCTTTGTATAACGATTTACCGGCACCTGTATGTTTAGATGTTTGTATGGAACAAACTATTGTCATCGTAAGAGACTGCAGACAGTTTCAGAGATATCTGCATTAAATGCAATGTCTAGAAAGCAGGTTTCTGTTTTTACAGGCAAACTTTGTTTAGAAACTTCTTTCCATCAAACATGCTTGTTTCTGAAAACACTACTTTAAGCGAACTTACACTGAACGAAGGTAGTTTGCCACTGAACGTTTGCCGTTACAGCCTCACGAAGAACAAATAATAAAAGTAAATAATAAATATTTCAATTTACAGAAATATAATATATCAAAAAGGGAAAAATGCTAACAAAACACTGGAAACAATTAAAACGATTTATTTCACAATATATTGCTAAAGAAAAAAATGAAAGAAAATAAATTTATTCCAAATATTAAGTTTGAAACTCATTTAGATCAGGAGTTTCCCACAATGGGAGTGTCGAATCATCAGGTCCGACCTTAACTCAGGAGGCTTGACACACCCCTAAGCAGAGAGGAAGTAGACTACTGCGGAAATATATAACATATAATAATGTATAATTATATCATAATTATTCATATAAAAATATTCAAATAATAATCAGCCGTCTCGTGGTCGAGTGGTTAGCACGCTTAGGTACTGTTCTACGGGACCTGGGTTCGAGCCCTGGGTAAGGCATGGCTGTTTGTGTCGTTTTTCTGCTGAGGGCCTGCCATCCTCTCAGACCTTCTACTATGGCATATAACCTGACAGGCTCCTGTCAGACCTCTGTGACAAGCAGCTGCTTGAGGGGGTATTTATTTTTATTTTTTATAATAATAACTCAGAGGCACATGTCCTTAAATTTTGTATAATTTCGAATAACCGAATAACCAGCCTGAGAAAAGTGGGGCCCGAACCAATTAATACCTACTAAAATGGTCATGAGCTCTAACCCACTGGGATATCTCGCCCTTTGTAAAGGTTACATGTCACTGAAGCTATAAACCACTACCAACCAACATAATTCGAAACACAAACAGCTTATTACACTTTTATTAATATACTGCATATTTGGGATTGATTTAACATTACGCTGATGTAACTGACACAAAGATTAACTAATTCCTTTCTTTTTCAAAAAGAAAAAGACTCATAAAGTATACGTAATAACGACAGTTGAAATGTAGTAGTAGTAGTATCCTTTATTTCCATTTATATTAAATTTTGATACAATATAAGTATTTTCAAAAATTTTGGAAATATACAACTCCACAAGAGTTCAGAGACTCGCACGCGGAGTATAAGGTTAAAATAAAAAACATATATAAACATTAGAAACAACATTTTAAGTATATTACCATATTAATATTTTCTGTCATGGTTACATCAACAACATAGTAACAGAATCAATAATAAACTATAAATACACCAATTTTTATTCAAAAATTTAACATCCCAAAGAGCAAACAAATAAAAAGAAAATTTTAGAATCAGAAATATAGGGGAAAAACCCTCCAACCTAAAGAAATTTTTCTATATCATCTATATTACAAATCCAATCTCTTAGTTTTCGAGAAAACGTAAAAGAATTTATTTCATCCTTTATAGTTTCAGGTAAACTGTTAAATATTTTAGGCGCCAAAAATATATAATGTTTTTGCGTAATAGTTTTCTTCGGAAATGGTACAATGAAATTAATATGTGCACTTGTTCTGGTATTCTGAATTACATTTTTAATGTCACTTTCTCTATAGTGCTTTTTTAAATAAATGCCGGCCCCCTTTAAAAATAAATTCTTCACTGGTATGAAAGAAGAGAAAAAAGTATATTATGGTCTCTGTGGTGAGAATATTTTCTAAAAAAACAAAGAACAACAACTAAAATATGTAAAAAAACGAAGAATATTCTGTTCTAACAAACTTCAGTCACTGAGTTTTTCAAAGTCCGATCCTTTTTATATTTCTAGCCTATCACACTCCGCCGTCCAAGAAAAATTACTAAATTATCATGCTAAACAACAGTGAATTGCAGAATGTTACATAATGTATCCATGGGGAACATCGCCTCGTCCAACGTTGTTTAGCCGTAACCTCGTCTTATTTAAAGTTGTTTCGTCTTAACCTCGTCTCGTCTAACGTTGTTTCGTTTAAGTTCATCTTGTTTAACGATGTTTCGTCTTAGCCACGTCTTGTTTAATTTTGATTAATGAATCTGCAATTTCTTCTAAAACCTAGGCATTTTGTTACATAATCAGACATTTTAAAATGTATCTGGCTTGCGAAAGAGTCACTTTAATTAACGTATCAGCTTGAATATTAAAGCAGGGTCGTTGAGAAGGGATTGTGCTTTGTGGGGTGGGGAAGACAATTTTACAATTGGAAATCAAATTTTGGCAATTGAGAAAATAAGTACTTTACATAAATTCAGTTACGCCTCTGTCAGGGATGTACCTAGGATTTAGTTCGGGGCGGAGGACACCATTCCCGAACTTAATCACGATTACGTTCCTGACGAAAAGTTAAGTTAGTTCGGAAGGGGGGGGGGGGGGAGATCTCCCCAAGATTTTCCCAAATCCCCTGGATTTGGGCAAGTTGCCTTGATTTTCCCAATGCGCCATAATTTTACAAAAACAATACAATTCTTACAAGTCGCCTATCTTTTAACAAGTCACTTCGAATTTTGCCAACTTCCCAAGATATTACCAACTCCACAACATTTTGTCAAATTGACGCGATTTTGCTGACTCTTCTTATTTCACAAAACCAATTACAATTTTCACAACTTCCCTTGTTTTAATGATATAAGGACCTTCGTATCTGAAGCCTCTTCCGCTTTTGCAACTGCCCTAGATTTTACCACGATGCCAGGATTTTGCGAACTCCCCTGTTTTTTTCCACGATTTTGTCAATTGTCCTAGATTTTGCCACGTTGCCACAATTTTGCCAACTCCTCTAGATTTTGCCACAATGCCACGATTTTGCCATCTGCCCTAGATTTTGTCAACTCCTCTAGATTTTACCACGATTTTGCCAACTCCCCTTAATTTCACAAAAAAATCCCAATTTTCGCAGCTGACCTGAACTTTACCAAGTCGCTTCGAATTTGATCAACTCCGATTTACTTTGGAGGGGGAGCTTCCAATCAGAGCTACACCCCTGTGTTGAAGTTTTTTTTCTTATCATTAATACATACATATCTTCCTTTCTTGTCTACGCTAACGAATGTATGTTTATTACTGAAACTACACACACAATGATACGGTTTCGGGCGAAGTGAGTGTAGCCGTCTAAACAGCATTTTCGACATCTACCTATGAAAGGAAATTAAAATTAAAAAAAAAAAGCATTTATTATTTTCATCGGATTACTGCAAAGTGAAAGTGAATAAAATTGACCATTCCAGAATTCCTAGAGTTGTTTTTATTATTACGCTTTTATTCTGACATATTAAAGTACTATAAATTTAAAGGAGCGATGTTTAATGGTAAAACCCAGAAAAAGCACCTTTATTTACATATTATTTCGAATTCATAAGAAATGATGCATTTAGAGAATTTCAATTATTAAAATAAATTATAACAGGGCTTCAAAGCACCAAATTATTAAGAAATCAAATATGGAAATCAGCTCTAAGCAGCAGTATGCTAGATTTTCCTAATGTCCCCTAATGTCCATACTTACGCTACAGCCAATCACAGTTGTCAGCCATCTTGTTGCCAAGAGCAGCCTTCGCTGTTCTAATCAATCAGATATAGGTGATAAAGTTTCAACGAAGCAGAATTCGTTACTAAGCATCCCTCGTTGTTTGTGCAAGTGAAGTAATGAACCGAGCAAATGTTAAAATTAAATGTAAATGAACAGAAATTGGAGAATGAGAATTAGTTCCTTAGCTACAGATTGATTAGAATGACACGAGGCAATACTGAATTCGAAAACTGTTTCTGAATCATCATCGTTTATATTAACCTTTAGAAATCGAATACAGTTCTGATTTCTTCATCTGAATTCCTCCTTTCAATGATGAAAGAAATCCATCAAATCTTGAAATCAGTTGTATTGCTGTGCCTGCAGATGTTTAAATCGAGACGAAAACGGACGCGTAGCATATCCCATTGTTATGCTAAGGTTGTTTTAACAATATTGAAACAATATCTGCGTACGTTATCAAATTTTGGGTTCAGATGTTTGACAAATATTCACAGATGTTCAGGAAACCTAATTTACAATCCCTCAGGCTCGAGGAAACGTCTTAAAATAATTTTGTATCGTTTTATAAACGTCTGCGATATTTTTCTTCAGCATCAGCCGCTTTACTTTAATGAAACTGGTACTAACAAAATTAATATTCTGAAACGATCTTTAGTCTATGAAGGATATTTTTAAAGATAATTGCAGAAACTTTACTTCTTCCGTTATGCCCTCTGAACAGTAGTTACCAATTCTAGCAATAATTTGCTTCCGTCTTACAGGATAATAAATCCTTTCTCGTACTTAAAAATTAATTCTAAACGTGTTTTAAGAATTCTTTGCATTTGAAACATTCATACAATTAACATCTAAATTCAACTAGAAATATAACGTCTGATACGTCAGAAAACTCAGTAATATTCAAAGCATCCCATTGTTTGAATCATCCAAAATAAATAATAAATAAATAAAAAACAAAGTAAATAGTGCAATGAAAAAAGGCAATGGTGTTAAAAAAATTTTAAAGTTTACTTGTCATATGTATAAGTACTATATAATAAGAAAAAATATTAAATATTAATGCAAAATTTATTTTAGCATCAAAACTAAAGTTGGCTTGTCGAAGCAAAATGGGAAGGTAGGAGCTAGATCCCAGAAATGAGCTCTGAACTTCAGAGTCATTGAAGCCAAAAACGGCTTCAATGACTTTGTAATTAATAGTATGATATTATTCAAATTTTCTCCTTTTGGATTATTAAAATACCATTCACTTTAGTAGAGCCAGATTGCTAAAAATATTTTATGTTACACAATATGCATGCGGGAAAGATAAAATTGTTAAAAGAGCAAGAGTTTGTGCACTCCTGAACTAAACAGACAAAAATATGACGGAAATCTTTAAAGCTTTTTTTTCTTTTTGAATTCGCCATTTGCAAAATCGAGTCAGCAGGCATTGCGAAAATAGCTTCACGAGTTCGGAGATCCATGAAACTTACTCCTAATCGTAAATCTCGAAATCAGTTTTTTCCAAGCTCAAAATACTTTTTTTCCTACATCGAGAAATTAATAATGGTAAGAATAGTTCCAGCATTTATATTACGAAAGGAATCTTTATTTTCATCCTATTTGCTGCATAGGTGCAGTAGTTATATCAAGCTGGAGCAACACATTCCTGTCTGCAACTTCACTTAAAATAGTAATTGTTAAACTTACTCTGATTCTTCATATTACATTTCTATCCCTTATAAAGTGCATTTTCTTATCGTTCACTTTTCTCTGATTTTCCGCTAATTATGAAGAAATACTGAATTATATATATATATATCAGAAGATGATATGCATAATGAATGCTTTATTGAATGCAGAAATTTATTTCCAAAGAAAAAAATGCTCAAAAAAACATCATTTTATTCAAAAAATATGTTTCGGCTATTATTTTATTCGAAATAATGAGTTGAAAAAAATTGATTTTCCTGACTAGGATTCTAACCCAGGTCTCCCAGCAGTATGCCGGGCGTCTTAACCTCTAGGACACCGAGGAATTGTTATTACTTATTACTGAATATCGTTTTATTATCTCACATGTTTTTTGGACAATATTCTTGTACTTTACGTATGATAGTTTTGACTATTCGTTTATCTCCATGAATATATCAAAAACAATAAATTAATTACAAGGCGATAATTTTTCTTGAGCTTTTTCTGATATTGGATACCTGATTCTTAATTTTAATATCTGAACTTTCTCTGTTCAAAGCCTTGTTTCGCCATCTATGAATCGATTGGTTAACGTAACGAAATTATAATAACATTCTGCCGTTTGGGATTATACGACCGCAGATCTAATTTTCCCAATTAGCATTGCTAATTCAGTATTTAACATTGCTTCATTTCCTGATTTCTCTTTCGAGCGTAAAAGGCTTTGTTTATTTGCTCCGGCACTTATTGTATTAACAGTTACTTTTACACTTCATAAAAATGGTCTCTTTTTCTTTTGAAGAAACTAAATATCAACAGGGGCTAATCGATGAATATTTTTCTTTCGTTCGTTCGACTTCATAGCTCATTAGAGTGAAAAAAAACCAACTCTTTATTTCATCGAAATTGATGTTAAATGCAATTCGCAAATTCGAGTGGGAACTGAAATGATACAAATTCCATTTGCTTCTTAATTCAAATAATATTTTTAGTAACCCAGGAATTAATAATTAATTTTTTGCATTCATCGCATAAGTAGAATAGTTAGTTAAAAAGCTTATTAATGAATGAATATTCACGGCTGCTTAACTATTAGTTGCGTAAACTCTTTAAAACTATTAGGTTTATGCGTAGTATACTTAACAGTCTAGGAAAAGGTAGTTTTTCAAAATAATATATTACTATAAACAAAAACCTCCCATAGCACTCAATGAAAACTGAAAACCTTTATATATTTAACATTCTTGATTAGCCATTTTACTGTACGCATCCATTTTAAAAAGTAAAAGTAATATATTATTTCAAATTTCTTACTTTTTTTAAAAATAATCCCTAATGCAATATAAACAGTTATTTCTATATTTAAATTTTTTGCCTTGAATGATTTTTTTTATGCTTTTGAAATTATAATATTTCTTTAAAGTAAGTAGTTTTCTTTTAAGTTTTAAGTTCTTTCTTTAAAGTTTCAGAGTATATTAATTCAGCTGAAAATTCGAACACGAGTCCAACGTTTCATATTCCGAGAGATCAATTAATTAAATCTATGCAGACTGCATACAGAGTTGAAGTCAATTGCATGACATTAATTTCAGCTGCTGTAAATGCTACATATCATGGCCGCTGAACGTGGTGCGTGGCATTTTGCTCTGAATACCCCTTTGACTTGTTGGATAGAAAGCTTTAACAAATTGCAAAAGTTCTGTTTATGTCACAAGCAGAAAGAACCATGAAAAGCGAAATTAAAACGGTTTATTACACTTATAACAGCCTTAGGTTACGTTGAAAACATTTGATAAAGGTGAGCTACGAATAGCAGCTTCGCAACGTTTTAATAATTCGATAGTCTATTACTTCTGGTTAATTTCCACAGTCTAACTCTACCTATGGTTACCATCATCATCATCATCATCCTCAAGTAGCCATGGGCTAGCCTCAAGCAGCCATTATAGGTCTCCCCCTCTTTGTGAGGCATTTAGGCAGGCTGTTCATAAATCTATTATACTATATGTTAATCTATAATTATGCATAATCGCCAAACCAACCGATATTTCTCTGCATAATATGCTGCTCAAAGGAGGTTGCCGACGCCTTTGCCTAACCTCATCACGTTTGCTGCTATCTTGTTCACAAACTGTCCAGGTTTCATTGTCGTAACTAACGCTAGATAGAACCAGATTATTTACACCTTAATTATAGTTTTTACGCGTTAAGCCTATTTCTCCACACTCTCCATAGATTCTTAAACATCCCAGCAGCAATCCCTATTCGTCTGTTTATTTCATGTCGCACACCACCAGCATCTGTTATATAATCTCCAAGATGTGCGAGAGCTTACCCACTCTCACACGTGACTTGGTATTATTATAGAGAGCTTTCATTGTGTTACCTAACTTGTCTGGTATGCCATGCGATCTCATGATCAACCACAAATTATGACGGTCAACAGAGTCGAAAGGCCTTTTTTAAACCTACAAAGCTAGTAACTAAAAGTTTCTAAAAACTCCAAACTGACTGAATTATAAACAATTTTGGTATTCTAAACTTTTCCGACGAATCTGCTTAAATGAAAAAATCTGATCAATACATCCCCTACTACTTCTGAATCCACACTGCTCACGCAATGGTACAGTCGCTCAAAAAAGTATCCGAACACTATGGTCGATTAAAGAATTCAGAAAAAATATCTGGCAAAAATTTATTTTGAAATTAGTGATCTGGCAACATTCGTGTCACGTGACACGAAGGTTGCCAGATATAGTTGTTGCCTAAAAATGGTTGCCAGATATATTTTCTGAATTCTTTAATCGACCATAGTGTTCGGATACTTTTTTGAGCGACTGTACATATACCAGATTCTTAATTCTATTAAGCATAATCATGCAAAGAACTTTACCTGGAACAGAAAGTAAGCTGATACTCCTATGATTTTCACAAGAACTATGATCACCTTTTCTAAAAATAAGGATAATAATGGCTCTGGTAAAATCCTTAGTAACAATGCCTTTATTGTTAAAGATATTTGAAATTTCAGTCAGCCATGTAATAACAGAAACATTCCCAGCTCCTAGTACTTCGGTAGCAATTTTATCTACCCCTGGGGATTTATGAAATATAAATTTAGAAATAGTCAAAATAACTTCAGACTGTAATATAAGGCAACATTAAGGCCAATAAGTATGCAATCATTACAAAGATTGGGAGTAGAACTAGCTACATTGTTTAGAACGTCACTGAAATGCTCAGCATATCTAGCAAGACAGAATTCTCAGCTTCTATAACCTTACCTTGCTTATCCTTCAATCCTTGTATACCTGCCCGTTTCTCTCTGAAAAAAAAAAAAAAAAAAAAAAAAAAAAAAAAAAAAAAAAAAAAAAAACACGGGTGAGGGTCAGTAGCAAGCCAGACTCATAATCTGAAATTCCAGGTTTGAGTCCCAGCGGGTCCAGCATTTAGATTTATCTCCGCAAAATTACCCACCCTGCCCACAGTCAGTAGAGGACACCAATGGGATTGGAAAGACCGCCGTCCATCTGATGGCACGTTAAGATATGGTCCCGTGTGTGAAGAGTCAAACCTGTGCACGATAAAGAACAGCTGTATGGCTTTGATGGGAGGCTACCATCTGTCTCCCGACACCCCCACCCCGGAGTGGGACCTCCTTGACGAGGGGGGGGGGGCTTACGGTACCTCTGAGAAGTTGGGCTCGGATCGCTGGCGTTCTGGAGTTCATGAAGTCTGGTGGTCCCCGGTGGAGGGGCCTGTTGAAGGCCAGCGGACTGGTTGGCGCTTGACAGTCCAGTCGGCTTATTGACTTGCCCCCAGCGAAGCTGGGGGTTGCAGCCCCGGTTGAAGGGCCGTTCTAAGGGCCTCGGACAGGGCTTGGGGAACCCTGTCTTCTGCAGGCTCATCGGAGAGTACCGCGGATTGAGCTGTGCACCTCTTTGTACACTCGTCCGTGGGCTCTTCGATGCGGTCTCTGTGATATCGAGTTGGACGGATGTTCACTAGGGAGCTTCGGCCCGTTCGCAATGGAGAGGTAGAAGTTGAGGGCTCGCGGCCAGGAGTGACTACCCCGGCCAGAGTCCCACGGAATTAGATTTGGCCATATATAGCTTTTGCAGTGGAGGAACTTGGGTTCCTCTGCGAAGTGGGGTCCGGGTGCTGCGGTGATGTAAGCCCCGGTAGGCTAACGGCTTTGTCGGGGTTGTGGGAGGGCTGCCGGCTGGGTTCATCGGGTTACTGGCCAGGTGTCCCCGAAGCGGCCTCGGCACGGTTAAGGCCGAGACGGCGAGCTGGCTGTGGTGCCCGGCTCGATGGAGAGGACGAAGTTGAAGGTCATGCTGAAAGGATTGGAGCCCCGATTAGGCGTGGCCTATCGATGGAAGTGCCTAGGAGCCTCTGCTGCAGAGGTCTCTAAAAGTTAGGACTTCTATTTATTTTTCTGGCTCAAAATTCAAAAGATACCATCTTTTATTTTATTGTTGGCAAGTTTCCGAACAAAATTCAGTGAGTGTTGGACATATTCCTAGGCACCACTCAAAATTTTAAAAGATCCCACTCTCACTGCACCTCAATGATTATTTCTACAGGTAGGCTATAAAATCCCAAGCAGTGCTTCTCTCTTCACATAAGGTCTTCTCCCGCTGTAGGCAGGTATCAATGTAAGGCAAGCTTAAACTGATAGGAACCTTTTAAGTCGATGGTGGTTTCTGTGGCAATTCCCATATGGTGATATGCAGTGAATGTACTGCGGTGCACCGGGGTTGTCACGCATTATTACGTTGTCTCCCGACAGCTCTCTCCCGGGGCCCCTCCACCAATCTCATCTGAACCTTAGGGGTTCTTGTGACCTGGCCATTTAACCCGTTGTGTGAAAAAACTGCCGCTCAGAGGTAAAACAATACAACCTACAGCTCCTTGCTGTTATGCTGTTTAGCCTCTTCCTCTGCCCCGTCAGACAAGCTATCAAGCCAAATATTCTTATCAGCTGTTCACTGATCCTCTACACGTTTATTAAGATCTTGTAACGCTTTCTCTTCGGACTAGTAGGTTGTTGATTAAGGATATTCCTACAGTTCTTTCTTTCAAAAGTTAGTTCCAGTGTTTTACCACTCAAATAATTTTGACTCCTCTGCTCTTTTTTACCCTAAAGAGCACTATTTTTAGTTTCAAGAAAAGCCGGTTTAAAAGGGCTCTTCTTCCACAACTTTAGTATTAAGCATACCATGACTGGTGTAATGACTAAGTAACGTATCATGGTAAAATGTAGCTATAACTGGGTCTTTCATAGCTTCAGTGAAAATAGTAACTTTAGCACAACACTTCTTAAGTTTAAGTTGAAAGACATTTTTAAATGGTCAGATCCAATTTCAGCTCCTCTATATGACCTGGTATTCTTAACAGAACTAGACCATTTTCTGTTAAAAAATATGTGATCAATCATATTCTTATGCACCCAATCTGGTGAAACCCACGTGTACTTATGTATGTCGAGATGTTTGCATTAATTGTTATTCTCAAACTGTTAAGTTTCCTTATTTGTAGGAAGTGTTCCCCATTGTCATTGCATGTACCAATATCAAAGGGACCTATCTCTCCTCCTCAAAGGTCATAGTCAGTACCAACTTTAGCATTAAAGCCGCCTAGAAAAAGTGTAATGTCTCTTTTCTTGACAGAATTCAAAATAATCTGAAGTCCATAAAACCTATCTTTCTCATCCCCATCGACTCCTCCGTGGGGACCTAACAATATATAACATTCAAGTCTTTAATGCTTGTTTTAAATTTATCATTAAGAAACCTATCATTAATGCACTCATATCCTAGAAGAGGATCACTAGTATCTACTGAGAAGCAAACCTATGCCTTGAAAATGATTTCCATCTTTCCTCCCTGAAAAGAGAAATTTCAAATTATATTTAAGTATCTGACCTTTATCTTTCCATATGATCTTTGATATCTTGCAAGCAGGGAATATCTAAATTATAACGGTGGAATTCTTGTGTGAGGACATCAAGAGAATAATCTATGTGAAGAGTCCTCACATTCCAACTACGTATGGAGAGAAAATGCTTTGTGGAATGTTTAAAGAAACTGTTTATCGAGAGAGGGAATGCCGACAATATCAAATAGCTCCCTAATCTCAGGCAAGTGGCAAAGATCGTTCTCTCACTATTAAAGGTTGAAGCCATCTACGCTGGAGGACTTCCTGAAATATAGGATTTGATGATGCCAGTAGAAGCAAGAGTTCAGGTACCTGCGATGGCCTCTGATCAGAATTATCCACCAGCTGATAAAACGTATCCTGTGAATCTATTCACTTGGGGCTGTCAACCAACAAATAAACAGAAAACACAGCGAAAAATTCTCTCTCAACAGATGATACCAGTTTAGCAAATGTAGGATCCGTAATCAAACTTAGGGCATTATTCCGTTCAGGTAGAAAAAAAAGCAGCTACAGTACCCAGATCAGTAGGCACCACTGATCTGACAGCCCTCCTTTTCCGTTCCCTTCCATAAGAGAATATCTCTTTTGAAAGGTCTAATGTTATGTACCACTAGAAGTCTGGGTCCGATTTTAGGTGTTAGGCCTTGCTGGTCTACACATCATCACAGGAGATTTGGTGCATAGCTCTCCTTCCAGTTAATACCTAGCTGCCATTCAGACCTACCATTTACAGACCATATGTCCTACAAAAGCATGTGTCCTTTTTTCTTAAAAGTTTTGTCCCCCAGCATTTGAAAAAGCTTTAAAAATTTCTCCCTTTTGTATAAACTCATAAGAACGTGTTTTAAACTAAAAGTGGACTTTTTTTTAGATTTTTCTCTTTTAAATTTATGGTGCCTGTGACTACTGGAAAAATACTGTTAAGGGTGTGGCAGTGTTTCGTACTCCAACTGGGGATTTGATGACTGTCCTTTGTGAGACATGTGGGCGGTCATTGCCAGGCAGCAATGAGGACTGCATGACTCTTGACCAAAACTGGCTGTTTGGTACAGAGCTTTACGTGCATCTGCAGCATTTGAGCACAATAGTGGTCCCGACATATGGTCTCACCTGGTCTGAGAAAAGAATTATAGATCACGTCAGCAGCAAACCACCATATGAGTACTAGCACTTTCCGTGGGTGTAAGTTGGTTTTAGATAATGTTTTGGTGGCTTCATTTTATCCAACCACTATGCTGATCAATGACGATTGTCATAGAAGACCCATTTTTCATCACAGGTTACGATCCGATGCAAGATTCCGTCCCGCGTCTTCCGGGCAATGAGAGAAATGCATACCTTCAGACGGCGTTACTTGTTAGCTGCTGTCAATTCGCATGGCACCCAGACACACAGCTTTTTACCTTCCCCAGACCCGCCAGGCGCCGGGTTGGGTTGTTTTACCTCTGAGCGGCACTTTTTTGCACACCATGGGCTAAATGGCCAGGTCACATGAACCCCGAAGGCTCAGAGAAGGTTGGGGGAGGGGACCCACTGGAACAGCTGTTGGGAGACAGATGGTAGCCTTCCGTCAAGGCCATCCAGCGTGTTCTTTAACGTGCACAGGGTATGGCACTCCCGCACACGGGGCCACGGCTTAACGTCCCATCCGACGGACGGAGGCCTTTCCAAGCCCATCGGTGTCTCCTACCGACCGTGGGCAGGGCGGAGAATTTTGCGGAGATAAATCTCAACGCTGACCCAGCTGGGACTCGAACCTGGGAACTACAGATTACGAGCCTGGCGCGCTACCGACTGAGCCACCCCCGTCCCACCCGGCGCCGGAAAACAGTCGAATGATACATATGGACCTAGCTGCGATCTCACGGATACTTAGCCGTGGGTCAGCTTCCACGATAATCTTCACCTCCTCATCTGTTCAGCTACTGGTGGAAGATCATGAGACTCATTTTCAAAAGACGTGTCTCCTGCTTGGAATTTTCGAATCGGCATATGGTACGCTCATTCGCAGTACCCAAATGCCGTTTTAATGTTTCTGGCCGCTTTTACCCGCGAAATGTCCGAGTTTGAAATGCGTGAACGAAATGTTTGAAGCAATGTTTGAAACTCATGCAGAAAACTTACGCACAACTGGTCTGTCTCCATGGGAACACTTAAACCGAAGCCTGTGCACTCGTGTATGAACCTCGTCACGAAATGAGGCACATAACGCGTACACAGATATATACCGACCTTGTGATGTATGCCATGTAATGTTGCTGGACAACATCAATCCGCTGGAGGGGTCGAACATGTCTACTCGCTGAAAGTGGACATTTCATCTGCACCAGCCTAATACTACGTACATTCTTTTTTATGGTATTAAACACTCACCTGCAATCTAAAGATTTTTCTTCCCTGATTTGGACAGCAGTATTATGAACAACAAATATGATCTGCAATTTTCTGATACAAGCAAATTTCACTTGAGCTTTGAATTGTTTTAGATAATTCAAGGAAATCTTGTCAAGGAAATTTAAAAAGAACGAACATTACCTTGCTTCAGTTTGCAATGTCGAAAATAAGTTTTAGCGATGATAAAAACATTCAAAGCCATTTTAAATTGCTCTGAAATTTTTTAAAAGCTCTGAAATGGAATTGGGTGATATGGTACTGAATGATAAAAACATTCAGAACCACTGAGCTCTATTAAAAATCTAAAAAGGGGTCCTCAATTCATTTCAAGTGAAACCGCCTATCATTCAAGTTCGTCATTTACCTAACAAATTCCATCGTCTGAAAATAAAACAACACAACAGTAAGTTTCCTTTTTAATAACAAGTAACGTTTTCAATATTTTTTTACGGTTGACTCGAATCTTTTTTGCAACGTTCTTCAAATTTTTAAGTAAATAAACTTTCTTCTGTACACTATTGAATAATTGAACGCTATGAAACATAATGGAGAAAACCTGAATATTTCAAAACCATTTTGGCAAAATAACATTTTAAAATATTTAAATGCGCATATAAATGATTGTAGGTGCCTCTTTAGTTTTTTGGCACTTGCTTTCCTCCACAGTCTTGAACGTGAGCCAGAGCTTAAAGCCCCGCCGCTTCGGCGAGCCATGACTGAATTCAAGGATATGTTAAAACGATCCAATTCCTGGTCTTCTTAACTGCTCCGCTGCGTTGTTCGGCAGAATGCTTAGAATAAGTGGGTTAAATGGTAGTTTTAAAAAAGCAGCTAGATTCATTCTTTAACTAGTCAACACGGGAGAGGAAATATCCAAGCGGAATTCTTGAATCCATTTATCTTTCTGCTCGCAGCTGAAGTCTAGATAAAACCTGCAATAAGAAGTTTTCTTTCAAATGCGAAAATAACATTTTCGCATTTTTACTTTCGTAGTTAATTTATGAATGCGTGTTTTTAATAATTCATTCCAGCAAATAAATCCGAAATGTATTTTATTTTATTTACCACTGAAAAAAACACGATAAATATAATAAAGATTTTTCTTTCGTATTTCGAGCTCATTAAAGGAAGTAGATACAAATTTCTGGTACAAATGATTCGTATCGTTATAACTATACTCTGTTTCGTATAAAGAATGGATCGGCAAGTCTCTCTCAAAGAGTTTTTTTGTCCAATTGTGGCTTATTACGCTGAACCACGAAGTCAATGGAAAACAGGATTCTAGGCCTTAAAATGCATCAAACCTCAACTCGTTAGGGAGTTTCTCCAGTAAGTGATTTACATCTATAATAATAAAATGGGTTTTTTTTTTCACCAAAACTCTTCACAGACGCGGCTAGGAACTTGAAATTTTGGTAGAAGTTTATGAGTATCATGAGCATGTGCAGTTCAAAATATAAACTCAATAGGTTGAGTAGGTAGTTAGAAATCGCTATTTCGGATAAAACGTATTTTAACTCCGTTCTCCATTTATATCGTCTACTCATTCGCAAATTCTAATCGAGAAAGACACCAACCCTTACCAGATCCCTCACATTCCTGAAGGTATTATTGTATCAAGTCGTCCCATTGTAGGTGGGAACCTGATTTTTTCACACAACATTGAGGTAACAAAGGGGAAATCTTCGTATAAAATTTGACACCATTCGATCAATTATCTTGGAAATCATAAGGGACCAAATGTTGTCGAAATCTAAATAATACTTCCGATAATTCGCGTCGAGACGAAGCCACGGTTTATGAGAGAGCGCGCTGATATTAGCAACGACCTGAGAAAACGGGGAAATTCCTTTACTCACTAAAATGCCGGTGAAAAAGAAATTACGCTTTACTTTGTACTTTACAACATTTCGAAAATAAAAACAGCATTTTTAATTGCTCATTTCTATGAAGTATACATATTGATGAAGCTGCAATTAATGTTAATACTTATATCATTAGTCTGCATATTACTGATCATTATTTCATAATTTTAAACATTCAGTCTAATATGAACAAAAGTATAGAAAGTTTAAAGAAATACGTAAAACAAATATTACAAAACTAAAGAAATTGTTGAAGGACACAGACTGGTCTGAAGTTGAAATAGAAAAAGATAAATATTTTGAAATGTTTTATTACAATTACAAATATTTCTTAAAAAATCAATATACAATTAAAACGAAACAAAATAAATTAAAACCTTGGATGACGAATGGACTTATACAATCTATAAAAAATATGAAAAATTTGTGCAAATTACAGAAAATTCAGCCTTTTAATACTGATCTAAATAATTATTTTAAAAAGTATCGAGATTTACTATTAAAATTAATCATAGAAGCAAAGTCAAATTATTACACCAAAAGATTATTAGACAAACATGGCAATGTAAAGCAGAAATGGAATATAATAAATGAATTATCTGGAAAGAAGCAACATATGCAAATGATTCCAATAGAAATAAAAATAAATAATACTTTGTATTCTTCTAATGAAAATCCGATTCTATTAGCTGAAAAGTTTAATAATAATTTTACAGAAATAATAGAAAACTTTGTAACGGAAATTCAAAATGCATTAACCAGAAAAACGATGAATATCTGTTACAATTAATTCGATTTTCATCGACTTCTTAACAGAATATGAAATTAATGAAGTAATTTCTTCTTTCAAAATAAGAAAGGCGACAGGAGCTGATTGCATATTTGTGAAGTTAATTAAAGAAATAAAAAATAATATTTCAGCTATTTTATGTCATCTTTATAATTTATCTTTGCATTCCGGATATTTTCCAACAATTCTTAAAAATTCAACTATAATACCTGTTTAAAAGGTGGCAAACATTTAGATATTAATAATTACAGACCAATAGCTTTGTTATCGGTGTTTTCAAAAATATTTGAAAAGTTAATCAAAATTAAACTTTTAAGTTTTCTAGACAAAAATATTTTTTTTTTCAAAAAATCAGTTTGGGTTTAGGAAAAACATTGGAACAGAGGATGCTATATTAAAATTAACATCTTCAATCTATAGTGCAATAAATAAAAATTAAAAAAACAACAGAAATATTTTTAGATATAAAAAAAGCTTTTGATTCAGTTTCACATGGCATATTATTATATAACTTGAGAAAACAGGAGTTCGAGGGACAATTTTACTATGGTTTCAGACTTATTTAAAAAATAGAAAACAAAAGGTTAAAATAGGAAATTATTACAGTAATGAAAAGAAAATTAAATATGGTGTTCCACAAGGGTCTGTATTAGGTCCGATCTTATTTAATATTTTTATATATGATATTTGTAACCTAGAACTAAAAGGAGAATTAATAGCATTTGCTGATGATACTGATCTGATATATACAGCAACTACTGAAAATATTTTAATTGAAAAAAATAAATCAAGATTTACGGATTTTAAGAAATTGGTTTATGAGAAATAAGTAGTTTCTAAATGTAGAAAAAACAAAATATATGTATTTTCGATTAAGAAAAAAAAAATCAAAAAGATAATTTGAAAAAGAAATTGTTTTATCATACACTTAAATGCATCGGTACTAGTTGTTCATGCAAGTCACTAGAAAGTGTTGAGTGCTATAAATACTTAGGAGTACATATTGATAGTAAACTAAATTGGAAAAAACACATTGATTCTTTAATTAAAAACTTAATACAATAGTACCACAATAATTTTATATCAGAATGTTACACTTTTAAAACTCATTTATAACTTTCTTGGGGTGGAGTGTATCTCAGCAATATTGAACCATTACTTAAAACTCAAAATAGAATAATTAGATGCATTTTAAGGAAAAGAAGATATGATAGTGTTAGGCACTTTTATAATGAATTGCATATATTACCTTTAAGAAAATTATACATATACCATATCATTATATATCTTAAAAACACTGGACTGAAAGTTATATTAGACATATAAATTATAATACAAGAATAGCTAAACACGTAAATCTCACTTTACCTCTTCCTAAAAATACCATTGTACAGAAACATTACATCTATTTACCAGCAAAAATATTTAATAATTTACCTGCAAATCTTAAAGATGAAACAAACTTTCCTTCTTTTAGAAAAAAAAGTTGCTAATATGGATTTTTGAATATAACGATATTGAAAAACTTCCTTGAAAATTGTTAATAATCATTATTTTGGTAGATATACGTTTTGTGTTTTTGATTTTCCATCTTTCATTATTTAAAAATAGAATGGAAAATTATATCGCATCTAAATTTTGTATTGAATCTGTTGCCTATTTCAAAATGTTTTGACAAATTGTACAAACCCACATGCGAGTTACTTGAACTCTTGTGGTTACTTTCAATGTTCCTAAAATTGAATACATCATTTTAGAAAATATGTTATGCAAAATTCTTTATTTGAAATGCATATCTTGTCTATTCAATGGGAATAAATAAATTTATTTATTATTATTATTATATTAATAATGTACATTAGAAAAAGTACTTAATTCTTGCATAAGGTGTAGAACTCTTTGCTGTGGCGGAATTACATCTGGGAGCTATTCTTGGAAGAACTCATGTAGGTTTGGCCTCTTTTCATTGGCTGATTGTTTTCTTTGATCTTCAGATTTTACGCTTCATTCTTTTTGTGAAATGGAGTACAGATTCCCGACTACTTATGGATATCGGGGCGGAAGTTGGCTCAGTCGATAGCGCACCAAGCTGATAATTTGTAGTTCTCAAGTTCCACTCCCACTAGAGTTGAGATTTATCTCGCCAAACACCCATTCTGCCTCGTTCAGAAAGAGGATACCGATGGGCATGGCAATGCCGCTATCCATCGATGGGATGTAGAGCCATGGCTCGTGTGCAGGTTGGATCGCTTTACCTCTGAGCGGCGCTTTTTTGGCACAAAATGGGCTAACTGGCCAGGTTACAAGGACTGCTAGCACTCAGAGATGCTTGGAGACAGTGGTCCACTGGACATCTGTTATGAGACATGATAGTCTCCCATCAAAGCCATCCAGCATGTTCTTTAACATGCAACAGGGTAGGCTCTGCGCAAAGGGAGGCACGACTTAACCTCCCATACAACGGAGGGTGACCTTTCCAAGCCCATCGATATCTGCTGATGACTGAGGACAGGATGGGGAGCAAAAGCCAAGGGTTTATTATAATGGTGAGAGATATGGCATTCTTTAGAATAATAGGGTGGGAGTGGCTCAGTCAGTATCGGACCACGCTGTTAACCTTCAGTTCGCAGGTTCGCGTCCCACATGGGCCAGCGTTGATATTTATCTCCGCACTCTCCCTCAGTCAGTAGGGGACACCAATGGGGTTGCAAAGACTGCCGTCTCTCAGATGGGATGTTAAGCCGTGACCCTGAGTGCGGGAAAGCCATACCCTATTGCAGTGCTGTCCAACTTCGTCAAGACCGTGGGCCATTTTTTTCTTTCGCCAATATTTCGCGGGCCAAAAAAAAATAGGATAGGAATAGAAAATTGAAAAGTCAGTTCATGTCACCTTAAAAAAATTATTTTATTTATACGAAAAATAATAAGTAATAATAAACCAATATAAATTTTCTAAACCTTATCAAATATTTAATAAATTTAATGGGAGCATTGTGGCCGTAGTTGTTGGGCAATATGAATAGAATGAATAAGTTGAAATAATGCAATAATAATTGCAAATAGAATGAGTAAGTTGAAAATTGCCTATCAAATAAAGTAATATAATTTGACAAAAAAACTATAAGGTGGATTACAGATATTTCTTTAAAATTCCAAGTAAAAATTAGATTTTATTTGAGGGCCACAAAATCTTTGTGCGGGCCATATGCGTCCCCCGGGCCGCTAGTTGGACAGCGCTGCCCTATTGCATGTTCATGCCTTAGTACCTGAATAAAAAATATCTCCCACCCCTTGTCCAATGTTCTAAGTTGACTAGATATTTTTAAAATCAAGGGATTTGGGTTGTTTTACCTCTGAGCGGCACTTTTTTGCACACCATGGGCTAAATGGCCAGGTCACATGGACCCCGAAGGCTCAGAGAAGGTTGGGTGAGGGGACCCACTGGAACAGCTGTTGGGAGACAGATGGTAGCCTCCCGTCAAGGCCATCCAGCGTGTTCTTTAACGTGCACAGGGTATGGCTCTCCCGCACACGGGGCCACGGCTTAACGTCCCATCCGACGGACGGCGGACTTTCCAAGCCCATCGGTGTCCCCTACTGACCGTGGGCAGGGCGGGGAATTTTGCGGAGATAAATCTCAACGCTGACCCAGCTGGGACTCGAACCTGGGAACTACAGATTACGAGCCTGGCGCGCTACCGACTGAACCACACTCGCCCCTAAAATCAAGGGAATTTTAAATATAGATTATAAATGTCAACTAAGAACGACTAAATTTTCAATTATACATATTTAGTACGAAAACGGATATAAGGATTTAATATATAAAAAATAAACTCTGAATATGTAGCAAAAATAATACAAATATTAAAAACATTTTAATGTGGCTCTTGCGACTGAACATGGTTTACAAAATCGTCAGTGGTTGATTAAATTTAGATAATAAATCAGAGCAAGACGACGTCATTCCAGCATTTTCTGCGAAATAGCGAATGCGCATAATCGTTTGGTTTGTCTCTCAAATTGGAGTCCTGGTTGGTATAAAATACTTAAAATAACGCAGTAAAATTAAAAAATAATACTAATAATGCTGCAGAATGAAACAGTGATAATAATAAGACTAATAATCAGGGCCGAACTTACGCATAAGCAAACTAAGCTCCACCTTAAGGCGTCATGATATGTAAGGTCCCTCCCAAAAACGTATTTCAAATTCAACTATGTGATAGTTGCGAATATGTATTAGTATTTATAAATAGCGATAAAAGGCGGTAGCCTTTCATCTGCCTAAATCCTGGACTGAATCAGTAGTACAAAACCAACGAAAAATTATGCGGGATTTTATCCCAAAAGAATGCGAAATCATCAATCGCTTTCTTTGAAAAGAAAAAAAAAACTATCTTTGACGCGCTTCACTTAGTCAAGAAGGTGGATAGGCTGGCCGGTTTCGCCATAAAATCCAACATCCATTTCATTGCAAGTTAGGGACGTGAAACGATCTAATGGAAGAAGAAAATTCTGTTCCTCATCTGGACTTTATTGCACTCTTCAAGGTCAGAAACGAAGGGAAGGATAATAATGCTGTGGTCAGGAGAAAAGAAGTAGCAAATAGGGTGGGGAACTGCAGACTAAAATCTAATTATGAACAGATACAGTAAACAAATTAGTAAAATCGAATTCCTCCATGCAAAGGGCTAATCCTCCTGCTGGGAAAAACCCCGCCAGCGGCCGTGGAAGATCTGATCAGTTGCTGTTAGTTCTAGTCGTAGTTTTCAATATTAGTTGAAGAATAGTTTGCTCACTTCTCTTAGTATAATTCAAGCAAATATTATGTTGTAAGATTTTGTTCCACCTTAAAAATACTGTTTTCGGATTTTAAAAGTAACTGTTTAGAAAACCAACGTTACTCAGCGCTTGAAGGTAAAAGTTTTTTTTTATTATTATTATTATTGTTGTATTATATCGTCTATTTTGTTAAAACACACATTTTATATCGAAGATATAATAACAGTTTATATAAATATAGTGGTAAAAGTTTTTTATTATTATTATTGTTGTATTATATCGTCTATTTTGTTAAAACACACATTTTTATATTGGAGATATAATAACAGTTTACAGTTTATATATATATTAATACATATAAAGACGTACACAGTAACAATGTATTTGTACAATTTCATTTAGCCTTATATTTTATGTTCAACAATAAAAATAGGTTAAAAAAAAAACTATAAAATCTCATTCCATACAGAATATCATTTTAACCTTTCCTGTTCGGCGGAATATTTTAGTAACAATGTACACAGTAACAATGTATTTGTACAATTTCATTTAGCCTTATATTTTATGTTCAACAATAAAAATAGGTTAAAAAAAAACTATAAAATCTCATTCCATACAGAAAATCATTTTAACCTTTCCTGTTCGGAGGAATATTTTAGTAATTGGGAAAAAACTTATTCTCAGAAAAGTCTTACTCTTCCGTCCCGAAGCCTCCCAGAAACTGAAATCCGCACCCCCCCCCCTCTCCCTCGAAAAAAAACAACAAAAAACCAAGCAAAGTGAAAATCGTTATAATGAAAATCAGGAATTTAAATGGAAGTTGTTATCTGAAAATTAAAATTTACATTGTGTAGTGTTGTTTTTCCCTCTAAGTCGAGTCTAAGGTTTTTCCAAAATCAGCGGACCCGTTGATCAAAAATTAGCAGGTCACCACTGGATATGTATACATACCTATCTTTCAGATTTCCCTAAGAAGAAGTGTAGCGTTTTCAGTTATTCTTTCTAATATAGAATATAACTGTTAATATGTTTAGCAATTGTTTTAAAAAACCCTCATTGTTTATCCATCTTCTTTGGGTTCGAAATTTTGTAAGAGATAATCTTATTTGCCATTAGTTGGACAATAATCTTGCAAAAGTATTCCAGAAATAGAACAAAGTTAAAGAGAGATTAACGCATATTACCAATGTTAGGTTTAACTTTGCAGATAACAGGCTGTTATCGCCACTGGCTAAGGTCACCACTGACGTACAAGAAATGACTTTGTTAAAGAAAAAAACGTCTTGTTATCTAGATGGTGAAACTAGGTAGGACTGACAACCATTGCTGTTTCGTCAAGTTAAGCCTAACCATGAAAGCACTGTGGTAACCTCTCTTCCAATTTAAACTTTTTCTCAAATACTCTGCAAATAATAATAAAGTTTCGTACAGAAAATAAAACAAGAAGATATTTGAAAAGCTCCGATGAACAAGAAGAAGACGAATAACTATTAAAGATTAAAATATTATCCTTTCCCAGAAGCTGTAAAGATGCAGAATACTTACAATAGTTAAAACACTCTTATTTATTGATTTTAAATGAAGACGGCATTTCACTTAATTATTGTGATACATAAATGATTTTCAGAGAATTGAAATATAAAAAAGAAGAGCACCTTATCCCCTATGCATTGTAGCTGAAGTGCCATTGAATTAGGGATAGCAACCTAGTAACGTGTTGGACTCCCTCTGTCCCTGATAACGCAAGAGAGGGAGCACAACGAGGCAAGGATTCCACAAGCTTGCATCAATGTTCCACAAGTATGGCGACCCATGCATCCTCCAGTGCTGTCCACAATTCTCTCAAGATCGTCGCTAATGGGACACGGGCCCGAACACTCTGCTCGACGGTATCCCAAAGATTTTCGATAGGATTTAAATCTGGGCTTCTAGGTGACAAATTAATTTTTTCAAAGTCAGCAGAATGATCCTGCAGCCATGCAGTAGCCAATCTGGGCCTGTGAGATGAACACTTGTCTTGCTGGTAGACGTCATCTCCTTTGGGATGCATGATGGCCATAAATGGGTGTAAATGGTCAGCCACGAGTTCTATATACCGGGATGCATTGAGAGTCGTCGGTACACGTACCAAAAGTCCCACAGACGTTCAATTAAAGACACCCCATGCCATCCCTGAGCCACCACCAGCTTGTACTGTTCGGACCTGACTTGCAGCATCCATGGTTCATGGGATTAGTGCCATACCCTCAGTCTCCCAT
Source organism: Ryuthela nishihirai (assembly GCA_038380435.1). Classification (NCBI taxonomy): domain Eukaryota; kingdom Metazoa; phylum Arthropoda; class Arachnida; order Araneae; family Heptathelidae; genus Ryuthela; species Ryuthela nishihirai. The sequence continues at coordinate 76,364,780 of JAWZYU010000012.1, forward strand.
TGGCGTGATGAAGTTTAAATTGTGATTCATCACTCCAGACTATCCGTTACCAATTTTCGATGGTCCAGTTTGGATGTTCTTTAGCCCAGGCAAGGCGTTGAGCCCAATGTCATGCCATTAGAAGTGGGACTCTCGTAGGTCGGCAGCTCTCGAAGCTGAGAAGTTGAAGTGAGCATTGCACGGTCCATGCACTGATTTTCCGGCTGGAACCCGCATTCAGATGGGAGGTGATTTCAGATAATGTCTGGCCCCTATCGGTCCATACGATGCGGGTCAGGCAGCAAAGCCCAAGATCATTCAAGACTGGTTGTCATTTGCAGTTTGTCCAAGTCTTGTTTTTTTGCTGGAATTTTCATAATACCAGAATACTGTTGAAACTGTCGTACGAAAAAATCCAAGTTTGTTGACAATTTCAAAGATAAAGTGTTCCATCTGTTGGGCACATACGATCTGCCCTTTGTGAAATGAATCTAAATCCCGCGACTTTCCCAATACGCTTTTCACGACGATTGCTTGGGGAAGCCAAAGCTGACAGCTATAGATCAGAGTTTCAGCCACGCATGCGCGCAAATGTGGGACTTGTGGTACTGAATTTGGATAATGTCTCCTATCCCTAATTCACCCCCCCCCCCTGATAGGGGACCACCTTTACGTGGTGGGGGGCTTCGGGCCCAGCAACCGGTCGAAGACTCTGCTGACCGGTATGGGCCCCGGTTGGACAGAGCCAAGACCAAACGAGATCGAAAGCATCGCTGACCGGTTTAGTGGCCCGGTTGGACGGTGTCCAGACCTCAAAATCAGGTGCTTAGTGGAGAAGTTCAAGGGCACGGCTGAACGGATTGGTCCCCAAGTAAGCACAAGCCCTTTTCAAAGTCTGGGCCCCACTAAGAGTCTCCACCCCGGGTGCCGAGCGAACTTGGATCTACATATTCTTGTTCATGGCTAACCGACTATGATAGTCACGGCTTTCCGTTAACTTGGTAGTGCTGTAAGGCGGAACCGGGGATTGCCGTGGTTGCCATAACATCTGGCAACATAAGAGTCTATCCCTAATTCAATGGCCCTTCAGTGTATATTGTATATGGTAATGTGAGGGAGTTCGACACCAGCATTCAGAGGAGGCAGGTGTGCATCCAAATCAAGCAATATGATAACAGTTAACTGTTAGAAGAACCCAGAGAACTTAACCAGCTGATCATGGAATTTCCATCCCCTCCAAGTAGCGAATGCTTGCTGTGAAGAAACTGCAATGTACCAGTGACTTGCTTGCTTGCTTGTTTAGATCACCGGTTGAATATTCTTGCTAACAAAAACTTATTCGGTAGCAAACTCATTCAGAAAATATTTTTTTTTTGTAGAATGTTAAACATCTTTATCTGTTTGATAAAAGAAATAAGAAGATTATAACATTTTCCTTTGTGCTTAGGATTTGATGGTTCTAAAATGTTCTTAATATTAAAGGATTCATCTTTCTCAGTGCATTATAATATCTCTCTCTTTCTAGGATGAATTTCTTGCATTTAAACAACACATGTTCCAAGTTTTCATATTCTTTGCACAATTCACACGCCGGGGAATCTACCTTTTTCATTCTGTATAAAATTGCCTTGGAAATTACTGAATTTGTTTTAATTTTTGTAATTATATTAATCTCTTTTTTATTTAAACCAAAATTATTAAATCTAGAAATGAAAGGAGAAATTTTATATCTATGAGTTTGATTTGCATTAATATTATACCAATCTTGTGTATCTTTAAGCATGTTTTTTTTGTTAAGTTTTTTAATTAGAAAGAATAAATCAGGAGTGATCATATTAGGAATTAGCTTTGTGGCTGATTTTGCTTTTTTATCAACCATTTCATTATATTTTATCCCTACATGACTGGGAATCCATTGAATATGAATTATGTTCTTATTAATTAAATGATTCTTTATTAGAATTAAAATATCGTTTAAATAAATTTTAAAGTTACTTTTTAGAGGATCATTATAAATAGTTTCTATGGCTGCTTTACTATCAGAAAATATGACTATCATTTTATTATTGAATTTCAGAGACCAATTTATGGCTAGAATAATTGCTGTTAATTCAGCTGATAAGATAGGATTTGCTTTATTAAATTTGAATAGTTGTTCATAATTTTCATCTGGGCATATAAAAGCTCCAGCAAGATTATTTCCATCTTCACTAAGAGAGCCATCAGTGTAAATATGTAAAAAATTTTTTAATTATTTTCTATATGGATATTAGCTAATAATTTCAGTAAATTAATGTCATGTGATTTTTTTGAGTGTAAGTTTTCTATGTTTGTATTTAAAATTGGAAATGTTGTATTCCAGAATGGAATATTAATATTATTATCTCCACTAGATTTTTTATTTACTATATCCTACATTGGCCAAGCCTGCAGTGTCAATTCACCCATTGCAACATCTGATGGTTACAACAATGAAAAGATTTTGCAGACTGAACTTTTCATGTCGCCAGCGAAGAGCGAAATTATGATACTTTTTTTAAATATGTAATGACAAGTTTAGACAAGCTTTCAAACAAGTCATAGCCTTGATAACTCAAGAGGACGAATGTAAATCTACATACATGTGTCAAGAGTTTTTTTGAACGCCCTCCATATTTAGTATTTAACAAATTTATCTTTATTACTATTTTATTGCCAGACGTAAGTGCACCATTTTAAGCACTATTTTCTTACCCCAATGAAAGGTGTAACATCCTAACGATCAAAGAGTGAAATGCCAGATAGCTTAGAATTTCGGTCGCCAGGGAAATTTCACTTTTCAAATATTAAGGTTCTTTTACATTAAATGAGGGTAAATAGCCACAAATTTAGTCCTAAGATGCGAAAGTCCAATTTAAATTCTTAAACCCAGCTAGACCTAGTTAACTCTAACCCAGATCAAGAAGAAAAACAGCAATCAAATTTAATATCAATAAAGCAAACTATTTATTGAAATCGAACTCATCAAAATTACAGGTCAAGAAGCTGACTCTAATCAATCCTAGCAACAATGAACGTTTGCGATACTTTATTCCACAAACTATTGATTGATTTATTCATTTTAAAATCAACAAGTAACTCTGTGGATATTATTTATTAATTAAACAGATACGTCAAGTTCAATACATCGAACTGACTCTATTTGTGTCTCACCTACTGCTCCTCTACTGACTTCTCTCTAATTCTAATTTCATCTTAGTACAAACGCTGACAAGTGTCTGCAAACAAGAGTCAATGAGCCACATTTGCATAACTAATTGTGTGTTGGAGATGATGCAAGGATTGTGACTTTTGACACTCGTGTGCAGGTGGCAGTTAATTGTAACAATGAAAATGAGTTGAAGGTCACCAACTCGGAGATGTTCAGAAGGGAAAAAGGTAGTGGTTCAAAGAAAAAGGTAAGGACCGCAAATAATAGTAAAACATTAAGAAAATAATTGGTTAAGGAATATAAAAGTGGATGGTGAACCATCAATTTCTGTCGCCATGATAGCTGGTCGCTTTAGAATAGCTTTTAGGATAGCTGGTCACTTAGTCTTGCAAGTTGCAAGGCTAAATGACCAGCTATTCTAAAAGTAGGAGAAATCATTAGACTATACATTATATTCTTCGTCTATAATTATAATTACATAATGTAAATTTTAATTTGGTGCTTTTTTTAACCATTATTACTCTCGGGATTTGCAACACTTTTTTTGGTTGAAAGGGGTTCCGGGAACGAAAAACGTTGGTAACCACTGCTGTAGACCAATAGGCAACCTTCAGCAAATGGCGTAATACAGGTAAGTGACTGTATCTCGGAAAAGGTAACCAATCAAACATTTTTGTTGTTATTTTCATGTTCAGCACCTCAGTTTACATTAGAAACTTTTGTTTGCACTTCCGAAACTCACCAAAGGTCAAAATTTGTTGTTCAGTTAGAGAACGTTCATAGAGCTAATCACTTATTTTTTTATCTATAACTTAAACCTATTTAGATCCTGAAATGATTAGTTAAAAAAAACTTGGATGCCCTGAGTGGGATTCGAACTTGTGCCTCGTAGAAACATGCCAGCTATGATAAAAAATAGGCCATCAAAGATTAACCATTTTCTTTAACAATGTGACATATAAATATTCCCGCACATTTTTGGTGATTCGCTGGTGCCATCTATGTCGGAAATCGGGCTCAGCTCCTCATATCATGGAAGTAATCTTTGTCAATCACGCTTACTGCATTATATAAATAATTCAGTAATAAAGTATTTATTACTAAACAGGAAAATGTCTCTTAGACAAGAAACAATTATCAATTTCGCTGTAGCCCATGTTCAGGCCACCCACCCTCTGAGACTACGCAGAACAAACGCAGATCAAATTAGTTTTGTCTCGGGGAAGATGGGAGCTGCCTGTAAAATGTGAAGTCCTTAAAATCGGGCTTTTCAGATTTTTTAAGATTATACAGACCTGAGAAATATTAAATACCAACTGAACCTCCCCCTCAAATCATTATGTGGCAAATACTAATCATAACCCTCAGAACCATTTGTAATTTTATCAATTTTCTGACTTTCCGTCATATCGACGGTAGAAAGTTATAATGGGCAGTTTGTAGTGCTATATTCTACACAAATCATGTTTACGCCCTGCTGTGCATTATGTTAGAAATATTGAATTAGCAGCTGAAACATAGTATATGACATGCGCAGCCAATTGCACAAAAGTTTCAACTGACTTTTGAAAGATTTTTTGAATTTTTAGAGTTTGCATTATAACGAAATCACGTTATAAACAGGTTTTTGGGAGTGCTACATACTAAGCTTGAAATCGTACTAATTTGCAAATACGGCATTTGTAGTCGGAGTGATCATGCAGCTCACACTTTAAACAACTTATTTAATAAATAAAATTTTTGAAATCGGTATTAGAGTAAGGTTTCATACCTTTCTCTTTCGTTCATGAATCTTCACGATATTTGACGAATTTTTATATTTAAATGTGCGTTATTTCTATATTAGAAATCTTATATTAACACTGGATCCCTCAAAAGGTTATTGTATGTAACATTAGACATAAAACATTAATAAAGCAGTTAATTCTACCAAACATTACTTAAAAATATATCTTTATAAACAACTCCTGATAAATTCTCCATTGAAAGGATCTCTAATTTGACAAGTGAATTACGAGTACAGTCTTTCGGAAAAATATATTCAAACATTCGGTAAAAAAAACGCTCTCTGAGACAGCTTGACAGTAAAAATCGAAATATATAAAATTCGAAGTTAATCTGTTAGCTTTTAACAAGCCCATATAATATACCATCATTAAAAAAAATGTTTTATAAAATTATTTTCTATATCTCGCACCAACGTTATTATATCATTTAAGATTAGTATGCAAAAATAGTAGCAGCACAAATATGTCGAAAATTACGTGCTATTATTCTAGACTTTTAAATTTTTCAAAATATAACTAATACTTCTATGTTAAATTTAAAAGTGATTGCCCTATGTAAACACTCTTAACAAGATTTTCATATATATTTTCTAAAAGAGCCAAGATGGGCCATTTATTTATTTATTTATTTATTTCCTCTTTACTTTGGATGTTAATGGTATAACTTTGAATGTTATTTCCTCTCTACTTTGAATGTTAATACAATTTTGTTTGGATTTGATTTTCATTTTTTTTCATACGCATATCTGCATTTACAATCAACGTATGTATGTTTAACTCCTATAATCGATGGTGGCTACTTTTTGTGGCGGTCGTATACTCCCCCCGCTTTTTCACAACACTGCAAACCTCATTGAGATGGAGTGCATATTCCATTCTCGAGTCATTTAAGAAATGATCACGCATGAAACTATTACCTTACTCGGAACGAATACTTATTCCAGAGAACAATAAAGCTTCAAACAGAATGAGCCAGTGTTGATCATTGTTTCTTTTTTTATATGATCACTAGCATTAGAGCTTCACTCTAATCTTTGTCTTGGCTGGTGCAGGAAACAAAAAAATATCTTCTGTCATCCAGAATGATAGAAGGATTCTGGTTATCACCTTAATAGCGCGAGACATCCAGTGTTAGGGTTTTCTTTCAGTCAAGTCAGCAAGTGCGCAGTTCCACTAGTAATCTAAACTAGGACATGAAGAGAAAATAAATAACCTCTGCTGTGCAGAAGAACAGATAACCTTCGGTTGCCATGGAGATAAAAACGTGCTACACAGTGATAAATTAGGGAAATTACCCTGATGTGAAAAAGAATGAAACGCAGTGTGGAGAAAATGATAAACAAATCTTAATCATTTTGATGACAGTGGTTAACTGTCTACTTAACTATAATTATTTCTGTTCATCATCACCAACTAATAGACACTTATTATTTCTGCATAAATATCAGTGTTAAGCAATTATAAACCCTCCCTATCAGTTCCCATGGTAAAAATTAATATCAGCGTGGTGTTTGTTGAAATGAACAACAAATAAATAAATAAATCATTAGAAAACATAATACTTTTTAAACATCGCTTTCTTTTTGAAAAATGACGCCATTAAGAATTTGTGGTATTCTACTGTTACGAGCTCTAAAAAACAGTTTAGCCATAGCTCAAGGTTGCAGTTTAGAAACAAACTGTAAATACCATAATAATAGAATGAAAATAATTATTAATATTAGGTTTATTTCTTATCTAATGAAATATTTGTTGAAACTTAAACATATGAAAAATGATTCCAAATAACATAATTTTTCATTTCTACATAAATTGTTTGTTTTGAATACTAAATCAAAGATAAAATATTACCAAACTGATTCAGATTCTACAATGTCACATCAAGGCAAGGCGAATTTCGAAAAATGTTCAGGGCAGAAATGGGACTGAAAAGTTAAATATTGAAATTAAATCGAATCTCCCTAAATCTTGTTTTTAACAACATGAAAAACAACATGGAAAGCAATACTTACCATTTTTTTTAAGTCCACGGCACAATTTTGAGAATCCAAAATTGTCGCGGCCCTCGAAGGAAAAAACGCGCATAGCAATTTAGTAACATTTTTTAGGGCTTATGAAACATTAAAATATCGTGAAGTGCTCCTATACAAGAGAAAATATTCCGATTTAAAAGGGTCTGTTTTGGCACTAAAAGCTAACAACATAGAAGCGTAAATAAAAATATTTATTCCACTTATTTCTGCGAAATTGAGGAAAATTTAAATGTGGAAATCTTGGCTTTGAATGATAAAGTGACAACCCTGAGGAAGAAACCCTATAATATAAAATTTGATAAAAAAGTTCTAGGAAATATATTTTTCTAAAGACATTTTTCACCAAAAACATATCAGAAAATTCTAAACACATCTGATTTTAACTGACGCCATATATTTGAATATATCATTAATTAAAAATGGTTTAGGCAATTGAACATTTAAGATCAGTGTTGCCGTTACTAATAATTTATCCTGGAATGCAATTGAAAGAGATAATATGGAAATGTTTCTTGAAATAAGGTGACAATGTTATTCAATATACGGTATCATAACACTGCATAAATCAATTTTTCTGAAACAGCCACTTACATTGTGTCCTATCAGTTCGGCAAAGAGAGGACATGTGAATGAAATATGATCTCAGAGGAAAGACAATATAAACACCCATGCGTTATCTGGGACTCGAACCCGATGTCTCTGCATTGTAACGAAACACACAATATCCATCGAATATTGTTGAACAAAACTGGAATTTAGTAGAATTGATTTTGAACGTTAATTGATTTTCAGCTTCATTTTCAGCTCGTTTTTAAAAAACGCACTGTAGATAAGATTTACCCGCTTAAGTCGTCCCTGATCAACATGGATTCAATATAATACAATGTTACAAATATTCATATTTTCTCCCTCAAAAATGTTAATAAATAAAAATATTTTTATATCTAGATTTTCTTACCCATAGCAGTAAACGAAACATGTCTGCTAAAACAGTCTATCCTGGTAATCGATCGTGAAATATTCATCTTAGACTACTTTTTCAGGTAAGAGTCAGGTGTCCAAGGAGGTCATTTGGTTAAGTGGCGAGCTCTGAGGGATTTTAGGGGCGGGGTGGCTCAGTCCGTAGCGCGCCAGGCTCGTAATCTGTAGTTCCCAGGTTCGAGTCCCAGCTGGGTCAGCGTTGAGATTTATCTCCGCAAAAATTCCCCGCCCTGCCTACGGTCAGTAGGGGACACCGATGGGCTTGGAAAGGCCGCCGTCCGTCGGATGGGACGTTAAGCCGTGGCCCCGTGTACGGGAGAGCCATACCCTGTGCACGTTAAAGAACACGCTGGATGGCCTTGACGGGAGGCTACCATCTGTCTCCCAACAGCTGTTCCAGTGGGTCCCCTGCCCCAACCTTCTCTGAGCCTTCGGGGTCCATGTGATCTGGCCATTTAGCCCATGGTGTGCAAAAAAGTGCCGCTCAGAGGTAACACAAACCAAACAAACAAACCGAGGGATTTTATGATGTTTTTTAATGATTGTTAAACTTTAATGATTAGTAAACGTTAATGATTATTAACAGCTATAATAATTTTTAGGTTATTTTTACATGTGTGCTTCTGTGTAATATAATAATTCAGTTACATTCCTTGGGCTTGAGTCCGTACTCTATCTCATTGAAATATAGGCTGTTATTCTCCTGACGAACTCAGATTATTGCCCTCTGCGGAGTTGACATAAACGTATCCATCGCGTTGTATGCATCGTTTTGACTTCGCCGTCATCCAGGCTGTACACATTCCACACTTTTATTTTAAGCGATGAATGAAAAATTGTTTTTCAATTCGATAAGCAATAATAAAATGGTATGATTCATATCCCTCAAATCGTCTAGAAGCTTGGATTTCTATCGTTACAGGTGGTTAAACTTGGGAAATAATAAAACTATAACTGATATTCAAGAAATAAATTAGTTCAAAAAATGAGTTTCTTCGTGAGTGGGAATTGAACCCACGTCTACAGAAGACATGTCAGATCATTTCCTATTTTAGCAAAATTGTTTATTCTGTTCTATATTTACAGGTAATCTTTGCCTCTAATATTGATTGATTCTTGCAATAATAAGGCTGTTAGCGTGAGGGACTATCTAATTCTCACCGTCATTAATGGCAATGTTGAAAGGTTGCAGTTCCCGATCACAGATGGTTCCACGAGCGACAAAAGTTGGGAAGATTGAAAGTCGCAATTAGCTACAAAGCAATTAGCTGCTGATAGTTTAGTGGTTAGAACTCCTGTATGCAGGAGACGTGGTTCAAACCCCACTCAGGACAAAACTAATTTTTTTTCTTGAATTCTATTTTTAGGTATTCTGTGCCTCTACTATTCATATAACTAATATATTAAAATGTTAGAAATAAAAAATTTAGATGGAAGAATGTGGTTGTCAAGAGGTTCACGTTGATAGTAAGAGATTTCCTCCCTCCCAGGAAAGAACAGGGTGCACAAATAAAAGTTCATTTACCCAGAGGACTTTGCAGTGAACACCATTTATCAGATAGCTTTCAAATTTTATAATTGTGCAAAGGATACAATGGGGAAAGGAATTATGAAATAAATAAAATTAGTTCTGAAATTCATCACCAGGTGAAAAAGAATGCTGTATTCATCAGAACCGTCGAAAAAAATTGCAGAATTCAGCAGTGTGCTATTAACAGGTATGAACCATAATTGTGGAAAGCTAGTCATAATTCTGATAATCACCACTAGCACGCTGCTACTGTTACATGAAAAATTTTCTCACCTCTTCCACTACTCCCCAGGCAAAAAATTTATTCCCCACTTCTGGACGAGGTCTGAAACTCTCTGAAGTAAAACATTCCTCACGTCACAAGCTTTCATTTGGCATAAATCCCTTACGATCGCTTCGTCCCTCCCCTGGTAAAAAAATTGTCCCCTCTTCCAGAGGATGTCCTTAACTCTCTAAGGTGCATAGTAGATGGCACTTCCCATGTCGCAAGCTTTCGTTTGGCATAAAGCTTATTACGAATGTTTCTCCCCCCGTCCGCGCCGGTAAAAATTGTATCTTCCTTTTCCAGAGGATATCTGAAACTATCTAAATTGTATAGTAGATGGAGAACCACATCGCAAGCTTTCATCTGCGATAAAACTTATTATGATCGCTTCACACACATATTCTGTACCCACTCCCACCGATAAAAAAAATTATCTCCTTCTTTTATGGTAAATCTGAAACTTTCTATAGTACATAGTAGATGGCACTCCACACACCAGAAATTTTCGTTTGACATATAACTCATTGCGATCGTTTCACACACGTTCCACCTTAACCCCTCGATAAAAATTTGATTCCCCTGTTTTAGGGAAGGGCTGAAACTCTCCAAAGTATACAGCAGAGAGCATGCATTTTTGCGCAAAAGCTTTGAAAATATCTAAAACGTGGGGGCGGGGATGGTTCAGTCGGTAGCGCGCCAGGCTCGTAATCTGTAGTTCCCAGGTTCGAGTCCCAGCTGGGCCAGCGTTGAGATTTATCTCCGCAAAATTCCCCGCCCTGCCCACGATCAGTAGGGGACACCGATGGGCTTGGAAAGGCCGCCGTCCGTCGGATGGGACGTTAAGCCGTGGCTCCGTGTGCGGGAGAGCCATACCCTGTGCACGTTAAAGAACACGCTGGATGGCCTTGATGGGAGGCTACCATCTGTCTCCCAACAGCTGTTGCAGTGGGTCCCCTCCCCCAACCTTCTCTGGGCCTTCGGGGTCCTTGTGACCTGGCCATTTAGCCCATGGTGTGAAAAAAAGTGCCGCTCAGAGGTAAAACAACCCAACAACAACTATCTAAAACGCAGGGGAAAATGTTATACGGCAATAGATCTTGGGCCTCCCCTTTTATTTTTTATAAATCCGAACATAGTCTTAAGCAATGATAATCTATAACTGCAGCCAACAGAGGTTGCGTATTTGGTCAGTATATACAGTAAATAATTAAAGTTATCTATAAAATTGAACTGTTTTATGCTGATTTCAGATTTGTATTCTTCGCCTGTACCTAAGCCATGTTATCAGTGAACTTTGTAACTTCTTTTCAATTTCAAGGAAAGCTCAGTGCTGTGAAGTGAATTAATTGTGATAAATCACATTTCTCTTCTAATCCTCAAATAGCCATTTTAAGAGCAAAAATACGAACAAAAATTAAACAATGTTTTGTACTATCTTCATTGAATACACTAAAGTTCCTTAAATATTTTCTTCTGTGAAAATACGGTTAATATAAATGACGGTTAAAGTAACCAGTCAGTTTCGTACATGTACTGGATTTGCAACAACACTTTACAAATTTGATCGAATCAGAAACATGAAAATCCCACATAACTCACTCAATATGTCAGCTTTTATGCCGATTTTATTCTTTTTCTTTTATCTCAACTGAAAGCTTTTCCTCACAGGAAGTACTAATAGAGATATCCAAGGTTGATCTGTCCCTGGCTAACATCCAGATTCTTCCGTAGGAGATGTCCTGCGCACTATTGGATCCTTCAAAGTGTACCTTCTCGCACATGCTTCGGTGGATACGACCTTCATTGGCGTCTAATGTCACCGGCAAACAGCTGGAAAGAACTCGTAACATCGTCTAACGCAACGATATAGTCTCTCTGCTGATCCTCTGTCCTATTTTATTCATCCAACAACTGATCATTACTGTGATCTAATGGAAGGGCGCTGTGCCTTCTCCTCTTTCGGCAATGCGCAAACACCTACATTCAATTCGCTTGTTTCAATGATATAACGGAAGGCAATCATACAAAGTCATAGCGTTAATGTTGGTGCAATCGTGTTTTTCTAGCAGAAACAAAATTAAAGGAATGCTACAGATAAACTAAAATATTAATTACTTTAAAATATTAAACTTGATACAAATGAAACTAGCACCTTAACTAGGTCTACCTCTACAGATTTACCAATAACATCTGCTTTTGGTTTTAATAATTAACCTTTAATAATATAAGAATTACTGATGGAATGGGAAGAAAATGCCCTTTCCACCTCGTTGCATTTTATGTTTCACCTGAGGAGAATTTTAGATACTAAAGTGCGGATTCTAGCCGCAGACTCTAAATTGCAAGTGCAAAAAATGATATTGAAAGAACTAAAGAAAAGTAATGAAAATCGAAACTTCCACTGTAAGCAATATTGCAGAAAGCAGCGACTTCGATTTTAAATAATTTAAAAAAATATGAGCGTCTCTCAGAGAATTTTTGTGATGTGCAATGAGTGTTTTCATTTTGTGGTCTTTCTGTAGACAATTAACATTTTTGTTTTTAGAGATAAATTCAAAACTTTTTTTGAGTTAGATAAATATCAATGCATGTTGTGATTCGCAATTTCCGAATCTCCCAGTAGCTTTAATAGCGCCTCTGACGATGAAGAAAGGTGGGAAAATGACAAAATTTAAACGAATATTGCAAACGATTTATTACGCTAAAAATGTGAAATTTTTGCTGTTAGAGTGTTATGTTCAAGAGCTTTACATTAATAACAATGATTTTTCTCCCTTACCCCCAGAGGGAGGAGGAGGAAATGCCCCATTTTTGCTTATCTTCCTATCGCTTTTGGTTTTGACAGTTGTAGTTGGTCGATTTGTCGGTTTGTCGGTTTGTGAATTTTACAAAACGTTGTTCCATCTTATCTTTCGAGCGCGATGGAGAAACTTAATGATTTATATGCCAAATGAAATCTTGTTGCACGCGGAGAGTCATAGCATCAAAATATAAACCCTCGTGCTTTCTTCCCTCCTAAAAATCCGCAAAATTCCTCGCCCTGCCCACGGTCAGTAGGGGACACCGATGGGCTTGGAAAGGCCGCCGTCCGTCGGATGGGACGTTAAGCCGTGGCCCCATGTGCGGGAGAGCCATATCCTGTGCACGTTAAAGAACACGCTGGATGGCCTTGACGGGAGGCTACCATCTGTCTCCCAACAGCTGTTCCAGTGGGTCCCCTCCCCCAACCTTCTCTGAGCCTTCGGGGTCCTTGTGACCTGGTCATTTAGTCCATGGTGTGCAAAAAAGTGCCGCTCAGAGGTAAAACAACTCAACCCTCCTAAAAAAGGGGAAATGTGAAAACTGTTCTTACGCTATATCTCCAGAACGCAAAGGCCGAAAGTAACAAGCTATACGTCGAATGAACGCTACTGACGCGGGATATGTCGTAGTCTACAAAAAATTTACCCTCGTGCTTTTTCCCCCTAAAAAGGGCGGACGTGAAAATTATTATTCTTTTATATCTCCTGAATGCGAGTGCAGAAAGTAACGAGCTATGTGTTCATTGAAAGTTTGTGAGGTGGGGAGTGTCGTAAACCAGAAAAAATTGGCCCCCATGCTTTCTTCCTCCCTAAAAAAGGAAAAATGCGAAGCAATTATTCCGCTATATCTCCAGAACGCGAATGCCGAAAGCAACAAGTTATACATCAAATAAAAGCTTGTAACGCGGAAATGTCGTAGGCTATGAATTGGGTTGGATTGTTTTACCTCTGAGCGGCACTTTTTTGCACACCATCGGCTAAATGACCAGGTCACATGGACCCCAAAGGCTCAGAGAAGGTTGGGGGAGGGGACCCACTGGAACAGCTGTTGGGAGACAGATGGTAGCCTCCCGTCAAGGCCATCCAGCATGTTCTTTAACGTGCACAGGGTATGTCTCTACCGCACACGGGGCCACGGCTAATGTCCCATCCGACGGACGGCGGCCTTTCCAAGCCCATCGGTGTCCCCTACTGACCGTAGGCAGGGAGGGGAATTTTGCGGAGATAAATCTCAACGCTGACCCAGCTGAGACTCGAACGTGGGAACTACAGATTACGAGCCTGGCGCGCTACCGACTGAGCCAACCCCGCCCCGTAGGGTATGAAAAATTGACCCCCCGTGCTTTTCTTCCCTCCTGAAAAAGGTGGACAATGTGAAAATGATGGTTCCTCTATATCTCCTGAACGCGAGTGCGCAAAGTAAGAAGCTATGTGTCAAATGAAAGCTAGTGACGCGGGGAGTGTCGCAGGCTATAAAAAATGACCCTCTACGGTCACCTCCCCTCTACAAAATGGGAAATAATCGTTCTGCCATATCCCGGGATCACCAGGGCCTATAGTTACGAGTCAGGTATCAAATGAAAGCTCGTATAATGACGGTCATACACTATTACTAATTTCTCCCGCCTTATTTCCCCCTGATAAAATATGGGGGCGGATTTTCGCGGGGTCGACTTTAACAAGTCGTATCTCAAATTAAAACTTGTGACGTCTCCATTGTCGTGGTCTACCTCAAGCCTGAATCTAAAACAGTGCTAAATGGGATCGATATTTATGAGTCAGATCTCAAAGTTTTTGAAGGTAGGTGTTTTTAGTGACAACAAAAAAAAATATATATATAAATTGAAAAAGTTAAAAAATACCTATCTTCCTATAGTGCCCTAAAAAGTGGAAAATAATACTAAAACATATGGATGGTGTAATCAGTCAATGAATTCGTATTCACCTCAAATGAAAATAGGGAGCCGACAATCCTGTCGAGTGGGTAAATAGGCGCCCTGTCTTCCTTCGAAGCGAATACGAACTCATTGACTGAATACGTTTTAGGATTATTTTCTACTTTTTAGGGAACTATAGGAAGATAGGTATTTTTTTAAATTTTTAAACTTATATTAGTTTTAAGAGATAAAGGGAAAAAATATTATGATTCACCGGTACTAATCAAATTTTGCTATTTGCATTTTCTGACACATCCATTGGTTCGAATTTTTACCGTTAGAAGATGATTAAGGCAGAAAATAAATCCGGATCACTGCCGAATCACATATCCGGATCACATGCAGTATGTTGTTTTTCACTCGGCCCTCAGCTGCCTCAGTATTGCTTGGCAAAACTCTGACGAAATATGGCGGTCCTAACTCGTCCTAGCCGATAGAGTCCTTACAAAGGAGTTAGGATAATATTGATTGCCTTTAAAATACGATTAATGAGGATTATTTCTCTCTGTACAGTCGCTCCAAAAAGTATCCGAACATTATGGTTGATTACAGAATTCAGAAAAAAAATATCTGTCAACGATTTTTTTAGAAATTAGTGATCTGGCAACCTTCGTGTCACGTGACATGAAGGTTGCCAGATCACTAATTTCTAAAAAAATCTTTACCAGATATTTTTTCTGAATTCTGTAATCAACCATAGTGTTCGGATACTTTTTTGAGCGGCTGTACAATTTTATATTTATTATTAGCTTTTAATTGGTTTCGTTATACAAAAGAAAACGGTTAAATACTGACAGGACAACGGTCTCAATACAGTATCTGCAAGACTTATTGTTTGCAATTAGACTTTAGTTACCAATTATTTTTCTGCATAATTTTACATCTGTATCCTTTCCCCTCCACTATCCAATTTTTCAGTGTATCCGACCCAAACTTTCCTCATAATTCTGCCTGAAATTATTCTCGTCCACATCATTCAATGTGTGGGATTAGCCACAAAACTCATAAAGAATATCAATTTTATTTTCTGTAATCCAGTATGGCTGGTTAATATTTGGGATAAAATGGAGCAAATCAGTCTACCGATTTTCTCTTATCTCCAATATTCCTGTTATTCTGCCGCACCTAATGAACATAAAGGAAACTTCAATATTGTGGAAATTTGATCTAGACTACCTAGAACATATCTCTTAAAACCTTTATAATCAACCAATGAATATTAACATAATTAAGAAAGAAAACATTTTCTTAATTCTAATCTCCCAGTTTTCGACTACCGTCTACAACAGGATGACCAGCCTAAGCTTAACGAAGAGCCACTAGAAAAGCAAACCAAATTTTTAAAACACAGCGAAAAAGATTATGTACTTATAAATGAAAACGCACATTTTTAATAAGTAAGGAAGTGAAAAAAAGCGATATTTTAAGGAATCAAGAAAATATCTGATTAAAAAAATATGCTTTTCTTAAGGACTCAAAAAAACATTTAATTAAAAAAAATGCATTTTTAATCAGTACTATGAATTGGCAAAATCGTTTTAAAAATTCTGTGGGAAATTGATTATTTGTTTAATGAAGAGTAAGTTCTTTGGAAAAAATCCGCGGCTTGAACAAGCCAGATCTGCAGATATCCTCTGTAACTAACCCAAAAACAGTCTTTTACTTATAGCAGCATATTTTTCAATTATTCATGTTCGCTACGCTGCGTGCAAAGATAAACCCGAAGGTTTCTTTATGGTGGCGATACTCATTAAGTGATTCAAAAACAGCTCTTGATATTACCTTTAAGAAATAATTGCCTTCGTTTTAAAAATTTTTACTCTTTATAAGTCTATTTTATATTAATTTTTGGGCAGAACTATTCAGCTCTCCTTCCTTAAAGTCTTTGTGCCATTTTGTAATCTTTGATTGGAATTTTACAATTAAATATACTTTGTAAATCACATCACTTTCTTTCAATATAGTCCATTCTTTTCCAGACTGGGTAAAAACTATGAATTTTTTCATTCAGTTTCTTAAAACTCCACGAAGTAATTTCGTAAGTGCAGTTATTTGTTGTTTTTAAATTAAATGAATTCCTTGCTTTTAAATTACGTCGTATTTTAATTCGATTCTTATTTCTGTTTTACTTGATTTGGAAAAATCGATTTGTGTTTTCAATTCATCGGGAGTAATTCTTCACAATGTCGAAATCAGAAATTTTTCTCCTCGCTCCTCTCTCTTAACAACGAAATGTGGCGATAATGAGAGATTCGATTTCTATTATAATACGGGAAATTTATCGGCTCCTCTTGATTTCTTGGTCCTCGCTCTTGAACCTTATCTGACTTTAAACTTCATATTAGACCTAGAAGTTTGTATTTTTTTCACAGTGCTACTGACCTAATTACCCCTTAAACAATATTTTTCAACTTTCTAATAGAAGTAGGGCGAAATTTGACCTCGATTTGACTTTGATAAAGAAAATGATGGATATGAAAGCTTCCGATTTTTCCGACATCTTGACCCGAATAACCCCTAAGTACAAATTTTTAGAGCTGTATCATTTGCCCATTACAGTTAGAATTAATGTTATCCCTTCCCTCCCTCATTCAGTTATTCACTTTCAGCTTATACTTTACCGATACTCCACCCAGTAGAGCTATCTGATTTGCATTCAAATCAGCATGCCAGTGCAAGGCAATGATGATATTCAAATAATCGCGTTCCCTCGACAAACACGCGGAATCTGCAGGAGATCACGGGACGAAAGCTGAATGGCTAAACCAAATCTGTCAGGCACTGTAGTTGTCTGCAAAAAGCTAAGTTGATATTAAGGACGAAGTGTGATGGATACCACGACGACCCTTTTGCCAACCATATCATCAGCTGTACGCGTTTCAGCACGATAGGTTCGTAGGTCTATGTGAAGCTGAATGCTCTATCTGTCTTCAATGGTCTCAAGAATATATTAATAATCGTCGCAAAGGATCAAACGCTGTCAGACATACAATAGCAAGGGTAAATCGCCGGTTTAGCCGACAGGCAGTAGCAGACACAACCGTATACTGTAAAAAAAAGAGTGTAGAGTTTCGCCAATTTATGGTGTTACCTTACACAGTGTAATAACTCTTAACACTGAGATAATGCTGCGACAATTTCAATGTCAAACAGTGTATATTAGATAGTTATTATACAGTTGCATGAATCTCTGGTTATCAAAAAGAGTTCTTGTGATTATAGAATTAGAAGAACACTCTCCACAGTTGACTAAACAAAAAAATACTCTCTCAGCTTAAGATGCTGATTAAAAATATTGATGATTCGTTCGTTTAAGGTCAACGTTAATTATCTGTGATGGACCTTGGACCTCATGATACTCTAGCATTTTTTTTTGTGCGACCTGAAGAAGATGTTGAAGAAAAATATTCTTAGTGCTGCAGCAAAAAGCGTTTGTTGTTAGAAGCAAACGACGAAAAATATGCGGTTATCGAATTAATGAATAATAAAAGTCGTTTTTCAGGTGAATTTTCTTTTGCGCTCTTTTCATTTGATCAAATATCATTACTAAAGCAGGTGATGTTTTTGCTACATTTTCTAGAGTGAAAATGATTAAATCCTTGCAGAAATCGTTTGACATATAGATCTTCAAGATTTATTAAGAAAATAACTTCATATTTATGGGATAGATTTTGGTGTTCCACAGGATCAGTTTTGGATCCTTTATTATTTTTGATTCACTTTAATAACCTTTGCGATTTAAAAATTTACTGGTAGCAACATAAAGTTTGAGAGTGATATATCCTTAACTCATGCAAGCAAAAGGGAAGAATTAAGTATGCAAATAAATGATGATGTAAAAAAATAAAAATTGATTTTCTCAAAATAAATTAGTTTTGAATGTTACTAAATCGAAGTATATAAACTTCAGATTACAAGAAAATCGCAAGGATTATTTTATCAACAGACTTTTTATACCTTCATTTTCATTATGATGAGATACATTGTAAATGTGTAGCCATTCAAGGTGTTGATTGCTTTAGATATTTAGGCGTCTACCGTGAGAGAAAACTTTCATGGAAAGCACATATAAATAATATAATTAAAAATTTAAATATTATGATTTCAAGGATTTATTACACAAGGAATTTTATTAATTTGTCAATGCTAAAAATTATATTATTCATAGGTAAAATTTTATTTGAAATATGGCATTATATCTTGGGGAGGTCTATATAAGACAAATTTGAAACCACTACAATGTTCTCAAAATTATGTATTAAGATGTTTGCTAAGAAAGAAGAAATTTGATAGTATAAGAACTTATTATAAAATATTAAATATATTACCAGTTAGGAAAATCTATATTTATCACCTATTAATAAAAAATAATCAAAATTGGGATTATTCTAAAGTTAAGATATTTCCCAAATATACACGTTTATTATCAACTGCGCATTTAACCATGTCTTCCCCCCAAAAAGAAAGCTATTACCCAAAAGCATTATGTTTATTTGGCACCAAAACGTTTTAATTCTCTACCGACTAACATTAAAAAGGAAAGAAACATTTACGCTTTAAAAAGCTTAATAAGGGATTCGTTAGTGAATTCTGATGACGTATAGAAATATCTGTAAAATAAAAACTGTATTTTAAATGTTAAATTATTTATAATACTGTTGTTGTTAATTTTGCATTTATGTATATTTTAATTTCTCCACATACGAGCTTTGACTTTAGTGGAATACTCATTTCTTTACTGCTTTCAAATTGTTCACTTTGTTTATTATATAACTTTAATATTTAGCTTTTTTATATATTTTACAATTTATGTTAATGAGCTTGGTATGAAGTCTTGAACAAAAAGAATTATATCTAAAAGTATGTTCCTCACCGCAGATTTTTGTATTGACTTGTATTGGTATTCAGACTAGTGAATGAAAATATCCATTATTAATAAAATATCTATTTATCTGTTTATTAGAGGAAATATGATTTCAATGAATGTTTAGATTCATAAAACTGCTCACAACAATCTCATTAATTCATTCAATTATTTTATTCTTTTGTGTCCAATTAAACCAATTTTGTTTGTTTTTTTTTTCATTAATCTTTCATCATTTTAAAAATAATTAATAATGTGTGCATTATTTTTTAAAACGGAGAGAAGAGTTAGAATTAATGTTAATGTTAAACCTAAAAGAGTCCTCATATGGGTCCTAATTTCCCATAAAACAATCACATACACTAGCAGATACCTATTCCTTTACAGCCTTTACAGGACTCGAACACAGATCCCTGCAAGGTAAGTGCGAGCCAACATGATACCATAGCACCAATGAGGGCCCCGAGGAAGCAATTGTTTATTTAATTTATTTCATCTTATTCTATTTACCTGTTATATTAATTTTCTTTTATGATTATAATTCGCTGGCTTATGTGTATCAATAATCTGAAGCCTTCGACAACTTCAAAGATTCAATGTCTGGTTCTCAAGCATATTAAATTTAGCCATTCCAAATTTCCATAATCAGACTGCATAATTCCTAAGATGCTGTGTGAGCATTTCGTATTAAAAATATCAGCTTTCAATTACTTTACTGATTCCTTTTTGTAGGGGGCAGTTTCCCTAAATTAAGCATTCTATCACTATCCTGTAGCTTCTCCGTTATCATGCCCATTCCTGGCAATATCTAATAAGTATATTAGGACGATAGAAAAAGACAAAGAATTACGTTTCGTAATTGTCCATACACGCACAAAATTTTAATTCGCTGTGAAGAATGTAAAAATAACAATGGCAGTTACCACCGTGCGTGAAGACTAACTCCATTAGCTTTAGCTGTTAAAGGAAGAATCTGCGCCATCCAAAGCTAAAACCAATAAGGTCGCTCGCTACCTACAGGCATTTAGTAAATGAAAGTCATCACGTGGAAATGAGGACGTAATTTCCACCGTCAGTTCTTGATTCAAGCATCGTCTAGTTTGTTTTCTTTTCTCCTGTGTAGTCCTTTATTATCAAATGCAGCAATTCCGATTTCTAAAATATTTTTACATGTTTGAACAAATTCGGATGTTAAATACGGACAGATCTAAACAGAAAATCGCTGTTTGTTTTCGAAAAGGACAAATAGAGAATTGCAGAGAGTTAATTAACTAGAAAGAAAACCTATCTTCTCTAGCGAATATGGGTTGCTCGTTTTCAAAGAGAATAAAGTTGTTTTATGCCTCTAACATTGGAAATTCGAAATAACACATGTTTCGATGACAGATGACCAGAAAAATTTAAAAAAAATAATATCTTTATTACCCAAGAGATATAAAATATTTTTTATTCATCTCCTAAAACAAAAAAAATTTCATTCTAACCATCTTACCCGTCCCCGTGAAATTATTTCTGCTAAAAAACCTCTTGACTACACCAGAAAGATTTCAACTACACTACTCAAAGTAGAAATCGCACCAAGAAGGATTGGAAGCAGATATATGTAAATCGCAGGAGGCAATCATCTATCAGAGATATGCAGATGGTCAAAATTCCTCAGCGAATGGACACGGACACCTAGCCGAACACTGGATAAATTCTAGGTGCCCACGAGCTCGCATCATAGCACGACAGACAGTGAGATTGGAGTGCATGCTGTGAAATGTTTAGAACATGCCTTGGAGACGCTGGAGGACCCTTATGAGTAACTGATGCCTTCTGAGAGAGAGAGCGAATCATCGATATGAGAGAGCTCGGATTGAACCTTCTTGCAAACGCTGCATGCATGGGTGTGCAGTGTGAGCACAGTGCACTTCACATAACATCATGAGCACCAAATGACAAGAAGAACAAATAGAAAACCATACGAAAACCAATACGAGACCAGTATACCGCACCACAGGACATTAAGATTGCATGCTCTGCTTCACCACAGCGACTGTGCTGGAGAATGATTTGCAGACCACGACAGGTGCCATGGTCTCCACACAAACCATTAGACAACATTTCCATGACGCAGCAATTAGGGCAAATCGTCCCGTTCACCATCTGCTGCTACAACAACGTCACTGGTTACGCCATCTGTGTCCAGTGAGGCAACATTGGACTATGGAATGGAGGAGAGTGTTGTCCACAGACGAATTGCAGTTCTGTTTTGGCATGCCAGACGGCTGTTTACCTGCATGGTGTCATCAACGACATGAGGAAGCTTATTCCATTAGCTGCTATACGGCTTCCCACAGTGGTATAATGGTATGGGGTGGCATCACATATGATGGCTGGACACCTCTTCTCCATGTTTCTGGCACGCTAACGGCGAGACGTTCCATCGATGATGTCATTAATACACCATGCCTAGACTGTTTCTGCAGCAGGACAATACCACCCCACACACTGCAAGTGCAACAATGGTCAGTTTCCAAGGTGTGGATATTCTCTCATGACCATCTACTCCCCGGAAATATTGACCTTTGAACATAGCTCCCTCCGCGAAAACTGGTAGAGTTGTGTGCCCAATTGGATGCTGTTTGGAACGCCATAGCTCACGACACTATTAACCATCTAATTGATGTAATGCGAGAACGTCTACAGGCTTGTATAACCTCCCAAACTGGACCTACTATGTACTGATGAATCTGTAATAAACGCATGTATCTTGAGTTCACACGTTTTCTTTTTTAATTATTTGCACATCTATCCGCATAGCTTCCATCCTATCAGTTTCGGGCGTATACATCACTTCCTATGCGGTGTTGCGATTTCCACTTTGAGAAGTATTAAAAGAGTAGAGTAAGTATTGTTGAGAAGTATTGTAATATTCATTAAAAGCTTTTGTATTTTTCGATTTCATCCACTAGTAGGGGATGCTATTAAAACTAACTTATTACAAGATTCTGAAAATGCGAATCGTAATGTTTCATCAATACTTGTCCAACTACGAAACGATTTTTTAAAATTATTTCTAAAACTTGAAAAAGTGAATATCTTCTGACAGACAAAAAAGTGAAAATATTAGATCCAATTTCTTTTAAACAAGTTAAAAATATGCCTATAAATGCTCAAAGTGGAAATTATCTACCACCAAGATAATGTGCGAAAAAAAACAAGAATAGCATCTTATAATACAAATCACTTCCAAGAGGTAAAAACGCTAGTAGGAAAGAGTTACTTCATTAGAAATATTCTTAGCTCATTTTCAGAAAAACGAGCTAGTATTTTCACTTTATCATCTGTCTGTAGACATCTAACTTTTTTCTGTTCAAAGATAAATTAAAAATTCGTTTTTGGTGGGATAGGTATTTATGATCAAATATTACGATTCGCACTTTCGGAACTTTCCCATGGATATAATTGCGCCCTCTAACGGTGGAAAAGGAAAATTTTAAACTAGTATTGCTAGAAATGTGCTTAACAAATTTCAAATTTTGGTTGTAAAATGAGAATGTCATAAGTTTGCATTAACAGCAATGATTTTCTCCTTTACCCCCAGAAGGGGATGGGAAACGCAATTTTTGAAACATATACTGAGAGCCATTTATTAGGTACACCTACATAGTAGCCTGTTCCGCCTCTTCTGGCTCATCGAGGCATGAAACTTACAAGATGCCGGATACGTTGTGCAATGACCATGTGTGGAAATGATTGCGTCGTGAAACTGCCGCAAATTGAACAGAGGTGCAGTCTCACTGCGAACAGCCTTTACCACTTCATCCCATAGATGCTCGATAAAGTTTTGATCTAGGGATTATGGAGGCCAATAAAGCAAAGAAAAGTCGTCATCATGTTCTGGAATCATTCGGTGAGAAAATGTGCCATGTCAGCAGGTACATTATCATGCTGAATGTGTCCATCCAATTGCAGATAAACTGTAGCCATGAGGGGATGAACTTGCTCAGTAACTATGTTTAAATATGCCGTGCCTTTGAGGTGTCCTTCGATGGGTATGAAAGAACCAAATATGTGCCAGGAAAACATTCCTCATATTTTACATCGCCACACTGGCCTGCACTGTTGACACCAGAAAAGATGGCTCCATGACCTAATGTTGCTTTCGCCAAATTCTGATCCTTCCATCAGCATGGTTCAAAAGCAATCTCGATTGATCCTTCCAGACTACCTTTCTCCAGTCCTCAATAGTCCAGTGTCAATGCTCCTGAACCCATTGGAGATGAGCTTACGTGTTCTGTGCTGACAACATCAGAATTCGACACAGTTGGTGGCTGCTGTAGCCCATTCGTGATAATGTCCAATACGTGGTACATTCGGAAATGACCTTCTGCATACCATTGTTTAATTTTGCTGTGATCTGCCTGGCTGTGGACCATCTGTTCAGTTGTACAATTTTTGCCAGCCTCCTTTGACCCCTCTGATGAACAAGCCATTTTAGTCCACAGAATCGTCGATCACTGGTAGGTTTTGGCTCTTCGCAGGATTCTCGGTAAACTCTTGAAACATTTATGCATGAAAAGTTCAGGATGACTGCCGTTTGGGAGATGATAGAACCAACACTCATAGCATCAACTATCATACCACTTTCAAAGTCTCTCAAGGTCGCTCGTTTTGTCCTTTGGGACCCTCAATCTAACTCTGACTGATGGTCGGAGAGCTGGTCTGCCTGGATTATACCGCACACCGCGATCACGTGACGTATTACGTGTTGGAATGAACCTTTATGTGATGATGGGTAATTATGTAATAAAATGGCATCTGAGTGTAATTGTTTGTTTTTTAAAAATAAACTGAAAAATACTCCTGAGTTGGATAGATATTGAAAAACTATTATAATTCACACTTTTAGAATCTTCCAAAAGCTTTAAATGCGCCCTCTCACGGTGGAATTTGTCGAAAATTTAACGAATGTTGCAAAAGATCTATTCCGGTTAGAAATTTTATATTTTAGTGGTGGAGTGTGATGATCACGGGATTTTCACTGACGCAAAATTTATCCATTCACCCCCAGATTGTGTCAGAAAAACTCTAATATAAAATATAAGTATAAAATAAGATATTTTTAATAAATTCTTTATTATAGATAAAAAAAATTTCATCTGATATTAGAGTCAACTAATAACTGTAATATATCAGGTCTGGAACCAGAAAAGAGAAGGAGAGTGCAAAGGAGTGGCATACCCATGAAAATGTTATAAAAAGGAATATAAAGATATTCAACAAATACAACATTACAAATATTTAGAAAATAATAGTTTTAGACTACCGAAAGGGAGATGAAATCTATACATCGCAATGGCGTTCCGGATCGATATTTTCACTGTTCCCGCCCCAAACTCTCTTTCTAGACCCCGGCTTAGCCTAGAAGAAAATCTTCCATCTATCTCCTGAGAAAATCTTCAATCGTCTTGAGGTCGATAAATTTGCTATTGATGAAATTGGAAGAAATCAACTAGTAACAAAGGACGATAATATTTGTAATATAACTCATATGAATATTAGATCCATTAAAAAATTTTGATTATTTTATTTTGGTAGAATCATTAATGGACATTCATCAGATATAATTGTATTATCAGAGATATGGAACAAAGAACACGAACTAATGTTTTATAATATTGAAGAGTTTAACAAATTTTACCTGTTGTAATTCCAAGTGCTACTCAAGTAGATTTTAATTGTAATAACGTATATGTAGTGTCGCTAAAAGTTAAGATTAGTAATGTTAATTATAACATTTTCTCAGTATATAGATCCCCTAGCCTACATAAGCAATGTTTTATTGACGAATTTTCCTCTGAGTGTTTACGAAATAATTTAAAAAATGTGATATTGATCGAAAAATTTGATATTGATTTATTAGATAATAAAAATATAAATTCTAGTTACTGTGATATGTTGCAAACATTAGGATTTATCCAAATTACGAAACCAAACAGATTTTTGGGTAATACATGTGTTGATCATACCGGTGTAAGGTTAAGGTGGGGATAAAAAAGTTGCATCGATAACACTATTCTGCATTAAAATCCTACCTCAAAAAAAAAAAGTGCGTGTACATTAGAGATTTGAGGGGGCTGAATCCGAATCTGATATCCAAATGTTTATATCAGGAACTTTCGTGAGAGGGCCTTTTTGTGAATTTCTTACATTCACACCTGATTTTATTTCCGCAATTGATTCCAGCAGTTTCGATGAGTATGGAGAAAGGTTCCATCAAGACATTAACGAAATGGAAAAACGATTTAGTGGCAAATGGAACGAGAGTATGTTGCCGGATTACTGTTGGGCCTGCAGCAAGAGGCTCCAGAGTTAAAATATAACCGACGGAAAAGAGCAAAATAATTTTTGTGTTAATATTTACATGTATCAGGATTTATTATTGTCAGCTTTAACTTTTTTATAATGTAAATAAATATTTGGTAAACTATATTTATCTTCTCTGAATAAAATATATTTTTTAATTAAACCCATATCTCTAGAAAACTATAGGTGATAGAGCAAAGCGGCTGTCAAATTCGGATTCAGCAACCTCAAAAATATAAATATGAGACAAAAATGTGGAAGGGAGGAATTTTTGTTTTGCAGACTAGTGTAATTACTAAAGCAATCGTGACGGATCATTACTTCAATTCAATTCAATTCAGTTTTTTATTCAATATAGATATGTATCAATACAAAATTTTATTAAATATACCCAGCTAAAGTAACTGAATACTTGAGCGCTGGTGTATAATTATGACAAAAATATAAATACAAAAAATTAACAAGGCAACAATTCATAATTGAACCAATCAATGAAGTAGAAGTCAAAAAATTGGTTTTACGTACAGTTATCATTCATTGTTTAGTATCCATTCAGAAAGAGATTTATTAAATAAATATTTAGAAGTAATTTTCTTCATTGTATCTGGAACACTGTTGTATAATTTAGGTCCAATATAGTTTATATTACGGGTAGTAGCTTGCTTTGATATATGTGGTATTTGCAATTTAAATAATGAGTCTCTAAGTGGTATATATGTCTGTCGAACCTGAAAGAGATGTAAATTGAAATGGACATATTCAATAACTTTTAAAAGGTAAATTTGAGACAGAGTCAGTAACCCCAATTTCTTAAATATAGGGCGAGATTCAGAGAAGCGATCAATGATTCTAACTGTAAATTTTTGCAAAATCAACAGCCTGTTTAAATTTGTTTTTGCAGCCCCTCCCCAGGCTTTTATTGCATATTGTAGCTGACTATATACACAAACAGAATATAACATTTTTAAACTTGTTTTATCGAGTAAGAATCTTAGTGTATAAAATTTTGCTATGAATGGTTTTATCTTATCCACAGTATAGTCAGTGTAAAACTTCCATGAGAGGCTTTTATCAATAATCACTCCTAGGTATTTAATTTGATCAACCTTCGTAAGACGTTCGCAACTGCAATTTAGGATGTTGTAACAGTCCTTGTGATGAGAAACCACTCCAGAGTCACTGCTACCATCAGTTGATGCCTTCAACTGGAACTTTATATAACATGTTTTAGCCTTATTTAAACTTAATTTATTCAACATTAGCCATTGATAGAGACGATGAATATCTCTGTTTGCCATTTGGTATAATTGCTCATAGGTGTTACTTCTGTATAACTAAACAATATCATCAGCGTAAGAAATAATTTCTGCCCCAAAATGTTTGTCAAATATATCGTTTACATACAATATAAATAGCAGAGGTCCCAGTACAGAACCTTGTGGTACACCTGTATTAATATTTTTCATAGAAATATATATATCATTTATCCTAACGATTTGTGAACAATTTTCCAAGTAGGATTTTAGCCATGTAAAACTGGTACCTCTGATTCCAAATTTATAAAGCTTAGCCAGCAATATTTCATGATTTACCAAATCAAAAGCCATTGATAAGTCTAAAAACATTGGGGTGTTTTAAAATCTTTATCCAGAGACCACGTTAATGAATTTATTAAATGTAAAATAGCATATTCTGTCTTTTTTTCTGCTGAAATCCATATTGGTTCTTTGCTATTATGTTAAACTTTAATAAAAAATTCTTCAACCTGACAAAAAATAACTTTTCCAATATTTTTGACATTTCGGAAGTAAAACAATAGGTCGATAATTTTCCATAAGAGTTTTGCTTCCTTTTTGGTAAATAGGAATTATTATTGAACATTTTAAGGCATTTGGGAAAATACCAGAAGATAAAGACATATTGAACAAGTAGCACAATGGTGTTCGTATCGATGGATATATTGTTTTAAAATTATCCACGTTTATGTCATCCCAGCCAATCGAATAAGTCCTTTTCAAATTTTTTACCATGCTGTCTAATTCTTCCAATGAAACTGCTATCAGACCCATTGAATTGCCCTGGGAAATGATTATTCTGTCTTTTAACTTAAGATCTTCAGGCACTACCAAATCTGATTCCGAATTACGAGTTTCATATTCAGTAGCTATATTTATAAAATAATCATTTAAAGCATTAACTATTTCAGTGGAACTATCTGTAAAATATACCATTTTATTATTTATGCTCATTTCAAACAGATGATTTTGATTTTTTTTCCTACTATTTGTATTAATTACTTCAATTTATAATATCCCATTTCTTCCTTGTGTTATTTCCAGCATATGCCAGTTTTTATAGAAAATATGAATTTTTTAGCTTTTGATATTATGCTATTTAAGGAGTTTCTGTAACGTTTTTCAATTCTGTATTTTTTCCATAATCTATGTAAATGATTTCGGTACGGTATTGATTTAATAAGTTCTGTGGTTATCCACGGTTTTAAAGTTTTTAATTTTTTATTCACATTTCTCTTTACAGTAGCCTTTTTAACTAATTTTTAAAGTCCTCAAAGAAATGGTCAAAAGCTTCATTTACGTCATAATAATTTTGTATATGATTCCAACTATAGTCCTTGAAGCCTTATTGTAATTTCACTTTGTCTGTGTAAATAATTGACTGTATTGACTCCTTAGCTTTGACTGAGACATTTGTTGTTGAAGAAAAGGTGAAATAAATCATATAATGATCTGTGATGTCCGTAGTTACAATATAGGGCAACAAGAAAAAGAACTTATTTTCCTTATGAATAAATGATCTATACAAGTTTGTGATTGCGATCTCGTAATCCCCGTAATATAATTTGACAAGTTGTATAGAGTCATAAGGTCTAAATAACTATTTATATGTTCTGTAGATTTTGAGATATCCAAGTTTATATCTCCGGTAAGAATAATATTAGGATCTGGAAGTTTATCGACATATTTGAAACAATTCTTCAATGAAATTCATTTCTCCACCTCCAACATAACGATAAATCGACAATAAGATTACCGACAATGTCGAATTCAATTGAATTTTTAATGCAATAACTTCAGCTGAGTTCATTTCGAAATCTAACTTGGAAGCACACCAATGCTGCTTGATGTAAACCACAATTCCACCAGATCTGTTAAAATGTCTACAGTTAAAAAATCCTTTGTATCCCTCAATATGATATAAAGATGTTTCATTGTCAGATATCCAAATCTCAGAAAGGATTATTACATCTGGTTTACAATTACTGCTTTCTATCAATGCCAAAAACACATCAAAATTCGCTCGTAAACTTCTGATATTCAAATGAGTAAAACTAATTCCTTTTTTGAAATCAGAATGGATCAATTTAAGTTCTTCAAGGTCAATATAAATACCTGAGGTTCCTTCCATTTTATGGCTAGAAAAAATTAACCAAAGCAAAAAATCAAAAATGCATTTTAAGGAACTTAATAGCGCATCAGATATTAATTAAGTTTCACTCATTGTCAATTCTGATGGCATTTGAGTCATTTTTCCTTAGGAATATTTTTCCTAATTTAATCCATACATATTTATATTTAAATTCCTTTTGAAGAGCTTTGACTTTATAAAGTAATCTCTTCCTTTCTATTGTTAATTGCTCATTTATGTAAAATGGTTTTTCTTCCATTTCTTCATTTAGCGAATTTAGAAATAACTACTCTTTTCTTTTCCCCTCTAACCACTTATTTCTGATGTCTTCATTCTTAAACTCTATTAAAATATTACCAGGTTTATCAGCATTACGAGACTGAACCCTTTTAATTAATTTTATATCCTCTTGTTTCTGAGGAATTTGTAATATAGTAGACAACTTATTTACAATTATTTGTAAATTCTCCTTCGGTTGTTGAAGTATACCAACAATCTCTAGATTTTTTTTTTAATGCCTCTTGTCTTAAATCGTTAATCTTAAACTCTAATATGTTAATTTGCTTTTTCAATAAAAATACATTTTCCTTAGTCTCCTCAAGATCAGACCTAGGACATTTAAGCTCATTCATAATTAATTCATTTCCTTTACGAAGTCATCTATTTTTTTACTACAGAATTCAACAGATCTAAGAATATCAACATTTGTTGATTAATTCTTTTTTCAAACTCTGCGAATTCGTTCCTAATTTCCAACTTAAAAATATTAATAAGCTTCACTTTTAAATTATGATCAGAAGAATCCATAAAGCAACTTGGCTTACCATTGTTCACAGAATGGTTATCTTCATCTCCCATAGATGGCTGCATATGTTCCACTTCACTTGTAGAAAGGGAACCGTCCATCGTTGAGGTAACTCTTTTCTTCTTACAATTATTACATACCCATTTGCTTCTTCTGTCTACTGACATATTTCTATACACCTCGAGTCTTATCCCCACATATCCAATATGAAAAGTAGCTTTACATGAACCATAACACTGTAAATATTCCTTTTTTAAATCTCCGTCCTTACCACACACTTTACAAGTAAATTCCATTATGTCACATATCAAATTGATTGATGATAATCATCATCATCATCATCACCATCATCAACATCATCCTCAAGCAGCTATGGGCAACGGAGGTCCAACCAGACCGTGCAAATTAGTTCTCCAAGCAAGTCTGTCCTGAGCTACATCTCCTGCATCTGGCCACTGCACACCAATTCTAATAAGGTCCTGTTTGACATTGTCTGTCCACCTCATCCTTGATCTCCCCCTCTTTCTGAAACCTTTAGACACACTGTTCATAACCCTATTCGCTAATCTATAATTATTCATTCGGGTAACATGGCCAATCCAAAGGAGTCTCTCTCTGCACAATATGCTGCTTAAAGGAGGTTGCAAACTCCTTTGCCTAACCTCATTATTAGTTACAAAGTGGAACCACCTAATGCCCAAGATACTGCGTAAGCGTCTAGAAACGAAAGCATCTAGTTTCCTATTATCATGTTTACAAAGTGTCCAAGTTTCACTGCCATAACTAACCCTAGAGAGAACCAAACTATTACAGTATCATTTTAGTCTTTAGGTGTATCTAGTTTCTCCACACTCTCCACAAATTCTTAAAAGTCCCGGCAGCAATCCCTATCCTTCTGTTAATCTCATGCCGCACCAGTATCTGTTACATATCTCCCAAGATAATTAAACTGTGACTCCTGTTCAAGATCGCAAACCTTCAGATTAACTGAATCACAGTCTGCCTGACCAATTTTCATCACTTTAGTTTTCTCTCCGTTTATAACCAAACCTACTCTACTACCAGTTTCATCAACAGCTTGAATGAAAGAGTTCATCACATCAACATCATCTGCCAAAAGGGCTAAGTCATTAGCATAATCTAAATCGGAAATTTTCGTATCTCCAGCCTATTTAAGGCCAAAATCTATCCCTTGAAGTGAATTTCGCATAACATAATCAATAACCAAGCTAAAGAGAAAAGGAGATAAAATGCACCCTTGTCGAACGCCAGAAGTAATGCTAACCTAGTTGCTACAAGCCTTACCAACTCTCATACACGACTCAGTGTTATTATAGAGAGATTTCATTATGTTAACTAACTTGTCTGGTATACCATATGATATCGCAGTCAACCACAAATTATGACGATCAACAGAGTCGAAACCCCTTTTGAAATCAACAAAGCTAGCAACCAAAGGTTTCTGAAACTCTAAACATTTCTCAATAATCTGCCTAAATGAAAATATCTGATCTACACATCCCCTACCACTTCTGAATCCACATTGCTCATCACCTAATTGCCTGTCAACCAGATTCTTAATTCTATTAAGCACAATCATGCAAAGAACTTTCACTGGAACAGAGAGTAGGCTGATACCCCTATAGTTATCACAAGAACTGCGATCACCTTTTTTGAAAATAGGGATAATAATAGCTCTGGTAAAATTCTAAGAAACCATGCCTTTATCATAAAAGATATTTAAAATTTCAGTCATCCAAGTGGTAACAGAAACATTCCCAGCTCTAAGCATTTCCGCAGTAATTTCATCTACACCTGGTAAATTATGAAGTTTAAGTTTAGAAATAGCTATAATAACTTCAGATTGTGTTATATGCTCAACATTAAAGCCACCAATGCATCTATCATAATTGCAAACAATTGGTGTAGAACTAATCACATTGTTCAGAACATCACTGAAATGCTCAGCCCACCTAGCCAGGACAGATTCCTCACCTTCTTTAACCTTACCTTGTTTATCCTTCAATCCCTGTATACCTGTCCGTTTTCTACCACACAAAACATTAACTCTCTGGTACAGCTCTCATGCTGTTGTGCTTA
The DNA here is from genome assembly GCA_038380435.1 of Ryuthela nishihirai. Classification (NCBI taxonomy): domain Eukaryota; kingdom Metazoa; phylum Arthropoda; class Arachnida; order Araneae; family Heptathelidae; genus Ryuthela; species Ryuthela nishihirai. The sequence continues at coordinate 76,396,833 of JAWZYU010000012.1, forward strand.
CTAACTGCTTCCTCGGCTTTGTCAGCCAAGCCATCAAGCCAAAGATTCTTATCAGCAGCTAACTGATCCTTTGCACGTTTATTAAATTCTCTGTAGTAATGCTTTCATTTAGGACTAGTAGGGTATTGATTAATGACATTCTTGCAGTTCTTTCTTTCTGAAATAAGTTCAAGTGCCTTATCACTCAGATAATTCTGCCTACTCTGCTCCTTTTTTCCTAAAAGAGTACTGTTAGTGTCCAAAAAAGGTCTGTTTAAAATGATCCCATTCTTCCTCAACTTCAGTAGTAAGCAAACCATGACTGTCATAATGTCTAAGCAACCAATGATGATAAGCTTTAGCTATAACTGGGTCTTTCAGAGCTTCAGTATTAAAGGTAAATTTTTTAAACCTAGCACAACACATTTTAAGTTTAAGTTGCAACACACTTTTAACAAGATAATGGTCAGATACAATTTCATCTCCCCTATATGACCTGGTATTCCTAACAGAATTAGCCCATTTGCTGTTAATTAATATATAATCAATCATATTCTTATGCAGCCCATCAGGTGAAACCCATGTGTACTTATGTATGTCGCGGTGTGTGTAATAAGTGTTAGTTAATCTGAAAACATTGAGTTTACCTACCTGTAGGAGACGTTGCCCATTGCCATTGCAGCTACCAATACCAAAAGGGCCTATCACCCCTTCCCAAAGGTCAGAGTCAGTACCAACCTTGGCATTAAAGTCACCAAGAATCTGGGTAATATCTCCTTTCTTGACAGAATTCAAAATATCCTGAGTTGTCCATAAAACCTATCCTTCTCATCCTCATCCGTATCCTCAGTGGGGGCATAACAGTAGATAACATTCAAGTCTTTAACGCTTGTCTGAAATTTTGCTGTAAGAAACCTTTCATTAATGCACTCATATCCTAGAAGATCACTAGCGTGTCTGCTGAGAAGCAGACCCACGCCTTGGTGATGCTTATTGTCGTCCCTCTCTGAAAAGAGAAATTTAAGATTATTTTTAAGAATCTGACCTTTATCTATCCATCTGGTCTCTTGCAAGCCGAGAATATCTAAATTATAATGGTGGAATTCTTGTGTGAGGACATCAAGAGAAAAGGTTCTGTACAGAGTCCTCACATTCCAATTACCTATGGAGAGAAAATGGTTAATGGGATGTTTAAAGAAACTATGTTTATTGAGAGAGGGAATGCCGACAATGTCAAACAGCCCCCTAATCGCAGACATGGGGCAACAGACCCTCCACTTCACGACACCTCCACCAAGCCACGCACATGACGAGTACGACCAAAGGAAAGTGGGCCACACCTACTTTACAGAGGCACCGTAAGTCCCCCACTACGTCAAGGCGGCCCCCTATCGGGGGGTGGGTATTCAAATTACAGGAGAGTTGTGCCACATTATCACTTTTGTTGGCTCTACCATATGAGATAGCCTTCGCAACTCTAGCATCAATGAGCCATTGTCTGCCCACACCTTGCCAGCGGTTCGTGGCTTTTCCCTCCTCGTACCCCTTTTTGAAGGTACTAACCATAGCTGACCATGAGCACCCCACATTCTTTGCCGCCTCGGAAATGCTCTGAGCCAGTCATCTGGCCATTACAATTTGACCTTTGTCAAACACACTAAAGTTTGCTGCCTTTCCCATCTGAAGAACAAAAAAAACACTGATTAACAAAATTCAGTATCAGGTGTTATATATATCATTTGATGATCTTCACACACCCCATCGTTTACCTTCAGTTGCTTTGATTTGCATAAAGACTCGCTGGTCATATGTTTTGGCTCATCGTTGTAGTAGTGCACCTTGGGCAGTTAGTTATACAAGCCTGTAGAAGTTTCAGCATTCCATCGATTAGATGGTTAATGGTGTCTTTAATTATTGTTTTGTATAACATCCTACCTTTAGACTCGCAACTGTGCCAGGTTCACTCCTGGAGGTAGCTGGCGAAGGCAGTGATCCATAAGGTCCCATACACGCTTAAAGGGTGACGAGTCCGGGAGTATGGTGGTCATGGGAGGACGTCCACACTTTGGAGACTGTCCATCATTGTATGTGTGAGGTGGAGTTCTCCTGCTGCAGAATCAGTCCAGGCATGGTGGGAAGAAAAGGTCGTGCCACAGGATTAGCGATGTCACGCAACGTCTCGCTGTTAGCATGCCAGAAACATGGAGCAGAGTTGTCCAGCCACCATATGTGATGCCATCCCGTACCATTGTACCAAGGCGGGGAGTCGTATAGTGACAAATGGGATAGGCTTCCTCATGTCATTGACGACGATTACGTCATGCGAACCCTCCATTGTGTAGTCCAATGTTGCCTCTCTGGATACCAGTGTAGACGACGTAACCGGTTATGTCACTGTAATGGCAGATGTCGGACTGGACAGCTCGCCCTGATTCCTGCGTCATTCAAACATTGTCTAATGGTTTGCGCGGAGACCACGGTACTCATAGCAGTCCACAAATCACTCTGCAGTACAGTCATTGTGGTGAAAGGGTCACGAACGGCCTTCCAATGGAGCATGCGATCTTCACGTCCTGTGGTGCGGCATGCTGGTCCTGTACCTGTCCTTCTTGTCATTAGCTGCTCTATGATGTTGTGTGAGAGGCACAGTTGCACCATGCGCAACATTGCAACTCATTCATACGGCTATCGCTAGAAGGCTCAAACCGAGTTCTCGCGTATCAACGATTCCCTCTCTCTCATAAGGCGTCAATTGAGCATATAAGGATCCCCTCTGGCATCTCCAAGGCGTTCCGTACATTTTTGCAACATGCACTCCAACCTCACTGTCGGTCGTTGTTTTGATATGAGCTCGTGGACACCCAGTATCAGGGCCGCCAACAGGGGGGGGGGGGGCAAGGGGGACTAGTGCATAGGGGCCCGTCAGCAATAAGTGACCGTCAGATTAAGTGACTCTACTTTTTCTTACAAAAATTATTCTTAGTTAGGCTATATATCGATCCTATGCTAAAAAGTTTTATGTGACACAAACTGTGTAGGCCTATGTTTTTGCATGCCTGACTGCGCAACAGGCTTTTTTTCCTCTGTATGTCATCATTGTGTCCAGAATAATTGCTATTAATGATTTGTAAAGATAAAAAAGTTTTCAGGGGGGGGGGCGAGCATAATATTACATAGGGGCCCATAAATTCTCTCGGCGGCCCTGCCCGGTATTTATCCAAGGCTCAGTTGGGTGTCACGTGTTTGCCACTTTGATCATTTACATATCACTAATTGCCGATTGCCTCCTGCGATTTACACATCTCTACTTCCATTCCTTCTTGGTGTTGTGATTTACTCTTTCAGCAGTATATATCGACACATTTTGTTTACTACATGAACTTTGAGGTTGTAATTATCACAGAAAACCTCAGGGAATGGAATAATCCTCCATGCTGTGTAAATTACATTGGATTAGAAACCCCAACTCCCAGGCTTTCATTCGAATTCCATCAAAAGTCTTACGTCAACCGACTGAGCTATTTGATTCCCGAAACCTTAATTGTACCGGAACAGTGAAAGGGTCAGGCCTCTGGGACACTGGAAATATTAGGTGGTGCCTGAGCAGTAACTGATAGTCAGGTTGTTTTTTTCTCCTAAAGCTGTAAATGGGCTGTAGGCCGGCAGGAAGCAAAAGCATTCCAAGTAGCTGATTTAGGAACAGTGCTGAATTAAGTATTAAGAGAGGGACATTTAATACCACATAAACTTTTTCATGAAAATGTTGTGTACCCTTGATATACATAACTCGTATTGAGTCTTTAACAGAAAAAAAGATTCTATAAAACGATATTTGAGCCCAGAGACTTTGGGTAATTGCCAAAAGTAGCCCACAGTAAAGAAAAAAGGTTTGAAGACCGCTGCTGTATAACATGAACGACTTAATGATCCACGAATAACCCTAAATACATGACCTGGAAATTAAATGAGATTGCCCGGTTTAAGAATCACAATCAATAAATATCCCTGAACTCTTTGGGCACTAAATTATTGACAAGTTTGTCAATAATACAATATCAACTACAAAAAATCTTTTTAAACTTAAATATAAATCACATATCCTTACAATTCAGTGACATGAATCATTTTGAATTATATTTCTGTGCTCTAAACGTATTGTGATTATGAGATTTTATTTACTTGTAAATTTTCTTCAACGTCGACACTTAAAATCCCTTTGTCGTATTTATCACTTTGTCACGTTTTTATTTTACGTAGAACATTATTAAACTTAATCAAGGTTCTACTGTAATGTATATGTAGCATGAACTATGTATGTAATTGTACTTATGAAATAATCAAACCATAAAGTCAGTTTAAAGCAGACTCTTCGCTTTCCCCCCAAAAGAATGCAAAACTTCAGTGTTGATCCTGGCTTGTAGAATTTCTTCACAGTTACCCTATCAACAATTCACATGTGCACTGTTCCTTCTTCATCATAACTACATAAAAAAACATTTGATTTTGTTAATTAAAATTGTTCTGTTATATCAAGTCTGTTATATCGTCGATGGAGGTGAAGATACAATATCACTTTAAAAATTTGGAATACACTAACTGTTTCCCTTTCATTTAATTATAATGTTTAAGAAATACAGTGAATAAAATATTTAGAATTAATTTTAAAAATTGGTGTATTACTTAAAACGCATAATATTAATGGAATGTTTACAGGAAAGGTTCCCGAAAAACGAACGAATTTCTCCAATATTGAAAACCGTTTTCTCACCGACTACATATTTTCTTAAAAATAAAATTCAGCCATAGTGCATAATAAAATAATACCAAAGAATGCAATAAATGTTTTTCCAACTCTGATACTTTATGAAAAATCCATTATTCAACTCAATGACCAATGATTAAACTCATGAGTTACTTAATGCATTTCGTAGAATATCTCCAGTCCATGCAGTAACGTACCAGCAAAGTTGTGTAAAACTTACATATTGGGGCAGACTATGAACAATGCAATAATGAAAGCGTGATTATTTACTGCAAATTGTTTTGGGTTGTTTTACCTCTGAATTGAAATTTTTTGCACCAATTGGCTAAATGACTGGGTCACAAGGACTCTTAGGGCTCAGAGTAGTTGGGAGGGGACCCACTGGAACAGCTGATGGGAGACAGATGGTAGCCTCCTCTGAAGGCCATCCAGTGTGTTCTTCAACGTGTACAGAGTATGGCTCTCTCTCACACGGAGCCACGGTTTAACATTCCATCCGGATGACGGCGGCCTTTCCAAGCCCATAGGTGCCCGCTACTGATCGTGGGCAGAGCGGGGAGTTGTGCGGAGATCAATCTCAACGCTGGCCCAACTGAGACCTCTAACCTGCGAATGGCAGTTTACAAGCTTGGCGCGCTACCGACTGAGCTAATCCCGCCCCCGCTCACTCCAAGACACACGAGATATTGCACGTACTGTAATTACGACATATTGGAACACGATAACAGATTGGAACACGATGTATGGGAAATAGAGCAGAATTCAGTAAAGATAGAGAGAGTTTTTGACAAGTGTAAAAATTAGCGCTTTGGTTTGGTGTTGTGCGCGTTGATAAACTATTGATATTTGAAATGGTAAGACTACTATCTTTAATACAACAGTGTCTCGTTATTTTTCGTAGAAAAGATAAATCTTTCAAAAGTGACATTTAACTAGTGAGATATGATTGATAAGATTTCTGCATATGCCTTGTTCTGTAATTCGACTTTTGAATGTTTATTCAATTAGCAACTGGTATTTCAAGTAATTAATTGAAATTTTAACGTTATTATTATCAACTTAGTGCCTTAGTTATTAAATCAGTCGATTTACTATCTGCCTCTTTATTATGAATTCACGTACGGTTGTCAAGTGTAAGAAAATACATCTTAAAAATCTGTAAGTCCCGTAGCCGAGTGTTTAGCGCGCTTGGCTACTGATCTACGGGACCTGGGTTCGAGCCCCGGGTAAGGCATGGTTGCATGTGTTGTTTTTCTGCTGAGGTCCTGCCATCCTCTCAGACCTTCTACTTTGGCATATAAACTGACAGGCTCCTGTCAGACCTCTGTGGCAAGCAGCTGCTTGAGGGGGTATTTTATTTTTTATTTTTTTAACAATATATTATTCTGAAGGATTAGTTCTTTTTACACATAAAATTACGAATAGTAAGTAAACAAGAGAGTTAAAACATTTTTCTATGCTTCAAGCAAGTAAATTTTGAATTATCTTCTGTAATTTTGAATAATAACTTCGCTATAAAGAATTTTACGCTTTTGATAACGAATTTTGTATAATTTATATGCTTCGTATTAGCAAAAATTCTTAAATTAAACCTTTATTTATCGAAGGATATTTATAGGAATAACAAAAATAAAATTTATATCAAACTATTAAAAACTATAAAAATTAAAACATTAATAATTAGTAACGTTAAATTATTCATAATAATAAATTGATATGCATTCTTATATTTTATTATTAAATTAAAAATTATGCTTTATTCATAGAGAAATAATTAAATATATGCACAAGTACTTATTTTCTCAGTCGGGAAAATAGTATTGCCGAGTTGGAAAATTTTCGTTCTCCATTCCCCCAACTTTCGTCCTTTCGCTAAGCCTCTGATTTCATTTATACTCTTTAGAAACGGCGTATTCTTTGATATGATATATCGTGAATTGCATAGTTGAAGGAGGAAAACATTGCAGCCTTTCCTAATCCAAATACAACATTCTCAAATACTTGTGCTTCTTTAAGATCGCCACGATAGAGGAGAAAAACTATCATTAAATATCTTCTTTGTCAGACAAACAACAAAATCAAATTTGCATGTAATTTATTTCCATCCTTTTCCTTATGTAATGTTCTTCTATTCTTTTTGGTTTTTCAATTTATTCAGCATCAAGGAATTCTAACGAAAGCTTCTTTATGATATTGATTTATGTATCAACGTATATTGTTTCCATTACCTTGATTTAGCAACCTATTCATATGTTAAACAAACTTTTCCTCTTTCTCAAACAAAGCATTGTTTCTTTTTAATGCCCTCTGTACCAAAGCCTTTCCTTTTGTGTTCTTACTTTTGAGGAACGTAGTCGTGCCTCACACGCGCTGGGTTACCATGGAGATGAGACAACATTATCTAGTTGCCAGGGAAATGTCATAACAATTTCCAAAATGGGTTTGTTTACTTTCTGAGAGCGGCAAATACCGCGAGCGAGTCTTCCTTCTCAAATGCACTTCGCTTAATGGAAATTTATTTATGACATCTACTATGTATTAACGATCTAAACAGAAAGTAATATCACATGTTATATTAAACTTCGTGAATCGCTGGTTGGTATGAAACAGGACCGGATCTAGGAAGGAGATGAAGGGTATTATAAGCCCCTCCGCCCCTATTTCAGAATGCTAGTAAGGATAATATAGGCAAAATATGATTAAACTAATTTATATTTCATTCATTTTCCAAGACATTTTTAAAAGCCTGCAAAACAGAAGGGGAAATGTTATAGTGGGTTGGAAATCCAGCGTGTTGTCCCCGTCGATTTTTTTCTAGATCTGAGACTGTTATGAAACGTTTGAATTTTGGCGAAGAAGTTTTTATAATGAACCAAGTATATAAATTCATTAAAAATAATAATAATTACAAGATCGATTCAAAAAAGCAATTTAACAAATAATTCTTATTAAATTATTAGATTCGTAATATTAGATAAATAGCATAAATGAGTTACTAATCATTTTCTATACATCCCCCAGTAAAGAAAATGCTTAATTCACACCCTAAGAGCAAATGTTCAACTGGTGGCCTTAATTAATTTTTGTAAAGAGTAATGTGTTATCGAACACTTTCATGCACATTATATAATGTATAATACCCACCGGTTTACAGTCATGAACTGCATCAAATTGGTGTTTACGCGTTTGATAGAAATAAACGTCGCCTACAACTAATCTTGATTTCTCGACGCCTAATCGCATTATACCTAATTTTCTGCTCCCGAGTCCACGACGAATGCACACATAGAATGTTTCTGATTACCTAAACATCAGTTTTGAAATTTATTTTTGATGAAATAAACAGTATTTGAAAACTTTAAATACACAGTATTTGAAACTGAAATCATTCTTTTGAGAATGCCAATATTTGAAGCGAATCATTTAGTCAATGAGAAAAAAACAATTTTTATTTTAATTCAACAAATTTTGAATAATATCAACAATTACTAATCACAATCATCATCGTTATCCTGAGGCAGCCTTGAGCTATGGAGGTCCAACCAGATTATGCAATTTAGTTCTCCAAACGCACCTGTCCCCTGCTACGTCTGCTGCATCTGGCCTCGGCACATCAATTCTAAAAAGGTCCTGTTTGACATTGTCTGCCCACCGCATCCTAGGTCTCCCCCTCTTTCTGAGGCCTTTAGGCACACTTTCATAACCCTATTCGCTAATCTATAATTATGCATACGGAAACATGGCCAAACCATGTTGTCCATAAAATAAATTCTTCTTAGCATTTAAATACATATATTTAACTGATAAAGTGTAAATATATGTTAAGAATCTCCATTATGTTCAATATAAACTGGAAATTTTAAAAGCAATCGTTGTAAATCAGAAAATGTTTACACGCATGAGTCTATTATCATATTCGAAATGACTGCCCAGAGAAATATATGTGAAAATGAACACAATGTCGTGATTAGGTTTTAAATATTTGAGATTAAAGTTGCATTTTACATCCGCTTGAAATTAGCACTTTAATTCTGATTTCGAACTTTCTACTGGAATTTAGTTTCCAGTTAATTAAAGGGTTTCTCAAGACCTCATAATGTATGGTAATTACTCATGAATTTTAAAGCCGACTTAATTCCGTTAAACATGGAACGAAATTGCAGTCATTAATGGTTTTCAAAAATATGTTCACAACAAACATCGAAAAGTATAAACGTTTTAGTTTTCTATAGTTTAAATAAATAAGCAACTGTTTACTATAGTTAATAGAATAAAAATATTAATACTTTCCTGTTCACAAAAATTCGAATACTCAGTTTAAGTTAGCAATATAAATAGCTTTAGTCAGTTGTACAGTATTGCAATACCTGTTCTTTTTTTTGCTGCAATACAGTTCTTTATAGTGTTCTTTGATAATTAATAATTATCTTTAATAATTCAATTTCTTTTTTTTTCCGTATGATAACACTATGGTTAAACATATAACACAGAAAATATCACAAAACATGGAAGATGGTATTTGTCACATTAGTCAAAATATTAAGACATAGATTCAAGATATATTTAATGAACAGTGAATTTTAATTTGAAACTACAAAGCGATTTGTTTCCTCAAGTGGATATGTTCAAGAAAAGTATTTCATTCTGCTCAGACAAAATGGATAAAGATTTTGGTCTGATGTAGCAAATAACAACTTAAATGAATTAAATTCAAATTCAAAGCAAAAAATTAAGTGAGTCTAATCTTCTTTTATAAAAGGAAGTAAGAGGAATAAAAGTCATATTATAAAATGATCGTCAGCAATATATGAGAAATAAAAAGATTGAAATTTGGGGTGTTCCAGAATTCAAAGATGAAAATGTCATAGATATCGTTGACATGATCTCATCGATTTTAAAAGATAAATTCGATGCCTCTGTTGTTGAAGTTGTTCACAGGATACCAATTAGAAATAAAAAGAAAGCTAGGCCTATAATTGTTCAGTTCAACTCTATGGGAATAAGAGATCTCTTGGATAAACAAGAGGAGACATAAAAGATTATTCAGTGCTAATGAAATTGATGGGAATTATGGTAATTCCAGAATTTATATAAGTGACCACCTTACTCCTGAAAATAAACAGTTATTATTTCAAGTTAACAGTGTACAATGGGAACTAGACCTTAAATTTGTGTAGATTCATGATTCTAAAATCTTTGTGCGCAAAAATGAAAAGACTAATCCGATAGTGTCACCAGCCTACAGGATTTAAAGAATTTGTATTAATGTGTTAATTTTGGTTTGAATTTAATTATCATGACTAGAATTGCTGATATAATTTATCATTCTGATATTGATAAAGATTATTTTTTGTAAAATATTAATTGATAATAATTCTGAACTGTTAATGCCTAGCAGACAGATGGATACAAATGGTTATGAATATAAATTAAGAGTTATTCATACTGAAAAAGTATATAATAAAAATCTTATAATTGGAGGGTTGAAAATATTGCAAGGTAATATTAGGAGTATACATAAAATCTTTGGTCATTTTGTAGTATATTTATATTTAAGAAAACTTCAGTCTGATGTCATTATACTAACTGAAATTTAGGTTAAGGAAAATGACTTAATTTATATAAAATTGGTGTTTACCATCAGTATTATAAATGCCGTTAGCATTTTTATTACTGCTGATTCTATTTTAATGTACCTGAAATTAGATAACATTACTAAATCTCTACTGGCATTATATAGATCTCATGAATTCCCAAGGGTAGATTTGATTGATGAGTGAAAATTGTATTAATCACTTAAATTGCAATAGCGTTATATTACGGACGGCTTTAATATTGATCTTATTAACATGGATACAGCTGTAAATAAATCAATACAAGCAACTAATTCAAATGGGTCTATTTCTACTCATGAAAGTGTCACGAGACAGATGTCAAACATTTGTTTACATCATTATTATGTAAAAAATTTTAAGCCTGAAATAGTAACCACTTGCATTATAAAAATAAATATTAGTGATTTATTTTTATTATTATTATTATTTGGTTGAATATTTTAGAGGGATAATTAAGAAAAATAAATAGTATGTGTGATTTAAATTATTAAATAGACATAGATAAACAATTGGAATTTTTGAGTTTTAAAAATTGGGAAATCATTCTTTAAAATATTGATACCAATAGCTCTTTTGATATTTTATTTTGTCTTGTTCTCCCTGCCTGCCCATGGTCAGTAGGGGACACCGATAGACTTGGAAAGGCCGCTGGGTGGGATGTTAAGAAGTGGACCCGTGTACGGAAGAGCCATACCCTTTGCACTTTAAATAACACGTCAGTTGGCCTTGGCTGAAGGCTATCATCTGTCTCCCAACAGCTGTTCCAGTGAGTCCCCTCCCCCAACCTTCTCTGAGCCTTCGTGGCCTTTGTGACTTAGCCATTTAGCCCGTTGTGTACAAAAAATGTGCCGCTCATAGGTAAAATAACTCAACCAGACTGAAGGCTAAAATATTTCTGTAATAATTTCATGAAAGTGTATTTTATCTTAAGGAATAATTAATTTTTTTAACCAAGACGTGGAATAGAAATTTTTAGTGTTGCCGCTTTAAAAACATTGCCACAGACTGATGTTAATAAACATTACCTTTAACACATAGTTAACACATATATAAAAGTTCTTTGAGAAATGAAATAAATCGTAATATATATATATCTACCGAAATTTAATATACTGCTTCAGTATACTAATTTAAATGTAATACATATGAAACCAAAAGTATTGCAATAAACTGCGATATATGTAAATACGTGGAAACGAAGTCAGTCTACTATTGGGTTAAAATTACCGACGTGGTTTTCAGAACACAAGTAGAAGAACCAATAGGAGTAAAGGAACCGGCTCTATGGTAGAAAAAGGTAAAACGGTTGCTGTCATCTCTCAATAAACAGGGTATAATCCTGAAAGACAGCATTCCCAAAAGCTTAATAAACGTATAAAGGATCTGTTAGCAGATAAAAAGAATCTTTGGGATAGTTTGACTGACAAAGCAAAGGAAACAGCTAGACAACATAACAGCAGAAAGCTGCACAAAATAGTTAACGCTATTATGTGGGAAGAAAGAGACAGGTGCACAGGGATTAAGGGATAAACATGGTAAGATTACTGAAGGGGAGGATTATTTCGTAGCTAGATGGCATGAGCATTTCAGTGATGTTCTAAACAATATGGTTAGTTCTACTTCCGTTTGTAACGATGGTAGATGCATTACTGAGTTTAATGTTGGCCCTATATCCCAGTCTGAAGTTATTTTGGAAATTTTTAAACTACATAAATTCTCAGGGGTATGCGAAATTACTATAGAAATGCTTAGAGCTGGAATTGTTTCTGTTATCACATGGCTGACTGAAATTTGAATGTCTTTCATAATAAAGATACTGTTTCTAAGAATTTTACCATAGTTATTAATAATCTCTATTTAAAAAAAAAATGTTGCTGGCAGTTCTTATGATTTTAGGAGAATAATCTACTTTCTGTTACAGGTAATGTTCTTTGCACTTTTGTGTTTAATAGAACTAAAAATTTGGTTCATGGACAACTGCGTGATGAACAGTGGGGATTCAGAAGTGGTAGGGGTTGTATAGATGAAATATTTTAAGCTAAGCAGATTTTTGAGAAATGTTTAGAGTCCCAGAAACCTGTGGTTACTAGCTTGATACATTATAAAAATGCCGTTGACTCCTAATTTGTGGTGAGATCGAGATCCTATGGCATATCTGACAAGTTAGTTTCACAACAAACTTGTCAGGTTTCACAATAAAACAACTCAAAGCAATATACGTTAGGAATAGTATATTTCAGTATTCGTAGCTGAAGGAAATTTTGGAATATAATAAATGTCAATGTTGGAGAATATGTTTAATATGTAGACATTACAATTCTAACAGAAACTAGCATCACTAAAGCTGAAAAGAGTTTATATAATATAAATAATATTGAAGTGATATCATATGGGAATGGGGAAAGAAATATCCCCATATACAGGATGTTTCAAACTGGGCTCAACCCTAAATATAAGAGAGTAGAACTAACCCGCATGTACATTTTATGCCATAATATTAGTCAGTTGACATTACTGTTAACTCAAGGTTAACAGCCTTTAGCAGTTGAAACGACCTTGTCACGCGCTAATCTCAGTCAAGTATTAATTCCTTTGTGTTGTGTTTATGTATCTTTGTGCTATGTCGTTTTCCGAAAACGAACGTGTATTTATTATTGAGACTTATTGTGCGTACAAATCTTACAAACGTGCGAGAGAGGAGTTTGAGTTTCCTCCAGTTTCCTGCAGTTCCCAAAAAGCCGACAACATCTCGTTTGATTGATATATTTAGTGACACTGGGTCTGTACAGGATCGAAAGAGTCCAGGTCGGCCATCACTGTTAACTGCTGAAGTTCTTGACGATGTGTCTCAGCTTTTAACTCGCTCACCCAGAAAATCTCTTAGAAAGTTATCTTCAAAGGTTGGACTGTCACCAGCTACTGTTTTCAGAGCTACAAAGAAGTTAAAATTTCATGCCTACCACATTGGTGTCGTTCATGAACTGAAAGAACCAGACCAGGAAAAACGTTTACGGTACTGTCGTTGGTTTCGTTCTTTTGTTGATGAAAATGGAATTGAGGTGTTGGACCGTGTTTATTTCAGTGACGAGGCTTGGTTTCACTTGGATGGATATGTGAACAGTCAAAACAGTCGAATATGGAGTAGTGAAAATCCTCACACTTTTCACGAACGACTATTACACACACGGAAAATTGGTGTTTGGTGTGCAATTTCCCATCGTCGTGTGATAGGGCCTTTATTTTTTGACTCAACTGTAACTGGTGAAGTTTATCGTGGTCTCATCCAACAGTTTATTGCACTATTGGATGTGAATGAACGAGAGTGTTGGTTTCAACAAGATGGTGCGACCGCCCATACTCCAAATGACACAATGGTCATGTTGCAGGAATTTTTTGGTGATCATTTGATTTCAAAAAAATTGTGACCCCCAAGATCCCCAGATCTTACTGCTCCAGATTTTTTTTCTTTGGGGATATCTCAAATGTGTAGTGTTTCAAAACAATCCTCATACACTTGAAGACCAACATTGAAAGAGAGACTTTAAACATAAGGAAACAAACATTACGATAGGTGGCTGCAAATGTCACGTAACGGGTACGAACCTGCATCCACGTTGCAGTAAATCAAATTCGACATCTGTTGTAAAGGCAGATATATGTCTAATTTGCATCTTTTGAAATTTGTGTTTTTTGTCAAGTTTAAATAGAAAAATACAATAGAAGGTTGCGTCCTTTTTGAAACACCCTGTATTATGGAAAGTCGATTTCAGTGGAACAATTAGAAGTTGACATAAGTTGAGTTGAAAGAGTACATGTCAAATATGAAAAAGCAATATACCTCATGTTAGCAGTTTACATGTCGCCAAGCACAGATATAAATGAATTCTTACTATATTTGCTTTTGTCATTTCTGCACCTCACTAACACCTCTCTCAGATGATTTACACCCTAACCCCTTGGACTACAAGTAGGAGCCAAGTGGCATATATGCCATAAAAATATTTAATTAACCGCCTCGCAATATTGAGGATAATTAAACGAAAAAAAACTCACAATAACATGGAAAATACTTAAATTTATTAACTAAATTTGGATATGAAAAATTAATTACCGATGTTACTTGAGAACCTGTAGCTAATCACCTTAGTCAAACTTGTATCAATCATATAATTGTTAAATTAAATAGAGCGACTTCAAATGAATCTATGATTTCGCTTAGTGATATAGCTGATCACACCTTATTGTGTCTATGTTTCGGTTCAGTGAAGTTCATTTGAAAACATACAAGAAAACAACGTTTCGGATACATCTGGATATATGATCATAAGTATATTAATAATGACATAATCTCAACAGGATGGACAAGATATAGAAACAACTCATAAAACACAAAAGAAAATATGGTGTATTTCACGTTGTGGTAACAAATTATCGTCTAACGCATAGATTCCCAACGGGGGCGATACCGCCCCCCAGTGGGCGCTGGAGCATTCCATGGGGGCGGTAGCGGATCCAAAGGCAAATGGGGGGTGTTGAGGCAGTCAAGAGGGGCGGTCAAATAAATAAATTTAATGGAATTTTCTGTGACAAACTTTTTATCTCTTCTATTCTGTGGTGTCTTCGTGGTGATTCTGGTCATCCACTACATCGTCCGTCATGTACAACTTTTCAACTGCAGCTTGGAAAATAAGTTCCCTGCTACCGCCTACTAGCGTACTGGTACGTCTGAAGTCGACTGAGATGTTCTCAATAGTTCTCTTCAAGATCACAGATTGGATATAAGCTTCAATATGTTTTCCCACTCCAAGTCGCTTTGAGTATGCTTTATGGTACGTAGTTACAATACCATCCCACGTCAGAACATAAGGTATAATATTAACATTACACTTGTGAATTAGGCTCAACTCATTAGCCAGCAGATCATACTTCCTCTTCTTTTCAACCTCTACTGTCTGAGATGTTTTTAACCTCTATTGTCCTCTACTGTCCTGATATTTTCAACCTCTACTGTCCTGAGATGTTATTCCTACTTCAATAATTGTAATCTCATTCAATACCTTTTCATGCACTACTATATCAGGCTTATTATGTTGGACATGTGTGTCCGTCCTGATAGGCAAATCAACCTTGATGCAATAATAATATAATAATAATAAATTTATTATATTTAATATTTTTTTATAATTTTTTTAATATAATAAAATACTTTGAAACAGCCAACTATGTCAAACCTTTTTGCGTCGCCTTCTAAACAAAATGATGATGGACTACGAGCCTCATATAACGTTTCATTGTTAATCGCAAAAGCAGGAAAACCACACACAATTGGCGAGGAATTAATTTTGCCGGCAGTCAAAGAGATATTAAAAACTGTTCTTCATCATAAGACACCGTCAGATATCATCAAAAAAATTCCTCTCAGTAATAATTCAATGCAAACAAGAATAGATGAATAGATGAAATGGAAAAAGACGTTGAAATATCATTTATGTGATTACTTAAAGACTTGCAAATTTTCCATTCAACTCGATGAATCAACTCTACCAAATAACGAAGCTCTACTCTTATCAAACGTACGATTTATAAAAGAAGAAAAAATTCATGAAGAGTTATTATTTGCTAAAAATTTGGAATCTGATGCAAAGGGAGGATCTATATTTAATACCATGCAAAAGTTTTTTCAAGAGAAAGAAATTCCTATTTGCAATATTTTGTCTGCTATTACTGATGGTGCTCCAGCAATGACAGGGCGTCATAAGGGTTTCATAGCGCATTTGAAACAAGCAGTACCAAATGTACTCGCTGTACATTGCATTATTCATCGTCAGCATTTGGTTGCAAAACATTTGAATGAACAAAACATCTGCATACGTCGCTCCATTACGTTATTAAAGCAATCAATAAGATTAGAAGCAATTCATTGAATGATCGATTATTTGGTAAGCTTTTTAATGAAAATGATGAAGATTACAATCGCTTGCTGCTGCACACAGAAGTACGATGGCTCTCTAAAGGTGTTTGTCAGAATCGTTTTTTCAATCTATTTGACTCGGTACTGGACTTTCTTGAAGACAGAGACGAAAAATTGCGCGAAAACCTGATTACGTCAAAAAATGACATCGCTTATTTGACAGACCTGTTTAAAATATTTCATCAAGTTAATTTACAATTGCAAGGTGATGAGTTGAATTTAATTAAAACAAAAAACGTCATAGCTGCTTTTGCGGGAAAACTTCTTCTATTCAAACGAAATCCAGGTAGAGGTGAATACAACCACTTTCCCACATTATCAGCAGTCTCTGCAAAACCGGAAGATTTACTTACTTACTGCCAACACTTGGAAGTTCGTCATGTTCATTTTACGGAGCGTTTCCAAGATATTTTAAACATGAATATACCGAGTTGGGTTTTAGATCCTTTCGCAAACACAGATACTGAAGAATCATCAAATTTGGAAGAGGAACTCTTAGAACTCACGACTAACGAAGGACTCAAAGTAAAATTCAAACATAGATACCAAGAGTTATGGTTTCAAAAATCAATACCAGTTCTCTACCCTGAATTGTGGGCAATAGTACAGAAGTTTTTAACCGCATTTCCTTCGTCCTATATGGCTGAGCGTGGATTCAGTGCAATAGCTAATTTACTGTCAAAGAAGAGGAACAGACTACACATCACTGAACGTGGCGATCTGCGATTGATGTTAACGAAATTGGAACCCGACATTAACAAATTGTTAACACTCCATCAGCCTCAACCATCTCGTTAATTTTTTTTATTTATTATTAATTTTGTGTTTATCTCATTATTTTTTATTTCTTATTGATTCTGTGTTTATTTTTAAAATTTTAATAAACAATTTTATTGTATATTTAGTTGTCGTTTTATTAATTTCTGCTTTATGATTTTTAATAGATAAATAAACAGATAAATTAGGTACAGATAATATGCAACAATATTTTAATATTTCATATAAAATTAACTATTACGGACTAGGGGGGTGTTGAAATTTTTGTTCTCTTCTAAAGGGGGCGATGGTCCAGAAAAGGTTGGGAATCACTGCTGTACACGAAGTCATTAACTATTATGGACTAGGGGGGCTTTGAAATTTTTGTTCTCTTCTAAAGGGGGCGATTGTCCAGAAAAGGTTGGGAATCACTGCTCTACACGAAGTCATTAACTATTATGGACTAGGGGGTGTTGAAATTTTTGTTCTCTTCTAAAGGGGGCGATGGTCCAGAAAAGGTTGGGAATCACTGCTGTACACGAAGTCATTAACTATTATGGACTAGGGGGGCGTTGAAATTTTTGTTCTCTTCTAAAGGGGGCGATGGTCCAGAAAAGGTTGGGAATCACTGGTCTAACGGTTGGTTCATTAGTTATAGAGCACTTAAAGTTTACGCCTTTTTAAAACTACATATATTGAAATCTGGGAGGGAAACAACTAATAAAATTTCTAACAATTACTGTGATACTAACAAAAAGTGTATTACTCAAGATATCATTGATTTAATGGAATGCAGAGATAAAGCATGGATAAAATGCAAAAAAAAAACATAAGGAAAGCATCATTGAAAAATTATTACGAAGAGCGATGCAACCTAGTTTCAACAAAAATAAGCAATGATAAACAAAATTATTATAAAGAATAGTTTGCCTAAAAAGGAATGATGTGAAACAAACTTGGGATTTAATTTATTAGGGGCTGGGAGACAAAAGTACAAATTCTGTTATCGAAGCTATTATACAAAAAATGCCACAATATATAACAATCATTCAAAACGCACATAAATTCAATAACAAACTATAACGTATTGATCACTAAAAACGAGATAATAATCAGATAACAATTTCCAACAAATTTCCTTTTTCAAAGAGTCATTCAATTTTTTTATCTCAGCGGAAAGAGCTGAAATTGTGAACATAATTAAGACTTTAAATAACAACAAACCACCTGGATATGATAATATATAAATTAATCATATTAAAGTGATAGTGAAGTTTTGGCAGATATAATTAAAGTAATAGTTAATCAAGCATATTAACAGGAATATATCCAATATAATAATATCCAATTGAAATGAAATCTGCAATTTTAAGACCAATATTTAAATGAGGAGAAAAATTTGTAGCCACTTATTATTGGCCAATGCGATCTTATCAGTAATACACAAAATGCTTAAAAATATATGTATGGTATTATATATAACTTTTTAAAAACTCAATATAATCAGAGGAAAACCAATATGGGTTTAAAAAGGCAAAATAAAATTATTAATCAAATTTACTGATATTGTTTATTCGACTTTAAACCAGGGTGACAAAATGTTGGAAATGATTTTGGGTTTGCAGAAAGTTTTTAATACTTTCTATCATGACATTCTTTTAAAAAAACTACAGAATTGTGGAATAAGAGAAACTGTTCTCCCTTATTCTAATGCTATGTAACTAAAATAAAAGACATATTACAGTTTTTCACCTGTTAAGTGTGGTGTTCCTCAAGGATCTATTTTGAGTCTTTTGTTTCTGATTTATATCAATGACATTGTAAACTCAAAATTTAATAGTATGTTTATTTTTTGATGACAGTATTGTTTTCATTAATGAAATTTATATTTGTTTTAATTCTAATTTTTGTTGACAGTATTAGTTTTTTTTATCGATGAATAAACTGTACAATCGATAAAAGAAAATCTAAATAATGCTGGCTATCAACAATAAAATTTACTTAAACAACAAGAAAACAAAATGGATGATATTTCATGCACCTGGATATAAAATAAACATTAACCTAATAATCAAAGCACAAAATAAACTGTAAAAAAAAGAATCAGACAACACTCGCGGTTGCAGATTGTAGATTCTGTGAACACATTTCAATGGAACACTCATATAGAAAAGATTTGAAATGCCTTAGGGCTGTATACACTGAAGATGAAAAAATGTTGATATATATATTAGATATTAAAAGACATTTGATGTTTTACAAATCAGTATATGAGTTACTATTAAGTTTAGCTATTGCCATCCAGAGTACATCAAGTGTAACGAATATGAAAAACATACAATCGTCAATAGCTAAATATTCAAGTCCTTTTAAAGATAGTACAACTCTAACTACACCTTAAAGACTGTTTAAATATATGAGGATCTTACCGAAATCTATATAAATATGATATATTATATTGAGCAATTTTTTGATAATGCATATAAAACAATACGGCTACATGATAAAAGCACTAGATCAAAACAAAAAAAAATATAATTTCCTCTCCACGGTACATCACGTGTAACGAACATGAACAACATACAACACATTTAGTCACCAATATCTAAATATTCAATTCCTTTTAAAGGTAGTACAACTCCTCAAAGACGGTTTGCTGGAGATCTGACCAAAACGTATATAAATGCAATATTATATTCAACAATTGTTTTGATAATAAATATAAAAAAATACTACTACATGATAAAAGCACTAGATCAAAGCAAAAAAATAGTATCACTTACTATCTTTTATCTATACTCATCTTTAATCATTACTCATTATGGTAAATGATTGAGCAACTATGAAGTCCCATGCATTTTCAATCCTTTACCTAGAGAATTATAATCTCAATCACAGAGTCAAATAAAATTGGAGCTGAAAAACGTTTTAAATAAGTGAACTAACACACTGAAATATAGTATCTATCATTAAGAAAATGAGCCACATTTCTTTCAATAAGGAAATCTAATATATATGCATTTAAAATTGGATGTTTGCTATACATCTGACTGTAATTGTAATTAGATAAGTAGAAGTCATATAAGAAGGTTCACAAAATAAGTAAATGTAACTTTCTCTCCTGCAGAAAAGCTTTTAGCTTTGAAGGTGATACTACAACTATGAATATCTAATTTGAATCATAATTGCCGGAATGAAGTGTTCATATTTTAAAAAATAATGAAAACTCTCTAATAACACAGAATTCAGTGTGAGAGTTGTTAAGCCTGTAGCCATGGATTTAGTAGCATTGTTACTGGAGTTCCAGAAGGGTGTATTTGTCTCTTTGTTTAGTTTGTTATTAATTATGCTATGCAAAATTGACTGCAACGTGGATATTGATGTCATAAATTGCGTATACATTTGGAAATTTTTTATTTAGATTATGCCGATGATTTGGTTTTGTTGGCTAATTAAAGTTGATGAGTTGAACTCTTTTATTAGAGCTGTTGATGAGATTGGTAGTAGAGTAGGTTTGATGACAAACAGATAAAACTAACGTGATAAAAATTGGCCAGTCAGATGGTGTTTCAGTTGCTTTGAGTAGTTACAACCACTCAAAGCAACTGAAGCACCATCTGATTCACCAAGATAATGAAACTGAGACCTTGTAAAACTGTCTCAGTTTAATTATTTCGGGAGCTTTTCAACAGACACTGCCGATATGCAGCGTGAGATAAACAGAATATGAATCACTTCTACGACTTTTAAGAATCTATGGGAAGTGTGGGAAAATAGAGATATACACCTAAAGATAAATTAGGCTGTTTAATAATTTGGTTCCCTCTAGTATCTGTTACGATAGTGAAATTTGGACCTTTGTAAACAAGATACGGTAACAAGAAACTTGATGCCTTTAATTGTAGATGCTTACAAAGTACTTTGGGCATTAGGTGGTTTGCCTTTGTAAGAATCAAGTATTTGAAGTTAGAAGAAAGAGTCAGCAATCTCCTTTGAGCAACATATTGTGCAGAGGGAGACTGCTTTGGTTTGGCCATGTTAACCATATGCATACATTCATATTTGGCGGAAGGGTTATTAAAAGTGAGGCTAAAGGACCCAAGAAACTGCACAGAGTTTTTTTTATGTATATATGCCTCGAATTATCCCTAGGGACAGATTTTTCAAACCTCTACCATTGCTGCATCGCAGTTAGGATTAACGTTTTTCCTCCTTCACATCCTCCCTCAGGAGGATGTCAATAAATGCATCATATATCTAATACATGATATATGATGCATTTATTGACCAGTATTTAATCTGTAGCCTGTAAACGTAAATGATATTTTTCTATAAATCTTTTGCAATTTAAAACCAATTACTAACTTATATCGGTTCATCTATTGTTACAAACTTAAAGCAATTACTTTCATTCGAGGAAAACACCGTTTGTTCTCCGCCGAATCTCAATAGCATCGACTTCTTCACCCTTGCGAGACTCTATTTTGTTTCCTCCAAATCCCACATTTTTCTCCTGAGACAACTTTGCTCTAACTGTTCTTTTCTACACTATTTTCATTAGAGCATTAACGAGCACGGAAATGACCTTAGCGTGAGATTCCCATCTATTGTATTTGGACTACTCCACATGTAACCCGATTTAGATTGGAGTTTTGAGTAATTGATCATTTAATTCATTTTGGGTTGAACTGATTTTTTTCTTTTACGGAAAAGGTTAATCAGAGATAAATTAAATTAATCAATCTGACACCATTTAAAATGAGGTCATAATAGTAAGCACCAAACCTTGTTTTTTATGGTTTTCATATCAAAAGATATTAACACTCTTGTATGGACTTAAAGAGCTACAGTTTGAACGGGAAATTCTGTTAATTTCTCTTAGGAGACTATCTTCCATATCCACTACGACTTATCTTTCGGTCAACTTAATATTTTCTTGGCCACGGAAAACTTTTATTATTGTTTTGAACACTGGAGATAGATTTGAATTTGTCATCACCACTAAACAAAATGCTTCCCGTTTTCTCACTTCAGTTTCAGTTAAATATGAATAACATTGAAGCATATCTATAACGCATATTTTTTATCCAAAAACTCAAATTGTTGCATAACGGAATCATGTTATTCGATTAATTCTTTGTATGAGGAGATGACTCAATAGTGTTTAACTGTCTGTGGTACGGACGGCCAAACTTCTTTATATCAAAGGGCTGTGTTCTTTATATCATTATATAAAAAAGTTCTAGGTAAAATTGTCTTGAAACTGTCCTGGTTGTTTTACCTCTGTGAAGAACTTTTCTGTACACAATGGACTAAATGACAGCTCACGAGGATCCCAAAATCTCAGGGTTGTATAACGAAAGTGAAACCATTAAGCATCTATTAGGTTCCAAATGGTAACCTTTCATCAAGATCATCTAGCTGGTATAACATGCACACGGTGACCATCTAGCTGGTATAACATGCACAGGGTGACCATCTAGCTGCTATAACATGCATAGGATGACCATCTAGCTGATAAAACATCATATGGTGACTAACTAGGTAGTAAAACATCACAGGGTGACCATCTAGCTGGTATAACATGCACAGGATGTTGCTATCCTATGCAGGGGGCCACAGTTTATCGTCTTATCCGATAGATGGCGACCAATCGGTGCGCTAAGGTAAGGTTTAGTGTAGATAAATCTTAAAATTAGCACCATTGGGACTTCGACCTGAGAACTGCAGATCAAGAGTGTAGCTATCTACCATGCTAACATTTCTGAAAGTGTACGTTGTTTATTGTAAGAGATATCAATATAAATAAAACACCAAACTTCAGATGTTTCAGTCTCCTCCTCTGGCGGCCTCAACCACTGCCAGTTTTTATGAGCTTTGTGACAGAGAAATTGACGATGAATTGGGTTGTACCTGTGAGGGGAAATGTTTTGCCCTCACAAGTACAATCCAATTCATCGTCAAATTAACGAAGTCACAAAGACTCCAAAAGCTCAGAGAACGTTGGAATATAGGATACGCTGCACATCTCTTATGAGACAGAGGGAAACCTTTTCTTATGGCCATTCAGCGAGTTATTTAACGCTCACAAAGTATTGATTTCCTGGAGTCACGGCTTAACGTGCCATCCGATGGACGGTGACCATTGAAAGATGAAGATGGAGAAGAGATTTCAAGAGAAATAGAAATAACTGAAATAAGGATAAAAACAGATAGTATAAATATGTACATAACCAACAGACCTAACTATAATGAGATCATGGTTATTTTACCTTAGAGATAGTGAGAAATGCAATGTCCCAAAGACAGAGAAGTGAATATTCTAAAGATTCAAATTTGAGGTGCAAATTATCATTTTGTAGGAGACAAACAAATCACTGATGCTCAACGAAATCCCGAGTAGTTGAGTTCGGAGGAAATGTATCACAGAAAAAAGAACCAGCAGTTGAATTTCTCCCCATTTCCTTTCGTCAGGGCTCAATCGGACATTGGCATGTGTGTTTTGAAACAAGGCGAAGATGCAAATCCCAAATTGTAGAGAATACCAGTAGAGTGTCAAAAGTGAAGCATGTATCATACGGAAGTTTATTTCTATTTTACTCCAAATGAAGCTTCACAGAATTTCTCACAAAAATAACCAAAATTAATTAGAGTGTCATTTAGCGTTAAATAAAGAAAAATTTTGAAACAATATTGGAAAAGATGCAAAACTCAAATTCGTACTAATATGGCAAATAATGTTTGCTGGTTGCTTCTCTTGTTCTCTGGTAAATAACATTTTTGAACAATATAGAAATTTACATTGCAAAAAATATAATTTTCAAACGTTTTCTTATTCAGTTTGTGTTTCGTAAAATAAAAGTAATTTTAATACATTTAATCATTTCAACATATTTATTTGCATTATGTTATGGCATAATGTTGCTTCTAGATAAAGTAACTATAAAATAATTTATAGTTTAAATTTAAAAAATAATTCTGAAAAACTCTATAAAAGCTAAGAAGTATTAGTTCATTGTAAGCGAAATACATCGTAGAATTAGGCCAAAAAACTTTGAGTCATCTTTGCATAATGCACGCAATAAATGGTTCATGTGTTTGCTGTAGGAAATTGGATATAGTTGTTCGTATCTTTCGAAAAGCAATTTATAAATTCATTTGAACTCAGTAATCATGAAGTTTTAATGATTATAATTAATTTAGGGGAAGGGTTTGAAAGCAATAATCAATTTAATTACTCACACAGTTCAATAATCAATTTAATTACTCACGCAAGGTTCGACGCCTTAAATCTTTATAATTCTCGATATTTCAATAAATCCTTCTTCCAAGTAATAAAAATACATCATCAGATTTAACGTCTTTCATACAAAAAGCGAATTTTAATGCTGAAAAACAATTCTCCGCAGAAACTGCAGTAATTTATCTTAACAACAATGATGCTCTGTAACGTTAAGATGAGTTTATTTACTAGAGCACGGAAAATAATCTTGGAAAGAAATCCATAAGATCGTAACTCAGATACCGAAAACGTAAAGCACACTTAAGAATATTTATGAAGACTGCAGATGCATTTGATGATATACAAAGAGAACGGATAAATGAAGCTATAGAAACAATATGCTTTTCTGTTTGCAAGTTTAAAGGTTTTTTTTTTTTCACTTTGACACTTAAACATGCAACTATGAGCTTTCCTGGCTTGAAATGATTCTTTCTCATACTCACAGTTGAATGAGCGGACTCGTAGATAAATGGTGCGATCTCCTCCATAGCAACGTGAAAGTAGTAATAACTTGTAAAACTAGAAGCTGAAGTTTCTTTGCGTTGTCATCTTCATGTAGAAGGATTCTATCTCTAGGGAAACCTTGCAGGATGTTTATAATGAGACTTGGACGAAGGAGAAGGCTGCACGGAGAGGGGTAACTGAGCCCGTTATGATCATCATAAATTGTTGTGTTTGAAGATAACGCTCAGGGAATATCCTAACTTATATCTGCAGTCTCTTTCATCTTGTAAAATTCATGGATATCATGTTTCCAGTGGCCCAAACCATTTCCTCTTTCGTTCAAATAGGATGTCTGGTGCGAAGTTAAAGAAGAAATGATGTGCGAGACACATCACGACCTGAAAATATAATTTTTCTCATCTGATTTACTCGTATGATCTGGTGTTCAGAAGCATGTAAAAGAAGAGAGGAATATTTCCTGAGGAACATAAGCTCTAATCCTATACCATATGCGATAAAAATGATCCTTATCCTAGAAATAAAAACAAAACACGATTTAAAAGTCTTCCAGCATAACATGATGCAGATTTCGTGCACAAAAAATGCATAGTGGCGGTTTTTAATTGTGTGATTTTTTAAAAACATTTAGCTGAAATTTCTCTCCCATATTTTTCCATGTATTAAAATATTTGCAGTTAAAATTATTCAAAACACTTCTCCAAGATGTAAAAATTGTGAAATGAAAATATTTGGAAATAATTAGCTTCGAATAAATGTCCTTACGTAAAATATCACTGTCATTTAAAACGCAATACCCTAAACCTAATTTGAACTGAAAGATCATATTTTGTTTAGATGATGCAGGTAAATAATATATGCATTCTTTTTTAAAATTATTTCATATGTATCTGACTGCATATGAGCAAATGTAATAACAGTACTTTCCTCAATTTTCCAGACTTTCCATTTCCATTTTCCATTTTCACTAATCTTTTTTCATTATATATTGTTACGAATTTGTGAAATTTATAGACTAGCATAGGAATGAAAACACTGTTCAGAATCAATTGCTTTACCGTAACAAATATTTACGTCCTTACATTAGAAAATATGAATTATATAATTGTAAGTTAATTAATACCTGAAGATCACGACAATTTGAACCCTTTTCTTTTCATCTGTTAAATTCAATTTCTTTGACATTTGCTGCATTACCAGCACTGATTTCATTAATTTGCATCAATTTTATTCCTTGTAATACTTGAGAGTTATTCTATTGGTTATATAAACGTCTCATCACTAGTCACACTAGTAATTCTTTTAACACAAAACGTTTGTTTCTTCTATTTAGCGAGTCCAGTTAAAACACTCACGAAACTTGAATTTGCATTTTGAATTGTTTCTACGTGAAAGAAACTAAACTATTTCCACGTTCTATGTTCTGTTAGATATTATGAGGGACATGATATGTTTCTTGCATATTTCTTTAAGTAATGATAATGCTTACAGTTATGATCAGCACTTGTTTTTTACGGAATGGTGCAGTTAAACAATAATTATCATTTTCAATTTTTTAAAACATCATGTTGAAAGTGGGCAATGTTATTTGACTTGGCTCAGTCTTTTTTTGTCATGTATGAAACCATGAAAATGACATAAAAATAATAATTTCATGAGCAGTGTATCAAAACAAAATACATGAAGTTAAGTACACTTTATTAATGGGGCGGGGGTGGCTCAGTCAGTAGCGCGCCAGGCTCGTAATCTGTAATTCCCAGGTTCCAGTCCCAGCTGGGTCAGTGTTAAGATTTATCTCCGCAAAATTCTGCGCGCTGCCCACGGTCAGTAGCGGACACCGATGGGCTTGGAAAGGCCGCCGTCCATCGGATGGAACGTTAAGCCGTGGCCCCGTGTGCGGGAGAGCCATACCCTGTGCACGTTAAAGAACACGCTGGATGGCCTTGACGGGAGGCTACCATCTGTCTCCCAACAGCTGTTCCAGTGGGTCCCCTCTCCCAACGTTCTCTGAGCCTTCGGGGTCCATGTGACCTGGGCATTTAGCCCATGGCGTGCAAAAAAGTGCCGCTCAGAGGTAAAACAACCCAACCTACCCAACACTTTATTAATCAAGTATTAATTGTGTACTTACAGTCAGGTGAATTTTTTCCATTCGAAATGTCTCTTATCAAAGTGGAAAAAAATGAAAACGAAGGAAAATCAAAATCTTAAACTACATTTAAATTAAAGGTTATTGGAAATGGTGGGAAAATATTAAAATGCCATAAAGAAATGTTGCTGGGCATTATTTGAAAAAAAAAGCAGTTCGTAGAGCAGTGGTTTATAAGCTTTATTCGACTGTGGATCCAAATTTTTAGTGCGTAATTAAAACTTATATCCAAACATTCGTTTTCTATTACTTGAAACGTTTCAAATCGCCTACCTGGAAGGAAATAAGTCATGAGGCGAAAGTGGTAGTTGGAAGAAGCTAGGTCCGGACTATACGCTGGGTGAAGAGGAAGCTCAAATGACAGTTCTCGAAGTTTTTCTTTGGTCCGAAATGTGGTGTGCGGTTTTGTGTTGTCTTGTTCGAACAGTAACTGATTCTGTTTACCACTCCTGGTAGCGTTAAAGAATCACAGTGTGAAAAGTAGCGATACATGATAGAACCAAATTAACAAATAAAAAAAATAGAACGTATTCAATCCTCAATAACTAAAAATATTGTACCAATTAAAGACCGTATACATCTAACCACAGCCCAAAATGATTTCTTTACTTAGTTATTTTACCTTACCAGAGCATACAAAAGTATAATATAATTATATGTAATATTGTTTCACAGAAGACATAAAATAAAAGTTCAACATGACAGAAACATAAGATTTAAAAAAAGAAAATTCAATTATCGAACTTTAGAAATAACTATGGATAGCACGTAACTGAGTACAAAATTCCACATATTTATTTTCAGTCTCTTACCTAGGGAACTGCTAGCCGTAAGTTCGCTTAGAGAATTAAACGTGTATTAAGTAGATTTTTAAAAATGAATTAGAAAGTTATAATTAACACATACTAACAATATATGTAGTGTGAAAAGGTGAATATAAATATCATAAGGTGATTACGAAATATTCGGAATGAAAAATGGCGGGGATAAATTATAGCAAAGAGAGCAAATTATTCAGTGTTGAAGTTTTCAACTTAAACAGCAAAATATTACAATAAAAGTCTGAAAATCAGGACAACCTGAGAATCCGGCTTTTTTAAAATACTAGCAAAGTTTTGTGAGTTTCGCGGTCTGTTATTTTTCTGCGTAATAGAGAATTATGGTTGAAGCGCCAATGGCGCTTTGTGGCAACTCTATTTTTCATCTACGTTTATTCACGATTTTGAAACATATAAGTTAGTCGATCTGTGGCAACGCTAAATACTGTAATGTATTATTTGCTGTCCTACTGCTTTCATTTACATATTCATCCTACACTTACGATTTGCAAAATTTAATTAATCCCATAATAATGGCTCCAAAAGTAGACAGAGTTCGTGGTATTAAAAGAAAGAAAATCACCTTAAAACTGAGTGAAATACTTGAAATTCTACCAAAAGAACAAGTGTTCCATCCGCAAGTAGTGCACCAGATGCACATGAAATCGTCAAAATAAAGGAATAATTTATTATAGTTTTTTAATAAAAACGTTCTTTTGTGAATGATCTCCAGAATAAATTTGTACTGTATTATTTCGTAGTAAAAATACTATCATGATTTACTAGTTTACTTTTTCTCCATCGCTCCTTAAATTTGAATGTCAAAGTTACTCCTGAGAATCCGGAAATCCAGAAATCCGGACCATTCCAATCACCGAGCAGTCAGGATTTTCGGACTCTTACTCTATAATAAATGCAACAATATGTAACGGTATCAAAATTAGAGGACAAAGACAAAAAGAAGGTGTCAATGTATTATTCCCTCCTGCAGATAAGATGTCAGTTTTGCGAAACATCTGCAAATAGAAATGATTTATTTATAATTCTTTGAAAATAAATAAATAATATAAAATAAAAAATACACGCGGTCCGGTTGTGTGGAGAAGAGGCTGGCATTGATGTTAACTCCATCGAGAACCAGTTCGAAGTGCACTATACCCTCAAAATTCTACCAAACACAAAATATTGCCTTCGTTTCGAATCGACCCTTCTTCGGGACAGAAAGTGAGGTCAAGTTACTGCTTTTAGGTGTTCGGATTGTTGAAAAATATAAATTATTCATCGTACGTAAAACAATTCAATTAATGGGAGTCGCGTGGATTAGCACGGAGTTTCCCCGCGGACTTTGTATCACTGTCATGATTTATTCCATGCCAAGGGGTTACACTAAAGACAATATACAGGTAATTTTTCATACTAGTTTAAATGTTCAAGTGTCTTGATGCCCCAGTACATTAGGAACATTAGAAATATCAGCAGCAATACCAAAATACAAGCATGTTTACAGAAATCGCATAATTATTTTACTTGCATAAAATGCCAACAAGCAGCATAGGAGAAAACAAACATATGATATGAAAGTGAATATTAGAGTGAACGTAAAGTAAATAAGGAATTTATAAAATTTATGATTAAGATGTAATGTCAAGATCATTACATCAGGAAAAAAGTAAAATTTAAGAACAACAGCAGAAAGTAACATTAGATGATTGAACAACAGGGAAAAAAAGGTTTGAGAATAATCCAGAAAAAGAGCTAAGGATGTTGTTTTTCATAGGGGAGGCGATATGAGTCAGAGGGGAGGATATCACATTGCAATGATATACACTTGAGCTCAAAATTAAAGGATAATCGATAAAAACTTATATAACTGCAGATATATGTAAAATAATGCACTGAAAATGGGCGAACATGGAAAATACGCTACGTGGAAAATTATCCCGCATTTAGATTTGCCGCACCTAACCGGAATATGCAAATTGGGAATGCGCTATAAAGACGCGAGTTTACTCGCAGCTTGTAGTTGTTCTAGGCAACTCTTGCTTTCGCTTCAGTGGCACTTATTTCAGCTGTGCAGAGCGATTGGAAGGATGAAAGCAGGTCAGTTCCAGATGAAAGTTCCAGACCATTGAATGTTCCACAAAATGTGTGCAGATATTAAGAAATTAACTCTCTGCCTCTCAAGACTCTGGAGACAGTTTCAACAGACAGGAGATGTTCATCTTCGACCAAAGCAAGGCCGTCCCAGAGCCGCAACTGCTGTAGACGATCGCTATATGACTCTTACTTCCTAATTCACAACATCATTGTAGCAAACGGAATCAAACGGAGCCAGACGGAAGAGTGATGACCGCTAAGCAACTGTCTTTGGAGCTTGCAGCAGCTACAAGAACGTGGGTTTCAAGACATACTGTTTACAGCAGACTTCGTGAGCAATTCCTTTATGAGAAGAGACCTCTCATTTGTGTCCCTCTGACTCCCGCCACCCGGAGAGCTGGAGAGAACCAAAGACTCGAAACAGTATATCGAACATCAGAGAAAGGGACAACTCTGGTGGTCGTGGCATGATTGTTGAGGCAGGAATCATGACGCACGGGCGTACAGACCTGCACATCTTTCCAAGTGGCTATGCTACTGCCCTTGTGGTACAGAGACGAGCTCCTGAATTCAAATTTCTAGGGCCAGATTTTATCTTATAGATGATAACACCTGCCCTCATCAAGTTCATGTGGTCGACAATTTCCTGGAAGAGGAAGATATCCTCCAAATGGAGTGATCACCCAGATCTCCTCACCTCAATCCCATTGAGCATGTATGGGATACTCTAGAGAGACGCATTAGAGCTCTCCGGCCCCCTCCTAGAATATTCACGAACTCCGAACAGCACTTGGCGAGGATTAGTCATTAATCCCTCATGACCTCATCAATACCCTCATAAACAGTATGAGGAGTCGTTGCTTGAGCTGCATGGCTGTCAGGGGTGATCATACTCCTTTTATCATACCGCATGTCGTACGTACGTAACAGACTTTAAGTATTGTTCCATGGACTTCTCCTTCATGTCAATTGTACGATTATGTAACAATACATTATGTTATTATTACATTTACGTTACATTACATTTATAATGTAACAATAAACCTCTTACCAAATTTTATTGCATTCCCTTAAAAATACTTCACGTTACATACGAATTTATGTATTTTCCTTTAATTTTGAGCACCATTGTAATTTTTGAATTTTATTTTAGAATTTATAGAAATGTTCTAGCTTAGTCGAGAGTTCCAAGTTAAGGTTGCCTGAAAAGCAAAAGAAATTTTAGCCTTGTTAGCTTTGAAAATTCTGTAAATAGAAAACATTTTATTTCAGAGCGAAGGATATGGTGATGTGGTAATCGCATATAAGGTGTAAGAAATCGAATGAAGTGGGCGAGACTTATTATAAATAGTGTCGTGAATTAGGAAAATAAATTGCGGCCTTCTCCTGGATTCAAAAGTGGGAATTTAAAAGTTAGAACGAATATTAGTAAGTGTTATAGATTCTGGTTCGTTAAAAGAGATTTTGAGAGCTTTATTTCGAAATTTTTTCTAAGTTACAAGAATTTTATTTTGTTAATACCAAAACGAATGGAACAACAGTATTCGAAATTCGATGAAATATAAATTTTGTAGACATTGGATCATAGGACGATGTATAATTTCGAATGTCATCCCATGTAAGTTCTTTTAGAAGCTGACGGTTTTCTTAATATGAAGTTCAAAGTGTAGATTATTATCTATAGCCATACCTAAATACTTGACAGAAGTGAAAACTTCAATATGGTGTGTTATTAATTTTAGCGTTTATGTCAGGCAGGAGAAAATTTGAAGTTGAAAGAAAAAGCAATATTATTTTTCTTGGTATCGACAGTGAATTCATATTCAAAATACCAATAAAGAGAATTATGAATATTATTTTCTATTTCTTATTTTAGAGAAGTGAAAGAACTTGAGGTAAAAGGAGGAAGACAGTCATATGCGTACATAAAAATATTGCAATTAGTGGTGGATTCTGGGAGATCATTAGCAAAAAAGATTAAATAGAAGCTGGCTAAGAATGGTTCCTTGGGGTACGCCTCAATGAAATTTAAGAGGTGCAAAGGTCTTTTTAGTGCTTAATTTAATTCGGATAACACGGCGTTGAGACAATTTTTAAACCAAGAAAGAGATTAGAGAGATTGATTAAAATTACAGTTGAGTTTTTGCAAAATACGTTTGTGTTCAACTGAATCAAATGCTTCTGAGATATCAAGAGGAACCAATTAGTGAAATGTTTTCTCTTTCATGTGTAAAGCCATTCTCCATTGATTAAGAAGAAGCGTCATGAGAGTTTCAGTTGATTGATTTTTTCCTAAATCGTATTGTCTGCAAGAAAGCAAATTGAATTTTTCAGCAAAAGTCGATAATTGAGTCTCGACGACGTTTTCTAAAATTTTGCTTAAAGCACGTGTAACTGAAACAAGACGAAAATGAAGAGGGTTACAAATATTTGAAGTTAGAGGTATAGGTGAGATGATGGTTTCTTTCCATGGAGCTGGGAATTCATTAGAATTAAATGAGCAATTAATTTGATCTCAAAAGGGGTGCACAAATTAAAGGGAAATGATTTTTGGAATAAAGACAGGGATTTTATCTGGCCCAGTGCTGATAGTGTTTCTAGCTGAATTTATAAGGTTAAAAACTTCAATTTCAGTAACATTTTTTAACTTAAAGGTTTTCAGATTATTAAATTATTTATTGGAATAGGACGATGAATCATTTGCGTTGATATGGTTTTCTGTAGAGGTCCAGGATTGACAGAATACGCTATTCAAAACATTAGCCATGCTTTTAGGATCATAGAAGGTATTGTCATCACAAATTATCTAATTCGTTTTATTGTATGGTTTCTATTATTATGCAATTATATGGCGGTAGAGTTTCTAGAGTTACCAGCAATGGAATCAGAAATTCGAAATATTTCATTACGTTTGGATTGATAACGAAAAGCCGATTAAGAAACTATAAGCATATGAAATTTTTCATAGTACGAAATTAATGAAGCTCACTACAGTGATATTGATTTGTAGCAACTAGGCAAGTGTGAAAATAATCACCCATTCGCCTCTTGGACTCGAAATCTTTTAGTTACGCGCCAGTTGCTCTAGCATTTGAGCCAAGGCGCGGGCAATTCACACGCGCTTAAGAAAGGTTGCGATGGTTGCACTGTGAAGCTTTGACCATGTGATTCTAAGTGTCGGGGGGGGGGGGGGGGGGGGCTCACGTGCTATTTTTACCAACGAGAACCAAGCTTTTATAACCACATTGCAAGTAATATACTTCCGGTTATTCAGATGCTCAGTACCGAAGCTTTGAATGGAAATAACTTCTCCGCTGTAAGTGGTCAACCAATTTGATAGGAAGGAATAATGGCAATGCGATATAATGAATAAATATGTATAATAATAATAATATATGAACATAATGATACAATGAATAAAGGGAAATGTGTAAAAATCCAATCCGTCTTCAGCAGATATTAATTCCCCAAGACTTAGTTCAAATGTTAGAGCAATTGGCGCCTAACCAAGAGATTTCGAGTGTCAGGGAGGCGGATGGGGAATTTTTTTCATACTTGCATAATCACTATTTTTAACTGTTGTCAAAATTACGGAAAGTTTTATTAGTTCTCCCAAGTGTATTGATGATCAGGTTGATATAGCATTCCGAAAGTATTTAGTTTTTAATGAGATCATTCTTAGAAGTTCTTTTGTAATCTATGGCTTACGAGAAGGGCGAACTCTGAAAGTTATATAAGAAGAGTTTGAGACATATTTAAAGTTTGGAATACTCAGAGTTATGTTTTAGAACATTTGTATTCAAGTCGCTAATTAAAAGGAAACGTAACATTCTTAGAATAACTGAAAGTATATTACTTGCAATGTGGTTATAAAAGCTTGGTTTTCACTGGTAAAAATAGCACGTGAGTACACCGACACTTAGATCACTGCAAGGGAATCTTTCCAAAATTGACTACAATGAATTATAAAATTTTAAATATTTTTGCCGGAGGACAGTAGGAGCATAATTTTACAACGATTGTCGGGGCTTGCCGTTGCGACTAACACCAACCCAATGACTATTCCCAATGCCATTCAAGGAAATGTTAATCTTTCATTTTCATTGTAAATTTGAATGACACGATCATAAGTAGAAATGTCTTCTTTGAGTACAAAAAAACCTAAGTGACTTTGTCCTTTGGGAATTTTCAGGTTCATTGCCCTTTAACGAAATCTCCGAATTTAGTTCATTTATTTTTTTTTCTTAAGTTGTTTCCTTAGTTCATGTTTGGTAACCGTGGTAAACCCAACAGTTATTTTGCTTTCTTGAAGAATGACTTCAGTGAGCAACGATACAATAGACTGAATGGAGTGTTAGGTTTTAAGACAATTATCAACACATTTGGGGGCCGATGCCAACAGATCGTAGTCCGAAAGCGACAAATCATCCCCATGGACAAAGGGGGGGAGGGGCTTGGAAAGCTTCTGCTACCCACTGGTAAACGTAATCCTTTATTAGACAGAGCTGCACGCTTTTGCGAAGTCGCCATCTTGCTCTTAGGAGCCATAATCTTACAATGCAATAAAGACTAAAGTACATAAAGACTAGTTTGGATTGGATTGGATTGTTTTACCTCTGAGCGGCACTTTTTTGCACACCATGGGCTAAATGGCCAGGTCACATGGACCCCGAAGGCTCAGAGAAGGTTGAGGGAGGGGCCCACTGGAACAGCTGTTGGGAGACAGATGGTAGCCTCCCGTCAAGGCCATCCAGCGTGTTCTTTAACGTGCACAGGGTATGGCTCTCCCGCACACGGGGCCACGGCTTAACGTCCCATCCGACGGACGGCGGCTTTTTCAAGGCAATCGGTGTCCCCTACTGACCGTGGGCAGGGCGGGGAAATACATAAAGACTAGTGTACTGGAGACAATTGAAATAGAGTCACCGAGCTTTAGGATAAAGAATACAGATTTGCAAGACAGCGATAACAGCTAATTTGTTTGCAGCATTGGTTCCAATCCTTTAGGGAGGGGGAAATTATTGCAGGGGCTTTCGCGAATTCATGTCAGCGTTATAGTCATTTTGAACTTTATTGAGCTTCGATAAATCATGCAGCGTGAATGATTGGTTTTATGTCGGCAATATAAAATTATCGATGTTTCATTTGTGCGTAATAGGAAAAACAATTTCTGGTATTTTGTAATGAAATATTATTTTTCCTTTTGACGAGACACCGCTATTGCAATGGGACGTATGATTGTATACTGTCAGATTTCATGAAGTGATAAATTTGCTTTCTCCTTAATAGCAATGCTTCAGGTCTGAATGACAATGTTCTCTGTCATCTTCGTAAATTTTAAATATTTTTTAAACAAAGTTAGGGTATATTGTTACATGCTTGATAATAGTTGCTTGGGAAGGTTTGTGATTACGGCATTATACACTGAGGTGCTATTGAATTGGGGATAGGAGACGTTATCCAAGTTCAGTACCGCAAGTCCCAGAATTGCGCACATGCGAGGCTGAAACTCTGGTCATATATAGCTGTCAGCTTTGGCTTCCTCAAGCATTCGTCGTCAGAAGCGTAATGGGAAAGGCCTGGGATTTAAATGCATTTGACAGAGGGCAGATCGTAGGTGTCCGACGGGTGGGACTCTCGAGCTCAGAAACTGTCAACGAACTTGGATTTTTCTCGTACAACAGTGTCAAGAGTGTTTCAGGAATATGAAAATTCCGGCAAAAAAAATAAGCACCCAGGACAAACTGCAAAGAACACCCAGCGTTGAATGATCGTGGGCTTCGCCGTCTGACCCGCATCACATGGACCGATAGGGACCAGACATTATCTGAAATCACCTCCCATCTAAACGCGGGTTCCAGCCGGGAAGTCAGTGCATGGACCATGCAACGCACACTTCATCGTCTTGGCTTCGGGAGCCACCGACCTATGGAGTCCCACTTCTAAGGCACGACACCGGGCTCAACACATTGCCTGGGCTAAAGAACATCGAAACTGGACCATCGAAAATTGGTAACGGACAGTCTGGAGTGATGAATCCCAATTTAAACTTCATTAAGCCGATGGGGGACTGAGGGTATGGCGCCAAATAATGAACCCCATGAACTATGGATCCTGCATGTCTGGTCGGAACAGTACAAGCTGGTGGTGGCTCAGGGATGGCCTGGGGTGTCTTCAGTTGGACGTCTGTGGGATCTTTGGTACGTGTATCGACGACTCTCAATGCATCCCGGTACGTAGAACTCATGGCTGATCATTTGCACCCATTTATGGCCATCATGCATCCAAACGGAGATGGCGTCTACCAGCAAGAAAACTGTTCATCTCACTATTCCAGGTTGGCTTCTGCATGGTTGCAGGAGCATTCTGCTGGCTTTGAAGTAATTATTTGGCCGCCTAGAAGCCCAGATTTAAATCGCATCGAAAATCTTTAGGACACCGTCGAGCAGAGTGTTCGGGCCCGTGTCCGATCAGCGACGACCTAGAGAGAATTGTGGACAGCTTTGGAGTATGCATGGGTCGCCATACCTGTGGAACATTTACGCAAGTTTGAGGAATCCTTGCCTCGTTGTGTGGCGGCCGTTATCAGAGCCAGAGGGGGTCTAACACGTTACTAGGTTTCTATCCCCAATTCAATGGCACTTCAGTGTAGTTCACTGAGAGATAAAATTTAATATTATCAACAGGATAACAGGATAACGGGAGCAGGGAAAATTAGCAGCCTGGAATTATCTACTTGCTGTCCCAATTCAATATTATTTAATTCAATATTCTAAATGGATTTTAAATGTTTAATTTACTTGGGGTAGATTTTTCCACAAATTTTTAAGATCCATTTTGATAGAAATATCCAAAAGAAAAATTGGAATATTCCAGAATCATCAGTGGGATTCCAGTGACCTGAAAATAGCTTATACTCAGTTTAAACAAATTTGAAGCTTAATATAAATGAAACGTTTGACAGAGGCAAAAGTTTCCTAATCATTATTAAACACAAAAGTAACATATCATTGGTTACATTTTGAGACCTCAATTTAGCTACTGCATTCAGAGGTATGGAAATGCAACGCGGTAATGTGTCACTGTGTACATTTTACATGGTGAAAAATGCACTGACTAATGAATCATCCTAATAGTTCTAGGGTATTTTCATTTCAGCAGAGAGAATTGTAGTAGGTTGAAATTTTGGTAAGTTTCAATGAGTTGTAATTCAATAAGTAAGCATTTCAAGCATAATGCTGTAAATAAGTTCTGAGATTAATTCTTGTGACTGACAAAGCCGTTGTTTAATGTTCCACTTACCATAACATTTGAAATAATGAACGTTATATCGGTAAAAAATCAAGATTTTCGGTTTGTCTTCAACCACAATTTTACATGAAAAATTGTTTTCTAAATTTTCTATAAAAAGGCATTTTCATATAGCTTATAACTTTCAAACAGCACAGCAGGCGCAATGTTTCTTAACAGTTTTATCGTTGTAATGAGTTTTATTCATACTTTCTATCATTTCCCTACTATATTAATTAATCCGGATAAGAGAAGCTTGTCTACCTGCTGAGGCTCGCCTTTTTCACAGACCTTAATTCATACTTTCCGATAAAAAGTTATTCCTCAAACAGCTACTTTCCACGAGGACTAAACCATAGAGAAGATCTGTGAGGAAGTCGTGACCTCAGCAGAAAGACAAACAAATATCCATGTCTTACCGGGGCTCGAACTCGAGTCCCTTTGATTAGTAGTCAAGCGCGATAACTACTGGGCTACCGGGATCAGTAATTATCGCTTTCCGATGCGCCCTGTAAATTCACAAGCTACTATGAGACCTCTGTGGTGAAAAGGAATATATGTCTTATCATCTCGTTTTCAAAAAAAGACAAACAAACGACATGATTCAGAGAAATTTCTCGACGCTTATATTCAACTTTCAAGGAAAACATCGCTCTTATTTAACGACGATATCAAATGTTAAGAGGAAAAATTGTCTGAGCTGGATGAGGTAAGATCCCACGTCCTACTGATAACATGTTAGGTGTCTGAGTGTGTCACCTTAATTAACATTAAATAAGCTACACAATCATCTTCATGAAAAAACCTATTATTTGCTTTTTCAATTCTGTTATTTACCTAAAACATCTTATTTTACACTATTTCTGCTGTGTTTTTCCACTACTAGATTTCTTCGACACATTACGGCCATCAGAATTAGGTTTCGTAATGATAATTTCGCTCGAATCCAAGCAAAAACCAGCAACTCAACTTTTCTCAAACAACAAATCATTCAACTCCAGTCGAATACCTTCTTTCGATTACTTTATAACTTATTATACAATTTTTACAACTCCCATGAAAACTGCTATAAAAATTCTCTTGTCCAGACTGAGACCCAATCCATCCAGTTCTTCCCAAAAACCTTCTTAAAAACATACCGTTATTATTTTCGAGTCTCTCTGTTCCAATTAGTTAATGACGTACATATCACCCTGTACCATACGCGAGCAACACAAATGACATATCGCGTCTTTGTCTAATTGCACGTTCATCTGTCGTAACAATATGAAAGCGTAACTTTTGGTGAGGAGAGACGAATGCGTTAACTACAAACTGTATAATGTTTTTAGGGTGTTGCCAGAACTTAAATTGTAACGTGAGCAAGGAATCGCGAAAATAAAAGAATACAGTTATTGTATATGACAACAACCATGTATCGGCATATAGCAACATATGCAGATTAAATAAGAGTTAACGCTTTAAACGCTTTAACTTTAGTATCGTGATTTTTCATAAATTTGCTATTAGCGATAAAAGAACCAGGTAATTTTCAGATGTATACATCAGATATGTTATGTTAAATGAAAACGTCTGAATTGGCAGTTTTTTAAATATTAGAAATGCAACAGGTGCCGTTTTGGACACAATTATTTTCGAGCGGCCATTTGTAAGTGGCCATAACTTTCGGCAAAAAAATTTTGATCAAAAGGAGATGTCATTCCGATGTTCTTACTAAGCGTAACCTCACATGTAGTTTTTCTAATTAAATCCGCGAAGATCATCTGACACCCTTTGCCTGAATTCAGATGGAATGGCTCACGAATAAAATATTACAATTTACATTTTTCCAATCGTCCATTGGTTGGAATCAGAACTTACGTTAAAAGAGTCCAAAAGTGTGTAAACGAAAAATTTCATTCTTTTCGAAAACGAGATTCCCATTTTCTCCAAAGACGATATGCTAGTTAAATTAGTTCTCACCCCATCAATGAAAACAAAATCATCTGAAGTCACTGAACGGAAGAAAAATTTAAATTTCAAACTAACAAATGCTTGATTTTGAATCTTTTTAAACAACTGAATTTATGTCCTCTGAGTTTCAAAAATACACAGTAGACAGAATAATATTAAATTAAAAACAATCCTTCCCTTGTAGGAACACAGAATCTCTCTGTGTCTATGGCTAGCAGTGATGTATTCTTTTAATCAACTAATAACTTCTGCAAACTGAGGTTTTTAACCGAGTTTATATCCTTACAAAGCGCTTCTCGTCACCTCCATCGCTTGTCGTTCTTTGCTCTCTTGTGTCCAGCACATGGTGAAAGGTGATCAAGACAAATTACGCATGAACATGCGTTCCGTGAATGGGCTAACTGAACAGCCATTCCCGAAAGTCTCGTGTGCTGACGCATACTGATTCTGCTTGCTCGTGGCATTCTGCCCAGAACAATCCAATAAAAACAAGCAGAGGTACTCGAGGGGCGGTCGTTCTCTTTCGGACGAGCTTCTGCCAACCATTCTGCTGCTTCAGCAGTTGCATTTAAACCACGAAGAACCGTTCGGTATTTGGTGTCAGCATCAGAGAAAACTCTTTGTTATTTGTTTGAATCACGTGTTTAAGAAGTAATCGGGTCTAATTTCCATATTATTTTTTCTTCATTCATTTTCAGTGGGATTCGTTGTAGTGTGTCGTACGTTGCTGACACAGGTGCTTAATAAACGTAATTAAATTTAGCAACGTTGACACACTAATGAACAACAGAGAGATCTCTTTTCGTCCTTCATTTGAAAAGTTCGCCTTTTAATTGAAAGTGAAGTCTTCTTCATAAATGAAATAATATATGATCATTAAATATTATGTAAATTATACATGGCAATCTAAACTTAGGGAACTTTTCTTTCTCACATGTCTCGACAAATTTTGTTTATGGTTCGTTTAGACTTTGGGTGGGTTTCCTTTTTCGATTCTGGCACAAAAAACTATCGGTATCCAATGCCGATGATTTCAAAAGATATAATTAAATCATTTACTGATTTTCTGTTTCGTATAATATATATATTTTCTGCTACTGATGTTGATAAATGCATCGGGAAAAGTCACTAAAGTTTTGCCAATTATCTTAATTTTTGTACAAAAAGAATATCAGAAAATTATACATCAAGGAAACTAAGTTATGAGGTTTTGATCAGGTCAATCTGTACCTTTGCCATCTGATTCTTCAACATTGGAACTAAAATCATGCCCAAAGCCTGTTCAACATCATCAGTTCTCTGAAAATTGTTGCATTAATTTTGCTTTAGCATAGATTAAGTCATATGACTAAAAGTTATCTCATTTTAATCCTAAAATAGTCATATAAATGTTTCTGATGTATATTCGAAATATCTTGCAATCACAAACAAGGCTAAGAAAGCGTTGCTCATTCTAAAAATATTTCTTAGAACTGTTTAAAATAACATGCTTCGTATGAGTTTTGTAAGACATAGAAAAAATCAAATTGAAAATTGAAAGAGCAAAATAGAGTGAAGGGATGAAAATATAAGGAAAACATTGAAAAAACAAATACTTATATAAAGTCATTTCTGAAAAGAAAAAACAGAAAATATGGAGAAACAGATTTTTGCAAAAATATAATATATATAGTTCACGATAAGAGATGTAAGAAAACTACAATTAGCACTGACTCCATTTGGGAGGATTGGGAGAAACTATAACTTAAATCAATTGCATTAAAATGTATGAGAATAAATAACATAAAGTTAAGCAAAACATCGCAAGAAACGAAGTAAACTACTGTCCCTTTAATAAATCTGGAGCAAGGTCAATGCTAAAGTCTAATATTAAAATGCTGTGATGTTTTAATAGAATAATAAGGCTCACAGCCATAGAAGAAGACATAAAATCTTTTCCAGGGATAGTTCATAATCCACAAATGAAGGAATGGTATTTGAAATATTTTTGCTGCAAAAGGGATATCAATATCGTAGGTAGCTCTGTTATTGCGAAAAACGTTTCCTTTCTGATTGTAAAAAAAAACAAGAGTGCAGCAAGAGTTCTTTTAATCTCTATACGCAAGATTTGTTACGAAAATATCTTTATGGGATTCCTTGGATTCCCGCACAGTAATTGCGCAATAATCGGGGTAATTTAGAATTCACTATATTTTAATTTATTCTTATTAAAATCAATAGAAGGTAGCGGCACGGGAGAGAAAGTGGTATTTTCTCTGTAATATTTGCACAAAAAATTGAAATATGTATATTAAGCAATAGTTCGACTGCTGCGATTTGATGATTCAACGGATCGTCTAAATCCAATATTTGTTTAATTTCGATCATCGATTTCGAAAGGTTTACACTAAAGTATCGATTAGCGCTATATGATAGAATAATATTAGTACGTAGTTATCTATGCGCTGTATATACCACTTTCTACATAATTCTCGGGAATTGTAGAGAAAAACATCTGTTCTACAATTATATTATCCAGTGACACATAAAACATTAACAATCTGGTACAACCCCCCTGCTGTTGTGCTGTCTAACTGCTTCCTCTGGTTTATCAGTCAAGCTATCAAGTCAATGATTCTTGTCAGTTGTTAACTAATCCTTTACACGTTTATTAAGCTCATTGTAATACCTTCTGTTGGGATTAATAGGGTGTTGATTGATATTAATCCTACACTTCCTTCTTTCAGAAATATGTTCCATAGCCTTATCACTCAAATAATTTTGTTTCCTCTGTTCCCTTTTAACCAAAAGAGTACTGTTGGTTTCAAGAAAAGCCTGTTTAAACTAATCCAATTATTTCTCAACTTAGCAGTAAGCAAAACCACGATTGTCATAATGACAAAGTAGCCTATCATGGTATGCTTTGGCTATATCAGGATCTTTCATACCTTCAACGTTAAAGATAATTTTTTTAACCTTAGCACAACATTTCTTAAGCTTCAGCTGCAAGACACTTTTGATCAGGTAATGGTCAGACTTAATTTCGGCTCCCCTATATGATCAGGTAATCCTAACCAAATTGTACCATTTGCTGTTAATTAAAGTATAATCTATCATATTCCTGTGCAACCTATCAGGTGAAATTCATGTGTATTTATAAATATCCCGGTGTTTGTAGTATGTGTTAGGTATTTGCAAGCCATAAGAAGAAGACGTTCTACCTGTAGAAGACGTTCTCCACTGCCATTGGAACTACCAATGCCAAAGGGACCTATAACTCTTCTCCAAAGATTAGAGTCAGTGCCAACTTTAGCAATGAAATCATCTAGCACAAGAGAAATATCTGGTTTCTTCACAGAATTCAAAATATCCTGAAGCTGTCTGTAAAACTTATTCTCGTTCTCATCTCAATGTCTCTGTGGGAGCCTATCAACAGATGAATTCAAGTCTTTAATTTCTGTTTCAAATTTTGCTGTAAGAAATCTTGCATTAATGCAGTCATATCCTAAAAGAGCATCATGGCGTGTCTGCTGAGAAGCAAATCTACACCTTGGAGATGCTTTCCATCCTCCCTCCTTGAAAGGAGAAATTTTAAGTTGTTTTTAAGTATCTGAGATTTTCCTGTCCATTTCATAACACTGGAATTCCTGCGTGAGGTTAT
The DNA here is from genome assembly GCA_038380435.1 of Ryuthela nishihirai. Classification (NCBI taxonomy): domain Eukaryota; kingdom Metazoa; phylum Arthropoda; class Arachnida; order Araneae; family Heptathelidae; genus Ryuthela; species Ryuthela nishihirai. The sequence continues at coordinate 76,439,607 of JAWZYU010000012.1, forward strand.
CAAGAGAATGACACCTCTGTAACGTCCTCACGTTCCAGGTACTTGTGAGAGAAAATGATCAGTAGAATTTTAAAGAAACCAAGTTTATTAAGAATCACCTGTTTTGGTGATAAATATTATTTTAAAGGTAATTAGAGTAACTTATAAACATTCTACATATTTTTTACTAATTTAAATAAAGAGCAGTGAGTTGTTTGGCCCAATAGCACGAAGCCAACGAAAATATTTATTGGAAACCATATAATGAAATTATCTACAAAGAACATAAGGCAAAGAATTCGCCGTCTCAAAAGGCCTTGTCGGCGTTTCTGTGTTCCTTGCTTTGTAACGTGACAGTTGCGTATAACGTGTTGTTGCGAGTAGTTTTCTCTTCATCGACTTTATCCGACTAAGTCCGAGATGGTGAATGATGTAAGGCACAGATATCACAACATATATACAAGAAGGTTCAATAGAAATCCGTCGGAGAGTTCTCTTTCCACTTCCGGCAATCATTCTCTTGATATCTCGAATACCTGTCAGATCTTTTCTCTGATGTATTGAAAGGCTTCTGTGAAACCTCCATGATAAGTGCTCTTCAAGGAACCTCGAATGTTGCGTATTATGCAATGCAATAAATTAGGTGGATAGTTTTGAAATAGTTTGAAATATACCACAACCTCCCCATGTGCATGCTATATTAAATATTGTAATAAAAAAAAATTAGAAAATCTTCACAAAAATTCTTATATCTTTTATTAATTCTAGAACTCATTTTTTACAAAATTATCTCTACGGCGATATACACTTCAAATAGAATTTCTTTTTAACCATTTATTTTATGCCACGGATATTTATCCACGAGTCAAGACACCTGTTTTGGCGATAAATATTCTTTTGAAGGAAATTAGAATAACTTACAAGCATCTATTATATTTTGTACTATTTTAAACAGATAATTGTGATTTGTTCGGCACAATCACGCCAAGCCAACGTAAATATTTATTCATACATCACAATAGGTCATCCAACTCTAGATACCCTTACGTGGAACTTCTTCAGTTAGTTGTCAAACCACTCACGTACAATATAGCACTTCAGCACCCAACTGTATTCTTCTGAGATCTAAAGATATGGAAATCACGCAGGGACATATCTGAACAATAGGAAAGATTCTCTGATATATCCATCGTATTGGAAGTAACATAATCTTAATGGTGTTCGCTATATATGTGTGTGTGTGAGTGTAATCGTGAAAGAGGATGAATCTTTGTGAGCTTTACTAGTTTATTTTTAATGGTTTTATGCATTTGGAAACTGCAATACTGATATGCAGTAACTGAAATATTGAAAGCAGCATCGCATAGTTGAAACATGGTAGTCTGAAAAAGTGAAGATAAACTAAGAAGAACTCTAAAGTTACAGTAGTTAATGATGTGATTTTACACCACTAAGTAGTTTAAAATTATAACTTACACCATTTTCATATTATCACGATATTGTGGTGAAATGTAACAACAATTCATTGGCAGAAAAATAGATTTCGTTTCTTAAGTGAGTTAGGAGCAAATACATCAAAGCACTACCAAGAAAATTTTATCCGGCGATCCTGGCAGCATTCGACAACTTCCTCAACTTCAGAATTTCAACAACTGTTGTTTTGGATACACAATTCATTCTGTTAATAAATCTGTGCTGCCCTATAAACCTCTAGACTTAAAACTTTGTTGGGTTGGGTTGTTTTACCTCTAAGCGGCACTTTTTTGCACACCATGGGCTAAATGGCCAGGTCTCATGGACCACGAAGTCTCAGAGAAGGTTGGGGGAGGGGACCCACTGGAACAGCTGTTGGAGACAGACGGTAGCCTCCCGTCAAGGCCATCCAGCGTGTTCTTTAACGTGCACAGGGTATGGCTCTCCCGCACACAGGGCCACGGCTTAACGTCCCATCCGACGGACGGCGGACTTTCCAAGCCCATCGGTATCCCCTACTGACCGTGGGCAGGGCGGGGAATTTTGCGGAGATAAATCTCAACGCTGACCCAGCTGGGACTCGAACCTGGGAACTACAGATTAGGAGTCTGGCGCGCTACCGACTGAGCCACCCCCGCCCCAGACTTAAAACTGCATTTCTGCATATTAATCTTCTTTTGACGTGTTTGGATTTTGATGTAGATGAGATAAGATAAAATTTATTTCATTCATCATCAATATTTCATACGTTTCAGTGGACTGTTACATAATCTTAGTCCTCAAAGTGTTACTACACAAATATTACAAGCAATGTCAACAGGAAATGAAAGAAACCTTCAATTTTCCGATGATCAAATAGATTATATAATGATTAAATATAAAAGCATAAAAATAAAATAGAAAACGTGCCATGATTCTCTTGGATAATATGTATAATGTAACCATTGACTACAAGAATGAAAATACAATATTTCCACAAGAGTGTGAACTTGCATTGGACAAATTTAGATATATTGTATTATTTATTCATTACGTATTGAAAAATATTTTAGTGTTCAAAAAATTAATAACAACCATATACACGTAATATTACCATATGAAATACCTTTCTTTCAAGAACTCAAATTCTTTCTAGAAGCTGAAAACCATATGAAATGGTTTTTGAGCTTCTAGAGTGATACAACTGATCATCTATTTTTAGCGCATTGCCAGATTCATTAACTTAACACTCTTCACTTCTAACGATTTTAGGCCAAGGAATAACGCTATACTTCTGAACGCCATACAGCAGACAAGTTTCAAATGAATTCTTCATACAGGGTGTTTCAAAACTCTGTGTACAAATTTCAATAGGAGATAGGAAACACCAAGACAAACCTTTTTCATCTATGAATGTAAGTCTGATGACGTAACTCTTCGGTGCTAGAGAGAGCTGACAAAAAATCAGTGGAGCTGGTACATAAATGAATGGAAACAAGTGTAAACAACATGTTTATTCAAAGAAGGTGCTCACAGTTGCGACCGACAGCAGCATTGAATGCATGAGAGCATCGAAGCATTGATTGCTGTACATGTTGAAAGATTCCCGGAATTTCGCGAACAGTTGCAGCGGCGACAGCGATTCTTGCGACGAGGTCTTCATCTGATCAATCGGAGTCTCATACATGAGATTCTCCATGTGTCTCCAGAGGGGAAGAAATCGATATATGTTAAATCGGGCGATCTTGAATGGCGTTCAGAAATCGGGCGATCTTGAATGGCGTTCAGAATCGGGCGATCTTGGTGGCGTTCAGATAATTCCGCACACCATTGAAGTGTGCTGGCACCCCATTGTGTTGAAACCACATTCTTTTGCGAATAGTTACAGGGACGCCTTCCAGCAGTCCTGGAAAAGTTTCTTCAAGAAATACCCGATAATTCTGCCCATTGAGTTGGGGAGGCAGCAGGTATGGCCCAATAAAAATGTCATGGACGATACCTGCCCAAACATTGGCGGAGAACCATTGTTGATGACCATGCACCATTGAGATATGTGGATTTTCGCGCGTCCGAACAGGAGAATTCTGCACATTAAATACATTCTCACGTGTGAAAGAGGCCTCATCTGAGAAGAGCACATGAGCTGGAAAATCAGGCTGCACCATGGTCTTCTGCAGAAACCAGCGCACGAATTCCACATGAAGAGGGTAATCCTGAGGTTGCAATGTCTGGACTCTCTGAAGATGAAACGGATGTAACTGCTGCTCGTGTAACACTCTCTGCACGAGGGCATGGCTCACACCGAGGCTATGTGCAACTGCTCGCGTGCTTCTACCTGGATATGTGCCGTATGATCTCTTCTTCCATGTCAGGAGTGTGCATGTTTCTCTCCCAACCAGTGTCATGCATGTTTTCATGGACTGTCCCAGTTTTACACAGTTGCCGGTGCAAACGCGCAAATGTTTGGTGGTTTGGCACAGATCTGTTTGGGAAGCACTGTCGGTACAACCTCACAGCAGCTCTTCTGTTTCCATTGGCAGCCCCATATGCCAGATGCGTGTCAGCCAGCTCAGCAGTCGTGAAACATTCCATGTTACACGTAATGTGTCTGATTTACGAATGCCAATGGCAAACACAAGCCCTTTCTCCATTTCCACTTCGCCCCTCCAGCCAATTGCAACTCCACCAAACAGTACCCTCTATCACCGAAGGGTTACTTCAGCAGACATACTGTTCTGCGTGAATTTTCATATTCACTTAGAACTGTTTCGAGTACCTGTCCTCAGCTTCCTTTCAGACATTCTGGCGCCATAAGAAGGATTATCTCGGCAGACAATTCCGTTTGATGCACCGCATAACAGGATGAAGCCGTTTACCTGCCTTCCTGACAGTTATAATTGGGCAACGTAGACAAAAGGAGCTATTCTCGTATCCAGGAAAAGCCTCTGTCAGAGTGACACCTGGCGCCATGTCTGAGACTCTTGACACTATGACACCGATGCCTGGGAGGATCCCCCAATGGATCTCACTGATGGACAGACACATGGTTTCGGGACAAGAACTTCGAGAATTGTCTATTTTCGTCCCTTACCACTCCCCCCCCCCCCAGCGAGAGAATTGTGGGACCAATCAGACTCTTTGGATGGTTTCTTTTTTTGTGTGTTCGAGAGAGCAAAGGAGCTTACTCTTCACTTCTCACTCAACACACTTCAGTCTACACACTTGAGTCGTCAGTCTTGAGACTTCAGAGAGAGAAGTTTTATCTCTCAGTCAGCGATGTTAGCACTTTTTTTCGTAAATTGGTGAGAGGCTTAGTTGTAATGTAGTCAGTAGAACGACTGAACTTTTCCTAAATATTATGTTAGTTGTTGCAAGAATGTAATGTGAACTGTGTTAATAACACTGTAAATAAATGTTTTTGTATTTGTTAAGAAAAAATCATTATCTGACTTTGCTCACTCCTTCTGGTGTGGGAGGATACCTCTATTCCCCAGTAGGATACTGTACTATTAATTATTTAAGGAAGAAATTACGTAAGGTATAGAAATTACGTAAGGTATAGAGGACGAAATTACGTAAGGGCTAGAATAAATAGCTAATACCGTGTCAGCTTCCAGAAATAAAAAATTCACCCTTCCTATTTCTAGCTCGTAAAACAGTACTTTTGAAATAGTTGTTCTACCATAAAAGTTCTAGTTGAAAGTCAATAATAACAGATTATGTATGAAATGAAAACTTATGACGTGCTGTAAAATGAAGTGTATAACAATTTTCGAGATTTCTCCTTTCTTCCGTCCAAAAGAGTTGGACTTTCAAATGTAGCGGAAAAATAATTTCTTTGAAATGTGTCCTTGATAACTACCGAATTACTGAAACATCTTACCATTTAGGATCATAAATCTTAGAATCCTCTTCAAAGCAGATAAATTTGTCACCATAAAGCAAAAATGTAAATTTAACATTTCTCTGATCTAAGGAATCTGGGTTCGAGCCCCGGTAAGGCATGGCTGTGTGTGTTGTTTTTCTGCTGAGGTCCTGCCATCCTCACAGACCTTCTACTGTGGCATATAAACTGACAGACTCCTGTCAGACCTCTGTGGCAAGCAGCTGCTTGAGGGGGTATTTATTTATTTATTTATGTGCCTTCAAAAAATCAAAATTGTAAAAATATTCTTGAGCTTTTATCGTTTAGTCCAGTTAACCTCAAAGAAATATTATTGCGTGCACCCAGAGTATGGGTGGAATGCAGATAGGCCAAACTGACTTGAGTTTTATATTTCTATGCTTCACACCTAAGGGTAAGACACATAGAGACAGTTTCACGAAAAGAGTAACTGTGGAGACTATGGATGGAAATCCTCCTTTTCCCTGACCACAGTTACATCTTAACCCATAATTACGCTTTACAATACTGAAAACGTTTCGAAAATGAAAAAACAGGCTTCTTTTACTAGACAGCCGCTAAACACGATTATGACATTAAAATTGGTGATTGGCTCTTGTTTTGAAAATATAGGAGGCTACGTCCATATACAATGTATACTGATACTCTTTTGCGCACTGTACGAAGTGTGGAGGTGAAATAATACCAGGGAGCTATTGCATCATTCGATCAATGCAATATCGGGAGCTCTTGCTTCATTCGGGAGTTACCATTCCTCAGTTATCATCCGTTCATGACTGTATGCAGGTGCTGTATGTGACCGATATGCACGTTCTTGTGTGAACAATTCGGATCATTTTTGTTACATTTGTGGCGAAATTACTTTTGCGTCACAGAAGTGTGAAATAACGCCTGTCATCGAAAAGATCTACCACTTTTACTTCGGGTGTAAGATTAGAGATCAGCAAACATGCAGCCTGGGCTCTGCATATAGTGTGTAATAGTTGTACAACACATCTTCGCAGCTGGCTAAATAGTAAAAAGCTATGATGCCATTTGCCATTCTGTGATATTGCGTAAACCGTCCAACCACTGAGTGACGGTTACTTTTATATGACACCTCCGCTAGGAAGTGGTATTACTAAAAAGAAAAAGCAGATAATAAACTACTCCAACATACTGTCTGCCTTCTCTCAGTGCCACTTGAGGAACACTTATCAATCTCGGAGCCACCAGAACATTACGATGTGGACTCAGAAGAGGGTTGAGTTGTTTTACCTCTAAGCGGAACTTTTTTGCACACCATGGGCTAAATGGCCAGGTCATAAGGACCTCGAAGGCTCAGAGAAGGTTGGAGGAGGGGACACACTGGAACAGCTGTTGGGAGACATCTGTTCCAGTGGCCATCGAGGCCATCCAGTGCGTTCAAGGCCATCCAGTGTGTTCTTTAATGTGAACAGAGTATGGCTCTCCCAGACACGGGGCCACGGCTTAACGTCCCATCCGACGGACGGCGATCTTTCCAAGCCCATCGGTGTCCCCTACTGACTGTGGGCAGGTCGGGGAGTTTTTGTGGAGATAAGCCTCAACGCTGACCCTGCTGGGACTCGAACCTGGGAACTACAGATTACGAGCCTGGCGCGCTACCGACTGAGCTACTGTTTTATGCCACCTCCACACTTCACCAATTTTAATGTCATAATCGTGTTCCCTCCCACTCAGAGGAGGAAGAGAAAGAGAATGATGAAAGAGGAACACAGAAAATAGAATCTGTAGATCCCGACTTCACACCCGCAACATCGGATTCACCATACAAGTTCATACAGAATGAGCTGAATGAACTTGTTAGAGATCTGGAACTCCTGAGATCCAGACTGCATCAAGGAAATCTTGAAGGAAATGTAGAAGTGTGTATCGCAGCCTACCAAAAAAATCTGGTATTGTTCTTTACCATGGTAAGGCAACCTGGTTGCTTGGAAAGATGTTGACGATTTATTCACATCCCTCCACATGACACATATTCCAGGAAAATGGAGGTTATTTAGAGATTCCCTGAAATTAAGTAAGAAAGCCGTTCTTAAACAAAGGGAACATGCTACCTTTAGTTCCAGTAGGTCATTCTGTTAATATGAAGAAAACTTATGATAATATGAAACAATTACTTCAATACATGAATTATAACAAATGCCAGTGCCATATTTGTAAGCACGAGACCATGGCACCACAAATAGAAGCAGAGTTGAACACCAGTCAGAATTATCCCTTTTCCATTATAACAGTTCGTCAGGAACTTCATCGAGCCGGTATTTATGCCCGTGCTGCAATCCACAAACCTCTGATTACCAACAACATCAATGCAACAAAATATGTAAAGTGGTGCAAAGCACATAAAAACTGGGATGCCAAAGACTGGCAACATGTCATCTGGTCTGATGAATCATTGTTCTTTTGCTTGGACTACAGCTTTGAATATACTATGTTTTGCTGCTTCCTTTACGAATGGAAGAGCAGAGACAGAGCAACTCATTACGGGAAGAGGATTTGGTCTTCTCAGCAATCACTGCACCCAGGGAGGAAGAATATGCAGCAGCATCCGGTGGTACAATCCATGAAGATTTTGTTGCCGCCTTTACACATAAAATTAAGACTAATCAATAATTTTGTCAAGGCTATGGATCAGGCACACTTGGCTTTTCTGTAAATTCAACAGAAATTTCCAAGAAGCTATTTCCTGTGTTCCTCTTTTTTCCTTCTCTTCCTCTTCCTCCTCTGAGTGCACATCGTAATGTTCTGGTGGTTCCAAGATGGACAAGTTAGTTCTCGTGATGCAAAGATAAAAATGGTGTTTTACAGGTTCATATATTCGCTTACTGATACATGATGAGATACTTGATCGCATCATTATTGGTGATAAACCTAGAGCATGGCATGCCTTCAAACAGGTGGCGATGGGCTTCTTCGGTAATAAAAAAGAAGAAATTTGCAAGGACCTTGTGGAAGAACTTGTTGCTGCCCTCATATCATAAACTGGGATGTAGTATGTCTTTGAAGGTACATTTCCTAAGATCTTATTTGGATTTCTTTCCGGAAAACTGTGGCACTCTGAGTGATGAGCGTAGGGAACGATTTCATCAAGAAATTGCTATAATGGAAAAGAGATATCGCGAAGTTGGAGCCCATTAATGTTAGCAAATTACTGCTGGAATGTGATGCGAGATTCTCAAGATTTGGTATACAAGTGGCAGGGGAAGAGGCGGTGGTTCCTGTAGACTGATATGCAACCTTCAGCGAATGACGTAATACAGGTAAGTGACTGTGCCTCGAAAACCGTAGCAATCAAACATCTTTGTTGTCATTTTCGTGTTCAACATCTCGATTTACATGAGAAACGACTGTTTGCACTTCCAAAACACACCAAAGGCCAAAATCTGTTGTGCAGTGTTACATATGGCACCAATGATATATGAAATATGTTTTAAACGGCTTTAAATTATAATAAAAAGAACTGATTAGCTCTATAAATGTTTTCTAAAAATTATTTTAGATTTTCGTTCAAGGGACAAATAATTAGTCTCGACTGCCAAGGCTCACAATACATGGCAAAAGCGTACTATTTGACACTCTCTCAAAAACTATTCTGGATCCTCCCTGTGATCCTCCTTTTCCCTCAGGGTCCAATAACTGGAAAAATATGCAATGAAAATACTGTTCACACCACAGTTCTTCGGCAGTTCAATAACCTCTCCCACTTTTAGAATAGCTGGGAAATAGTTGAAACAGTTCGTACATTGCGTTCTAATACACTGGTGCTCAAAATTAATGCAATGCTAATGCTATGCAATTTGGTAAAGATGTTTATTTTTATATTTCCAATATAAATGAAGCAGAAAAAATTCATAATCGTATAATGTGCATGTGTTAAGATAATAATGGTGCAATTGGCATGAAGGAGCATTTCATGGAATAATACTTAAATCTATTGCATACGATATGCGGTATGTTGACATGGAGTATGACCACCCTGATAACCACGCAGCTCAGGCAACGACCCTTCATACTATTTATGAGAGTATTGATGAGGTCTTGAGGGATTAATGACCACTCCTCTACAAGTATTATTCTGAGTTAATGGAGTGTTCTGGGAGGTGGCTGGCGAACTCCAGTGCATCTCCCTAGAGCATCCCATGTATGATCAATGGCACTGAGGTCAGGATATCTGGGTGGCCACTCCATTCGGCGAATATCTTCCTCTTCGAGAAAATAGTCAACCACATGAGCTCGATGAGGACGGGCGTTATCATCCATAAGAATAAAATCTGGACTGATGGTTCCCTGGAATGCCTTGACATATGGGTTCAGAAACTTATCTCTGTACCGCAGAACAGTAACAGAGTCACTCGGAAAGATGTGCAGGTCTGTACGCCCGTTCGTCGTGATTTCGGCCCCAACCATCACACCATGGCCACCAGAGAAGTCCCTTCCTCTGATATTCGAGGGACTGTTGAGGGTCCTTGGTTCTCTCCAGATGCGAATACATCTCAAATCAGTTCTTAAGCTGAAATACGATTCAACTGTGAACATAACATGCGTCCACTGATCTGGACACCAAAGTGTGATGTTGGCGACTAGTTATAGGGACACAAATAACAGGTCTCCTGGCATACAGGCATTGTTCATGAAGTCTCCTGTAAACAGCATGCCTTGAAACCCTCTTTCCTGTAGCAGCAGCTACAGGAAAGGGGGTTTCAACAACTTCAAGCAGTCATCCCTGCAGTCATTACTCTGTTCCGTCTAGCTGTTGATATAGCGATCGTTTGATTGATATAGCGATCGTTTGCAGCAGTTGTGGTTCTGGTACGGTCTTGTCCTGGTCGACGACAAACATCTCCTGATTTGGATTACTGTCTCCAATGTCTTGACAGGTCATTTTGTGGAACATTCAATGATCTGGAAAATTCCATCTGGGACTGATCTGCTTGCATCCTTCCAATCGCTCTTCACCGCTGAAAATCATCCATATGATGTATTTGAGGCATAATCAGATCGACGTGTGACTGAAATCAAAGTAAGAGTTGCCTAGAACAGCTACAAGCTGTGAGTAGACTAGAACATCTTTTTTAACGCATTTCAAATTTGCATATTCCAGCTTACGTGCAGCAACTGTCAATGTAGGATAGTTTTCCACGTAGTATATTTTCCATGTTCACCCATTTTCAGTGCATTCGTTTACATACAAAGGTTTATGATAATTATAGAAACACCGACAACGATTGAAGTACACGCAATGCGCTGTATGCTTATCACAGGAACGTTGTCGCCTGCGAAATGAAGTGTATAAATGAGAGAAGTACGATATCGGCTATCACGTATCAGTGCCAAAGGCGCAGGTGAAATTATGTGCTGAAATTATGTGCAGCTGTTGTGGTGTAATTATCAACAATGTCAGATTGTCCAAAATTCTCTAAAAATGTATGATCATTGGTGCACGTCTTGTAGGAGCTTCAGTAATCATAACAGAAAAATCGTAGGTGTAACACGAGGAACTTCTACAAAAGATTATAACTACCTATCAAAAAGGATAGGGCATTGCCTCCAAAGGTGTAAATTGTAGAAGTCATACGAAGTTGTTACATAGGGATAGGTGAACGTTTGCACGGATTGTACAACGGAAGTACGAGACCATGGCACCGCAAATAGCAGCAGAGCTGAACACCAGACGGAACGATCCCTTTTGCGTCATAACAATTCGTCAGGAACTTCATCGAGCCGGTATTTATGGTCGTGCTGCAATCCACAAACCTCTGATTACCAATATCAATGCAACAAAATGCGTAAAACGGCAAAGCACATAAAAACTGTAATGCTAAAGACTGGCAACCTGTCATCTGGTCTGATGAATTATGCTACACATTGTTTCCCACCACTGGCAGAGTGTACGTGTGGCGAAAACCTGCAGAAACATACCACCCTGACTGTTTGGTTCTGAGTGTGAAGCATGGAGGTGGAACGCTGATGCTGTGGAGTGCCATATCATGACATTCCTTAGGGACATTTGTTATTCTGAGGGTCGTGTCACATCCGTAATATAAGAATCCATTCTAGGGGACCACATGCACCCAATGTTTCGGACATTGTTCCCTGATGATCGTCCCTGGTTTCTAGCAGATAATACACCTGTGCGTTGTGCAAAACGTGTCAAATTGCGGTTTGCAGAGCATGAAGATAACGTACAGCAGCTACCCTGGCCACCTCAATCACTAGAACTCGATATTATTGAAAATTTGTGGGAATATCTGGAGCGCAAAGTCAGATTACACTTTCCACCTCCAGCACCACTGGCACAGTTGGGCCATATTTTACAGGGAGCATACAATGCACATACGATATGGAAATGGTCCCACCTCCATTGCCGTATGTGCATGACTTGTATAAGTCTATTCCATGTGGAATTGCGTCTGTTCTGAACGTCAAAGGTGGACCTACGTCTTATTAATAAAATGTTCTAAAAATGTCCTTCCTTGTAAAGCCTTAACTGGCATAGTGGTTAGGTAGCTGGTCCGTGTTCCAGCAAAACAAATGTTGTGTGTTTTGTTAGCTCTAACTGAGGCAGTGGTCAGCAGTGACTTCAGTCTTAGTAGGGCACGTACTTGTATGAGAAGGCCTGTAAAAGCTAGGAGTAGCTTCTAGGATTCTTCTCTGTCCTATATGTAGAAACATTTAAAAAAAACAAAGTGCGTGTTTCCATTATTTTGATGAACCCCTGTATATCGGCAGATACATACGTTTTTGTCTATTATCCTTTAATTTTGAGCACAATTGTACATTCGCTCGAAAAAATATCCAAACACTATGGTTGATTACAGAATTCAGGAAAAGTATGTATCAACGCTTTTTTTAGAAATTAGTGATTTGGAAACTTTCGTGTACTGCAAACGAAGGTTGCCAGATCACTAATTTCTAAAGAAATCGTTGCCAGATATTTTTTCTGAATTCTGCAATCAACCATAGTGTTCGGATATTTTTTTGAGCGACTGTACTTCTAATCGAGCGAATTGTTTTAAATATTTATACCCAGAAAGGCTAATGCTTTAAATGTTGAAGTTTTCCCAATGTATTTATAGTTATTAATTAAATGATACGGCATTCGTGTATTGTATGCATTTTATCGCCTGTCTATGCTTTTTTATGGATTTGGGAACCAATGCAAATATCCTGTTGTCTGGCTTTAAAAGCAGCTCGGCCAGTTGTTACATCATTGATTAAATACAAATTTTGATGTCTTTGCTCCATTCTCATCATAGCTTATACTGTGTCAGGTGGCATACTCAGAAAAAGGAAAGAGCCCAATAATTTATTCAGCCAAATAAATGCGAAGCTTTTTAATAGTTGTTCCATCATAAAAGTTCACGCTGGAGGCCATTTTACAACAATTAACATTAACATTTTTGTTTTTTAACAACAAAGTGGTCTTCTTTGAAGAGGACCTAAAATTGACGATCGTAATTAGTAGGTCTTTCAGTAATTAGGTAATTATCAGCGACAGATTTCAAAGAAATAATTTCCCACTATATTGCAAATCCTCCTCTTTTAGGTTGGAAGAAACGAAATATTTCAGACTATCTTCGCATTAAATAATTCCTGGCCGGGTGGGCGGAGATATGTGACGACATCGGTGTCATGCATTCTTGGTTCCCTGGGGTTCCTCGGGTACTTGTACGACCGGTCCCAAATCTGGTGTGATGGCCCCACTTAATTCTAGCCCTGTTGGGTTGAGAGATGGGGTTGCTGGATGCCATGGGTCGAGAGTTTTCCCTCGCAAAGTGTCTGGAATATCTGTGGCGCTGCTGTCGCTTACCTTGTGAATAGAGTAGTATATTATTAACAACAGTTCTGAACTGAGTAGTACGTTAATGTGAAAACCTGTGAATGAAGTTATGGACAGGAATAATTATCAATGACATACTTTCACACCAAACGATTGGCGTGGGTTTGACTAGTAGACTGAGATGCCGTTTATTAGGTACACCTACTTGGTAGCGTGTTCCACCTCCTTTGGCTTTTATAACAGGCACAATTTATTGGGCCATGGAACTTTTCTTTTGCGAAGAGCGTTAAATATAATAATAATTTATTCAAATTAAACATTTAGCAGTACATATTTAAGTCAACTTACCACAAGAGTTTAGTTAACTCGCTAGTGTATTAATAATATAATTTTTTTGCTCATCACATTTAGTATATAAAAGCATATGTTGGTACATACAAAGGTTTTAACAGATAGTATTTGGTATGTACAAAACAGTTTATCAGTTTGAGACATATAATAATTATTGTCTTAATAGCCATAATTTAGTTTCTTTTTTAAACGTTATAATATTACTTATATTTCTTATATATTTTGGTAGATTATTAAATATTTAAAACCATAATCACCAAAATATTTGCAGAATAATTCATTATTTTGTTAAGGAACAATTAGTTTTTCGTTTTTCATAAATCTAGTATTATACGAGTTTTCAACTCTATGAAACATGTGAATATTTTTATGTACAGTCGCCAAAAAAGTGTCCGAACGCCATGGTTGATTATAGAATTCAGGAAAAATATCTGGCAACGATTTTTTTAGAAATTTGTGATCTGGCAACCTTCGTGTCGACACGAAGTGGTATTCCGAATTTAATTATCCTTCTTTTACTTAAAATGTTTTTTATTTTTGCTTGTTGACTTCTGGTTGTTAAATATGATTTTAACCAATCTAATTGGGTACCTCTTATTCCAATGTTTTCCATTTTCTTCAATAATTCACAGATAAAGAATCAAATGCTTTATAAATATAAATGAATAATACAATTTGTGATCTGGCAACCTTCGTGTCGACACGAAGGTTGCCAGATCACAAATTTCTAAAAAAATCGTTGCCAGATATTTTTCCTGAATTCTGTAATCAACCATGGCGTTCGGATACTTTTTTGAGCGACTGTATAAATATTAAAAGTTAAACTTTTGTATTTGTTGAACATTTAATAAATTTAAATCCATAAAACTTTGACTAGAAGAATCATATTTTCTTTTAAATGTCCTTACTTTTTAACACATATTTATGTATTTGTCTTATTAACTTCAAATAACTTTCATATGTCCTTCCCCAAATAATTATTCCGTATTGTGTTCTAGAATGAATGAATGCAAAATACACTTTTTTCAAAGTACATGCATCTAATAGTTCTCTCAATATATACATTTGAGGCATAATTCTTTTAAAATTTTTAACTATTTTTTTCTATACGATTCTTCCATGTCAAGTGTTTATTGAAAATAATACCAAGGTATTTCATTACATCTGTAGAATTTATTTTTTGGCAGTCACACCAAATATTTATACTGCTATTATTAGATGAAAACAAACACTTTAAAGTATGATAATAGAGATCTCCAATATCAGTGTTAATACTTCTTTGCATATTAAAATATATATATTTTTTTCCTTTTTGTGTTAACAGATAATTTATTCTTATCAAACCACATTCTTAAAAGTTTCAGATCTTTATTTATTTCTGTTTTCAGTTCATTGTCACTCTCATTAACATATATAATTGCCATATCATCAGCAAATGAAATTATTTTTCCTTTAAAATTTACATTTAATAGATCGTTAACGTAATGTAAAAATAATTGTAGTCCTAATACAGAACCCTGTGGTATTCCGAATTTAATTATCCTTCTTTTACTTAAAATGTTTTTTATTTTTGCTTGTTCACTTCTGTTTGTTAAATATGATTTTAACCAATCTAATTGGGTACCTCTTATTCCAATGTTTTCCATTTTCTTTAATAATTCACAGATAAAGAATCAAATGCTTTATAAATATAAATGAATAATACTAATTTTTTTTACTTTCATTACGACCATTATAAATTATATTTGATAACATGGTTATAGCATCTTCAGTGCCCATTTTTTCTCGAAAGCCAAATTGAGAGTGAGAAATAATTTTATTTTTATTCATGTGGCTAACTAATATTTTTAAAATTATCTTTTCTATTAATTTCGAAAATAAAACTTGAATTGAAATTGGTCTCTAATTATTTACATCAGTTACATCTCCTGATTTAAAAACTGGAGTTACTAATGAATTTTTAAAAACCGAAGGGAAAATTCCATTTGCAAAAGACAAATTTATAATTTTTTCTAAGCCATTACAAATACATAAAATAACTCTTTTAATGTATATGCATAAATTTTGTCCTCCCCAGGAGATTTCTTCAATTTTAAAGACTTTACAATATTTACAATTCCATATGTATTTGTAGGTAGTAAAACCATTGAATTCATTTTACAGAAGGTTGATTCATTGGTAAAGAACAGAATGATGAATATGACTAATCAGGTATTTTAGAAATTATGTCAGAAGCTATATTAATAAAATAATCATTGAAATATTCTGCGATCTCGCATTTGTTTTCTTCATATCTTAACAGATTTCGTTTAACTTTAATTTCTCTAAAATTATTTTTGACATATTTCATTTCTGTTATTTCATTTATAGTTTTCCAGTGATTTTTAATATTAGTTGTAGCTAGATTAAATATATTTTTATAACAATTCTTTTTAGCACATCTTACTCTATTAGTTAACTTATTTCTGAATGCAGTGAAACTCTGTGATAATTCAATGTCCCAGGATCTTCTTTGCATTTCTTTATATAATTTATTTTTCTCGTTTATCATTTCCAATAATTCATTTGTTATCCAAGGTCTGAATATATTTTTCGTATTGTGAATTGGAATATATTTTGTGCAATTAGTTATTAATTTTTTAAAGTCGTTATGGAAAGTTTCAAAAAGTGTGTCTACATCTGTATGTATATCCATAAAATAATTCTGAATATACATATAGATGTTATAACTACTTTAAAAAAGTGGTTATGGAAAGTAATTATTATTTTAAAATTTAAAGAAAATATTTATTATTAAAAAAAGTATGAGGTATTAGATGCATTGTGCAGGAATGTTGTACCATGTGGAAACGATTGTCATGCAGTTGCTGTAAATTGGATGGCAGCGCAGTCTCGCTGAGAGCGTGCCTTACCACATCATCCCAAAAATGCTCAAAAGGAATTAGATCTGGGAAGTACAGGCTAATGAAGCAATGGAAAATTCGTTGGTATATTCCTGGAACCATTCATTAACGATATGTGCTTTGTGAGCACCTGCATTATCATGCTGAACCCGTCCATCCGAGTAAGGATAAATGTAGCCCATGAAGGGATGAACTTCATGGGATGAACGTGGTCAGTAAAGACGTTCAAGATGTCCTTCAGTGGCTATTAGGAGTCTAATGTTTGCCAGGAAAACATTCCTCACACCATCACACCGCCACTACCGGCCTGTAGTGTTAACACCAGAAAAGATGGCTCCATGGCCTCATGTTCCTTGTGAAAAATCATGATTCTTCCATCAGCATTGTGCAAAAGGAACCTTGATTAGTCCGAGCAGTCTTTTTCCAGTCCTCAACGGTCCATTATCGATGCTACTGTGCCTAGTGGAGACGTGATTTTATGTTCACTGACAACATGGGCATTCGACATGGTCGACGACTGTTGTAGCGCTCGCAACAAGGTCCTATAAATGGTGCATTCTGCTGTAATTTGTCTAGTTGTGCCCATTTGTTGGTTTGCATGATTCTCGTCCGTCTTCTTTAACTCTCTCTGATCCTCAAGCTGTTTTCGTCCACAGGATCACTGGTAGTTTTTTTGCTTTTTCGCACCATTCTCGATAAACCTTTGAAATGATTGTGCGTAAAAAACCCAGAAGTTTGGGAGATGCTAGAACCAACAAAAAGTCGGTCAGTCACTCGTTTTGTCGCACGTTGAAAGTTGCTCAGTCACTAGTTTTGTCATTATGATGCTGAATCCAACTCTGATTGATGCTCGAAGAACTGGTCTGCCTGATTTATACCACACACCGCTGTCACGTGACGTATTACGTGTTCAAATGAACCATTTATGTGATATGGGGTGGTATACCTAATAAACTGACATTTCAATGTATATTTAGACAAACACCACCTTCAAGTTCGGGAGCACTTGAAAAGCACTCTTAATCAGAAAATCGATCTTTTTTTTTCTTCCTGATCATACTTGGGGATCTACCGACCTTCTGGAGTCAAGGTCGGTCTTTGTGGCTCGACCTTTTCTCCCCCACAGTAAAGGAACTACTCTTCTACTGAATTTCAGATATCCTGCGGCTTTGTCCGAAAGATATCCTGCGGCTTTGTCCAAAAGAAGGTCACCCCTAAAATGTTCAGTGAAGTGAAATATTTTTTCTATCTTTCGTATGAGAAAGTGACACTATTGATAATTACATATGAAGACAGGAAAAATTTTATGATGATTTTCAACTAGACCTTTAGGAATGGCAACACGGATGATGTTTTTCTAGTCTGATAATACATTCATGCTCTGCGATGTATCCTGTCTCAGAAAAAGCAAATACAAAATAAAACTTAATCATTGCGAAATAATTTATTCCAATCTGTTCCAGCTGAATCCGATCTGCAATGAATTTTAATATTCTATTTAATTCGTTTTTTTTTATGGTGAACTTAAATAACAGCGAAAAGCTGGAAAATTTGTGGCTTAAGAATTGTCTGAGGTCTGAAGGTGAAATAAATTCTGCAACCTTTGTATATTCTTTGAAAACTCTTCTCCATTCCACAAAGTATAGGTTAAAACTCTTTTACTGAAATCCTTAAAAAAATAAACGTATGCAAATGAACACTGTCTATTCCTTTAAACATACTGCACTTCCATTTTAATTCTCAAACTTAGTAAACATGACACGGCATGGAAATAAAAAAATAGTGTCCTTCAATATGAATTATTCATTAATCATTTCACCTTGTTTATCTCAATTGTTAATTATCTATTACAGTTCTCAGTGCTCTTTCCGTGTAAGAGTCCAAAGGTAATCTCCATTAAACAACAACTTCTCCCAATCTAACAAATCCAGCGCTGTCACAAGCAGTCACCAGGTCTTCGCGATGCATGCCAACCACGAGAGCCAGCATGGAAGATTAACAAAGTTCCATTGATTCCCATTCGGGCGTCCTTCTGTTTTAATCATCTACTTTGCCCATTCCGGTTTATAGTCCAGGACGCACCCGACATTGGAAGCGCCTGCTGGGTGGTCGCCCTCAGCGACCTCCCCCGTTGCCATGACAACATCGACCGGAACAGGCTGTCAGATGGATTTGTCGTGATATCTTTCACGTTTCGACGGAATCTCCATTAAGGCTCAAGATTTACTGACGCTAAAGCCAATTTAGTTTCGCTCAGCTTAAAATAAAATGACAAAAACACGATCCTTACTATTTATTAAGTAAAGAGCAACACATGGATATTGAGTTAGAGCATCCAAAGCTGAAAGGACGCTTGTCGGAGAGAAAATGCCAGGCTACATCAGTAGAGAAGAATATGGACGTCTTGTTTTGACTGAGCACTGTAAAACGCTATAAACTAAACCTTAATTAGGTACACTCCGATGTGAAAAGAATTTTAATATTCAATGAGTAGCAAGTAGCTCAAGAACCAGATATTTTCTGCATTTATACAGAACTTTTGTTTGACTATGCAATAAATTGTGAAATAGTTTCCAATATTTATACGTTGTGTACTTCATATTTTTCGATAAAAAGTATTTTACTCTTATCGTTTTTTTCATCCAATCATCGTTTCTTTATAAAAAAATATTTATTCAAAAGAAAACCTAGAAGTTGCATTTGGCTTTTATATATTTTTTTTCATATATTCGTCAGAAAACTACTTTATCTTTTTCCATTTTAAGCATTTAAGTTTTTAGTTACTTACTTCAGAATGTTGTTTTTTTTTTTAATTTAGAATTTGTGTTTGTCTATTGAATGTTTTCTCTAGTTCATTCCGATATTCTGTTGCTTCACTTTTACGTTCTTTAAATGCCTTTGTTACTAATTCAACGAAAAAATTAAGGAAACTGTAAAAATGACATTTCATAGTATTGTTATGAATTAAATGGATAGAAACTGAGCGTGAGTTCAAATAAATAATATATATAAATAACAATTATAATTCTAAAAAAATATAATTTATTACAAAAGTATGAATGAAAACGTTTATACAAACTCAACTCAATAACACAAATCTAAATCAGTATAAAAATAAATTAAGTAAAGAACAAAGCACTTTTTTTCCTATCTCTATTCAAAGCAAATGAAAATAAAGTTCCTGTTAACAGCGGATAAGTGGCACAATCATTTGTGAAAGAATAACCTCATTCTATAAAGAATAACCTTACCATTTCGTAAACAATTAAACATAATGATGAACTGTTCCTACAGAAAAGTTAAGGTCTGATCTGCTTGTTCGACTATCTTAAAATCTCCTCAACCACATCTTCAGTAACCTAAACATCCTTTTTTTTCTTCTCAATCCTTTAGTAGAATCTACACTAATAACTTATTTTACCTCCAACCCCCACTCCACATAAAACATTTCTTCTTCAGACTAAACTATAAAAATAAATAAATAAATACCCCCTCAAGCAGCTGCTTGCCACAGAGGTGTGACAGGAGCCTGTCAGTTTATATGCCACAGTAGGAGATAACGTATACTAAAATAAACTACATTTTACTCCACATAAATTCTTCTAATTAACACTTGTTCCTTATTCTTTCAGTCAAGTTTGTTTGATGTCGTTGGTGACGTAACTCGCACGCCGAAGAACATGCGAGCATCAAGACGAAACATCACATCACAAGTTCATTGTAGCACGTTCATCTGTTGAAACAGTATCATAAAAACAGTATGCTATCCAATATTTACAATTTATTGATATTATAATTACTTTTGTTTCCATTTGCTTCGCTGATTGGTGCACATTAAATACCGCTTGCAGCTATTTCATACGAATTAGACAGCAGTCATCCTGCAGAAGAATCTTTCAATCACTAGCAAATTTAAATTATCTTTAAAACATTATTCCTCTAACACAGTGGTTCTCAATTTTTTATGCTTCACGTACCCCCTGAAAATGTGTGTGTAACTGGCGTACCCCTTGTATAGATAGATAAACCTATGGTTATAGTATAACAATGGGAATAAAATAAAACATATATATGTACACATTAAATTTTGTATTCCTAAATTACATATATCGATAAACACAAAAAAAATGACATAAACAATTTAACAAACATTATAAAATTATAAACATTTTTAGGTATTCAGTGAAACAGCTATCACGGAGTACCCCAAAATATTTTGCCGCGTACCCCACGTTGAGAACCCCTACTCTAACAGCTGCTTGCTGCAGGGATCTCACAGGAGCCTGTCAGTATAATACGCCATAGAGAGGGCCAGACCACAGCAGAAAGACAACACAAACGACCTTGTGTTGCACGGGATCGAACCCAGGTTATTTGATCAGTAGGCAAGAGCGCTAACCACTTGGCACAGAGGGACAAGAAATTCTCTTTACAGGTCAACAGATTTCGTCGATCTTTATGACGAGTTTTGAAGATTTTTTACTATCCAAACTCAAATATCTTCGCCTGCCCAATATGTCGCATTATCTAATTTTGGAACTACTTTAAAGGTAACTTTACCATGTTTCATTAATGGTGAATTCATTGGACGAATCGAATGATACCTTGAAACGTTTAACGAAGTTTAAAGCTCCCTCACAGACTTAAACTTCCTAAGGCTTATTAGACCGACCGACTACTGTCAGACTTCTACGACAAGCAGTTCCTGAGACTAAAGAGAATTCAAAGATAGCAATTCAGTGTCGTTTTGTGTCACCTGTACACTATAAATAGACCTTTTGATTCAACATATACGCTCGATTCATAAATATTATTTCTTCTTCTTGTTCTTGACAACTCCTCCTTCTGAGACTTATGGAAACTTCTCTGTTTTCTTCACGTTCTCATTAGAAATTATTTAGAAGCGGCTATATTTTTCTCTTTTTAAATTTAAACTTCATTTCGTATCTGATTCGTTTTCTTATTTCAGCTTTTCGTTTTAGTTTCAGTTCAGTTTAAATAAGGTCCAAAGTTCAGGATTAATTTCGTTTTTTCATTTCCATTTTATTTCATTTCTATTTTAAGTTTATCTCATACTTTATTTTATTCCATTTTTCTTTTTTTACATTAAATCTATTTAATTAATATTCTATTATAACTTTAAGTATCTTTTAAATACTTTCATACTTTCCCACTTTTTCTTTGCGAAAGTATTCAAAAGAGAATTTTTGAAGCATTCTTGTTAGAAGAAAAAATTTTGAAGTATTATTTCCAATTTTTAAATTAGGGTCACTTAAAAGTTTGTTTAAACTGCACTGGTTTCGACAAATTAAGGAAAATCCCTATGTTAAGTCAATGGGAAGCTAAAGTCAAAGCTCTATAACTTCTAAAATAAGCATTGCTATTTTTGTTTTGAAAACTGTGATTGCAGATAAAGATCTCAATCATATAAATCAATATCTCGATTTTCAACAATGTTCGTTCAGTATTTAATGAGTTATGGAAGTTTGAATATTTAGGATAACAATGCCAACCAGAAAAACTGACATCACAAATTAATTAAAACTTAGTAATAAGTATTGTATCAAAGTGTTTAATAAAATAAGTTTGCATTTTAGAACTTTGTGTAAAGAATTCTTCCACTATTCTTCAGTTTTGTACAAGTTTTTTAAGACTGGCATTGCTATTGATAAATATTCAAACTTCCATAACTCATTAAATACTGAACGAATATTGTTGAAAATCGAGATATTGATTTATTTGATTGCGATCTTTATCTGAATCACATTTTTCAAAACAAAAAAAAACTTATTTTAGAAGTTATAGAGCTTTGACGTTATCTTCCCATTGACTTAACATAGGGATTTTCCTTAATTTTTGGAAACCAGTGTATATTCAATAATTCTAGAGGTGAAACTGTTTCGAGTATTGGTGGAATGATAATTCACGACGTCCTGAATATATGACAATTGCTCTAACTACTGAGTTTTCTCCCGCCGATCAAGATTTCCTCCATTTAATGATATGAACGTTCCTTCCTTTGACAACCCAAATATCTATGCCCAGGACTGGACTTAGAAAAGGGCAAAGGGGCAAGAATGCTAGTAAGGGTAATAGAGGAAAAAAATTTAAACGTTTTCGTATTTCATGCATTTTTTAAAAAACGTTTTTAAAGACATCTAAAACGGAAATGAAAATACTATAAAGCAATGGAAATGAACTTGACCAAGAAATTTTGCCTTACAAATGTACCTCGAAATTAATAATTCCACGTTTTGCTCTCGCTTGTTATCATTCCCATCGTAAAATGAAAACTCTTATTTTTTTAGTATTTCTATTTTTCCCCTCTGGTCTCTTGAAATCTCAGTGTCCAGCATATATTTCTTCAATTAACAACATCGTTTTGCGAATTGTCTCTAAAGCATCTGAGACTAATTCTGATTTAGAATCTCCGAGTTTACGAAAAAAATAAATCAGTCTAAAAAACTCTGAACAAATAATACTTATAAGAGTAAAACAACCACATCAAACAGTCTCCTAATTGCAAGGCATGGAGGAAAGGTAAATTTTTTGCCATCGGTAAAGTCACCAATGTAAGTCAAGTAACAAAGTCACCAATGCTCGTAAAAAACTCAGGTACTACTTATATACATAATTTTTTCAAAATCAGAGCGTACCCAGAAAATGAGGGGAGGAGTTGACGTCTTGATTCTCTGATTTTTCCGGTAATTCCTTAGAAAAACACTTAATTCAAGACTCAAAGGAGGTTATAACCGTACCCCTCTCACTCCACCCTTGGTTAGGCAGGCCATTGCCTGGTGCACAGTTGAAACACAACGGTAGAGTCTACTTCAAGAGAGCGCCACCTATATAACAGTCCCGAATCGGAAAATCGTGATCAAAGTAAATAGATACTCTAGATCAGTGTCTCGCAAACTTTTTTACTCTGCGGCACACTGAATATAATTTTTTTTCCGCGGCACACCTAAAAAAGAATAAAAGCAAACTCTATATAATCGTCATTATATTTGCGCTTTGTTGAAGTCATCAGCCTGGTTTTACTTAAAGTTTTGCTATCGTTCTTTAATTCATAACTCGGTGTTTGTTTTAAATATTTGTCCATTCTATGGCTTGAAATAATAAAAAATTAATACCAAAATTTGTAAAAAGCTTGATAAATACTTACAAGATCCCAGGTTGATAAAATCTGAAAGATTTTTATTAAAGCACGTCGATAGCACGTCGTTATTAAAGCACGTCGATAACACAAGTCAAGTCAAAATGAAATCTTTGGAATATCTAGTGTCAATTTGAAAATCTCTCGCGGCACACAGGTTTGCGAGACACTGCTCTAGATGATTTAAATGGTCGTTACCATGTGGAACTGACCTCTCTCTAACAGAGTGTTTGGAGGGGGGAGGCTCACTATGTAATGCTCCAGATCGTAATCTTCAGTTCCCAGGATCGAATCCCACTTGTGCCAGAGTTGATATTTATCTCCGCTAAACCTTTACCCTTCCCACGGTCAGAAAGAGAGCACCAATGGACTTGGAACGGCCACCATCCGTAGAATTGTTCGTAAAGCCGTGGCACCGTTTTTAAGAGAGCCATACCCTGTGCACGTTAAAGAACACACTGGATGACCTTCATGGGAAGTTTTCATCTGTCTCCTGAAAGCAGTCCAGTGATTTCCCTTCTCCAACTATCTCTGAACTCTTGTAGTCCTTCTGATCTGACCTTTTAGCTCATTGTGGGAAAAAAAAGATCTGCTCAGAGCTAAAGCAAGCCAACTCTGACAGAGAGCGAAAAAACCCGCTTAAAACCAGATCAAATGGCAGCACTCGCAATCAGTTCCCATTTGCAGTAGGATATCATTTTGAATTTCTTTCAACACAAAGTGTCACGATAATTCGAGGTCGGACTTTTGGTGTTATTAAGCATAGAATAAATATTTTTAACCAAGAAATAATTTGTCTAACGTTGTCGCTATTCTGAACACATACATGAGGTGCTCAAATCAGTTCGTGTTTCAAATCTTAAAATAAAAATAAGATGACATCAGAGAACTACAAAATTTAATAAAATTAGCTAGATGGAATGTTCTGCTCGAGATTTGTATAAAATAAAATAATAATAAATAAATACCTCCTCAAGCAGCTGTTTGCCACAGAGGTCTGATAGGAGTCAGTTTTAAGCTACCACAATGTGGCCTGATTATCTATTAAACTTTTACAGTTCTTGGCAAAAGTGATGCATTCTGAAAGAACATTAAGTGGAAAGAAAATTTAGCGTTGAAAGGTTTAAAAACAGGCAAAATTCAGAGCTTCTAATCTGGGAACTGAAACACGTAAAGAATTACAAACAATTTTAATAATTTTCCTCTCACGTGCTAAATTATGGGCTTTAAAAGTAATTAAAAACACAAATCTACATAAAAAGAAAAAAATTAAGGATTTAGTAACAAAATTTACCTCTGTGACACAGTGTTCCTTGAATCTGCATGAAATAACAAAATGTTCTTAATAGAATTTCCGTTTTCATATCACTTCGCTCACAGAAAGAAAGAAACGTGCAAGAATGTCAGCACTGTTTCCATTCTTCGCAGCTGCAGAGGAGAATTTAAAGTATCTATCATCTTCGCAGCAGTCGTAGGGAAATTTTATTTTTTTTTCCAATTTTTGTTACTGACATTGGACATTGTGTTATATTTTGGTAACATACCTGTAATATATCGACTTCATAAATTATCTTACTGAACCCTGAACTTCTCAATTTTCTGTGTGTCAATAGAAAAATGAAGCGTTATTTATGATTGGTAAAAAAAGTACCGTTGTAAGTATCATGTGCGTATCCACGAATCCATCAGTTCAAACGAATACAAAATATTTTGGTACATAATTGCAAATCTACATTAAACGAATAAGTAACGAACAATGTCACATAAGAGTAACAGGAACGCATTACAAAAGTATTAACAGATTAGAGGTTTTTACCTACAAATCTGAACTTTTTTCTTGTCTCTTGCGTAATCTTAGAGGACATTTTACTCATGGAGTGTTTGGTGCATTTTTGTGCAGCAGGGGATAATAAAACAAATTGTGGTGGCAAAATTTGTGAAAATCTAGATTAAGGACCAATTGTGATTGTAAAACAGTACATAGTTGCAAATTCTTTTCAATTAAGTTAAAATCCAACAGAATCAATCAGTTGAGTGCCCCTTCTTAGAGATGGTAGTTGGAAATCCAATGTACGGTTGAAATTGTTTGAGACTATGAATGTTTCATCAGAAACATAAGAAACAATGGGAGTACATCAGATAGTTATTAATTCTACCAACAAGCTTAGTGAAAACGTTTTGCGGACCGTGGAAGTGAATATGGAAAGATTTGGATGAAAGGTTTGTAGATAGATAAAAGGGAATTGACGAGAAGGTCTTTGTAGATCTGGAGGTGGAAATCTTCTCTATCTTATTGATTTCCAATGGTGAATCTTTACAGGCATAGAGGTGTAAAAGACAGCTTCATTTTTTTAGTACATGTTTTTAGTTGTTTTTGTTTGTTGTTCTTAGACACTTAATTTCGATGCTTACGCTAAGCACCCTTGGTTCATTTGGAAAATTTTTATTTTACGCCGGCACTCTGGCAGAATGGCAAGCATACTCGACTGCAAATCAAGATGACCTGCTTCGACTACGGATAAGGCATGGATGTTTCTTTTCATATGTCATCTTTTTTGCCGAGGACTCGCCTTCCTCACAGACTTTTCTCTGATTTTAATGATATTATATATTTTACTGACAGTTTTTTATAACAGATGGTTTAATTTAAAATAATACGGTGATTCATAAGTATGTGCATTTTTCGCTTTGCAAAATGTGTACGGTGATACATCATCGAATTATATACCTCTAAACGTAGTACTAAGGGAAAGTACACAGTCCACTGCGTCAGTCCGTAACTATTTCAAGTATCGAAGTCTAAGTTTCCATTAAGGGGGGGGGGGGGGGGGCTCAGTCGGTAATGCGCCAGGATCGTAATCTGCAGTTCCCAGGTTCGAGTCCCAGCTGGGTCAGCGTTGAGATTTATCTCCGCAAAATTCCCCGCCCTGCCCACGGTCAGTAGGGGACACCGATGGGCTTGGAAAGGCCGCCGTCCGTCGGATGGAACATTAAGCCGTGGCCCCGTGTGCTGGAGAGCCATACCCTGTGCACGTTAAAAAACACGCTGGATGGCCTTGACGGGAGGTTACCATCTGTCTCCCAACAGCTGTTCCAGTGGGTCCCCTCCCCCAACCTTCTCTGAGCCTTCGGGATCCATGTGACCTGGCCATTTAGCCCATGGTGTACAAAAAAGTGCCGCTCAGAGGTAAAACAACCCAACCCTTCGTTTCCATCATTAGAAACGTTGCACAATATAGACGTTAAATATTGAAAATAGTGCAATTTTACGTCATTACTGTAAATAAAAAGCGATTGAAAGCTACTGAAGTGGCCTGAGAAATATGCGAAGCCTGAAGATGAGGGCAGTGTGCATTCGTGCTGCTTAAACTTAGTTTAAGAAGTTCAAAGGTGGTGACACGAGCCAGCAAAGAAAGCCTGGATCAGGACGGCCAATATCGGTAGATCGCAACATTCTGTGCCACGCTGTTGAAGCTGATCCATCTACATGCATTTCCAGGTTCTCGTCTGAACTTTGTTGTTCACAAGAAACTACAGTTCGACATTTGTATCGCAGCGGTAAGGTATCAGGGAGTTGCCGCAGTGTTCCACATGAACTGACTAGTGAACAAGCAAATTCGTATCGAAGTCTGCAAGAAACTCCTCGCTAATCCATGCGACCACTGTTTCATAAAGCGAATTGTTACGTGCGATGAAAAATTGATCATCTTCAACAGTCGGAACACCCAAAAAACAGTGGCTTGGCCCCGGCCAGCCTACACTTTCTGTCCCAAAGAGGGGTCGATTCAAAACGAAGGTTTGGTAGCGTTTTGAAGGTGTAGTATACAACGAACTGGTTCTCGATCGACGTGATATAAAAGCGAGACCCTGCTCAGCACAAAAAGACTGCGTGCACTTTTTTTAGCACTAAAATACCTAAAAAGCGCACACTGCACTTGGGATAAAAGAAATACTTCGAGAACTAGCATTTGAGCTTCTTCTTCACCCAGTGTATAGTTCGGGTCTAGCGCCTTCCGACAAATACCACTTTCGCTCCATGGCGCATTTTCTTCCTGGTGATCGATTTTTAATGTTTCAGGAAGTCAAAAACGGATGTTGGGAGTTTATCATCCTTGGTCCTTTGAGGAGGAATCCAGTATCATCGAAGAGGAATCGAACAACCTACCGCAGACGGCTATGAACTATTGAAAATAATGGTTTTTTTTTCGCTGAATAAGGTTCGTTATTTTTATTGTAATAAACATTTTTAATTAGACGATAAACTGCCCAGACTTATGAATCATCTTTGTGTTTAGCTTAGTTTGTAAACAAGTTTTTTTTTGTATTAATTCTTTTTATTTAAAGAGATGATTTTTTTAATTTAAAAATGTGAAATCTGTCGGTTTGGTTAATGTAGAAGATTTAGCTTCATTTTATATCGTGATATTAAGGCGTTTGCATTTGTGTGCGAACAGGATAGAATTTCTGTTTTTTATCAACTCAGGGGTTTTAGTTCTTAATCTAAAGATGTACGCCTCTGTCAACACTTGGTTACAGTGACTAGTTAGTAACAAGAATCAAGCTGCAAAGAAAGAATTAAGGAACTAATAATTCATTTGATTTGTTTCATTACATATCAATTTTATAAACATGATAATTTTCTTCCTATATATCATTATCGTAACAAAATTTGCATATATATATATAAGCTGCAGTATATTTTTTACTAAACAACTGCGCTGCGAGACCGATCAAGGCGCATTGTGCATATCACTAAAAAAATTGAGTTCGAAATATTTGAACTCCTTTAATTTCATTTCAGATGTTTCCAAAGGGTTTGGGTTGTTTTACATCTGAGCGGCACTTTTTTGCACACAATGGGCTAAATGGCCATGTCACATGGACCCCGAAGGCTCAGAGAAGGTTGGGGGAGGGGACCCACTGGAACAGCTGTTGGGAGACAGATGGTAGCCTCCCGTCAAGGACATCCAGCGTGTTCTTTAACGTGCACAGGGTATGACTCTCCCGCACACGGGGCCACGGCTTAACGTCCCATCCGACGGACGGCGGCCTTTCCAAGCCCATCGGTGTCCCCTACTGACCGTGGGCAGGGCGGGGAATTTTGCGGAGATAAATCTCAACGCTGACCCAGCTGGGACTCGAACCTGGGAACTACAGATTACGATCCTGGCGCACTACCGACTGAGCCACCCCCGCCCCCTTTTCAAAGGAAAGTACTTTGATTTATTATTGTCTGGAATGTCTTTCATGGAATACGTCTCTTAATAACAATTTCCTTTACCGTGAAACATATCAATCACAAGTCAAATTTGTTAATAAGAAGAAATAAGGAGTAACTTAATAAAGATGCCTCGTACAGAGGATTTTAAAAGCAAGCATTTTTACATTCTCTACATATAAACTTAATGGACAAATTATTGTATACACCCCGATAACAATATTCAAAGCAGAAGTATCGCGTCCAGTCACTGCTGAAAACACAGCTGACACAGTCACAGGTGAAACTGGCAATGCATATAAATAGAGCAGGTCTCTACGCATTGGAAACCAGTCACGGAAAAGTAATCATGGGGAGTAAAAGCAGGCGACGTAAATGAGTTTGACCGTGCCATATAGTAGATGCGAGGAAGGTCAGTTGCTTAATCACTGTAACTGCTGAACTGTTGGTTTTTCAACGTGAGAACGTAGCACGTGTATACCAAAACTAAGTGAAATACGAAAAACACTTCCAGCTATCCGGAGAAATGTGGACGTAAACGAGCAATTGATTTGAGGTGAGCACAAACTCTCCCGCATCTTTAGAAGGAATCGTACACTACTGTGGAGCAGCTTATGCACAAAGACTATCCGTCGTACCATGGAAAAAATTATCTATAGCAGTCGACGTCCACGTCGTGTCCCCTTGTGGACTGCAAGGAACCTAAAGATTAGGTTGCAGTTTGCAAAGACCTATCGCAAATGGAGTGTGGAGGATTGGAAACACGTCAGGTCTGACGAATCACGGTTTCAACTCTATCACGCCGATGGGAGGGTGCTTGCCTGGCGCAAACTACACGAGTGATGGACCCAGTTTGACAAGTTGGGTCATACAGGCAGGTACAGGCGGTAAAGCAGTTTGGGATTGATTTACAGGGCTTCCTTAGGGCCCCTCATACTCGTCGAGACCTCCGTCACAGGTACAATATAATGTGAATATCCTCACAGACCATCTGCACCCATTCGTAAGATTCTCTTTCCACACCATGACGTCATCTTTCAATAGGATAACGCCACAACACATACTTCCCGAATGGCGACGAATTAGCTCCAGGAGCATTCAAGTGAGTTTGCTACACTCCAATGATCCTCTTGATCGCCGGACCTCAACCCCATTGAGAATTTATGGGAAGAATTGGAAGGATCTGTTCTAGCCCGCCAAACCCTACCGGTAACTGTAGATGCTCTACGACAGCAGGCGATCCTCGTTTCGTGGGCGACAATACCACCTTCGTGTTTTCAACGTATGATTGGATCCTTACCAAGACGTCAGGCTACTGTTGTGAGGGCAAACGGTGGAGCAACAGGTTATTAGGTAGGTGTATATAACAATTTGTCCATTCAGTGTATATCTGTATATCTAATGTGCAGGGTAGCTGTAGATTGTTTTGAACCGAACAAATTATTTGGTTACGAAGATCCTTAGGATATTTTTACAATTACGGTTGTTGTTGTTTTTTCACTAAATGGTTAAACGCTCTTTGTTAAACTGTTCTCAGGGAAAAAGTTCTTACTTCGTGTGATTTCACAAACTCCTTCCCCCAAACGTATTTTACAGGAAAACTAATGTTACACAAAATGCGCAGGGCGTAAAAACTTTAAAGGCGATTTTGGGTATACGTTTTTAAAGATAAAGTTTAAGAAATGTTTTCATTGAAAATTTTCTGAAGTAGAAGTTGTTACTTGGCCTCATTGCCGGGGCATCAAAATTCTCAAGGAAATATGTGAATAATTGATAATATGTGTATTCTAGTATAATAGTATTCTAGTACAATAGTATTCTAGAATATGTGTATTCTATAATATTATTCTAGATAATAGTGTATTCTAGAACCTTGATTAATCGACCTATATGTGTATCGGATACGTAGAAATATTGGGGGAAAACGCACATATTTAAAAAAAACTGCGAAAATTTGAAAATACAGTGTTCTTATGGCAATAGAGGGAATAAAAAAAACATGTTAACAAAGTGTAATGAGAAATGCAAAATTATATTGAGAGAAATAATCCATAATGAAATGCTCTCAAAGAAAATTAACATCATCTTAACAGTTGTTATAGAAAGATATTTTAATCAAATGTTCTCATTTTACAAACCGTGATCTTCCGTGTTGTAAAGATAACAGAATGATTCTTCCATCCATTATGAAAGCATTTAAAACTCGTTTGATGACACAATAATCATGGAGAAGTGAAAAAGGGCAGCATTACGCAAGTAAATGGGCTTTTAAAAATTTTGCTGAAAACAATAAATGCTAAAAATAGGAAACATTTGCGAGCATAATCTACGGATTTTCCTCTAACACGTTTGTAAAATTTTCTTGAGGAGAATGTTAGGGCGCAGGGGCGTAGCTATGGGGGAATGGGGGTGGCTACCCCCCCCCCCCAAAGTAAATCGGAGTTGGCAAAATTCGAAGCGACTTTCTAAAGTCCAGATAAGTTGTGAAAATTCGGAATATGTTTGGTAAAATTAAAGAGATTTAAAAAAATCTAGACAACTTGGTAAATCCAGGGTAGTTGTCAAAATTGAGGCCACTTGGCAAAATCTAGTGCAGTTGGCAAAATTCGAAGCCGCTTAGTAAAATACAGGTGAGTTGGCCAAATCTTGGCGAGTTAGCAAAATTCGGAGTGATTTGGTAAAATTAAGTTGATATAGCAAAAAGCGATATTCTTTTCTGTAAAATTATGTCTAGTTGGCAAAATCTTGGGGAATTGGAAAAATTTGAAATGAATTGGCAAATTCAGAGAAGATGTAAAAATTTGGATTTTTTTCTTTAAAAATACGGCAAAATCGAGGCAACAAAATTTAGTCTAATTGGCAAAATTCGAAGCCTCTTAATAAAATACATGTGAGTTGTGGAACTTACGATTGGTGTGTGAAATAAGAGAGTTGGCAAAAACTGAGCAATTTGAAAAAATCTAAGGGAGTTGGTATAATTCGAAATCACTTAAAAAAATGCAGGCGAGTAGCGAAAATTGGGATTGTTTTTGTGAAATTAAGGAGAGTTTGGAAAAATCGAGGCAACCTGGTCCAACTAGATTAGTTGGCAGAATTCGAAGGAACCTGGTAAAATTAAAGTGAGATGAAGAAATAGAGAATTTCTATTTTGTAAAATCATGAGGAGGTTTCTAGCAATTGGTAAATCTTTGGGAACTTCCATATCCTCCCCCACTGATCGAAAATCACGGTAAGTCCCTGACAGAGACATAATTTAATTTCACTTTATGCGAAGTACTTATTTCCTCAGTTGGTGATATCTGATTTCCTAGTTGGAAAATTTTCCAACCCGGAAAATTTTCGTTCTTCCCCTTCCCTCACCATAGTCCCTTCGCTACGGCCCTGTTAAGATTCCCCTCAAACTAACACTGAGCAGTACCTGTACACAATTCGACGGTCAACAGACTTTTGCTGGTTAACGCAATAGGCGGATAATCGAGGGTCGGTTAATAGAGGTTTCACTGTATGTCAAAAACCTGTACACCTCGAAAAAAATTCCTGGCTATGACCCTATTAAAGACATATCTCCATACATGGGCGTCCGCTGAGGGGAGCAAACGGGGCACCTGCCCCCCTGGGATCGAATAAAAAATTCCACAAATTATAATCGTAACAATTTAAACGTAATTAATTTATATACATTATGTATGTGTTTTTGTATTGATGTAATACTGTATTCTATAATCTACTTGTGAAAAACACCCTAAAAAGTTAAATATTAAATAAAAATTTATTGATGTAATTATTTTTCTCCAAGCTTTGAGCCCTCCCCCCCCCCCCCCCTGGAAAATTTTGTGCGGGAGCCCGTGTCTCCATATTACGTATGCTACAAAATCCCTTTAGAAACGATTTCACTGAAAGCTGTTTTATCCAGTAAGGCCACAGAACAATATTGTTATGCAAATTATATAAATATAAAAGTAATTATAGGACATTGCGCTGATATTCAAGATAGTAAGCTATTAATTAAGCTGAATGAAGAATAGTTTGGCATTATTAGCGGTACTTCCAAAATTCAAAATCGATGTATTAAAATCATTTACATATTGTTAAGAGAGGAGATCAGAAATCATAATTAACAGTTAGATTAGAAAGGCGAGAGCATCCTTACCCCCGTCATCTGGCATGGTTGATCTATAGTGCCTTTAGGCACGACGACTGATTAATTCAAAACTAAATTGAAGCTTAAACTATGCTTGATGACCAGAATGGCTCTAGGTATTTTATCACTAAATATTTTCCTAGCAACAAATTTGGGATAATTGAAAATGAATTTGGTTAAAGCAGAAAAGACCGAGGCCTTCTATGTTAACGGAATATTATGTATTTCACGCATTTATATCAAACGGGTTTAGTGAAAACAATTAACCATGTCGACGAAAAATTCCTTTTCATCATCATCATCCTCAAGCAGCCATGGGCTACGGAGGTCCAACCAGACCACGCAGTTTAATTCTCCAAGCATATCTGTCCTGAGCTACATCTGCTGCAAGTGGCCACTGCACACCAATTCTAACAAGGTTCTGTTTGACATTGTCTGCCCACCGCATCCTAGGTCTCCCCCTCCTTCTGAGGCTTCTAGGCACACTGTTCATAACCCTATTCGCCAATCTATAATTATCCATACGGGCAACATGGCCAAACCAGCGGAGTCTCTCTCTGCACAATATGCTGCTTAAAGGAGGTTGCAAATTCCTTTGCCTAACCTCATCATTAGTTACAAAGTTAAACCACCTAATACCCAAGATACTGCGTAAGCATCTAGAATCAAAAGCATCTAGTTTCCTGTTATCTTGTTTACACAGCGTCCAAGTTTCACTACCATAACTAACCCTAGAAAGAACCAAACTATTATACAGTCTAATTTTAGTCTTTACGTGTATACGCCTATTTCTCCACAATCTCCATAGATTCTTAAAAGTCCCGGCAGCAATACCTATTCGTCTGTTAATCTCATGCCGCACATCACCAGTATCAGTTACATAGCTCCCAAGGTAATTAAACTGTGACACCTGCTCAAGACTGCAACCATTCAGATTAACTGAATCACAGCCTGCCTGACCAATTTTCATCACTTTAATTTTCTCGCTGTTTATAACCAAACCTGCTCTACTACCAGTCTCATCAACAGCTCGAATGAGAGAGTTCATCTCATCAACATCATTTGCCAAAAGGGCTAAATCATCAGCATAATCTAAATCAGAAATTTTCGTATCTCCAGTCCATTTAAGGCCAAAATCTTTCCCTCGAAGTGAATTTCGCATAACATAATCAACAACCAAACTAAAGAGAAAAGGAGACAAAATGTACCCTTGTCGAACACCAGACGTAATGCTAAACCAATTGCTACAAGACTTACCAACTCTCACACATGACTCAGTGTTATTATAGAGAGCTTTCATTACGTTAACTAGCTTGTCTGGTATACCATATGATCTCACAATTAACCACAAATTATGACGATCAACAGAGTCGAAAGCCTTTTTGAAATCAACAAAGCTAGCAACCAAAGGTTTCTGAAACTCTAAACATTTCTCAAGAATCTGCCTAAGTGAAAATATCTGATCTACACATCCCCTACCACTTCTGAATCCACATTGCTCATCACGCAATTGCCTGTCAACCAGATTCTTAATTCTATTAAGCACAATCATGGAAAGAACTTTACCTGGAACAGAGAGTAGGCTGATACCCCTATAGTTATCACAAGAACTGCGATCACCTTTTTTGAAAATAGGGATAATAATAGCTCTGGTAAAATCTTTAGGAACCATGCCTTTATCATAAAAGTTATTCAAAATTTCAGTCATCCAAGTGGTAACCAAAACATTCCCAGCTCTGAGCATTTCTGCAGTAATTTCATCTACCCCTGGGGATTTATGAAGTTTAAGTTTAGAGATAGCCAAACTAACTTCAGATTGTGTTATAGGGCCAACATTAAAGCTGCCAATGCATCTATCATCATTACAAACAATGGGAGTAGAACTAACCACATTGTTTAGAACATCACTGAAATGCTCAGCCCACCTAGCCATGACAGAATCCTCCCCTTCTATAACCTTACCTTGTTTATCCTTCAATCCCTGTATGCCTGTCCGTTTTCTACCACATAAAACATTAACTATCTGGTACAGCTCTCTGCTGTTGTGCTGCCTAACTGCTTCCTCAGCTTTGTCAGCCAAGCTATCAAGCCAAAGATTTTTATCAGTAGCTAACTGATCCTTTACACGTTTATTAAGCTCTCTGTAATCTTTTCTATTAGGACTAGTAGGGTACTGATTAAGAACATTCCTGCAGTTCCTTCTTTCTGAAATAAGTGCAATTGCCTTATCACTTAAATAATTTTGCCTCCTCTGCTCCTTTTTTTCCTAAAAGAGTACTGTTAGTTTCCAAAAAAGCCTGTTTAAAATGGCCCCATTCTTCCTCAACTTCAGTATTAAGCAAACCATGACTGTCATAATGACTAAGTAACCTATCATGGTAAGCTTTAGCTATAACTGGGTCTTTCAGAGCTTCAGTATTAAAGGTAAATTTTTTAACCCTAGCACAACACTTTTTTTACAGCGTTTCCTTTTACAGCGTTAAAAAAAAATATGAGGATCAATATATTCCATCTTTGCTTAATTATCAGAAATAAAA
Organism: Ryuthela nishihirai; assembly: GCA_038380435.1. Classification (NCBI taxonomy): domain Eukaryota; kingdom Metazoa; phylum Arthropoda; class Arachnida; order Araneae; family Heptathelidae; genus Ryuthela; species Ryuthela nishihirai. The sequence continues at coordinate 76,475,052 of JAWZYU010000012.1, forward strand.
AGAAGTGCTTATCTGATACTTCTGATTACGACCATTGCTTCCATGGATGGTTTGTCATTGGCTAGTTTCTTACAGTATTGACTCCATAAAGCACAACACATGATTTTTTTTTTCAAGAAAATCAAAAATCCATGGTCGAATATTTTGCGAAAGTGTTGTCTCTATACTACGCATTCATAATGTCTCTATCCCATTGATTCCATGACTGTGAAATTTCATTATAATATTTTTCAGAATAATATACTTTCCATATTTTTATATCAATTTTTTTATAACGGAACCATAGTTTTGAAATATTAATCCCCACCAAAGATCAATTATATTATTTAGTGGTTAATAATTGGTGTAATCTTTACCGTCCTGTGGCCGAGTGGTTAACGCGCTTGGCTACTGATCAAAGGGACCTGGGTCGTACCCTTCGAGCCTCAAGGCCGTTGCAGTCTAAATTGACGTCATATCCGGTGGATCTACAGTGCTTCCTGCGCACGTAGTACTACCGTCGTAAATCGAGCATTTACTTTTTTATAAGGTCGGTGGGCATTTTTGTTTGATACCGTGCTCAAAAACTGATTGACATAGTATGATTATATTGTATATATGTACATTAATGTAATATTCTATGGCCAACTTTAAAATAAGGAAGACGTTCAAACTAAAATAGATCTTGATTTGTAATTGTGCTAAATTGATGACTGAAAATGCAGAGTAATCGTCGTTTAACGTTCTCTGAACATGTATAACGATATATAAATTACCAGGAGTTTCATAATCGGTTCTACATATAATTACAATGATACAATATGTTTAAAAATAAGGTAAAATGCGAATAATTACTCGGTTATATATTAACAAAAATAAAATTATTTCCTTCACATATTTTTCCTGATAAATGCTGTCAATAATTGATCCAGATTTTTATACCATTGATAATATAACCATGACATATAAATTGTTATGGAAAACTAGTGTGTTATATTAAAAGGGAAAAAAAAACACGCAAAAATTTTTAGATAAATTTATTGACAAATGCAAACTACAAATTAATGACATATTGTAATAGCTTTAACTGTAACAATTGCAGTTATGATTTAATTGAAATACTTTTTCTTAGTGATTAGACTGAATTTATAGTTCCTTTCGATGGAATGCATATTCAAAAACTAGCAGGAAAAGCGCATCTAAACTTTACAAACTACAATTTACTGCAAGCACATACACATTTTGGTTTACAAAGCTACCTGTAAATCCATGACTTAAGATTTGATAATACATCGCTCAACTAACCTCCCAAATGTAAAGAAAATAATCTCTAATCAATCTTCAATTGTTAAAAATATAATTCTATGCAGCCTGGTAAAGAAAGATTAAATCATTTAGGCATACATCTTTCCAGATATAAGCCAGTGGTGTAAGACCACTATACTAAGAGACTCTGCCTTTTTTCCACTAATAGAACTTGTAAGTTTAGTGGTCTTAGAACACTGTGGCCTATACCTGGAGAGATATGGTTCAAATCCCACCTGCCAATAAAACTATTAATTTCAAAGCCAACAGTGGAGTCCAACTCTGTGGATACTATTTATTGAGGGTAGACAACTTTTTTTTTGGCACTAAGACATTTTTTCTTATTTCCCAGATTCTCTAACAAACAATCATTTTTTAAAAATATATTTGTTGAACACCAGATAATCATTTCTAGAGTTTTTCCAATACAGTGGCCAAATTCACAACTTGAATAATAATCAAGTAATTCTGTATCACGTAAAAGACTGGTTGTGATTAAAGTAACATTTCTTTGATTTGCCATTTCTCTAAATTCTTGTTCAAATTCAGTACACAATTTTTTCATAGTAATATAATTTAGTAATACAACATTAATTACTATCTCATTTGGGCAAAAAAAGACTGCCTCTATCAAATTTTTGTAAATACTTAAATTTTACATCAAATTCTACTTTTTTATCAAGTAATAGTAAATGTTTACAATGATCACATTTCAAACTTTTCAAAACTGAAAATATACAATATCCTGCTATATATGCAATTACAGGAAAGAGAGTTATCACAATCAGACAAATCTGAAGGAAGCACTGTAATGATAAATTTTAAGCTAATATACATAAAATTCATTTCCTTAAAATCGTCTTTAAAATCTAAATCGGTTATTTTAATTTTACCACTTGACTTAGTGGGAAGTTTCAACAGTGACTGCACTCTTAATTTTGTTTCACATTCAAATAATTGACATACTTATATTGGCTTCCAGCTAACACCTGTAGAGGCCGAAACGACTCACTAAATTATCAGTTTGAAAAGTTTGATATACCAGGTAAAATATATTTTGAGTTCAGAGGTACAATAGGAAGCAATTTCAAGCAATGAATATGTACTAAGTCTTATGCAGAATGGGTTTCTTTCGTTAGCATACCAGTTGTGCAACTCATCTGTTCCCATTTATCTAGCCAACAATAAAGTAAAATAAAAATCCCCTCAAGCAGCTGCTTGCCACAGAGGTCTGACAGGAGCCTGTTAGTTTATATGCCATAGTAGAAGGTCTGTGAGGATGGCAGGACATCAGCAGAAAAATGACGCATACATTTATTCAGGAAAGAATTCAGAAATGAGACATTTTCATCTGACTCTGAACACGTTAATGACATTTTGTGTTTGTTATTCAAGCGTTCACCTTTAAAAGGTGATTTTACATTTACAATATGCCACCATGTTAAAATGAACTTAATGAAATCTGATGTATCTTGGTAATGTAACAATTTGTGCTTTTTTCCTATTTCTAAAAGTCCATTAACTACAAAGTCATTAAAAGTATTTAAGACTAATTTAACCTTTTGTCTCTCAAGGTTACTTGGATTCAAAGCTCTATACGACAGATTAAATCCATGTTTTAGCAATGAGTTTGCTTCAATTTTATGCAGTTCTTTAAGGGTTGATAAGGATGCAATTTTGAACGATGAAATACTATATCCATCATTTACAAAATATGGATAGTAAATACATTTTTCAATATGTTTTTGAATTAGCCAGTTATTTCTGATACACTTCAACAAATGAACTGGGTCAGGAAGAAAAAAATAAAGGTGTTGATTTATCTGATGGATGAGGACATACAATTTGAACTTTAGGGGGAGAAAGACATAATGACATACTCTTACGATTGATAGAATTATTGTGAGCTGCCACACATATAATAAAAAAAACAATTTCTTCCAAACCAATGATATTTTTTTATTAATACTGTAAAGAATATCGGTATTTATTGCTTTGGCTGGTAATATATGAACTACATCTTTATAGTTGGAAAGCAAACTAGTTATCATAAATACATGGGCACTGGTTGCCATATTTTGTGTGTCAAATGACAGACCAACAAGGATACCACATTTGAAATCCAAATACTGTTTGAGATGAATTTCATCAAGCATTAAAATCACTATTTTTTATCTGTATCACTCAAAAAAGAATATTTTTGCCTGACATATGATAAAAAATTTGAATCTACTTTCTCTATAGCAGGATTGACATTAAACCGAAGACAAATGCACCGAAATGTACTAGGATGTGGTAATCTAATGTTTCCACTTTCTCGAACAAAATTATATGCATGAGGAGCCATGCTAAAAAAGGTGATGCAAAAATCATCATATCTGATGAATACCTTGAACCACACTTATTTAACTCAAATAGTATCAACTGTTCCTCAATGAATTTTAAATGATTATTATTATTATTTTCATCAGATGTGCGAAGTGCTTTCAAAATATTACACATTAATCAATACTATATCTAATATTACTTTCAGGAGTTTTAACCCTTATTAAACAATTTAAATGATCCTTTAAAACATCAATATGACTGATGTTTTAGAAGAAAAGTATATTTTCCAACTTTGGAATGCTCATTATCTTTTTCATATGCTCTCACCACAAGCTCAGAATTAACAACATAAAATTTTACTATAGGAACTGGAGTTTTGATGGAATGCTACCAGGAATTAGTCTGGGGACTTTCAATTGCACAGTAACCGTCTTACCAGTTTTCTCATCGAATGCACTTGAACATCTTTGAAAATCACTCTCTTTGAAGTGTAATTCACAAACCTAGAGAGAAAATGAACACCATTAAGTGTGTTGTGCTTTATATGTAAAGTTTTTTTTTTGTCTGATTGTTACTGATCACTTAAGCTTAATTTCAATACTGTTGTGTTATTCCAGTTATATATGCTTTATAAAAATAGTAAGAAAAGTAAAAATTATTGTAAATTATCAAAAGTTCAAATATGTCAGCAAATCAAGTTTCTCTGTGTTTCGAGAGATGCAAACTTGAATTATATTGTTCAAGTGAGTAGAATAATTGCAAAAAATATTGGACGCATTAAAATATATCTTGAATTTCAAACATAAGGCAATGATGAATTTGTATTATGCATTAGTTCATTCCTACAGTATTTATGATATCTGTTTAATGAAACACCAATAATAGAAATTTTCTATATCTTGCAGAAACCTAATTTGAGACATCTTTTACATTTGACTTATAATGATCCAGTAAAACATTTCGTGGGCAATAACAATTTGCCTTTTTCAACTCTATGATTTCTGTAAACAATTCTGTTATGCTATGTATATTTGTAGGTGAAATGATCAATCACTATATAATTTATGTTACACAGGCATTCATTATTTATTCATAATGCACAAATTATGGCATTCAAACATTAAGTAATGAATGGTATATAACCTGTTCTCTTGAAAATGATTAAAACTAACTAACATATTAAAACTCTGAGGAAAATGTGAAAATCAGATTTGCACAAACCTGAGACACTTTCAAGTAAAAGTTAAGAGATATGGGTTTCTAAGTTCATTCCTGATATTTCCCAATGTCTCCAAACTTTTAATGAGTGACTAATGCTCTATACTCTATATACATATGTGTGTGTTGTTTTGTGATAACTATTTCTTAAACCTATATTTCACATAACTATACAAAAATCTCATATTCAATACCCTCCCTCAGCAAAAACAACCACGATACAAATAGAAAAGGATAAATAAACTAATAATTGTGATTAAACGTATAGCAGTTAAGTTATATGAATGTATGGCACAATATACTCTTCACAATTATCATTCAAACCATTTTATATACTCTTGCCAAATATTGCAATTTTGCTAGGATTTCAGCAATATCAAAATTTTATCACAAATATACTTGCTATTATAAAAAGGCGAAAAAAAATTGACATACCTTGCTAAATTTTGTTACTGTGAAGTTTTCTCTTCTTATTGCTAGAAGCCATTTTCTGCACAATTCTTCATCCTGGGGAAAACTGTAAACGCGCACATTTCTTGAACTTTCATAGTTTTCTCTACAGCCAGGAACAGAACAAGGATGAGGCATTTCTTCAAAAACTATGATTCACAAGTAAAAACTTAATAACAGAAAAATAAAGCGCCACTTCGAAGATAACAGAACATTAGAAAATCCCGCCAGCACAAGCAGCTACGGGGTGTCAAGATGTTAGATCCACTAATGCTGACGTCAGAACATATGACGTCATCAGTGAAATGGCCTGAGTCTCGATGGTTACGCCTGGGTTCGAGCCGCGGGTAAGGCGTGGATGTTTATATTGTCTTTCTGCTGAGGTCCCGCCATCCTCACAGACGTTCTGCTATGGCGTATGATCTGACAGGCTGTTGTCAGACTTCTTGTGGCATGCAGCTGCTTGAGGAGGTATTTATTTATTTATTTTTTGCTTTAATTTTGACCAGCATTATATTTAATATTTCTCCAGAAAGCAATGTGGCTGGAAGTTCTACATTCGAGATAAACTGCACAAAATTGTTCTCCGTTGCTTCAGCTTCTAGTAGAAACATCACGAAGCAAGAAAAATCAATGCCACTTACAGCTACTGTAGCGTGGGTAATGAAAGCTGTTTCCCCTTCAATGCCTAATGTGATTTATTGGCTATTAAATATGTTATAATGTAAAGATACGACGTCTGAACCAGCAAAATGCTCACGTTATATTGAAAAATAATATACATTGAAGTACTTTAAACTGAAATAGCTTTACATTATTCATATGCGACCTTTGGCGGGATTAATATAAAATATGTTAATGTGAAAAGTATTTGTTCTGACGAATGTTATAACGAGATTTTATAGTAATGACATGCATGAGATGGCAAACATTATGAAAACTTGGTATAGCAAATGGTTTGAGTAAAAGTATTCAGCTATAGATTTTCGATTTTCTTGGAACGAAAAACGAAAACGTTCGTGTGTTGTACCGCTTGGAGGCAATAACGAAAGAGACTAACCGATGGCAAAGCAACCATAGAAACAAGGTTCCTAATCAGAAGTATCAGAAAAGAAATATTTTATTTCTGATAACTAAGCAAAAATTTTGATTACTTTGCTTGCCCTATTTATTTTTAACGCTGTAAACTGAATTATTCGGTGATATGTTTCACAGTTTTTACACCGTTAATTGCAATTATGAAGGAAACATCATTATGTAATTGTTAAATAATTATGCTAAAACCATTCGTTGGAAAAGTCTTCGAAAATGCAATCTGTTGCATAAAACTATCCCGCCCTGAAGGAGTGAATGGAAATCGTGTATATCTAGAGTGAGTATTGCCTGATGGGTTTCCAAAAGATTCTGTTCTGGGACACCCAATGGGCTCAATATTACTTAGAAGGCGCACACACTTGCAAGGTGAAGTGAAAAAAAAAAAGTTTGTAAGAAAGTTTTAAAAAGTAGATTATTCTAATGAAATAATCCGTTTCGGGTTTTAGTGTGAGTTGAACAAATATATTTCCTTCTGCTGGAATGAATATTTAAATCTTATGAGAGAAATACTCTTCTTAACCTTTTGTTTCTGATTTGCAAAAAAAAATATTTTGCATGATAGCTGTATTACAACATCTACACTCTTACACAATTAATAACAACCAACCGGCTATCTCCTAATAATGTAGTGAATAACTTAGATTATTTGCAAAAATTTTAACATTCATTGTATTTGTTTACCGATTGTCGGCATGTGTGTTCGCAGGGGAAAGGGGGGATAGGATGGAAATTTGCTCTCCCTTGGAAGTGGGATATTTTTAAGTTATATATTATTGTTTTTCCTAACTCATAACGTTTGTAATAATGAGACTAGTGACTCAATGAAACCGTGACCATTTAAAATATAGCAATAATGCAATTTATTATTGACCTTCTTCTTCCCCTCCTCCGAAAACATTTCTGTGGACGTCACGGATTTGTCGATAAACATTGCTTTGTTAATTTCATTCGTTTTTATCCCCATTGCCATTAGAACTGCCAAAAAGACATAAACCTCCTACCAATAGTTAGAGTCAGTACCAACGTTACATTGGAATCACCTAGCACAAGATAAATGTCTCCCTTCTTCACAGAATTCAAAATATCTTGAAGCTCTCTTTGAAACTTATCCTTCTGATTCTCATCAAAGTCCTCTGCGGGGCATAACAACAGATTTCATACTAGTCTTTAATTTTTGTTTTCAATTTTGCTGTAAGAAATATTTCATTAATGCAGTCATATCCTAGAAGAGCATATCTGCTGAGAAGCAAGCCTAGACCTTGGTAATAGTTTTCATTCTCTCTCCCTGAAAATGGAAAAAAAAATTAAATATGTTACCTTTACCTGTCCTCTGGTCTCCTGCTAGCCTAGAATAGCTAGTCATAACGCTGGAATTCCTGCTTAAGGATATAAAGAGAATAATCTATATGTAACGTCCTCATTTTCCATGTACCTGCAGAGAGAAAATTATTAGTAGGATTTTTAAAGAAACTAGGTTTATTGAGAGAAGTAGGGCCAACAATATCAAACATCCCTCTGATCTCAGGCATGGGTCAAAGACTTGTTCTCCCACCGCTAAAGGCTGACACCACCCATGCTGGTAGGAACTTTAGGCACCATCTTTTCGAGTGGACCTTTTGAGAACCTTAGCACCTGTCTACGACAAGTTACTCCAATTTACTCAGTTAGTTAGATCGGCGATGCCCAACTAACTAACTGAGGGTCGAGGTACCTGCTGTGGCTTCTGATCAATATTTTCCCCCAACTGATGTAAGGTATCCGGTGCCTCTGTTCGTGTAGGACTGATAACCCACAAGCAAACAGAAATCACAGCGGTAGATTATTCCTTAACAGAGGCCCACCAGTGCAGCAAGTCCAGGAACCATAATCAGGCTCAAAGCCGTAAACCAATCCAGTTTAGTAGGTATAAATGGTCAGAAGCAGGATGCTGTGAGGTTAACCACTCCTCAGCAGGGCAGAAAAAAAAAGTGGCCATAATTGGCCAGATCAGTAGGCGACATTTATCTGGTAGCCCTCCCCTTCCGTTCCCTTTAAAAACAAAATATCTCTATTGAAAGGAATTAACGTCCTGCACCACGAAAAGGCGGTATCGGACATTAAGGTGTTAGACCTGACCAGTTCTATGCATCATCACTGGGGACTGGTACACCGCTCTCCTTCCAGTTTATGCCTAGCTACCATTTACAGACCATCGCACGTGTACGTTTAAAAACTATTCGTTGGGTTGTTTGGGTTGGGTTGTTTCACCTCTGAGCGGCACTTTTTTGCACACCATTAGTTAAATGGCCAGGTCACAGGGACCCCGAGGGCTCAGAGAAGGTTGGGGGAAGGGACCCACTGGAACAGCTGTTGGGATACAGATGGTAGCCTCCCGTCAAGGCCATCCAGCGTGTTCTTTAACGTGCAGAAGGTATGACTCTCCCACACACGGGCCACGGCTTAACGTCCAATCCGACAGAAAGCGGCCTTTCCAAGCCCATCGGTGTCCCCTACTGACCGTTGGCAGGGCGGGGTGTTTTACGGAGAAAAGTCTCGACGCTGACCCAGTTGGGACTCGAACCTGGAACTACAGATTACGAGCCTGGCGCGCAACCAGGCGCAACCAACCTGACCCCCCCCCGAAAAAAAATCGTATTTTAACATACCTATGCTTTATTATACACGTATAATTGCTATCCTTCAGCAAATCTTCGAAACTCATCGATAAATGCTTTAAGACTGCTTTCTTCATTACCAACACATCTTGGATCTGATTAATTCGGGTACGTGCAATTTAAAGAAAAATCACTCTAAAGATCATCAGGAGAAGTTTTACCTAAAACAGCAGACAATTGTTTGCAGTAGTTCTAATTCTGCACAAATAAATAATTTAAATCACCAAAATACCTTTTACTGAGATATGTTTGTCATCCGTATGATATTGTTATGAATTTTTAATAGGAAAACTTGAGCGTGAGTTCAAAAGACTGTTAAGCAACAAAAATTCATAAATGAGCTAATTTATCACAAAAGTATAAAAACCACATATATAAAATATATTCGACTAATACAAATCGTTATATTCATCAGTATGAAGCTAAACATCAAAAGAATAATTCATATTATCTACCCAATACTTAAAATAGTCATATTACAGTAATTTTTCAAAGCACAAAGGAAAACATTTACAACATTCAATTAGTGTCACAATTATCCTAGAGAATAAAACTTTAAATTACCAAAATTAACCTTAGCAATTCTTTTTACATATTAAGTGCAGCACGCACCAGATGATTAACTCTTCCTACAGAGAAGTTAAGGTCAGCTCTGCTTTCTCGACTAGCACATTGCCTCTTCGGTTTGATCGGCAATAAACAACTTTCCTAAGATTAACTTCTTGCTAATTCACTACAAGAAAAATTATTATTCGCTTTCAGACACTACCGACAACTATCCATTCTCTCTTTTAACATCATTAAATAAAATATTGAAGTTTTTTCTGTTCCAACCAACTAGTGACGTAATTCTCACGCTGAAACACACGCGAGCATTAATGACCCATCAATTATGGTTTTATTGCATCACGTTCATCTGTCGTAACAATATGTTTAATTACTTTGCGAAAGGGCATAGTCTACAGTTTAACCATGTGATAATTTCTAAAGGTCCGTGGTGAAATACGTCCTGAAGTTCAATTTGGGTGGAATGCGTGACATAGCATACTGTTCAGTATCCTCTGTAGGAGAATAACGGAAAACTCCAAGTTCAGTTGACGAAGACTAAAACTAAGGTAGCTAAACAAGTTCAGTTGACGAAGACTAAAACTAAGGTAGCTAGAGAAGTTCAATTGACGAAGACTAAAACTAAGGTATCTAGAGAAGTTCAATTGACGAAGACCAAAACTAAGGTATATAAACAAGTTCAGTTGACGAAGATTAAAAGTAAGGTAGCTAGAGAAGTTCAGTTGACGAAGACTAAAACTAAGGTAGCTAAACAAGTTCAGTTGACGAAGACTAAAACTAAGGTAGCTAAAGAAGTTTAGTTAACGAAGACCAAAACTAAGGTATCTAAACAAGTTCAGTTGACGAAGAATAAAACTAAGGTAGCTAAACAAATTCAGTTGACGAAGACTAAAACTAAGGTAGCTAAACAAGTTCAGTTGACGAAGACTAAAACTAAGGTAGCTAAACAAGTTCAGTTGACGAAGACTAAAACTAAGGTAGCTAGAGAAGTTCAGTTGACGAAGACCAAAACTAAGTTATCTAAGCAAGTTCAGTTGACGGAGACCAAAACTAAGGTATCTAAACAAGTTCAGTTGACGAAGATTAAAACTAAGGTAGCTAAAAAAATTCAGTTGACGAAGACTAAAACTAAGGTAGCTAAACAAGTTCAGTTGACGAAGACTAAAACTAAGGTAGCTAAACAAGTTCAGTTGACGAAGATTAAAACTAAGGTAGCTAAAAAAATTCAGTTGACGAAGACTAAAACTAAGGTAGCTAAACAAGTTCAGTTGACGAAGACTAAAACTAAGGTAGCTAAACAAGTTCAGTTGACGAAGATTAAAACTAAGGTAGCTAAAAAAATTCAGTTGACGAAGACTAAAACTAAGGTAGCTAAACAAGTTCAGTTGACGAAGACTAAAACTAAGGTAGCTAAACAAGTTCAGTTGACGAAGACTAAAACTAAGGTAGCTAAACAAGTTCAGTTGACGAAGATTAAAACTAAGGTAGCTAAACAAATTCAGTTGACGAAGACTAAAACTAAGGTAGCTAAACAAATTCAGTTGACGAAGACTCAAACTAAGGTAGCTAAAAAAGTTCAGTTGACGAAGACTAAAACTAAGGTAGCTAAAGAAGTTTAGTTAACGAAGACCCAAACTAAGGTAGCTAAACGAGTTCAGTTGACGAAGACTAAAACTAAGGTAGCTAAACGAGTTCAGTTGACGAAGACTAAAACTGAGGTTTAGAAAAGATGTAATTTTTAACCTTCAAGAGCCCATGAAAAAATTACTTAAAAACGGAACAGGATTCGAATTTAACCCTTTTCCACCACTTAGTATTTTGAGAACTAAGTGATGAAATTAGGAGAGTAAGATAGATTTTTAAACCTTGAGGAAAATGGTGTGAAAAAGTTTGGTTTCCGTTGAATTAACACAATAATCTTCTACAATTTGACAAAGTCGGAAAGAACGATATTTCAAACAGAAAACACATTCAATTTGCATTCATTAAAAGGATAAACTGATTTCATGGTAAAACGTACACAAGGAACATCGTCTTTTTTCATGCAAGATTTTAGTTTAATTAGACAACTAAGATTCAATATTTATGCGAGCTAGTGATTTAAACGTGAAGAAAAAATTTTGGTATTAAGCCTCATTGATTTCTCATTAGAATTTGCTATGTGATCACAAAAACAGAGTCGGAAAGAAATATTTTCCAGGTGAAAAATTTATTCAATTGCATTCATAAAGATCATTAACTGATTTGATGGTGAAATTTTAAACAAAAAGTTGAAAACATGTTCTTCTTTCTTACCGAATTTTAGTTTACTTCAAATATTAAGGATATAATTTAGGCGACATGTAAGTTTAAA